>CM060918.1:123705128-124330128 GCA_030737875.1 Allium sativum | reverse complement strand
AAAAATCATTAAAAGTTTAATATAAATTACATACAAATGAAAAATAGTTCACTTCTTTAAAAGGAAATGCAGACAAAGTAGCAACTTTATATGATAATTGTAGACATCTGCAGTTTTTTGATTCACTGAAACATGTCCACAAGTACTATGATTATATTTGAACTTATATCTGCACTTTTTCACAATAAGTGCAGAAATTTCTGCATTTTTTTCCTTTTCAGTAATCTTGTTTTAATATTTATAGTTTTATGATTTTTTTAAGCATTAGAGCAAAAAAATCATGAAAATAACATTGCTACAATTAAAGGACGTGCTTTACATGGAACTTTATACATGGATCCACCTTGTATAAAATTTGGTTTAAGAGACTTGCCACTTATTTTCACTTCTTTAAGCTCATTTAAATTTAAACCTAAAAATATTTCTAAGTTACTGAAGATCATTTTCAAGCTAACCGCAACTTTCTTTCTTGCCTTGATTCAGACTAGTTAGTCATCTGCATAAAGAAGATGTTTAGTTGAAGCTGAAAGTTATAGACCGGGTCAATTATTTTCTCATGTTGAGCAATTTCCATTTAGGGAGTAAAGTAATCCATGGAAATCACAATAGAATATATATAGGCATATATATATATATATTCTTATTTTATTTAGAATTGGGTTTAGATCAGTAAAAATTATTATTTATCTAGTAATTATAACAAATCAGGAATTTGAAAATAATTTAATTTATTTAACTATAGCCCTTATTTAAATGAAATTTGTTAAAATCAATTTATTGAATAAAAAATGAACTAAAGTTAAACATGCTTTGGAAGAAAATTTTGCTGTAATTAATAAAAAAAATTACTAGAGAATAATATCTAATAGAGTGGAAAATGAAAAAAATTAATATGACTAATCGACAAGCTTATTAGAGCCGATCAAAAGCAAATGGTCAACACTCTAGTGATTTACCATCGATCGCTTGGACTTATTTGCATAGTTTGGACCTAGTCCAAAAGTCCAAGGTTTATAAATATTTATTTATATATGAATGTTGGTTGTTTAGTTAAGGAAATTAGTTCCCTAAGTTTAAGGCCCTCGGGCAGTGTGAGAATAAATAGATATGTATGTAACCAATCATGCTTATACATTATTTGTTCAAAAAAAATCAATAGTTGACATAGGGCGATTATCAATCATAAATTACACTCATATGAGGTTCAATTGTGCACACGTGACACTGACTAGGGTGCTTTGAGGAGTGTAACCCCTAACACTAACATAAGATTACTCTGTGTGCATACAACACTTATAAAGATGCCTAATGCAGTGCAACTGAATGTCAATAATAATGCATAGAATGTGAAATTGGTCAACAAATAAGTACATAAATAGCTGATTGTAAAGTAAATGCAAACAAATACCCCATCCTTGTTTAAAACCTCTCTTACTCCAGATTCAGAGCTTTCCTCCGGATTTTCATGACCAACAAAGCCTTTACTTAACCCGAAGGAACTAATTCACAACCGCTAGAGTAACTGAACAAATCTTTAAACAACAGCCTGCCTAATGATCACTAATATCACTTCACAACCTTTTTAATTAAAATGATCTTTTACAACTATATGTCTCTAATACGAGTTTTACTTTTGACTCAAGTAAAAGAATATTTTACAACCATTTTAACAATCAAGGAATCCGAGAGCAGGGTTTAGACTATAATTTCGGCAAATGTATGGTATTGAAAGTTTTTGAATTATTTCTAGGACTTTGAGTTTGAAATTGCAAACCATAGAATAAGAATTTGATATTTAATGAATGCAAAAGGTGATTTGTTTAGTGGAAGTGGTAGGAATTTATAAAGTGCTCAATCATGGGTAACTTCTCCTAAGTTTGAGGTCGTTGAGAAAGAGATACGCCCATGGAACAATGAAGAGATGTGACCAAAATTCAAAATGAAAAAAAAAAACTTTTTAGTGCTTAGGATCACTGGGCATGTAATTCAACCAATGTTAGTTCACCTATATGTCATTTATAACCATAATAAAACTAGGGCGAAAAATCATAAATTACTAGTATTTCGAGCCTTCAAAAATTCTGATTTTTTGCAAAAATATTAGAATCTGATGGTCGTCATGGTCATGTTTCAACATGTTTGGAGATTGTTCGAGTAGTTTCAAATTTATTTACTATAAGATTCTATAAATCAACATGCACAACTTGTACACTTTATTTTGTCATTGAAGCATGTCATTGAGCAATGTTGTGTAAAGTACAATATGTGTAGTCATAGTTCTGGAATATAGTCCAAAAATTGATGTTGTTATTCAAGCCTATGTTGGAATAGTCCTTGTAGTTATTAGTCGATCTGATGTTATTTTGAGGTTTTATTAGTTGTTCGACAATATGTACAAAGCTTCACAACATGTGGTGTAAGTGTACATAGAACTTTACCCCTTAAATAAATGACACTACTCTTAGTAATTGATCCAGGTACACATGTAGGACACCCTTTGTCACATAGGTTATAAATGAAATCAATTTTTATGTGATCATCATATATTGATAGTGTAACTCATTCTAATCCACTATTTTCCTTTTTTTTTCCTTGTAGGAGGACATAACAACATGTAATTCACACATATCTAGTACATGGAGAGGCGAGCTTGGCATTGGAATTGGTTACTACTTTCCATTGCTCTTAATGTAACTACTTATCATACTTACTATTTATTAGACTATACAATGTATTTATGTAAACTACGGATTATGGTTACATGTACTTTAAGACTACGTTGTCAGGATAGTTTTTAAGCCGACTATTTTCTATAATAATATTTCACTACCTCCTATCGGGAGATCTAAAAGCGTAGAATATTGCAAATTTTATCCTTATAATCTTAGTTTCTATAATGTTTAAAAATCTCTTGATTCTTGAAATGATATGAGTTCGAAAGTTTCTCTAGGATGTGTATTGGTGTGTCATTAGGTGAATTATTATAAATGTTGGAATAAGTGTATGAATGACTCCTATATGTGAATAGTCCCACATCATGGGACTATATGGAAGAAGCAAATATTTATACTTGTTTCTAAGAAATCATGTTGGGGCCTTGGGCTCCCAATTGATGCTTTGTTGTGAGGAGGGAGACCATGCATCATGACCACCATACACACGCGTGCGACCGACCGACACGACTTGACTCGACCCGGTTCGGGCTCGGGCTTTAGTTTTGGCGTTGTGGTGTAGACACTTACATTTTTGGAACAGAAAACCTTGCCTTTTTCAAACCGTTTTTTACGAAAAATATTTCTGAGCCGACTTTTTCAAACCGTTTTGCACCACCGACCAGATCTCCGAATCGTCTTCAAGAAAGCGACCAAGTACGTCACTCATCCATTGTTTCCCAACAATTTGAAGACGATCTAAAACAATGGCTTCAACATCAGCCCTAGATGATGTTGCTCCTCTCTCTGCCTTCCAGATCCCACTTGTAACTGCTGCTCCATTCAGATTCGAAGGCTTGCATTTCAAGCGATGGCGTCAGAAGATGGAGTTCTATCTGATGATGAGAAAGGTGGTTGTTGCTCTGACCATCGACAAACCGCAGTTGCCAGACAAACCTGACGGAACTAATGAAGCGCAGATGACTTCCTGGACTGAACAATCAAAGCAGCTACAGATCTGGACTAAACAAGATTACTTGTGCAAAAATTTCATACTCAATGGCCTCAGCGATGATCTGTATGACTACTACAACTCGGAGGACAAGACATCGAAGGACATCTGGGAAGCGCTGAAGATGAAATATGATACAGAGGAGGCAAGGGCAAAGAAATATGCTGTCAGCCGCTATCTCAAATACCAGATGACAAATGACAGGTCAGTAGAGATGCAGTCTGATGAGCTCCAGAAAATAGCTCATGAGATCGTCTCTGAAGGTATGACATTGGACGAACAATTTCAAGTTGCTGTCATTATTGACAAATTGCCCCCAAGCTGGAAAGATTTTTAAGAATGTCTTGTGGCATAAGACTAAGGAATTTTCCTTGGAGAGCTTGATCACTTGCTTCCATATTGAGGAGGAGGCATGCAAACAGGACCGGAAAGAGGAAGTGTTGGTTGTCGCAAACAACAGCACTAAAAAGAATAAACCCGCAGTTTTGAAACCAAATCAGAAGTCCTTTAAGAATCAGAACTGGCGCAACAAACAGAACGGGAATTCGCAAGGAAACCCAAAAGGACAGCAAAAACCAGCCCAAAAGAATGATTCAGGACAGTTGTTTCTATGTTACAACTGTGGAAAACCATGTCATATGGCACGAAAGTGTCGGAACAGGCCAAGCTCTGCACCGCAGGCGATCCTGACTGAGGAGCCTCTTACGGCTATGATTACAGAGATTCACCTTTTTGATGGATCAGAGGGTTGGTGGGTAGACACTGGTGCTTCTCGCCATGTCTGCTATGATCGTGATATGGTCACCACATGCACGGCTGCTGATGATCAGAAAGTGTTGTTGGGAGATTCTCACACCACTAAAGTTGCAGGGGTTGGAAATGTGGAAATCAAGTTTACCTCTGGAAAGACTGTGATTCTGAAAGATGTTATGCATACTCCAGAGATGAGGAAAAATCTAATTTCTGGCTTTCTCCTTAATAAGGCAGGCTTTGCTCAAGTTATTGGGGCTGATTTGTATACCCTAACTTATAAGGGAACTTTTGTGGGAAAGGGTTATGCTTGTGAGGGGATGTTTAAATTAAATGTTGAGTTTAATAAAGTGACTACTTCTGCTTATATGTTGTGTGATTTTAATATTTGGCACTCTAGATTATGTCATGTTAATAAACGAATAATTCATAACATGAGCACCCTAGATATGATTCCTAAAATGTCAGAATTTGAACCAGATAAATGTGAATTATGTACACAAGCTAAAATCACAAAGAAACCTCATAAATCTTTTGATAGAGTTTCTGAACCCTTAGACTTGATTCATTCTGATATATGTGAGATTGATGGCACTTTGACTAGACATAGACATCGTTATTTTATCACTTTTATTGATGATTGCTCTGATTTCACCTATGTATATCTTATGAAAAATAAAAATGATGCATTTGACATGTTTAAAACATTCAAAACTGAAATTGAGAATCAAGCAAATAGGAAAATTAAGAGACTTCGTAGTGATAGAGGAACAGAATATGAATCTAGTTCAATTCTGGACTTCTATAAATTACATGGTATTTTATAGGAAAGAACTGCACCCTGTTCACCAAAAATGAATGGTATAGCTGAAAGAAAAAATAGGACTTTTACCGAATTAGTAGTTGCCATCCTACTAAATACTGGTGCAGCAAAACATTGGTGGGGGGGAATATTTTATTGACTGTATGCTATGTTCTGAATAGAATCCCCAAATCTAAGAATAAAATTTCACCTTATGAAATTTTAAAGAATTATAAACCCAATGTCTCATACTTTAGAACTTGGGGTTGTTTAGCATATGTTCGCATTCCAGACCCTAAGAGAATAAAATTGGCAAGTAGAGCATATAAATGTGTATATATAGGCTATGCTATTAATAGCAAAGCATACTGATTTTATGACCTAAATACACATAATATAATTGAATCAAATGATGTCAATTTTTATGAAACAAAATTTCCTTTTAAATTAAGGAACAGTGGGGGTACATCAAGTATGCCTATTAGAACTTAATAAAAGTTCTGAAGCTGAACATAGAAGAAGTAAAAGAGCAAGAACCGTAAAAGATTTTGGTTTGGATTTTTGTGCTTTTACTATAGAGGAGGATCCCTTAAACCTTCAAGAGGCCTTATCTTCTTTAGATGTCGATTTTTGGCAAGAGTCTATAAATGATGAGATGGATTCTTTGGAATCCAATAAGACTTGGCATTTGGTAGATTTACCCCCTGGTTGTAAATCTATAGGCTGTAAATAGGTGCTTAAAAAGAAATTAAAACCTGATGGCACTTTTAATAAATATAAAGCACGACTAGTAGCTAAAGGTTTTAGACAAAAAGAAAATATAGATTTCTATGACACTTTTTCACCCGTAACTAGAATAACATCCATTCGGGTGTTAATCTCACTTGCTTCCATTCATAATTTACTAATACACCAAATCGATGTTAAAACCGCTTTTTTAAATGGTGAATTAAACAAAGAAATTTATATGGACCAGCCTGAAGGATTTGTAGTACATGGTCAAGAACATAAAGTATGCAAATTAGATAAATCATTATATGGTTTAAAACAAGCACCTAAACAATGGCATGAAAATTTTTATAACTTAATCATTTCATATGGTTTTAAAGTTAATGAAAGTGACAAATGCATTTATTATAATTCTGAGAATGACATTTTCACTATTATATGCCTTTATGTAGATGACCTACTCATCTTTGGGTCAAACATTTATGCCATAAGCTCAGTCAAATCCTTATTAAGTGCCAATTTTGATATGAAAGATCTAGGTAAGGCGAGTGTAATCCTTGGTATTGAAATTACTAGATCAGAAAAGGGAATTTCTTTGGATCAATCTCATTACATTGAGAAGACACTAAAGAAATACAATTACTTTGACTGTAAACCTGCATGTACACCATATAATCCAAGTGTAAAGTTATTTAAGAACACTGGTGAAGGTGTTAGACAGTCTAGATTATGCGAGCATCATTGGCAGCCTTTGGTATGCCATTGATTATACTAGGCCCGACATTGCCTATGTCATAGGATTATTGTGCAGGTTTACCAGTAGACCTAGTATAGAGCACTGGCATGTTATTGAAAAGGTCATGAAATACCTTAAACGAACTATGAACCTTGGATTATATTATGAAAGGTTTCCAGCTGTGCTTGAAGGATATTCTGATGCAGACTGGAATACCTTATCTGATGATTCTAAAGCAACCAGTGGTTATATATTTAGCATCACTGGAGAAGCTGTTTCTTGGAAATCCAAGAAACATACTATTTTGGCTCAGTCCACTATGGAGTCTGAGATGATAGCACTAGCCACAGCTAGTGAAGAAGCAGAGTATTTGAGAAATCTGCTAGCTGAGATTCCCTTATGGGAAAAACTGATACCAGCTGTGTTGATACATTGTGACAGTACCGTGGCTATTGCAAAAGTTCAGAACCGTTATTATAACATAATAGACGACAAATACATCGTAAGCACAACACTGTTAGAGAACTACTTTTTACCAGTACCATTAGAGTGGATTACGTACATAGTGATGAAAATTTGGCAGACCCTTTGACGAAAGGCTGTCCAAAGAGAGTCCTTAATTCTTCTAAAAGAATGGGACTATTGCCCTTAGATTGTTGAGTCACGCACAATGGTAACCCGACCTAAATGACTGGAGATCCCAAGAACTAGGTTCAATGGGTAAAAACAAGTTGTGTAGTGATAGGAGTTGAACATGCTATTTAATAAACCAAGAAGCATGTATTCCTGAAGTGATTAGAGGATGAGTTGATAGAAACTCTTAATGAGATCTATACTCTATTTGGAGTGGAGTACCTACCTTTAGGAGTACTCTTTATATACTCACCTATGTGAATGTGGAAATGTGGTCGTTTCCTATGGAGTTTTGGGCAAAATTTCTAGAGCGTTCACTAAAATGGGATAGACGTGCATGGCCATAAATGCACGGGCTTATTTGATTGCACTATAGAATAGGTTGTGTGTGGTTTGATGTCAGGAATAGAGTTCAAGACTACGTGTCACTCTAGTAAAAATTGAATCTTATTCACTATACAAAGGTTCAAGTCGGATGACACCTTTGTTTATGCACAATCCTACGTTATTAGAAACTGCTTGAAAATATTTTTAAAAATTCAAGTGGGGGATTATTGGAAATGTTCTTATAAACATTAGCTGAATTATTAAAAATGTTGAAATAAGTGTATGAATGGCTCCTATATTTGAATAGTCCCACATCATTGGACTATATGGAAGAAGCAAGTATTTATACTTGTTTCTAAGAAATCATGTTGGGGCTTTGGGCTCCCAATACATGCTTTGTTGTGAGGAGGGAGACCATGCATCATGACCACCAAACACGCGCGCGCGACCGACCGACTCGACCCGGCTCCGTCCGGTCCGGTTCGGGCTTGGGCTTTGGTTTTGTGGTGTAGACACTTATATTTTTGGACCAGAAAACCTTGCGTTTCTCAAACCGTTTTTTTTTTTGGAAAATATTTATGAGCCGACTTTTACATGAAGCGGTTAACTCTTGACTTGTTATTTGAGTAGATCCGATTTTCTCTCACTGCCCAATATTTTCGTTCAGCCCTAATCCCCATCTATATATTATCTTCAATTGTAGCCGAGAATATCAATCTTAACAACGTTTTCTTACCTTCGCCATTAAAAAAAAGAGCTGTTTTTTCTGTTCGAAAGTGCAAATCTGCACTGATTTGTTGTGCAAGCAAATCAGTTATTCTTTTCAGAGGCTGTTTTATTCTGGAGGTGATGGCGGAAGTACGAACTGGTTTGCACCACCGACTAAATCGCCGAATCGTCTTCAAAAAAACGACTAAGTACTTGACTCGGCCATTGTTTCCCAACAGATGTGTCATTAAGTATTAATTGTCAGACTTGGCATTAATGCTTAGGCTTAAAGTTTCTTGGGATTTAGGTACATACTATGAGAATGTATTTGAATTTTTTAGTAAAGAAAGATTCTAAAATGTTTTGAGAATAAGTTTCCAAAAAGTATATGTATGTACATATATCTTTTTCCTAATGTTGTATATATGTATACTATGAAAAAATGTCACCATTAATTCTTGTTAAATATTTCTGACAATTCCTAAATGATAGATAAGAGAATGAGCAATCTTATTAGTTGCGACTCGGGTGATGCTCCTAGGACTTCGAGCGAGAACTTCCTAATATAGTTCTGTCGGTATCTACAAACAAGAGGGAAAGCCAAGTATAATTCTAATAAGGGACCCAGGACCAGGCATGATTTATATCCTACATACCTACTCCCCAGTTTAAGAAGTTATGTAAGGACTTTTCTAGTCTAGAGGGAAGCTGTATACTGAACCAAATTGTATGTATAATATAAGGCATAGATTCATATTTGTGAGAGGGTCTTCAAATTGATATGCCTTACAGTGACGTCAAAGGATAGCTTGGTATCTAGCATTAACGAGGAGCCTGAATTGTTGGGACATCATAGCGATGGAGATTGATGAGGAAAAAAATGACCCCGGTAGAGTTTAAGAGGCATTTTAAAATAAGTTTCCTTCTTGTTGTGGAGAGCGGAGTTTAATTTTAGATGTTCACACATTTATGGTAAGGAGATACGTCGGTGAAGGAATATGTGTTAGTTTAACAAGCTATCGAGATTCAGTTTGGATTTGATCAATACCCCTCAAAAGAAAGTGATAGAATTCAGACAAGACAAGAAAGAGAGGAGAGAGACAAAGCAATGAACATTAGAAGACTACATTTTTATTGATTTTGTATATCTATTACAAGAGAGATCCTTCTATTTATATATAAGATCTAGAACAGAATATTCTAGAGAATATTTGGCCTAATTGAATACAATACCTAATATAAATCACACTTAATACAATACCAAATATAAGGTAATGTATTTATTTATCCTTATCTCCAACATTAACTCAATTATTAATATCATTCCTAATTAACACATTCTGAATATCTCAACACCCCCCCTCAAGATGGAGCATGTGGATCACAAATGCCCATCTTGGATTGCACCTTGGATTGCATCACGAACAAAATGACAGTCAGCTTCAAACTTCCATACGTCGTCAGCAACTCTTCACTTTTAACAAACGGTTTTTAAAGTGGACCAACCACTCAATAATGGTTTTTAAAGTGGACCACACTCAATAATGGTTTTTAAAGTGGACCACACTCAATAATAATGGTTTTTAAAGTGGACCACACTCAATATTAATGGTTTTTTAAGTGGACCACACTCAATATTAATGGTTTTTAAAGTGGACCACACTCAATAATGGTTTTTAAAGTGGACCACACTCAATATTAGTGGTTTTTAAAGTGGACCACACTCAATAGAGGTCAAAGGTTTTGATTTTGAAGGGGATGGAATAGCTTTGTTTGATGAGGCAGTTTGTGCTAGTTTGTGGGATGGTGAAAACTTTTGGGTATCACGAGTTCGCAACTGTGGTGGAGAACTTTGGTGTGTGTAGTGAAGAATTTGAGTTTCTCAGAGGATGTTGATGGAAGAGTGGATGACCTGCGAGAGCGAGGATGATGGCAGGTCCCTTTTTTTTTTTTTTTGGGTTACAATGAGTTGTTCTTTCGGTGGGTGATGAAGCAATGGCAGCTGGTTCTTCTTTTTTTTTTTTTGACGGAGAGGGGGCTCTGAATCGAACTTGGGTTGGAATTTAGGATGTGGCAGAGAAGCGTGGGGTTATGGTGGTTGAACTGATGATGTTGTGATGGTTTTGTGGGTTTGAACTGATCGGGACTGGATTTTTGATAGAAATTAAGGCGGAGCTGAAAGGAAGTTTGGCAGAATTGATATGTGGAAGATGAAGTTTAGGCAGGAAGAGTTGGAAAATTACATTAGAGAGAACTGAAAATGACAGTCGATAGAAAATAGCAAGAGGAAGGCTAAGACCACTCGACGGTGCTGCACTGACTATAGGGACTGCCGACTTTTTTTTTTTTTTAATATATATACATATCTCTCTCCTTCTCCCCCGGCTCTGATACCATTATAGAATTCAGACAAGAAAGAGAGGAGAGAGATAAAGCAATGAACATTAGAAGACTACATTTTTATTGATTTTGTATATCTATTACAAGAGAGATCCTTCTATTTATATATAAGATCTAGAACAGAATATTCTAGAGAATATTTGGCCTAATTGAATACAATACCTAATATAAATCACACTTAATACAATACCAAATATAAGGTAATGTATTTATTTATCCTTATCTCCAACATTAATCAATTATTAATATCATTCCTAATTAACACATTCTGAATATCTCAACAGAAAGCTTTGTAGTTTGCAAAGGGGATGAGTCAACCTCTTTCAGATTTAACCACCAAGCGTATATCCACTGGTGCTAGTTTTAAGGGTTTGATGGAGATAGCTTTATTAAATACCATTTTCAAAGGGGTGTAAAGAAAGAGCCTAAGAAGTCAGGAGGTAAGATACTACATCAAAATCACTACATGGACAGAAAGAAAGCCAAAGGAAAGATATTATGAAGCAAAAGTTCAGGTTAAAAAGACATAGTGAAAGGAGTTATTTTGCAAAGAAGTGCAAGACAGACCACCCCAGGATCAAAGGATTCAACTCCATCTACTCAGGACATAAGGAGCAAGTGTCTGACACCACCAAAGACCTCTACCAAAGTGGATTTAGCTTACACATTAGATGTTGCTCCTAGCTCGAATGTGCCTCTAGCAGTGAAGAAGGGAAAGAAGGTTGTAATTGAAGGTGTATACTCTGTTCCTACCTTATTTAACATGGGTGCATCAATTTTTTTTATATCAAGTAGCATTATAGATAAGTTGCATTGAAGCACTAGAATAGTTACAACCCAGTAGTTGTATCAAACCCTATTGGAGGACCGACTTGTTTATATATAATTGGGATCAAATTTTATTAGTATGCTTTTGCATTAAAATTTTATCGATTTCAAATATGGACCGGATGACCATGTATGGGGTGATAATAGATTATGATATGAAGGTTGCTCGGTTGGGTACTTATGATGTACTCTGTGATTTATTATGATCCCGTATGCTCTGTGATGCTGTGTTACACATATTATTTAGACCTATCACATGATGAATTAGTTTCATTTTCAATAGCTAAAGACTATCCATATGTCTTTCTGTGGTTTTTCATTTTCAACCCTAGAGTGAGATTAGATTTTGGATGTATCTTGAGAAGTATACTAGATCCACCACATTAACTTTGAGGCTCATGACTCCTAACGAAAGATGCAAGGTGAATAAGCTAGTAAATGAGATTTTGGAGGGAGACTTAGTTAGGAGTACATAAGAGCGAGGAGCACCAATTGTCATTTAATTAAGGTATATAGTTTTTGAGGCCTTTCATCAATTATTATAATATGAATAAGCAACCTAATTATTACATATTTGCCCTTATAGACCACTTCTTTGATTAGTTCGTTGGAGTTTAATGTTCTCTCAGCTTAACTTGGCCTTTGGATTCCATAGCTATGTGTAGCCAAGGATAATATTCAAAAAAAAAAAAAAAAAAAAAAATCATACACCCAACTTATTTATTATGTAGTTAGTCGATGGATTTTAGACTAATCGATGCAACCCCTTCTTTATTAATCTGATAAGTTAACCCTATAAAGGGTTGATTGATAAGTCCACAGTGGTATTTATTAATGAAATTTTAGTATATTCGTTGAGCAAGAAGGAGCATAGGATGCATATAAAAGAAGTTCTCAGTGAATAATGTGGGCATAAGTTGAAGATGATATTTTCAAATTCCACTTTTTGTTTACGAAGGTACATTTTTCAAGACAAGTTGTTATCGAGCGTGGGATGTTGGTCGATCATAACAACTTAGTTAAAGTACATGATTAGCATGTGCTGAAGAAAACCATGGAATTGAGGAGATTCATGGTTTAGTGGGTTATTATAGTAAACTAACTAAGATTTTCGCTAAATTTCCTGCCTCTATGACTTGCATTACCAAAAATATTATGGTTCTTTTATAGGACCCGAGCAGTATAGATGATTTTATCAACCTGGAAGAGTCACCGACTAATGCACCTATTTTATTATTATCGGATGGGAGAATGCATTTATAATGTCACTGTATTTTGAAACGACAAAAAAGAGTTAATGGATAATTTTGAGAGAATTAATAGAGGAGAACATTCAATTCATTTGATGCGCTATATTATTGGCTCAAAATGTTGGTCAGGGAAAGATGGTAAAATATGTGTTTCTCTCATTATGGATTTGATAAACATCGCAATATCTAAGTCATAACATTCGAGTATAAATATTCATCCAACTAGGACTAAATGTATTGTGATATAGACAGATCTTTTATTGGCTTTGTATTAAAAGACATATGATGGAGAATGTGGCTAGATGTATGATGTGCTAGAATGGTGAAGGAAGACCAGAATCTAGGAGGATTGTTGAAGCCCTTGGATATTCAACAATGAAAGCGGGATAATGTTCATATGGAATTCTTTAGTGCTTTAGCTAGGAGCAAGAGAGGAAGTGAGAGTTTTCGAGTCATTGTCAATCGAATAATCAAATGACCTTATCTTGTTTCAGTTAGGAGTACGAGTATTTCTATATCTCTATGAAACTATAAGTGAAGATATAGTTAAATTACATGGAGTTTCTTCAAGCATCATTAGCAATAGAGATCTGCTTTTCACCAGTGGGTTCTTGAGGAGTCTTCAAGAGCTTTAGGAACTAACTTGAGTTTGGGTACCTCTTATTACCTACGGACATATGGATGGATGGAGAGGGTAAATCAATTGTAGAAGACTTTCTTTAGATATGTATCTTGGATTTTGAAGGCTTTCTGGTGTATCACTAGTTGTTAATGGAGCTCATGTATAATATTGGCTATCGGGAAAGTATTGAGATGATGCCAGTTGGGACATTATATGTGAGACTTTGTAGACCAATGTCATGTTAGTAGGATGCTACGGTTATGGTTATTCTTGACCATATATGATAAAAAGGCATCAAAGAAGATTCAATTAATAAATGGATAGATGAATACCTTATAAGATAGACATAAGGATTATGCTGACATGAGATATATAGAGTGTGAGTTCACAGTGGGCAACCTGGCAACATGGTTTAGTGGAGGTTTCACAGCTTAGGCATACTGTGAAACTTAGTAGTTAGGAAAGTTGGGCCTTTTTATTACATATACAGTAGGGAAGTTAGTCAATTCTACAAAAATACAAATTTGAGTACCAACAAAGGAGAACCAGGAGACTTGAGGGTTGCCCTCCCTGAGTTGATGATTAACATTCTGGCCGGCCATGACGATCCATCATGTGTCTTGAAGATCGGATCGCAACTCGACCAAGTATTAATGAATAAACTAGTTAGCTTCCTTTGAGAAAATTTAGACGTATTCATTGGACTCATGGTGATGTGCGTGGGATCTTTCTAGGCATTATGAGCCATACACTGAATACTTACCCAATGTGAAACACCCCACCTCCGTTAGAGTCACTCTCAAAGGGAATGCCCTAATTTTGGTGGAGGTTTATAAGTATAAGTCACAGATACACAAGACAGATATAAGTACACATATTTTTGAACAACAGAAAACAACAGCAACTTTTATTTCATTAAAATACGTGTTACACAAACCATGCCATAATTGTCTTACAATACTTCCAAAAACATTACATTTTCATAACTGTCTTGATTTCATAATTTAAAGAAGCATTAAAACATAAGTAAACTGCATAAGTCCCCATAATTGCTATCCAAAGCCATAGTCCAAAACGAAAGAGATACAAGCAATACATTCTTTCTCTTCAAGCTGGATGTGAAAACTGGTCAAGCTGCGGTATTCCCTCCCTATGGACCTGGGGGGGAAACGAAAGAAAAGAAGACGAAAGAAAAGTAGAGTCAGACATAAAGCCTAAGTAAGTCTAGGACTATTCAGTCTATGAATAAAGAAATGAGCATGACAAGTACAAATTGGAAATGGAGAAGCACCATAAACTAAGTTAAGTTGTCTAGGGTCGAATATACTATCGTACCCCATATTAATCTCTGCACCCCTATAAACTAGTTCCCAACAGGCACCCCATAATCAGGGTGAAGTGATCCATTTCTAATGATCGGCTCCTACTCGCATAGCTACCTGTGTCTTACGGCCCCAGATGTTGTAGCTACCTATGCTGGTCCCACCATGGGGTGTATCAAGTCCCATGGTGGCGGCCCGACACAATTCTAGAATGCACAGGTATACTACTGGTGCCCAGTGCCTAATTTTTCTGCGCCGGAGTGTATGCACGCCCGCACCCCGTTAGAACCTACACTGCTGCACCAACGCCATCGATTTGACCTCTTACAGTCAGCCCAGTAATCGTGCCCCACCCTGCTTAGTTCAGGGTATCCTGATACACCTTGTAGGGTTACTGCTGAAAAGGGTCCCCCGCTACTAGGTTTTCTATTTCTAACCAACATGCTAAGTTGGTTAAGTGTTCTGTAAACCTAACCCCCAATCAGTCTGTATAGTTTAGCATGTTCAATTTGATTAAGTATTAATTCAATTTACTTAATCCTATCAATCCTGACTCAGCCTTAATTGTCTTATTAAAGCCTCGACCTCTCACATTAGACAGGTATTGTTGTGACTGCCTGTTGCCGGTTGGTTCCGGGCAGTCTTACGTCACAACTCAGTCTAACCTCGGGTCTTTATTGGGCTCAATGTTTAACCACCCACATTGGATATGTATTGTTGTGACTACTGGACAGCCGGGCGGGTCCGGGCAGGTTTATGTCACAACGCAATCCAACCTCGGGTTAAACACATCGTATTTTCTAAGTTTACATATTTTGTCTCTTTTCTTTTTATATGTAAATATTTGCAGCCCATTATTCAAATTCATCTTTACTGGGTAAAATTAATTTGTACCACTTAAATGTTCTCAAGGTCGTTGGTGTGCGACAGACATGCCAACACATATGTTTTATATTTTTAACCCAACGTCATTTCCCCCGTTTTATACGTTCGCTATAATATAACATATGTTGGGTTTAACATTTAAGCCCAACTTAGCCACATGAAAAAGGGGAGGCTTAGAACATGGTGTTTATACATTCTAGGTAACATCAAAGGGGGTGTGTGAACGCATGAACTTGCAACATAACGATCTAATTAACATAAATTAGGCACTTGTGAACTTGCATTGTAATAGCATATAATCTTGACATGAAACATACCTAAACATGAATCATGGTTTTAATCTAGTCATGTAAACTTGCATTTAAAATGTAAACCTAACTTAATTATGTATCACATGATTTTGATAACAACATAGGCCTAAAACATATTTTCAATTAGGCATAACACCAAACGTAATCTAGTAATGTTCATAAAGTCAACACAAGTTCACAAAGATGCTTACTTTTGTCACTAATACAAAAGTATGGTTTTACACTTGAATCATGATGCCAATTCCAACATAAATTCATATGAATCATAATACCCAAATGGATCCAACTACACTAAAAATGATCATAAAAATATACATCATGTTGGCATAATAGTGAATCATATACTTGCATGAATCTCAACTTTGTTGTAATAAACTACCACAAACATATAGTCGTTAACTTTCAACATGAATCATATACTTGCAAATATCCAATAGGTGTTGTAATAAACTACCACAAACATATAGTCGTTAACTTTCAACATGAATCATATACTTGCAAATATCCAATAGGTCTAACATCATTATACCACAACATCCCAAATCTATTCATAATTAGAATCATAGCAACATACAATTATGAATTATCATCACCACAAATTAAGTACAATTCCATTTCTCATTTTACACAAATCAAAAAACTCAATTATTCATTCACATCGGAATAGCACTCTACTTACAACGTATGACGAATCTTCAATTCAGGATTCTGAATTCTAAATTTGGAGATGCTATCCTTTGTTGTAGGCGTTGTTTTGATTTAATTGTCGTTGCTTTAAGCTTTCGAATCGACTCCTAATCGTCTCTCAATTTTGACGGCTACTCCTAGTCTTTCTTCAGCAGCATGACGGTCTCATTCTCATTTTTATTTGTATGAATTAGGTGGAGTCTTAGGTCCTTTTTATAGAGTTTGTGAATTGATTAGAACCATCAATGGAGCTTAGATTAATATTAGCCGTTCGTTTGAAAGAGAGACCAATCAGGAGCTGACACCTAGCCCTAGTGATAAGACAAAGCTCAGAAATTCAGCCAAGCACAGACCAGGCCAGCCGGGAGGGGCTGGGTTCGACCTGGCTCAGGGGCCAGGTCGACTAACCAGTCGACCCCCAGGTCGACTACATAGTCGACCTGGGTGCCCCAGGTCGACAACCCAGTCGACCTGGGTGACCCAGGTTGACTACCCAGTCGACCTGGGTGCCTTGGGCGGGAAAATTCCCGCCCAGCCCAATCTGGGTCAGATTTTTTGAAATTTGAACTTGTTTCTGTCTGTTTGAATTTTAAACTGAATTCTGAAACTTCCGGAGGTCATATCTCCCTCATACGGAGTCCGTTTTACGCAAACTCGGACTCTATCTCAAGAAGAATTCCGAGATGAACACAATGGCATATCCCGTTTCCTTTAATTCTTTGATTTGAAATTAATTATACTTTAATTTGTGAATTTCACTTTTATAGAATACACGGGGTGTTACATTCTCCCCCACTTAAAAGGATTTCGTCCCCGAAATCTTCAAGTTTAGGAAGAATGTATATCCTAACATCCAAACGTCCATCTACTCATCCATCAAACACGAGCATCCATTGTCCTTAAAAGACTTCTAATGCTTCATGATCATATGCGAAGTGTGTGTACATGTACTTATCTAATGCAAAATCAGGCGGTCTACTGATTCAGTTGACCTCCTTAATGCAAATTATGTAAGTGTCATGAATCCATTTTGTATGCAAATTTTCCTATTTATGATTCTACATTAGTTCACAATCATTCATATAAATGCAACATCCATATGACAACACAGTAAACTTCAACCATATACGAATATAAATACATATATGCATATGCAATATGAAGTGACTGAGCCGATCTAAAACCTAGATTGTGTGTGTATATGCATCCACGAGCAATCACTAGCAATCACTTGCAACCACTTGCAACCATCATCCATAACATGTTTCAATTACATGTTTTCATCCAAAGGGTTTCTACCTAAAAGATAAGGTCGAGGAGATATACCTAAAAAGATAGATAAAAGCGCAACTTAAGGAAAAAGAAAGATCAAAGATGTACCCTCAAAAAGAAAAGGGTAGGCTGCGCGTATTCTAGCCTCAGTTTCCCAAGTCGCGTCTTCCTCGGCGTCGCTCCACTGAACTTTGATGAGCTTGACTTCGCGGTTGCGTAGCTTCTTCACTTCAATTCCTAAGATGCGTGTTGGAACTCTTCTCACGGTTGCTTCGCGTTCCACTTCAGCTTCTTCAAGGATGTTTGGCTCTACCACTTCAGCAGATTCATGTAGACATTTTCGGAGGTGCGAAACGTGAAAGACGTTGTGAACCCCAGCTAGTTTTTCGGGTAGCTCTAATCTATAGGCCATCTTCCCAACCTTCTTGATGATAGGAAATGGTCCTACAAATCTCGGTGCCAGCTTTCCAGTGGATCCAAAACGAACAACGTTCCTTAGAGGAGATACCTTAAGAAAAACTCTGTCCCCAACCTCAAACTCAAGGTCGGTCCTTCTCTTGTCGGCGTAGGATTTCTGTCTATCTTGGGCCGTCTTCATTCTTCTTCGTATCAAGTCTACTTTCTCTGAAGTCTCTCGGATCATATCTGGTCCAAGTATGAGCTTGTCAGTAGACTCCCACCAAAAAGTGGGCGATCGGCACGGTCTTCCATATAAAGCTTCGAAGGGTGCCATTCCGATGGTGGCTTGGTAGCTGTTGTTGTAGGCAAATTCCACCAAAGAAAGATGGTCTTCCCACGTCCCTCCGAAGTCAAGGACGCACAGTCTTAAAAGGTCCTCCAAAACTCTGTTCACTCTTTCTGTCTGGCCGTCGGTTTGGAGGTGATAGGCTGTACTCAAGCATAACTGTGTGCCTACCGCTTCTTGCAGACTCCGCCAAAACTAACTTGTGAAGATAGGGTCTCGGTCACTAACAATGCTGGAGGGTATTCCATGGAGTCGAACAATTTCCTTGAGATAAAGAGATGCTAGGGATGAGGCAGTCCTTTTACTCTTGACAGGTAAAAAATGGGCGCTTTTAGTAAGCCTATCCACTATTACCCAAATGCTAGTGTTGCCTCTTCTAGACCTAGGCAGCCCATCAATGAAGTCCATTGAAATGCTATCCCACTTCCACTGTGGGACCTCTAGAGGATGGAGCAGACCGCCAGGCTTCTTCTGCTCCGCCTTAACCTGTTGGCAAGTCATACACTTAGAAACGAAATCTGCCACGTCCTTCTTCATGCCGCTCCAAAAGAAAGTTCTCTTTATGTCCTTGTACATTTTATCTCCGCCTGGATGTATCGTCATCTTGGAGTGATGTGCTTCTTCGAGAACCGTCTTTACTAAATCCCTTGTCCGTGGGACGCATAGCCTTTCGTCTCGCCTTAACAACCCTTATCGTCGATGGAGTATCTGTTGAGGCGACTTGAAGTCTCACCCCTAATTAGCCTATCAATCGTCTCCACAAGCTGAGGGTCTTCGCGTTGTGCTGTCCCTATTGAGTCCACTAAATTCGGGCGTACTTCGAGAGATGCTAGCAAACCCGGTACAAAATCGGAGGAGGGCCTAAAGTCAAAGCTGGCTATAAACTCTAGGCTTTGCCTTTCAACAAACAGCGGGCTTAGGGTCAGTTTCTTTCGGCTCAACGCGTCTGCCACTACGTTGCCTTTGCCCGGAGTGTAGGAGATCTCGAAATCGTACGAGGCAAAAAACTCCATACACCTCTGTTGCCTCAAGTTAAGGTCCTTCTACGAGAAGAGATACTTCAAAGATATTTGGTCAGTGTAAAGTTCGAATTTCTCACCTAGGAGATAGTGTCGCCAAGACTTAAGTGCAAAGACGATGGCGGCTAACTTAAGATCATGGGTTGGGTAGTTCTTTTCGTGCACTTTCAATTGCCTTCCACCATAAGCTACTACCCTTCCTTCTTGCATTAAGACAGCGTCTAGTCCTGTCTCGCATGCATCCGTGTAAACCGTAAACATTTTGCTTCCATCCGGCAAGGTCAGAACTGGGGCTGTTGTAAGAGCCCTTTTTAGTCGTTGGAAAGCAAACTCGCAATCCAAGTCCCAATTGAACACTAGATTCTTCTTTGTCAGCCTTGTGAGTGGAGCTGAGATTTTCGCAAAATCCCTTATGAATTTTCGGTAGAAACCTGCTAGTCCTAGAAAACTTCGGACCTCAGTTGCATTCCTTGGTGTCTTCCAATCCTGTACCGCTTCTACCTTAGCAGGGTCCACAGCTAACTCTTCTTTGGATACTATATGCCCAAGAAACCTTACTTCCTCTCTCCAAAAGTGGCACTTGGAGAATTTGGATTTTATATGATGGACTCGCAGAGTTTCCATGATTGCCCTTAAGTGCTGAGCATGTTCTTCTTCACTCTTTGAGAAGATCAAGATATCGTCTACGAAGACCACTACGAACTTGTTGAGGAATTCTCTGAACACCCTACTCATCAGGTCCACGAAGTAAGCGGGTGCGTTTGTCAAGCCGAAAGGCATGACAAGCCATTCAAAGAAGTCGTCTGGGGTTCTGAATGCTGTCTTATCGATGCTATCTTCAGCCACCCTTAACTAATGAAAACCGGTCGCCAAATCGAGTTGGGAGAAAACTGACGCTCCTATAAGCTGATCAAACAGATCGTCAATTCTGGGGAGAGGGTGCCTGTTCTTTTTCGTAAGCTTGTTGAGCTCCCTATAGTCAATACATAGACGGAGTGAACCATCCGCCTTTGTGGCAAACACCACTGGAGCGCCCCATTCTGAAATGCTCCTTCTAATGAACCCCTTCTCTAGAAGCTCTTTAACCTGTTTACTGAGCTCTTTCCTTTCCCGTGGAGCCATGTGTCTAACGGGCAATGCAACGGGCTTTGCATTATCTACAAGATATATGCGGAAGTCTGTCTCCCGCTTCGGAGGTAAGCCCTTCACCTCTTCGAAGACATTCGGATATTCACGGACCACCCTAACCGATTGCAAACTCTCAACAGAAGCATCTAGCGATTCGAGATAACTAAGCATAACCGCATACGAGGGATTACAAGTAATTTCCAGAGTGTTACCGAGTTGGGTCAGAAGCCTAACCACCCTTTTCTCACAATCAAGGATGGCACCATTACTGGATAGCCAATCCATGCCCAAAATCAAACCATATCCCGAGAAGCCCAAAACAAAGGCACTACATCTAAATTCTACGCTTAGAATAGAAATTTTCAATCTCACACAGATCATAGACAAATGAGTTGAGCCCCCGATTGGATTTGAAACCATTAAGGGGTCCTCTACCATACTAGTTTCTAGGTGCAGAGATTCTACTAAAGCAGATGAAATAAAGGAGTGTGATGAGCCAGAATCAAATAAAGTGCGAACTGGGTGATCATAAAGATAAACTACACTTTCTACGGAAGTATTTATACCTCGTTGTTGCAGAGGTGGCGCTTCTAGCACATGAACCTGTGCCCCTGAGGTGGATCCAGCCCTCTGCCCCTGCCCTCGCTTCTTTGGGCAATCCTTAGCCATGTGGCCTGTCTCACCACAAGAAAAGCACCCACCATTCAACTTGGACTTCTTCTTCTGGCAGTCTTTCACTAAGTGCCCCACTTTGCCATAGAAATTACACTTCCTCTTCTCTTGGGACTTGTTGTCTTTCCCGCCCTTCTTAAAGTCTGTCTTCTTAGGCTGTAAACCTTCTTTCTTCCCTTGAGAGCTTTCTGCCTTTGTCTCCTTCTTGCCCTTATCCTCTTCATTCAGCAATGCCATCTGCACCAACCTTTCATACGTAGCTCCCATGGGTATATGGGTCATGGCCAAACTGTGTAATGGCTCATTCAATCCTTTGATAAAACGGAGAGCCTTCTTGTGCAGAGTGTTGACTAGGTCCAGTCCGAACCTAGCCAGCTGATCGAACTGATTAACGTACTCTTTGACTGTCATATTCCCTTGCTTAAGAAATAAGAATTTTTCCAATTGGAGACTCCTTTCAGCTTCTGAGAGAAATTTAGCCTCAAACCTTGCCCTAAAGTCCTCTCATGTTTCCACTGGTCTTTCTGCATTGGTAACTTCCCACCAGTAGGAAGCCTCACCTTTAAGTAGCCATACTGCCAGTTGTACCTTCTGCCTATCTTCTACCTTAAAGATGACGAATAAGTCCTCGGTTTCCTTCAGCCAGTTCCTGGCTGCCACGAAGGACTCGGTTCCATGAAAGTCCTTCCCTCCCATAGCTTTGAAATCTTTACATATCTTAGCAAAAGCATTACCATGCGGAGGAGGTGGAGGAGGAGGTGCTGCTGCAGCTGGATGATCTCCTATAGCTGGATGATTTCCTACAGCTGGGGGAGGAGGAATAGTGGGACCTGGCAGATTGGCCCTTGCTTCTAAGAATCGTCTGAACCAACCAGGTATTGGTACACCCTTCGGCAAGTTAAGTTCTTCGGACATGCTGAAACAAAAAGGGTAGATTCAAAACGAAGGATAAAGGATAGTACCTATGGCTTTGGGGGACTATGCCTTTTTAAAATAAAATAACATTTTATCTTTAAAAATGCTTCTTTAAATTTTCTTTTGAAAATAAATTTTCAAAACTTTTTATCTTATCTGGTAAACCTATGCTCTGATACCAAGTGAAACACCCCACCTCCGTTAGAGTCACTCTCAAAGGGAATGCCCTAATTTTGGTGGAGGTTTATAAGTATAAGTCACAGATACACAAGACAGATATAAGTACACATATTTTTGAACAGCGGAAAACAACAGCAACTTTTATTTCATTAAAATACGTGTTACACAAACCATGCCATAATTGTCTTACAATACTTCCAAAAACATTACATTTTCATAACTGTCTTGATTTCATAACTTAAAGAAGCATAAAACATAAGTAAACTGCATAAGTCCCCATAATTGCTATCCAAAGCCATAGTCCAAAACGAAAGAGATCCAAGCAATACATTCTTTCTCTTCAAGCTGGATGTGAAAACTGGCCAAGCTGCGGTATTCCCTCCCTGTGGACCTTGGGGGGGGGGGGGGAACGAAAGAAAAGAAGACGAAAGAAAAGTAGAGTCAGACATAAAGCCTGAGTAAGTCTAGAACTATTCAGTCTATGAATAAAGAAATGAGCATGATAAGTACAAACTGGAAATGGAGAAGCACCATAAACTAAGTTAAGTTGTCTAGGGTCGAATATACTATCGTACCCCACATTAATCTCTGCACCCCTATAAACTAGTTCACAACAGGCACCCCATAATCAGGGTGAAGTGATCCATTTCTAATGATCGGCTCCTACTCGCATAGCTACATGTGTCTTACGGCCCCCGATGTTGTAGCTACCTATGATGGTCCCACTATGGGGTGTATCAAGTCCCATGGTGGCGGCCCGACACAATTCTAGAATGCACAGGTATACTACTGGTGCCCAGTGCCTAATTTTTCTGCGCCGGAGTGTGTGCACGCCTGCACCCCGTTAGAACCTACACTGCTGCACCACCGCCGTCGATTTGACCTCTTACAGTCAGCCCAGTAATCGTGCCCCACCCTGCCTAGTTCAGGGTATCCTGATACACCTTGTAGGGTTACTGCTGAAAAGGGTCCCCCGCTACTAGGTTTTCTATTTCTAGCCAACATGCTAAGTTGGTTAAGTGTTCTGTAAACCTAACCCCCAATCAGTCTATATAGTTTAGCATGTTCAATTTGATTAAATATTAATTCAATTTACTTAATCCTATCAATCCTGACTCAGCCTTAATTATCTTATTAAAGCCTCGACCTCTCACATTAGACAGGTATTGTTGTGACTGCCTGTTGCCGGTTGGTTCCGGGCAGTCTTACGTCACAACTCAGTCTAACCTCGGGTCTTTATTGGGCTCAATGTTTAACCACCCACATTGGATATGTATTGTTGTGACTACTGGACAGCCGGGCGGGTCCAGGCAGGTTTATGTCACAACGCAATCCAACCTCGGGTTAAACACACCGTATTTTCTAAGTTTACATATTTTGTCTCTTTTCTTTTTATATGTAAATATTTGCAGCCCATTATTCAAATTCATCTTTATTGGGTAAAATTAATTTATACCACTTAAATGTTCTCAAGGTCGTTGGTGTGCGACAGACATGCCAACACATATGTTTTATATTTTTAACCCAACGTCATTTCCCCCGTTTTATACGTTCGCTATAATATAACATATGTTGGGTTTAACATTTAAGCCCAACTTAGCCACATGAAAAAGGGGAGGCTTAGAACATGGTGTTTATACATTCTAGGTAACATCAAAGGGGGTGTGTGAACGCATGAACTTGCAACATAACGATCTAATTAACATAAGTTAGGCACTTGTGAACTTGCATTGTAATAGCATATAATCTTGACATGAAACATACCTAAACATGAATCATGGTTTTAATCTAGTCATGTAAACTTGCATTTAAAATGTGAACCTAACTTAATTATGTATCACATGATTTTGATAACAACATAGGCCTAAAACATATTTTCAATTAGGCATAACACCAAACGTAATCTAGTCATGTTCATAAAGTCAACACAAGTTCACAAAGATGCTTACTTTTGTCATAATACAAAAGTATGGTTTTACACTTGAATCATGATGCCAATTCCAACATAAATTCATATGAATCATAATACCCAAATGGATCCAACTACACTAAAAATGATCATAAAAATATACATCATGTTGGCATAATAGTGAATCATATACTTGCATGAATCTCAACTTTGTTGTAATAAACTACCACAAACATATAGTCGTTAACTTTCAACATGAATCATATACTTGCAAATATCCAATAGGTGTTGTAATAAACTACCACAAACATATAGTCGTTAACTTTCAACATGAATCGTATACTTGCAAATATCCAATAGGTCTAACATCATTATACCACAACATCCCAAATCTATTCATAATTAGAATCATAGCAACATACAATTATGAATTATCATCACCACAAATTAAGTACAATTCCATTTCTCATTTTACACAAATCAAAAAACTCAATTATTCATTCACATCGGAATAGCACTCTACTTACAACGTATGACGAATCTTCAATTCAGGATTCTGAATTCTAAATTTGGAGATGCTATCCTTTGTTGTAGGCGTTGTTTTGATTTAATTGTCGTTGCTTTAAGCTTTCGAATCGACTCCTAATCGTCTCTCAATTTTGACGGCTACTCCTAGTCTTTCTTCAGCAGCATGACGGTCTCATTCTCATTTTTATTTGTATGAATTAGGTGGAGTCTTAGGTCCTTTTTATAGAGTTTGTGAATTGATTAGAACCATCAATGGAGCTTAGATTAATATTAGCCATTCGTTTGAAAGAGAGACCAATCAGGAGCTGACACCTAGCCCTAGTGACAAGACAAAGCTCAGAAATTCGGCCAAGCACAGACCAGGCCAGCCAGGAGGGGCTGGGTTCGACCTGGCTCAAGGGCCAGGTCGACTACCCAGTCGACCCCCAGGTCGACTACATAGTCGACCTGGGTGCCCCAGGTCGACTACCCAGTCGACCTGGGTGCCTTGGGCGGGAAAATTCCCGCCCAGCCTAATCTGGGTCCGATTTTTGAAATTTGAACCTGTTTCTGAACTGTTTCTGTTTGTTTGAATTTTAAACTGAATTCTGAAACTTCCGGAGGTCATATCTCCCTCATACGGAGTCCGTTTTACGTAAACTCGGACTCTATCTCAAGCAGAATTCCGAGACGAACGCAATGGTGTATCCCGTTTCCCTTAATTCTTTGATTTGAAATTAATTATACTTTAATTTGTGAATTTCACTTTTATAGAATACACGGGGTGTTACACAATGTTCAATCCAACTAAGCAGAAACATCGCATCGTAGGACCAAAAAGATCGGTTGCACTCAAAGAGAAGGTGGATAAGCTACTAAACTACAACTTCATCAGTGACACCCTCTACTCGAAGTGGGTCTCCAATCCAGTTCTAGTGAAGAAACCTTTAATTAGTCGAGGGCATGTATTGATTATTCCGATTTGAATAATGCTTGCCCTAAATATAGTTTTTCACTTTCAAGTATATACCAACTTGTATATTTGATAGATGAAAACAAGAACTTCTATCATTTGTGAACACGTACTTCGAATACAACCAGATTCTGATGCACATTATAGATAAAGAGCACACCAGCTTCTTCACTGACTTAATAAGCTATTGCTACATTATTGTGCCATTTGGATTAAAGTATGTTGGAGCAACCTATCAATGTTTGATGAGTAAAAAAATTAGACTGGAAGATTCACAGTGGTTTATGTAGACAATATGTTTGTGAAGTCACGCAGTCGAACAACCACATATATGTGTTAGGGAAGATGATGTTTAGTATTCTCTGCAAGAATGACATGTAACTTAACATTTTAATGTTTTTATATTTACTTCAGGAAATTCTTGGGTTTCATTATTAACTCATGGTGGATTGAAGACAACACCAAAAGATCGCTACCATCTAGAAGATCAAAGTCCTAGAGACAAATAGAGACACTTAAGGTATGAATGGAAAGGTCATTGTCCTTAAACGATTCATTTCGTGAGATACTGGTAAGTGCATTTCCCTTTTATGTCTAATTAGATAGGGAAAGCAAAACTTTATATGGATGTAGAGTGTATTGAGTGTTCCAAAACTTGATCAGTCACCTAGAAAGTCCACTCATTTTGTCAAAACCACTTGATCATGAGACAAGTACATTTACTTGTCTATTCCATTACATGCCTTCAGTTTCGCATTTGTATGTAAAGAAAACTGGATATAGATTCCGATTAATTATGGTAAAAAATGATTAAAAGGTGTCAAAAGAAATTAACCAATACTAAATAAGCTTTCTTCGTACCTATTAACTTCATCTAGAAAACTCCACCCATTTTTTTCTGGCTTATTCCACTAAGGTCTACACCGACCGGCCGTTACAGTAGGTTCCATAACAACCTTAAATGTCTTAAAGGTTATTGATGTAGGACATCAAACTAAGCCAAACGACATTACCTATTTTCCTCGATGTTGACGTCAAAAGTTGGTCACTTGTGATAGTCAACCCCCAATCATTCGTGGAACACATGAATAACAATCACAGAATATGGTAAAGTAAAGAAAACAGGGGACATGCAAGAATTTTTATAGTGGTTCGGCAAAGATGGTGTCTACATCCACTTTATATATGTTGATTTATCTTGATTACAAGTACAACACTTTTTTCTGTTTGAAGAAAGAAGGAGAGTTGACTATTTTTAGTGTTAGCCGTGGAGTTTGAGCTTGAGAGAGTGAGAGCTCGTGCCCAAAAGTTGAAGTGGAGAAAAGAAGAGTCAGAAAATTCTCTTTGTATATTCAGCATAGAGGTATTTATAGGTGAAGAGAGGCGCTGGATGAGCTGCACGTGGCTTGCCTCTTTTGCGGAGCTCGGACACGTAGTGCTCAATCATTAGAAGCGGTTATGGCAGTGGGACCCGACCTACTGTTAATTAATAGTATCCTCGAGAATTGTGGCTTACGTGGCCTCGAGATGAGGTGCATCAAAAGTAGAGCTTTAGCCGAAAGTGGTTGACCGCCTTTAACGCCTTAAGAATCTGGCTGAGCAATGAATGGTT
The DNA here is from genome assembly GCA_030737875.1 of Allium sativum. Lineage (NCBI taxonomy): Eukaryota > Viridiplantae > Streptophyta > Magnoliopsida > Asparagales > Amaryllidaceae > Allium > Allium sativum. Next base: position 124,302,543 of record CM060918.1, on the reverse strand, counting down.
CATTTGGATATTTCCACGTAGATCTATAGATATCTGGTCAATCCGACTTTTAAGGAAATATTTGACTCGGTCGGTCTGGGAGAGCGATTCTTTCGGGAGGTGATATGTTGTTGCTCAAGGGAAATATGGCTCGAGCTGTATTTTATTCGGGCTTTTGCTGAAGGAGGAGCCGATCGCCTGGTTTTCATAAGAAAAAGGCCTCCCGTTGGGTTTTCTGAAGAAGGAGTCGACCGCTGGGGTCGGTTGATGTGGTTTCATAAGTCTTTTGACATTGGACTTCGATCGGTTGAACCACAACACCAGAAAAGCAATATACTCACACTTATAAGCGTGAGTAATTACTTTTCTCACGCTTATTGCCGTATGTACAAAACGCGTGGGCAATTTTCGGATTATGCATATAATGACGGTTATAACCGTGATAATCACATTGATTTCCAACGGTTATAAGCATTATAATCTAAAGTCCTTACGTTTAAAACCATAATAAATTATTTATTTACTCACGGTTAAAACCATTAGAATATTATACTATACTAACAGTTATAACCGTTATAATTTCTTATGTTCTAACGGTTAAAAGCGTGATAAACTGTCATTTACACCCTATTTTGTCACAGTTATAATTGTGATATACAATACTGCTATTCAAACCAGCTACACACCCCATCACATACACAATCTTACAGATTTCATTACAGTATCAATATTTCATTACAACTGATACAAAATATTGCATTTAGAAGAACATTAAACATATATTGTTTCATACGAAATTTCACAGAGTATCTAACATACAAACATAACATAAGCAACAATTTTTAGAACACCACATCAATTAAAACTACATAATATTTAATAGCCTACTAACAACGCAAACGATTCTCGGGCCAAATCACAAAACCTCCTTCAACTAGTTCCGATAGCAAGTAGTGACCATATTGTGGGGCGTCATAAATTGAAGCTTCCGGATTGAAAACATCCTCCACCCAAACGACTTGTTCACCTTCAACTACCTTTCTACCATGACATATCTTTTGCGTCCCAATGTGTCCCTTCGCTACTTCTATCAAATCTGCGGACAAGAGCTTTACGGGTTGTTTTCCTCTAAAAGAAGATCCCCCTACTCCATTCACTGGAGCACCTAAGCCTACAGGGCTGTTCAGATTTGGTGCTGCAGTAGAAGATCCCCCTACTCCATTCACTGGAGCACCGAAGCCTACAGGGCTGTCCAGATTTGGTGCTGCAGTAGAAGCCTCTTCTGCTCTTGGTATTGTCGTCACATTACCTCCAATCTGATTAACAAGCATTTTCATGAATTGCCTCATTTCAGTCATAGCTGAACTCATTGTTTTCATCTCTTCACGCATCCGTTTTTGGTCACTTTGCATTTCCATTCTCCATTGTTGATTTGCATTCTCTTTGTAATTGTTTATGGCTTTTGAAGCTTGAGTGATTTTCACTTGTCTCGCATTAGACGTAGAGCTAAAAGCGCGACAATAGCTTCTCTTTTTATCGTCCCCAAAAACTTCGGCAATAGGATCTTTTTCAAATTCTTCTAAGCCTCTAATGCCATCACCTCCATTGACACTAGCTTCCGATTTTTGTCGTTCTTCGGCTGCTTCTATCAATGCCTACAAAATTTATATGCAAGCATTAGCATACCCGAGTTAAAGATAAAAGTGACAAAATAATTTAATGAGACAAAAATATCATTTTCAGGTAAATCATTAAGAATACACAGTATTTCTGATGGCTTTTGACTCAGTTTTTGACAATGGTCGTCAAGTGCATTTATAACCATAGAAAGAAGTAAAAATGTGTTTGGACCAGAAAGAAGTAGAAATGTGTTTGGATCCCCATATTGCTTTCCCCTATATATGCACCACAACACAAAAAAGTTTATGATTTTGTGATAGCAGGATTGTACTGGTCGACATATTAAGAAACCTGAAGCTTGGAATTGGCTGCATAACTCGTTTCATCACTTCCTTTTGTTACAGGGAACGATTTTTCTAATCGGACATATATGCAACATAACTTAGCTCAATGATTTTGTATGATTGCTTTAATATTAACTGAAACATCAAGTAATAAAAATTAATAGCAACAGTGGACGTGTTTTCGCCAAGATCGAATCACTCTGTTATTTTCTGATCATGAGCATCAAATATAATTTCTGTGTTTTACAATTTTTATTACCACATTAGTGAATTATATTTGCTGCAATCAACAACTATTCAAAATTGCAATATTGGCTAGAAATATGTCAACAACACAGAATTGACACTGTAGTGTAAATATCAAGTGTTGTTGTGTATATATACCATAATGGTGCTCAATGGACACTGTAGTGTAAAGCGAGGATTGGTATGGACCTGGACAGGTTGATTTACCACATTTAGAATGGAAATCTAATAGATTTGGGATTAGAGTTATGTCATCATCGCTTACCCAAAGAAACCATTGATATAAAGCATATAAACATTCGGACGCTTTCGATATTAAGTTTGAACGGACCATAAAACTATATTATGTACTGTATGAAACTGATTTCCTTAGAAATAACACAATGATTAATCATAACATCAGAGTTAGCATGGTTTCTAATAACTCATCATAGGAAATCGGCACTAAATATGACAAAAATAAAACTAAGCTCAGATCTGATTACTTGATCCATTCATTATCCATCAAACTGACAAATCTCATAATGAGCTGGGTACGTAATATCATCATGGCTAGGTAAACACATCAAAATGAAAAAAAATAGAAAAAGGGAAACTTAAATAGCCCAGGGCCTAAAAAATCAACTGTTCCTGGATTCCTCATAGTGAGCTGAGTAAAATAGTTTCGGCATCGCCTCGAAAACTTTTGAAACAAAAAAGAAATGAGGATAAAAAACTGACGAACGGAACTAAATTGCATAATAAATCATTTCAATATTAGCGTCGAGCGTAAAATTAACTGGCGAAGGAGTTCACAAAATGCTAAGTCAGATTAGAATCATCGGACCATGTCCACAAACGTCATAAGTTTTGTTGTTGTTTCGCTCTTAATTGGTCATAATTTCGCTCGGATAAATGACCAATTAAGAGGCAATGACCAAATAAATTAAAAGTGCTTATAAAATTGGTCAACGACCAAATAAATTAAAAGACCAAATAAATTAAAAGTGCTTATAGAATTTCCCTCTTAATTGGTCATAATTTCGCTCGGATAAATGACCAAATACATTAAAAGTGCAAACGTCATAAGTTTACAGACATGTGTGAGGAATCATAGCTCACTATTTCACAAAGAAGAACTGTAGACAGTAAGATTTTTTTACAGTAGCCTTTGACTTGACATGATGCTTCACACATGGATTAAAAAGCAAGACAAAACATAGGTAATCTGAAAATCTGCAGCAATCTTTTAAATTGGTGAATATAGCATTAAAGAAATTTGGATAAAGGCCCAAAACAGTATGCATGTTATAAGTAAGTTCACAGTTTATCATTTACTAAATATGTGCATATCATTTGCCACTTTGTTAAGGAAAATATGGTTTAGAAAATTATTATTACTTAATATTTTGATGTATCACAGGTTCAAACTTTTGAGCACCATTATGTTGAACTATTCGTTACGCTGCTCAATTTTTATTCAGTTAAAAAAGCTTAACAATAAGCCTAACTTTTGTTGTTTATATATACTTCCATTGGATATTTCAATCTTAGACAAAACTGTTTAGAAACTGGAGCTATATGATAATTGTTAATCCATGAAAGATATTTGTTAATATATCTGAGAGAATGTGTACCTGAAAGATAAACTCAAATTAATCCTGATTTAAATATATAATGTGTAGATGTTGTAGACCTTTAACAGCAATAAGAATCATATTGAATAAAGGGTACTATGTTTCATTTTCATTATTTTTTCTAAAATAAATAAAACCAGAGGACGCTGCAAATGAACGTTAAGTAAATTACGTTCGGATTTAACTAGGAGACATCAAAATTTCAATGCTAAACAAAGTACGTGGTAAATATAATGTGTATTTGAACTTGCTGTTTTAGAAAACAAGAGTTTACTTCAGATTACACAAAACTGAAGTGGTCGTCCTCTCGTTGCATTATATTTGCACCCACGAAGGCATCATCATAGTAGGTCAACCACAAAAAATATCTTATCGGCTTTTTTTCAAACATAACATCAGAATACATCCATTCAAAAATGTCCATGCAAAACTTAATGGTATAAATTACACGCCTGTTACATTACACATGACCTCATATTTTGAATTATTTTATAACTCGCATGTAACATATTTTTATATATTCAGCATGCGTATCTCTTTTACTCGAAATAAATTTATATAAAAAGCTTATGATCATATTATTATGTTGTATTTTTAAAGCAGATTGCATAAGTTAAATGTGATATGTAGCAGTTGTGTAAGCTATTTATTTTGCAACACGCATAACTTATTTGCCAGTTATCTACATATATGACATTATATTTTTAATTATTTTGTACCCAGCATGTAACATACTTTTATATAGTATTTGTAACTTATTTTATAACCGGCATGTAACATGCATGGACTCGGTTAAATGTCATATGTAACGGGTTGGAACTCAAAATAAATTAGAGCAAATTCTTTTCTTTTTATCATATTTATAATTTTTTTATTTCCGTAAGATTTTTCTATCCCTGAACATACCAAATTATCTGGTTTTAGAGACATCTGTGTAATGAGGAGCACATGATTTAATGTACACACTTTAGTATATCAAAACAAAAATTGAAGGCTTGATCTTCTAGCCTTATGGGATTGGCATGGTTTGGCACCATCCGTATATTAAATTTCTGTGTGCTTACACAGTTCCCTTAAATATATCAGTTGTGCACCATACGTCTATTAAATTTCTGTGCGCTTACACCGTGAAAACAAACTTTTAAAAAACGTCAGGGAACCTTACATATTTTTCGGCAGCACAAGGAAGAACCTCCCCCGTTTTTTTGCTTGTGTGCGCCACTTTCCATGCCTTTGATCGTGTAAGTTTACATGCAGGATTATCCTTTTCCTACACGAATAAATATAAATATATTCATCAATTACCTAATATTATAACGGTTAATTGTGAAAGGCTTTAACTACGTACCAATTCTTCATATAGTGCAGAATAAGATTTTCTACCCAGTGTATGGTTTATAGTGTTCTTTGATCTATTATCAGCATTCGTCTTGCATTGTTTTTTCTTTTTATCAGTGTACTCGATGTCGATGAACTTCTCCCACTGAACTTTATCGATTTCTTCGGGTCGGTTATCAATTGCAAGACGTCTAGGCAAAGACTCTCCTTCCTTTGTTTTAAGAAATTTCTTTCTCAACGTCGCTTTTGCTGTTCTTAAGCATTGTGGAAACCCCTTCTCCAGTATTGGTCGAGCTATATCAGGGTTTATATTCAAATCGAACTCTTTCTGTAGAAAGGAAAAAGTATGAGATTATAAATGGATGCAATAACTACACTACACATGCACAAGTATAATTAGATATCCAGAGTGCAGTCAAAAAACATAAATGAACGTAATCTGTTGCACTTAAAATGCATGTGAATTTCTATATACAATTGAGAATAAATAATTGAATGGTACACGGTATACTTTAAAATATGATCAGCGCTTCTTTCATAATTAATAGAGACAATTTTCAGATGTTTATCATAATTCAATTTTACTACAAACTGCACTGTAAACCTTTGGAAGAAGATGGTTACTTTTGGGTAAAAGAAATAAAAAATTGAAAGTTTAACGGTACACTAGTTCAGTGTTTTATCCTGAAATATTTACCATGATTTGAAACTGAAATAGATAAAGAAATCCATAAAAATAAAAAATAAAAATAAAGCCCTTTGAAATTTCTAAGCCATCTAATGAAACCAAAACCAACATAGTTTTTACACTCTATATTTGGAAACCATTTATGCAAAAATTAGATATTTATGTAAGTGTGTTATTTTCTTATTCAAATTTACCAATGGTGTGCTGCAAGAGTAAATTTGGGACGGGGCAGGCGGAAAGTTGGTAGAGAAAAAAAAAATCAAAGAAAGAGTGCTGGAAAAATACAAGAATTGGACACCAAAACCAAACAGCGGTGTCTCGTTGCCATTTAGCATAAAATGATATGAAAAAACATTATTACTGAGGAAAGCCTCAACTTTATGTTAATCGTTACTTAATTGCAGCATAGGCTAACCGAAGATATGGTATAGTATTTTCAGCATGTTTGATGCACTAATACTTGATTTCTTTTGGAATTTTATCAGCAATTATCTAATTTATCGTATTTTGTTCTCTTGTAGTTTGACTGATAACTGTATAAAATGCTGGTTGATAGTGAATGCAACTAAACATAACAATCCTAATTCAATCTATATAAAATTTGCCTTATCCTACTTTTGACTTATCTTGAATTTCACTTGCTAATTAATGCTCTTAAAGCCAATGCGAAGAATATGACAGTGGGTAAGGGACTTGTTCAGTTTATTTTGGATATAATCAGAAATATATTGGCCTTTGTTATCGAATACCAGAATGAGAATGGAAAACTTCACTTTTGAAGTGGTGAAACTTGATAATCTTTATCTTCAATTGCTGGATAAGCGCTCAAATTTGGTGAGAAAAAATCTGCATAAATCAGAAATTCACAACTATGGATTTGTACCACCAAGTCATAATTAACGACAGTACATTATAGTTTATCCTACTTCATTTGCTACCGCATTCGCACTGAATCACTCAACACCATGAAAAAAAAATCTGCATAAATCAGAAATTAAAAACTGATCCTTAAAAAAACAGCAAAAATTATGGCTATTTTGTTTAAGGCCAAAAAAAAATAAAAAAAATAAAATAAAAGAAAAAACAGCTACAGAACTGATTTAATTGACGAGAGAGCATCCTTCTATGCAGTTTTATGGTAAAAAGCAACTAATCAGTGCCTTCTCTTTTTAAACTGATTTCGGATTAACCTTGCATACTTGAGACAAAAACTACTGTGAAACAAAAATTCACAAAAATTAAAAACTAACTTCAAATATCAGAGATAAATGATTCTTCATGCAAAGACATTTGTAAAGCCAATATCTGAATATTTGTAATGCCAATATCTGAATATTTGTAAAGCCTTTTTGGATTTATCATATAAACAAGGGAAAGTAAAGTACAAAGAACAACTTGCTGAATTTTCTCCTTTTAAATGCAAATATCATATGCTTTTGGTCAGTTGAACTTTTTTCCCCGGACTGAGACATTTACAAATTGTTAACGAACATGAGCTGTTCAGATCATTTCCAATGAGTGCAGATAATGTAATTGGTTACATTTCAAACCATAAATGTACAGAATTAGACCATGAATCTCATATGGAACTGTTACTGCGTGCTTAAAATAAGGTTAAACCATGAATGCCTTTTGCTTTAAAAAAACAGCAGAAAAAAAAATTCTAGAAAGGGTATAGTAAAATACCATTAGTGCTCTCCATAAATTGTCCTTGTAAAAAGCGTCAATTTTTCTCCAATCATCGTAGCTAATCGGGATGTGCCTTCGAATTAGAGCACCACAACGTGAACGCCACTTTGATGCATCTTTACCTTTTGCACCATCCATCTCAACGATTATCGAATATTTTTTTTCCGATGGAGGAGGAGGAACATCGTCTTCTGTAATTTCTGTATCTCTACTACAACTACTCGACATTCTACAAAAATATAACGCAAACAACAGATAATGCACAAAATATAGTGTATTAATATGTCATAAAACTGTCAATTTAAAACAACTAAAGACATAATTCCAATTACAAATACATGTATCAACAAGCATTACGTTTTGTTTGAATATTTAAAATAAATTGCTACTTGCATTGGGTTCGAGTTCACATGTATAATTTTGTGCTTGCATCAGCGACTTAACATCCGTTGCACATATCCATGCGACATGAATAAAGAAGACTCTAAGAACCAATAATTAGCCAGGAAGATAAAATCATTGTCCAGTTTAAGCTTCTACTCCTTATTTCTATATCACATAATTAACAAGCTGAATGATACAGAACTTATAAGTAAATTATGTGAATTTTCATAACTTATAAGTAAATTATCACAGTCCGGTTTAACCACTGTTACTCCAAATCAACTGTAAAAAGGGTGTGTATTTTCATAACTTATAAGTAAATTATGTGAATCGAAATGAATTGGAATGACCATATGATAAGCTGTTACTTGAAGGCCCAACATATTAGCAATGAAATATGAGAATGATACATATTATTTCCAGCTGAAAAACAAAATTCTCCAGCAGCTAACTAAGATATCTAAACTTGAAGACAAATTGCTTGTCATAGATTTTAAAGGACATGCATGCATATACCTAAGCATGGTAATTGGTCCGACAAAGTGGCATCACAATGGAAGAAGTTAGTACCAGTAAGCAATAAGAACCATATATATAACAGATGAATACGCAGTTTACATCTTAATATTTCTGAAAGCACTTTTGTTTCCAGGATTAATAATAACAATGTAATATATATAGCCTATGGAGCCTGCTTGACATTGAGTTTGAGTTTCATATTCATAAAGAACCTTTTAAGCATCGTAAGTAGCAAAATGTTATCATCTTGTTGTAAAACTAGAATTTACCATCCATGACAATTTATCAAAGACATGTATCATTATTTTTATATTAATACAACAGATAATGCACAAAAGGTGATTAAGAAAACAACTAACATCTTTATATTAATACCAATTACTAATATCTTGCAGTACTAGTTTTCAACATACATAATTCCAAAACAGTAAAATTTCAACTTCTTCCTCTATGAGCTTATAATGACAAGCTTACAAAAAAGCAACTACTACTCCAATCAAACTCAATTATTTTAATTCAATACATTTTAACAAGGGTTTTAAGTTGGAGTGCTCCTTTAAAATTGATGGGAAGTTTGTCGGCATCTCGTAATCATCCACCCTATCCGTCAAGCGTTTAGGTGAGCGTCGTACAATGGACCAATCAGGATTTTGTATGTCTTTTATGTAAAAAACTTGACTTGCTTCGGATGCAAGAATGGCAGGCTCATCGTACTCTCCATCACTGCTTTTAAGTTTTTTTAGATTAACCATCAACAAATTAGAGTCTGGACAAACCTTACAGCCATGCATTTTGTCAGCGATATTGACCCACTCGCAATAGAACACTACGTGTGAAAATTCATAATAATCAACTTCTATGATCTCCTTGATAATACCATACCAAGTAATATCATCATCCGTAGGATTCAAATCTTTTGCACTTGCTACAAAAGTTGTAATCGCATCCATACAAACACTGCTATCTTGCGTTGAATGAGTGTCATCATAATGCTGAGGAGAAAATACGTAACCATTGATTCTATACTTAAGATGAGTTTTGGCTTCCCATGTTGGTCCACTAACATAATACCATAATAGTGAATCCATACGTTTTTCATCCATTAGCTGTTAAAAATCATTTTAATAAGTTAAATAATATAAATTTGACTATTAATATCTTGTGGAATTTAACAAACCTTCTTGTGCAACCAATCAATGAACTCAGTTTGTACTACCACTTCTGTCATTGTCTGACGCTTTTTTCTACTCCGCGGAGCGTTTTCCAATGTAGATCGGTATTCACTACATATTAAAATTATGGTAGCTTAAATAAATTTTGAAGTTACATCTTATAGTAAGTAAAAAAAAACAAACCTATAATAATCATCTCGGTCTGGAATGTCCAATCTAAAAAGTATCCATCTTCGAATTTGAATACGTTGTATGCCAGATAATTTAATAGTTTTGCCCTCGATGATGGAACGTTCATAAGTGTCACCTCCGTACTCATCTAAAAATGGAGCTTGTTTAGAGCTATGATTACCACTACGTGGATTTGGCATATATTCCATGGCGTATGTAACAGATTCTGAAATAAGATATGCTTCAGAAATTGATCCCTCTATATAACACTTATTGCTTGGTATGTCTTTGCATTCCTTCATAGCTCTAATTAAAGAAAACATTATTTTTCATTATCATTGAAAAAGGATCATGTAATTATCATATAAAAAATATGCAGTACCTTTCAAATGGATACATCCATGTATAACTAACTGGTCCACATAGCAATGCCTGATCAGCTAAATGCATCATTAGATGTATGCTTATGTCAAAGAATTGAGAAGGAAAATAGTGCACCAACACGCATAATGCCTCGGCAATCATATCTTTTGCAGCTTGTACATGCTCTCGAATTAAAACCTTCGAACAAATAATGTTGAAATACAAGCACACTTGTAATATGGCACGCCTTAAGTCACGATGCTTTGGATAGGCATGTTGAATCATGATGGGCAGAAAATATTGAATAATAACATGATAGTCGTATGACTTTCTAATATTCAAACAAGGCGGCTGAATGTTGACTAAGTTGCTTAACTTAGTCCCAAAGCATGATGGAAGTTTTGCATCTTTTAGAAGTTGACAACATTGCAGCTTGTATGTTTTTTCAAATGCAAATTTGGAAGATTGCTTGGTTCTTTCAAACAACAAATTAATAAAATGCTCTGATACATTCTTCTCAGTGTGCATCACATCAATAGTATGTCGCACTTTATGACTGCTCCAATACTCTAAAGCAAACAGAATCGATTTCTTATACCATGCTGGTCTTTCATCATCGCTATTTTCATTTGTAAAATGTTCATCATCACAATCAACATCATTTACTACAGGTCTTTTGTTTTTTGGTATTTTACCTGGTACATATTTGATATGAGCAAGCTTTTCTAAAAGCATGGAGCCTGCTAATCGGGTTGGAGGTTCCTTATCTTCTATGTTTTTGTACCATCCATGTTTCAATGCCCTATATGGATGACCATTCTTCAAAAATCTTCTATACTTTGTGTATACAATCTTATTTCCAACACGTTCTGATTCAGTCTCCATTGCACAAACAGGACATGCTTTGTAACCATGTGTTACACATCCAGATAAATTCCCCAGTGCAGGTAAATCATGAATCCCCCATAACAGCATTGCTCTCAAAGTGAAACACTCTTTCTTATACATGTCAAATGCTGGCACTCCATCAGTCCATAGCTGCTTCAACTCATCCACAAGAGGTTCTAAATACACATCAATATCTTGACTTGGTGCTCTCGGTCCAGGAATCAACAAGCACAACATTTGAAACTCCGATTTCATGCATAATGAAGGGGGTAAATTATAAGGAACCGTATACACAGGCCAACAACTATAACCACTTGATTGCATTGTATTAGGGTTAAACCCATCGGTGGCAATACCAAGCCAAACATTCCGCCCATTTCTACCAAACTCTGGCCACTTGTTCTTGAACGATCTCCATTCAGCTGAGTCAATAGGATGACGCATGGAATTCCAACAAGGTTTTGCTTCACTATGCCATGACATTTTTCGAGCTATCCATGGTATAGTGTACAACCTTGTTAATCTGGGAGCTAGTGGAAAATATTTCAAAACCTTTCGAGGTTGTTTTGTGATTTTTACTTCTCCTCCATGTTTTTTAACTTTAAATCTTGAAGTATGACAATGAGGACATTCTGATGCATCATTGTATTCCTTCCAAAACAATATGCAATCGTTTTCACAAGCATGTATACACTCGACTTTCATTCCCAAATCTTTTAACATTTGTTTCATTGTCGAATACTTCTCTGGTATTGTATTTTCTTTTGGAAGCCACCGTTTCAATCGCATCAACAATTCGGTCATACTATTTCCTGACCAGTTAAAATCTTTTTTTAAATTATGAAGCTCTATAATGACGCTTAATGTTGTAAGTCCATCTTCACAAGAAGGGTACAATTTTTCATTTGCTATTCTTTTGTACTTCTGATACTTTTTCCAGTGGTTACCATCATCCACACCTTCTATGCCGTCATAAGCCCCATATGCATCATTAACAAGGTCTTCAAGAGCTTCTCCTACATGGCTTTGCTCTCGAACTTGATTAGAATTGTAAGCCTCGTAAGAAACATGTCGTGTTGGATTAGCCATCATGTCATTGTCAATTCTTTCACCGTGAAAAAACCATTCATCGTATGTTGGATCCATACCATAAATGATCAAGTGTTTTTCTACTGTTTTAAAAGGCAACTTTTTAGAATTTCTACACTTTACACAAGGACAGCTGCATAACTCAAAGTCAGGTGGAGCATTACTCTTTGCGAATTCCATAAAATCTCGAACTCCTTGTATATACTCATTGGTGTTCCTATGTCGAATTCTAATCCACCCTCTCGATGTAGACTTTGACATCATGTGAATTACATTAGATAACCTAGAAATAGCACTGATATTCAGAGTTAAAAAAGTGCCAAATTAAAAAACACATATATCACTGAAAAATCATCGAATACATCATTGATTAGTAAAATGCTGAATCTACTCTTTATTCTTGCTTAACACTTGTGCTTATATATGGAAAAAAATGACATCATTTTAAAGATAAATATCTAATATGACTTCTTCCATACATTTGCACAATGGAAAGTACCGTGCTCATTTATATGTTTATACTTATGCTAAGTAACATCAGTTGCAATCGGACAGACCCATTTAAACACACAAGCACCACATATACATTAAAACACACGCTATAATCTTTATTTTAATTTACTTAGTAGGAAAATTTGTGTCATTTTAAATTTTCAGATATAAACTAGCCATGTTTAGCATACTTAATGATCAATTTTCATATTGGTGAAATTGAAACACATTTTTTTTTGAACAAAATTAGTACCGCTGTATATATTTACAAAAAACCTTATTATGCTAAACAAAACACTTAGAACAAATGTTTAATGAACTATTCCTGTTTCCTATGCATCCTAGTTTCCTATGTGAGGCATAATATCAACCAACAAGACTAAGCCCCTCAACCCATCTTCTCCATGTAAAAACCGAACACAAACCAAAAGGAATAGATCTGAGAGATAACTCAAAATAAAGACAGCTTTAATTGCATGTAAAACGACCAGTAAATCATCCATTATTGTGTAAAGCTAGCATATTTGTCATAATGATAAGACGTCGCATTACCTATACGCCCCACGCATGTCACGATTATGGTCCTTTTAGCCATTATTACTCCTACTTTAAAACTATATGCGCAGCCACAGGATCAGTGTTCAACGGAGAAACGGTGCAAAACGTACATTTATTGCATGGAAATCTTGATCACAAACGGTGTGTGTATAAACAAGGGTCTACACTATATATCGGTGGAAACTGATGTTTTGACATAGAAGTATGATAATGGTTTGGTAGCTTAGGCTAAAGCTGTATATGTTACCATCACGTAACGTCAATAGTTTAATTATATGGTCATAATACTGCTTCATGAGGAGCAACAAAGAAGAAAAAGCTAGAATCCCCTATTTCTTCTGTAGCAAAGGACGATTTTTATAGAGTAAACAGCAAACTGTTAGTTGTTTATAGAGTAAACAGCACACTGTTTGTTGTTTAGTCTATAAACAGGAATTACTTTCTTGTTTATAGAAAATCACTCAGAAAAAAAGGCACAGCCTAATTTTTAATCTCTTTGGCACGCTGGAACTTATATTACAAGAGCGGAAAGTAAATTAAAAAGGGGACAAAACCCCATTTTAGAGCATTTCATTGCTGCCGGAGATACTCCAAGAAGCTACTGCTAATGGCTGATATGTAATGGCTATAGCTATTTCCATCTTTCTATCATAGATAAATTATGAGAGTCTCATGTCGGCTGTGCAAATGTTTAATGCTTTATATCTTTTTATACATAAGTTGGTCGAATACTTTTATCCCACTATCCCTTGTACAAGTTTACATATTCATTGTATCTGCCAAAGCCGATGCAACTGTTTTTTATTTAGATATGAAGCATTTCATATTGCAATTCTCGCAACTATAATTTTTGAACTAAAAATCAAATTAAACAGTCTGCATTTATAACTTGGTGTCAGAGCCACCTTCAAGCTTAACAGTAATTTGTTGATTGTGATTTGTTAAGACAACTCATCAGATTATTCTATCATCATACGAGTTTTTCTTCTTTTTCATCAGAATCTTGCTTCACTTGTGAAAGATAGTTAATTCAGATCAGGTGTGCAAAGCCATTGCACAAATACTCGACTGTACAGTCATCCTCGAGATTTTTTTAGTCAAAGATTCAAGAAAAAACATCTAAGAACTCAACAAAATCATCAGTTTAAATACTGTGACATGAGTTATATTTTTTTAACCCAGAAAATTGGAATATATCAGCAATGAGTTATATTTTTTTGACACAGATCAGCACTCGGACAGACCCATTTAAATACTCGGACAGACCCATCAAAGAGTATAATTCAGACATAGAAGGTATACCCACTCAAGATTGAGTATGCACTACTCTTCGACTTACTGGTCACTTAAGCTTTTTAGGATCTTGGTCCTATTATTAAATGATTCTAGTGGATATTTTACGGGGACTGTCTTTTATAAGTCTACCGGCGTCACTTATGAATATCTCCCTGTGCATCCAAGAAGGATGAGATTTTGAAGAGTTCACGTGGAAAGTCTGCCGACATTCCTAGTGATTGCAATAATAGAAGTGAAAAGTTGGTGCATGAACAACTATAAAGCTCTCTTTTTCTTTCAGCATGTGTTTTGTGTTCTAAACAAATTGAAACTGGTGATGTATTCCTAAAAATACAGTCAGTAGGCACTGTAAATGCAAATCTGAAACAAATCGAGCAAATCAAACAAATCTGAACCAAATCAAACACTGTAAATGCAAACGAGATATTATATTTTACACTGTAAACGCGCATAATAGCTAAATTATTCCGACATAATAGCTAAATTATATTTTACCCTAAAATCGAATTTAAGAAACAAGAGGAGGTAAAATATACCTTGTCTGAAACGAGACAGCAGCGGAGATGTTGATGAAGGCGGCTCCAATTTGAGGCAGAAGCGCGGAGGTCGATGGAAGCGGTTCACATCTGAGGCAAACGTAGAGGCGGTGATAAAGTGGAAAGCCCTAACTTGATTTACGAAGCAATAATGAACCGTGAGAATAAGAGAGAAAAAGGAAATGACAATTCTATCCACCTGTGTGAGTCAGTGTACGGCAAGTCCAGGTAATATGACGGATATAACCGTGATAACTCAATATAACATTAATAACCGTTATTTTTTTATCACCATAATAACCGTGACTAACCTGAGCGCAAAAAGTGTGACAAATTGAGCCATTTGGTGTTGTGAACCGTGATATCTTTTTGCCAAAAAGTGGGTTAATACTCTGCCCCTAAGAATGTATCCTTCTTGATAAAGGAGGTGTGTTCTGAATATTGAATCGCAGTCCAATGTTCAGGTAGCTATGGTCACGCCGAACCACGTTAAGGCCAGAAATCCGATGATCCTGATGGTTATATTAAGACCAGAAATTCGACGATTGGTATAGATCGTATTAAGGCCAGAAAACCGACAAACATCGAGGATCGTATTAAGGCCGCGAATACTTTGAAAGTAGTCGTCAGCTCTACTCGTAAGATCCATTACCTGCGGAGATTATGAGGATCATTCTCGGTTTAGAGATGGCTTTAGTCTTGATTGAGCGAGTATCAGCCATACTCGATGTAATGACCCGAAGATTTTCGACCTAGAAAATCGACACAACATACCATTTCGACTATTCAAGCATCGGAAATACCGGACCATAAATAGAAAGAAATTAGAGGGTGAGAAACGGAAAAAAAGAATGTTAGAATAGAAGAAGAAGAAGATCACAACAAAACAGAATCAGAGTAAACACGAATCTCACAGCGGAACGAATAAATATATTGTATAATAATTTTTGAAATACAAAACTATAAGTGTATATACATACCAGTATAACACATAACATCACAGCGGAAATATACTCTATATGTATAACTAATGTTAAAACCTCATGCTCCAAGCTCCTCCAAGTATATCTGTAAAATCCCGACTACTTGACTGCACATACAAATTTGTGCACCCAAGAGTTTAGGGAAAACAAAACAAAATAAACTGTAGGTCAGTCATGTGACTGGTATGAGTAAACTCTAATCACTTGGTTTAACTTTTAACTCCTTTTAAAAGAAATGATAATCATAAGACTGATCCACACATAAACACAAACGGTTTTTACCTTACGACAACCTAAAATATTTCTGAAGATCAATATTTTCTGATATTATAATAATATCTAAATCAACTGAATAGCAATCTAGCAGAATGATTTTATCTCACACTTTAAATATATAATATACAATCAAAAACCGCGAGCTCTTATTAGGTAACGGATTTCCAACTATGACAAGGTATGGAACCACCTCCCGATCAGTGTACTCTAGAAGCGATACACTGGAGTTCAATAAGAACACCTTGTAACTCAGCCACACATGACTGGCCATTCATTTCGCTTGAACATTCCGAATATATTGTCACCTTATGGTTGGTATACCAACATAACCGTTCCTGGGAGATACAGAAGCAAAAGAAGTAATAAATATGAATATTCTTTAGATGGTAACAATATACCCTAATTGGGTGCGACCCACTTAGCCATGCTACCAGCACGATTTTCGTCATTTCCCGGTTGATGAGGCTTGATGCCATAACGTATCACTATACGGATCACATCTTTATTTACTTTGAATGCCACATCATCATACTCGTCAAATCATAAATAGATTTCCCCAAAAATACCATGGGTATAAGCTAAGAGAAACGAATTCCTCCGCACCAACATAAATATGTTTGAAACGATTAACTTACGCGATCTACCAGATATACTCTGGATAACCCGAAGGCACTATTCTGTGAATCCATCTTAGGCAATTTCTATATAGGATCGCCAGAACGGCCCTTGCACAAACTCCATCTTCAATTATCTTCATCATATTTGATTCGCAATGCTAATGTCCATACGTAGTGAATTCCAGATAATAAATCTGATCCCGTCTCTCCGTATTGATAACGGAAATGGTCAAAAACTTTGATAGTCAGTTATTTAACTATCAAAGTAAAACATGTGTACAACCAACGGTTGTATTCCCAAATGGAAATTACACCGATCAGTCATTAATCAACATTCAACCCCTTTAAATTAATTTATCATAAATTTATTCATTCCTTAATCTCCATTTTCCATATTTCTTAATCCCATTTAGTCTCTCATGATTCGTGGAAAACATTTCCATATCCACAATTTCTTATTTTCTATATTCAGAAAATATATGCTAGTTTCATTTGGAAAACATTTCTCATTCACGCATCACTAACCTTCTGCAACCATCAACCCCTAACCGCAAACTTGTAAGTGAACAATTCCCTAAGTATGAACCCCGAAGGCCGAAGCCAACATCAGATCTATACTCAGACAACTATTCAACATAACTAATTTCCAGTCAGTTTCTAATGTTCTTAACTCTATTTCTAAATTTCTTATTTACAAAACTGTTTACACAACTCTCTATTCAGTTTATGAATTCACTTCTTTACGGAAATCTTTGATTTTAACGATAAAGTTATAATCTCTACTTTAGAAATATTTAATTTTAAAATATAACTTTTATTTAAATAAATAAATAATTTATTTATTTATTTGATAAATTAATAAATCTTGATTTTAACCGGAAAGTAAATGGTACTTTCCTGAATTCGATAGAATCGAATTTCAACGTATAACTCACTTTTGAATAATCCCTATTCAATTATCGTTCAAAGAATAAATTACCATTTCAGGTCAACTCCATTCCTAAATTCATTTCTGAATTTATCATCTTTAAAACATTTATCAATCTCCTTCTATAACCATTCTAAATCTTCAAACCATTTTCTTTTAAATCATTATTCGCTTTGAAATGTGAATATTATTTCTTTACAGAAATCTGGACTTATTTTATTAAATCAAATCTTGATTTAAGTATTAAATACCATTACAATTTTGTAACTTCATTTATCTAGTTCTTTTATAAATTCATATTCATATTTCATTCCATAACTCCGTTTATAAATCAACTTCCTATTAATAAATATCAAATTTATAACTTAATCTCAATTACCTATTTAATTAGTAATTATTTGTTTTAAAGCAAATATTAATTTTCTTTCCAATTACTAAATTATATAATATATAATTTATAAGAATGAATCATTTTGATAACATTTGACATCGTCGAATTTAAACTACAAATCCTTATTGTTTTGTTTCAATTCTATTCCCATTCGAATATTGAAATAATTTCATCGTTTTCTTTCTAAACAATTTCCATTTTCCTTTTTGAATAAATTCTTTTCTTGAAATTTATATTTTTAAAACTATTTAATAATAATCATTTTGCTTCATTTACAAATATCTTTTATAAATCAAATTACTTGTTTTTATATAATCAAAAACAAGTTATTATATTCTAACTAATCGAAGTTCCATTTCTATTTAAAAATAGAAATTCCTTTTTAAAACCACAATTTGTTTTCCAATATATTCGAATATATTTTATGGTATTTTTAGTACCAATTAATTCAGGTCAATGTTGTTCAAACATCCCAACCATACAATAATCAACCACAGATTATTCGTCACATCATATAATGCAATATATGAAAAATAACAATATTATTGTTGAGAAATCCAGTCGGATCCCTCCAACCTGTTTTACCTGCATCCACATATGTTAGTCAACATCAATATTATATCAATAGGAAATATAATAATAAATCTAACCGTTATTCAACTAACTACTTTATATATATAACTGTATATATATTATTTCAACTAATAAATTAGTAATTCATCCAAACAGCCATCACATACAGCATTCAATCATTTTTATCAATATTAAATTATGGTTATAAAATTATAAAACTGGACAGAGTTAGTAAATTTACTCACTTTGGTCGTTAATCGTTGAATTACGATTAACGGTCGGTAGATCCGATTAGATGCATTATCCTATCATAATTTCTAACGAGCTCCCAATGGTTCCGAACTAGCTTCATAATGTAGTCTGCCTTCGTACGGTTCCAATGAACCCGACCATTCGCAATTTTGATATCGTGTGTACCAGATATTAAAAATTTAAAGTTCTATATACTATTTGAATTAAAATAGAACTAATTTGTTTTCGAACGGGCCTTACATATATCCATCGACCCATAGCAATTTGACCCACTCCTTCCTCAAAAATACAACCCAGCTCCAAACAGTTGTTTATCCACGTAAGCCCTCCAGACAAATCGAACAAACGTTCCCCTCTTTTTTAAGGCTTTCTTCTATTTATTTATTTATTTATTAAAGAAAAATTGGGCTTCACGGTTTTAATCTCAGCCCACCTATTTTCTCTTCACCGGCCAGCATACCCTGTACCTTCGTCTTCTATATTACAAACAGGACGCAAGCTCCAGTAGCAACTCCACCATCTCCAATACTTCCCTTCCCCAGCTCCTAATTTACACCACTTCAATTTACATAAGAATTACCAATAATTCTCTTGATCTTCTCCATTTTTTTTACACAACAACCCATTTTCCGTATCACTTTCCTTCCCCTTCCTCTCGTTGTTTACGAAAACAACCAAAACAAAAGCCATACTTCTTGTTCACTCCTCTCAGACAACACACATGCATTAAAAATCCCACTTCAAATCTCAGCATTCCGCACTCTTTGCACCACTTGTTCTCCACTGCTACCCTGTTTAAACATTTCGTGACCTCCCATGCATTTGCCATCCTCCCTGAAAAGTGAGTACGCAACCTCCAGTATTTCTATCCACACTTCCAACCCCAACCGTGCTTTCTTCCCTTCACGTTCATCGAGCCCGCTCCAGATATTTCTCCAATCTTCCCTCGGCGTCGCCAACCTCTCCACTTCCTGGTAGTTGCGTCAGCGAGTTCCCACCACTCAGACGTTGTCGAACAGCCCAAGCTCCAGGCTACAATAAACCACCAAATAAACTACCCTTCTATTTTCACCTCCTAAGCCTTCACTGTCTACACGTGAAATAGAAAGAGGTTTCGAACTTGTTTAAGTTTTGGACGCATGGTAGCTTCGGTTAAAAATGGGTTTGGTGAAAAAGAAAACCAACTGGAGGCCGCGTGTGTTATATATGGGGAGTGAAACTTAGTGATTAAGTAATAGGAAGAAACTTAACTGCTAAGGCTTGAGTATAGGCTGCACACAAATTCAGGGTAGGACAAGATGGTTTTGATGGTGATTGTTCAACACATAGGGTATGATGGTGCATGTAGTCATGTCCAGTCAATACATTGCTTCATAGTAAAGTAAAATATATACGAAAAAATAGGTTTGTATATATGTTTATAGTGTTAAATTTCATTTATTTAGGGTACCCAGTTGGATAAAATTTCCTTCGTATATGGACTAGTAACGACAAAATTAAAGATACTGTTGTTACGAGCAATGTGCCCTGATCCCAAGAATATAATAATATAGACAAGATAGCTTATTTTGTGGAACCCCAAAATGTGTATATAGGAGGTAAAATACTTCAAAATAAAAAATGCTTATTTTCCAAAATAAAAATTACAGTAAAATTTTAAAAATTAAATTATAACTACATCTCAAATATCTCGTCCAAATTCGAAATAAATAATTTATAATAATTAAATTATCGTTATGGTTTATAAATGATTTTATAGTGACTATTTGAAATTTTATTTGGACATAACTCACAATCTACGAGGTGAAATCTTGATTTTTCACTTCCATTAGAAAAATATAGTTCAACTGATCCAAATGTTTTTTATTTCGAAGAAATCCGACTTATAATGGATCCTGTATACTCAGTTGAAGTTCAAAACATAAAATTATGAACTACCGCGATATTTAGAGCTAGATTATAATTTATATTACAATTAATACATTCAACTATCGTTTAAATAATATATTCGATATAATAATTCAATTCTAGACTGAGTCAAGTCCAGTAAATTCCTCAACTCACACCATATTGCCAATATAACCATTTCCGACTATTTCGGGAATAAATATATTATTATCCTGTTATTTATATTAATCAAATATTCAAAATATTGAATACAAGCCGTTTAAAATATCAAACTACTATAATAAAATAATTAAATTATTTATTTATTAAATCGTCAAAATTCCGGGATGTTACGCTCGACTTAAGGAGTTGGCGAGCAGTTTTCACACTTGGCTTAGAGGGGCGGGGAGTATTAACCATACTCGGCTTATGGAGATAGCGAGTATTATCCATACTCGGCTTACAGAGATAGCGAGTATTAACCATACTCGGCTTACAGATATGGCGAGTATTATCCATACTCGGCTTACAGAGATGGCGAGTATTAACCATACTCGACTTACGGAGATGGCGAGTATTATCCATACTCGGCTTATGGCAAGTGTTAACTGTGCTCGGCTAATGAAGTGGATATATGGGTAGGTGACATTTGTAAAGTTCTAGCGAGTGGAGAGTACACTCAACTTAAAGAAGGGGCGAGTATAATCCATACTCGGCTTAGGGAAGTCTGACCATACTCAGATCGAGAAGTAAGCTTAGATATGGTGGCGGGCATTGACCGTGTTTTTTAGACGGTGGCTTAGCACTGACCATGTTTAGGTTGGCGAGCATCAGTCATGCTCGGCTTAAATCATTCAAACATAGTTCATGTTTGCGAAATAAAGTGTATTGCTGCTAAAGAGCTATTATAAGGACATGAAAATAAATCCTAAATGGGTGATAACTGAATCCAGAGCACGCCTAGGAGACAAATACTAGCCCCCTACGTGTGTACTTCATCGTACCCATTTCATTGAAAAAAATCAAAAAACTCATTCAAAAGAGAAAAAAACTAAATCTTATCAATTGATGATGATGTTGCAATTGCTGGGTTCAAGGTCCTTTTCATTTCTAGGAGCTCGAGGACCGGTCTGAGGAGCTTGGGCAGAAGACTGTGGCGGCAAGGCCTGCGTGGATTTCTTGACATACTTGGGTAGTTCTCCCCATCTGATCCTATCCTCGATGAGACCGCGCAGTTTACTGCATTCATTGGTACTGTGGCCGACGATGTTGTGAAACATGCAGTATTTCCGAGAGTCGAGCTCTTTCTAGGTCGGCTCTCTTCGAGGAGGTTTTGGGAAAGGCAAAGATCTTTGTATGTCAAGGTAGATGTCGAGCAGGGAAGAATTGAGCTCAGTGTACCGATCGTACTTGTCCTCTTTCCGAGGTCACACGTTGCGTTCATTCTTTTCTGAGGCCTTTCCGCTTCCTTTATTCTGGCCATTGGTGTTGGATGGACCTCCGTCTTTGGCAGCAAGTACCTCGAGGCACTCCATCTCAATGCCGGCGTCTTCTTGTCGGAGGAACTGCTCAGCCTAGGAGTAGAAGTCGTCTATGTCCTTGGGAGGATCTCTGGTTAAAGACGTCCTAAATTCTGATCGGTTCTGAACACCTGCAATGGCGGCCATAAGCATCATCGATGGCTCGAGTCGATTGACTGATGCTATGTTCACGTTGAATCTTTCAAGGAAAAAACGAAGTGTCTTTCCCGGTCAATGCTTGATGGAGGTCAGGAACATGACACTCTTTGGTTGAGAGATATGGACTCTAAGCTGTTCGATGAAGTAGGTGACCAGCATGTTCCAGCTGCTAATCGACTCTGCTGTTAGCTGCCGAAACCACATGTCGGCTATATCTGTGAGGAATAGGGGGAAGCATTTGGCCATAACATTGGTTGATGCAGAGAGTACTTCCATATGGCGCATGTACCGCATGAGATGGATGGTCGGGTCATTCCAACCGTTGTAGGGCTCGATGGCTGGAAACTTGAAGTCTAGAGGATTGCGGGAGTTTCTAATTTCCCTGGTAAAGGGGTTGCGGCGGATATTATCTACACCCCTTTGTGAAGAAGTTCCCCGAATGAAACGTCTGAAAATACTTGCAATCTAGCTTCCATCTCCAAGGAGTTGTTGTCATGAATCCAGTTCTGTGTTTGGAAGAACTCCAGTACTAGGATTCGCCAAAAGCATGCTCGAAAGGGTGGCCGTTGGTTGGGCTTGACCTCCGAGAGTTGGGTGAAGATTAGGACAAGGGTCTATCGTAGTTGTTGGTCCTGGGAAGACTAGTGCCTCTTGAACCTGATGAGAATTGGTCTGAGCCATGCCCGTGATGGAAGGTCTGGGCTGATCCAGCATAGCATGTGATGTTCGGGGCTCTCTGGTGCCCCCGCCCGAAGCGATGTTAAAAGGGTTTATGGTAGCGTTTTCCTCCGCCATGGTGAGAAAAGGTATGGTAGAGTGATCTTCCTGGTTTAAAGGGAAGGCTCCACCAGCTCTTCGTTGGAGGGGAAGGGACATAAGACGAGTCTGTGGTAAGATGCTGGGTTGTAATGGGAATGACATTGATCCCAGTCGACCCAGTGGTTGTTCGGTTGATCTAGGGGGTTGAGTTGTCCCATGGAGTGGAGGAAAAATGGTCGAATGACCTAGATCTTGATCGCAGGCCTCCTCATAATCTGCAGCTGCAGTTGCGCTGGTCGCTGGAAGCGATACTCCTGTTGTGGTCGGTCAAGGAGTGCAGTCGAGCCAGGAGGAAGCAAAGGTGTAGCCTGATATGCGGCTTGTATTTGTGCAGACCGAAGATCAGTTGCTGCCTCGGCTTCACCCGGTGGAGTAATTGATGTTGAAGTGTTGGATCCCTTTTCCGTCCGAGCGAGGAGGTTGCACATCAACTGCTGTTGTTGTTCGAGGAGTTTACCTTGAGAAGTCATCTGGCCTTTGAACTCGACTATAATCTTATCCATGTCATTCTGGGTAAGATACTGGGACACATCTTCATGAAAGGAGGCTTCCTAACTTGCCTCTGCAGCATTTGTGTTGGCTGCATCAGCATTTGTAGGCCGAGAAGATGCTGTATTCTTCTTCCGCTTGTTCGCCATGGATCAGAGAAGGTCGTGGGGTATGCATGTTCATCCCCCTTCCTGGCGTGCCGAAGTGTTGACGTCAAAAGTTGGTCACTTGTGATAGTCAACCCCCAATCGTGCGTAGAAAACACGAATAACAATCACTGAATATGTTAAAGTAAAGAAAATGGGGGACACGCAAGACTTTTTATAGTGGTTCGACAAAGATGGTGCCTACGTCCACTTTATATATATTGACTTTTTCTTGATTACAAGTACAACACTTTTTTGTTTGAAGAAAGAAGGAGAGTTGGCTATTTTCAGTGTTAGCTGTTGAGTTTGAGCTTGAGAGAGTGAGATCTTGTGCCCAAAAGTTGAAGTGGATATAAGAAGAGTCGGAAAATTCCCTTTCTATTTTTAGCATAGAGGTATTAATAGGTGAAGAGAGGCGTTGAATGAGCTGCACGTGGCTTGCCTCTTTTCCGCAGCTCGGACACATAGCGCTCGATCATTTGAAGCGGTTGCAGCGGTGGGACCCAGGCTACTGTTAATTAAATCCTAGAGAATTGCGGCTTACGTGGCACTCGAGATGAGGTGCATCAAAAGTAGAGCTTTGGCCGGAAGTTGTTGACTGCCTTTAACGCCTTGGGAATCGGGCTGAGCAATGAATGGTTCATTTGAATATTTCCGCGTAGAACCAGAGATATCTGGTCAATCCGACTTTTAAGGAAATATTTGACTCGGTCATTCTAGGAGAGTGATTCTTTCGGGGAATGAGATGATGTTGCTCGAGGGAAATTTGGCTTGAGCCATATTTTATTCGGGCTTTTGCTGAAGGAGGAGCTGATCGCCTGGTTTTCATAAGAAAAAGGCTATCCATTGGGTTTTCTGAAGAAGGAGTCGACTGCTATGGTCGGTTGATGTGGTTTCATGAGTCTTTTGACATTGGGCTTCGATCCGTTGAACCGTGATATCTTTTTTCCAAAAAGTGAGCCAACACTTGATGAGTCATGGAGGGATATACACCGTCATATTTTATAGTTGAGTTCACTGCACTAGACGACTACTCAAAGATCAGTTGAGATCTAACCATCCAATGGAAGTTGTATAATGTAAAGCATCCAACAATTAATGTTTTTTTGTCGGAGTCGTGTTAGTGTCTCCTAAGGAATGCTCGGTCAGTTATTCATTGAATCCCACCTTTTCGACCACCAACAACAACCCTGATTTCTGGATCAAGCTTGCAAAGGAACAAGGAAAAGGCCATTCAAATTTCTTGTGATTCCCAATTAGTACCCTGCTAAGTGCGGAAAAAAATGCAGGTTAAAGTAGTGCGACTTGCTTCTTTTCTTTACTAAACTGCCAAATGACTTCATGAAGTACACTATCACATATCGCTAAAGAAAAGAATGAGAAAGTTGACTAACTGGCTATGCTGGCCGATTCCAGGGAAGCACAACTCATGGGTGTGGTTCTGGTTGAACTACTCGAAGCTTCAAGCATTGATTAATTGGAAGTTGTCTGGATCTTTTAAATAGAGCCTGAAAATAAGTCGTAGATGACCCCGGTCTTGACCATTTGCAAAGGAAATCCTGTATCAAATAAGAAATGAGAAGCGATCCATCCTTCATTAGGCTTATGATTTATTATTCAAGAAGGGACATTTTTAAAGAAGGATTTCTCCATCCCTTATTCACCAATGATGACATTAAATGAGTATTATACAAAGTTCATGAAGACAAATGTGGTGATAACATTAGAGGGCAACCTTTGAAAAAAAAGATACTTGACTTTGACTATTACCGTCCAACCCTCAATCAAAGAAGCAACTAACTATACATGGCATTGTGATAAGTTACAAGATCTGTAAAGACTTTAAGCGCATCGATGATGGAAATTATTCAAATGGTCAATATATGGACATTCACATTTTTGGGAATTGATATCATCGACACTCTACTAATATCTAAAGGCAGTGTGATAAATGTCGTCATCTTAGTTGACTACTTCCCCAAATGCGTGGAAGTTTAGCCTTTAACAACAATCTTAACAAGGAAAGTGATCAACTTCGAAGTTAGGAACATAATATGTTGCATTGATGTCTTAAAACAATAATAACAGAAAATGAGACACAAGTGGACAACTCATAATTCAAGGACTTTCACGGGCGCCATCACATTGAAAAGTGATTTGATGCATTTGCTCATCCTCAATTTATTGACTGGTCAAATAGTTAATATAATCTTTAAGTTCATCCTGAGGAAGCATTTGGAAAAGGGTAGAGACAAGTGGGTCGATGATCCTATGCAGTTAATGTCCCGCTATAACCTATCCAAATTCCACAGTGGATTTCTTCTGCTATGATTTTACCAAACAGCCTTAAAAGTAGCTTTTTGCTTTAATCCCTGCTTTCTTCGGCATATCCCGTTATTCCTGCTATATCTTCTTTATAAGAAATGAATTTAAAAACATATTATAAAAAGGGGTTTTAAGGGAGAAGGAAAAACTTAGAGAAAAATTTAGTTTCAGTAACAAGAAGTTTGGAATTTAGGCTCAGGGACACTTTTTATGGTAAATCAAGGAATTCAGGAGCCCACCATCATTTCCTCATTTACACTAAAGTTTGTCCTTCAGCCTAAAATCCAAACATGTTGTCCTTCATTTTTCTCTAACTTTTCCCTTCTGCCTATTTTTCTATTATATAAATTTATGCAGTTTGTTTTAATCATTTGATTTTTTAGCAAATATTATTAGAAACAAAAGTAATCTAATTTTCTATTAAAGTTAATTATTAAATATTAATTTATGTTTCTACATATCCTTGCATAAGTTTTTATTTAAGATTAAACATTAATTAAATTAAATGTAATTTTTTATTTAACTATCATTTATATATTTGTAAACATAATAAGTATGAGTATTCTTTCAAATTTCAAGTTTTCATATTTATTATTACAAAAGTAACACAATTTAACAAAAGTTGTACTTCCGTCTTTCCTTAAGACTCAAGTTATTCTTATGTAATAGACATGAATTTGCACTCATTACGGGTTATCCAACTGAACACCTATTATTCTTTGTGTTTATTTCTCCCTATAAATGATAATGAAGTCACCAATTTGATTTCCATTTACTGCATATTAAATTGGGAGTTAAATTAATTTTCACTTTTCAACCTGTGGTCCTAACATCCATTATGTGCTTACTGATTTATAAATTGATAAGGAAGTTGCTAAATCAATGTACGGTTTCTAGGGTATCTCTGGAAATTAAAGTCAATCCTCTCCTAGATGGACCTATGGATACTGCTCTATAGAGATACATGTACTTTAAACAAATATATACTTACATATAATAAAACTTTTTGAAAACTTTTTTTTAAAATAACAAGTACGTGTCTGATATGTATATTTCCCTGTAATCGGGTAGCCTAAGCTCTGATACCAAATGTAACAACCCACCTGGAATGGGCCTAAATTCTGAGCTAAAAAGGCCCATTAGAACTTAGAGCCATTATAAATAGGTCATTGGTTCCTGTAAGAATACACCAGCAGAGCCAAACTAAAATCATAATCTCACAACAGAAGGGATAAAACATGATAACATAAAATAGATGTACCATTAAATAAAACTGTAATAATGTTGATTACACTCAGTCTCAACTGTCCCAAAAGGTGCATCAATAGTAATAATATCCAATGGGTACAATAAGACTACCATACATGATAATAACAACTATAGATCCGCCTTCGTCAGGCTCTAGTCTCTATGACTTCACCACTCACGCGTTCTCACCTACTAACCCGTGTAATTGTTATGAGGAGGGAGATCAGAACAATAAGTTCTAATGAATGAAAATCGCATAAGTTTAAGGAATGTATATTTCCTATACTTGGCAGTATAAATTTATTAAATTATGTCTATGCAAATTCAATTCATAATTAATATGTATTAATTAGGCGGAATGGTCCAGAGTCACTAAGGCCTTGTCTTATAGTCGTCAACACTATTAAATATACTCTTAATGTAAATCTTGAGATAGTAATCTGCCACTTTATGCCATGTTTAGGTAGATATTCATCGCCAATTATGACCCTCATGGCAGACCCATGCGTTACTATCTAGCTGTCATTACAGATGAACTCCTAGTAATTTAATACTTCCCTTAGACAAGTAGTCCCTTAGGAATTTTCATACTGCCCATCCCTAAGTATGTCCTCACATAGCTCCTAGATAAGAATCGGACAACTTCTGGAGAACTAGCTTACTCATACGTCTATCATTTTACTAAGGATCATTTAATACCTCATAACTTTATAAGAGATAGGAGGACCCACTGACCACTTAAGACCTAATAATGGTGGGTCCCGTGACTTTGTTCCAGTACTTAGGAGTGTATATTAGTAACAAAACTAGTCCTAACCACTTAGTACCTAAACAAGATAGGTCAACCACTTAACACACTTTCGAGGCAGGCCTACTTCACGCACGCACACACAGAGAGATATACACATACACACATAATAGACATCTCACATTAAACTGACTACCTGTAGATGTTTGATTTGCCGGGTGGTTCCGAATAGGCTTCTACTACAAGTTGGGCTTAACCTTGCATCCTTGTGTAATAATTATATGGCCAATGACACTAGACCTCTCACATTAAATCGACTAACTAGTAGATGCTGGATATGGTAGTCGATTCTAGGCAAGCTTCTACTACAAGCTGGGATCAACCTCGTGTCTATGTGTCATTATTACTAATAAAAGCCATTAACACATATACACATAAAAATTACATATGGGGATATTTATAATCTAGTTTCCTATTTTAACACATTTAGTATGCTTTTCATATGAATTTAGTATGCATTTGTAATACGTTAATTACGTGATAAATAGTAATAAATAACACATAAATCAAAAGCATATAAGAAACATCCTAAATCGTTTGAAATGTCAATCTTAACATCAAAGTAAGGTTTACAAGTTTATTTCCCTAATTTCGTCAACATGCCATACGCATGTATATTCAAATTCAATTAACAACAGGGAAATAATGACAAATACATAAAAACATGTAACCAAGATTTAAAAGATTATTTCAATAATAAAAGAAAGACAAGGTGCAATATGTAAAATCTCCTTTTTGGTACTGCTCTACTTATCATATGATTTATAAATATGTACAAAAACTTGAGACTTTAATGATTTGTGCATAATAGGTTCAAATTATCTATTTTAAAAAATATATTCTTAGACCTGTTAAATCTGCAATACTCAAGTCTTATGCCTTTGCACACACATACATAATTTTTATAATTTTACAAGGAAGTGAATCCGACCATTATCAAAATTGTACAACACCTAAAGTCTATCTTTTATTATATTAATAACCAAACCCAGTTTACACTAATTGATTAACTAGTTCCACAAATTATAAGAGATTTGGAGGATTAGTTTATATTTGTTTTCATGCAAATCCAAATCCCTTTTGGCATAACAACCCAAATCTACACTACAAAATATAGAAAATAGAAGACTGATGTAATTTCCACTCTCTTGGATAGGAACAGAAGAATGGTTATTTCAGTGTACAATCTAACAAATTTATATTGAGCCTTCCGAATCAGCGTATTCCAAATCCTCCTTTTATATATATATATATATATATATACACACACACACACACACAGACACACTATACTATACTTAATTTCAGAATCTAAATATGAATTTAGATTTAGAAGAGATACAACATATGTTAGAAGAAAAGAAGAAACCTAACATGTATATGGAAATAAGAAAAATAGCGGAGAAACAAAGTGGAGGCATGGAAAAGAGTGAGATGTAGGGTTTAGAGGAGAGGCTAATGGTTTATTTATAGTTGCTAGATAGAGTATGTTGACCATTGGATTAGTTATATAAAATTTGGACAGCCTGTTCCAGCTAAATGTAATAAAAACCCTAATAAAACAAGCCATCTCCACCCTTTTCTCTTAAGGGCAGTCGACACCCTCCCTAGAAGGGTGGTCAACCCCCAGGTCGACCCCTCTTAAGGGGTGATGGTCATCCTTTTAAGAAAAAGACAGGGAGAATTTAATTCTCCTGAAATGTTCTTTTTTATCTATTATGTTATTAATTACATTGATTCTTTCTGTTTCTATTTATTCTTGTCCCCTTCTTGTATACACATAATTTCAAATCTTCAAAGAATATTCCATTATTCCAAGGGTATATTATTTTATTTCAGATTTATAATATTATTGTCTGGATTTCAAATCCTGTGTGTGTTTAATTTGCATACAAATTTTTTATTAATAACTTCTTCATACAGACTCCGTTTTCAGCAAATAAAGTATGAAACCGGACTAGAATCTCGCC
The DNA here is from genome assembly GCA_030737875.1 of Allium sativum. Taxonomy (NCBI): domain Eukaryota; kingdom Viridiplantae; phylum Streptophyta; class Magnoliopsida; order Asparagales; family Amaryllidaceae; genus Allium; species Allium sativum. The sequence continues at coordinate 124,272,164 of CM060918.1, read as the reverse complement.
ACAAATACATTGGTAATACTTTTGTGGCCCAGTCTTCAATTATCCAAAATTCTTATTTTCAGCCTATTAACATTTTTATACATTTATTATTGTTTATTATTATTTATATTTAAATTTAATTGCCTATGTCTATTTAGGGTCTATTTTGTGGGGTGTTATAGGTGGGAATACCAAAACGGTATCAAGGAAAAAATCGGAACAAAGTACAATTAAAACAGAATCAATTCAGAATTTCACATTTGTTACAACTAGGAAGATAACAATCGTGTCCACTTTTATCACTTCCATATTTATCTATAACCCGGGTTCCTTATCATCTGAGTCGTGCATAAATCTTAGCTTAGGGAATGTGTCTAGGAATGTAATTAGTTATATAGTATTCCATTAGATAAACCCTACTATATATAGCTTATCTTTGTAGACATTTCCATCCTCCTAAAACCCTTCTGTGTTTAAATCTTGGATTTAAAAATTTGATCAAACTTATATCTTATTCTCGTAAGTATAGTTGATGGCTTAGTTAATTAAATAAAATAGGATGGCTAAATGAATTAAATCTAAGATATTAAAAGAGAAATTCATATTAAGGTAAAAGACACTCATTTGATAAATCAGAGTTGCGCAGCAGGAACTAATAAATTGTTTCAAAATGTGCTATAAACCTAATTATTTATAAGTGGGATTAAGGGATGGTAAATTAATAATTGAATTTTATTTAAGAGTAAATTGAGGAGTGAATTTAAATCAATGATTAATTAGTGCAAATGATGCGTTATATTTATGGGGATTGTTAAAGGGACTCCACATTTGGTTAAGAGGAGGATCAATTTTTATTTATTATATAATTGTTATGGGAAGGACAAAATAAATTAGCATCCCCTTAAACATATAAGTTAAAATTCCAGTATTAACCCCCTATAATTCTCATTAATATAAACCATAAAACTTAAACCTTTATTAATTTTTACAATTTAATATTGCATGTAAAAATAAAAATGGATATAATTAATGTAATAGAGACATAAAAAAGTTTCATTGGTGATCAGAATGCATTAGATTAGGTAATTAATTGTAATTTCTTATTGAAATTGGTAAACGAAAATTTTAATCTAATATGTTGTATCGAATTTATGTAATTGAGATGTTTAGTAATTCACATGTTTGTTACTTGCGTTGAATTTAGTAAGTTATGGTTTAACATAAATGACGAGCTAGGGGGTAGCTAGGTCTCTTTTTATTTTATTTTAATATAAACCAGACTCTCCCTTAACAATTTTTTTTTAAGCTGAAGTCCTTTTAAAATAATCCTCCTCTTAATCAAATATGGAGTCCCTTTAACAACCCCCATATTTATTCAAACATAAATCAAGAAAATTTGTTATAATGAAATAATAAATACAACGATGAGCAAGCAAAAATCTATGATTATCTATTATGTTGAGTTGTCCAAATGGTATTTTAAGAGCTCTGGTCGATATATTTGATCATCATTATCAATAGGAAATTTTTAAACACTTGTATACGATATGATGAAGCAAGTTATTTTGAGTAACAAAGCAAATTTTGGGAAAGCGACGGTTCACATATCATTAACTATTTTATCTTCGCTCATCTCTTCTTTAAGACTTAGAAATGGTGACTAGGTTTCTCTCGACTCACGTCTTTTTTTGCTTGTTCTTTCTGCCAATTTCCACTTATCGCACCTTCATCTCCTACGTCCCATAGCCTAGATTTCACCATGCCTAAGTTTTGGCATCTCGTTTTCTCCCTTTAACCACATGCCCTCTAGTTCTAGATCTCCTTCTGATTATTCAGATTCCTCTCTTCTTAAGGGTTTGATTATTCAGATTCCGAATGTTATTCGTTTTTTTGGGTTGTTCTAGTTTTTTTGCTGGTTAGATGGGGAGGAAAACATAGTTTTTATGCTTTGTAATGTCTCTCTTCCTTGTTGTAAAGATTTCTCATGGAATGAGTTGAGGGAATTTGTTTTTGTGGTATTGGTTGCATGCTTGATGTCGGTTTGCTTTGCCAAGCTGGCGTTTTTCAGATGTGATGCTATGTCTGTGTTTCTTCCTTGCGGTTGTTCTGCTTATTGTTGTTTTCTTTTGTTGGGCATGCTATGTATTGTCCCCGACTACAAGGTCGGCGAATGCCTCGGCATCGGATGCTCACTCTCATTTCCACCAATCAAAAGTGGTGTTTTGTTCGCACTACCCAAAAGTAGTGTGAACGAACTCCTATTGGCTTTAGAACAGGCTATAAAATTGGTAATAGTTGTCCTTGTTTGCTAGGCAGTGACTGCTAGGAAGTGATTTTGTACGGCTATGTGACTATTGTATACGCTTTCACTTTATTGGTGTTTTGTCTATGCTTTTGTAAGGGGATCGTTATTGGCACTCCAAATATTATTAAGGGAAGGTCAATTTTTTTTCTGAAAAAAAAAATTGTTAACGGAAGTACCAATTCCGAAACAAATAAAGTTTATTTTACCAAATAAGCCTTCTTTACAATAATCTCTTTTTTAGTTGTTAATCAAAAAAATTATACCGTATATTAGTCAAACTACATCAGATTTTTATACCAAATTGTCAATAATTTCATTTGTCAATATGCATCAGATCAGATGAAAATATATCATTCGCAGGAAATCGATATACATACATCAAACAATTTTTTTACATGGTTTCCCACTGCCGAATTTATCGATACGCCTCATTTATTATGATTGCTTTTTTTGTTTTCAAACAATTTAGGGATTTGGCTTTTTTATATTTGAAATTGATTGGGATTTAGGATTGTAACTGATGTTATTACCAGATGTTATCACGAGGGTGAAAAGGGAACATAAAAAAATAAGTACATGACCCCCCCAACATTATTTATATGATTGAAGTGTTTTTAAAATTTGACCCCCCTAACAATATTTGGAGTGTCAATAACAATGCACTTTTGTAATTTGTATGCTGAGTCAGTTGTAACTTGTCTCCCTACATGAAGTATGGTATGTGAGTTTTCCTCCCTACATGGAGTTTGAAATGTATTATAGTCTAGAATTTAGTCTAGCTCTAGAACTGTAAACTAGAATAGTTGCAGTGGACGGTCCAATATAAAAATCATTCTTAGTAGGTTGGCTGTCTGTCAGTCTCTTGAAATTTTTGTCATTAATAATTGTTATAATAATAAGTGTTACGAATCGCTATAAAAGTCGGTCGGCCTTGCCTTTTTCTGGGAAAAAGTAATGTAAAATATTCGTGTGAGTATAGTGTTAAGTCACTATATGAGACAAGAATTGTAGAAAAATGATGGCAAGACAATAATGATATTATTTTGATTTTGCGACAAAATAATAAGGACAAATCATTATGAGTTTGGTGGTTTTATTTTATTCAAAACGAATAAGAGAGCTATTAAGAGAAAATTGTGTTTTGAGAAGATTAAGAAAATAAATATAAAACGGTTTGAGAATAAAAGGTTGTTTAAATATGTAATTATCTTGAACATAAGCAAAATTTTTGACATACACCCTTTCATTTGAATTCTGAAGATGGTTCCAACTGTCAAAATGTGATAACAAAATGGTAAATGGCAAGGTTATTTGAATTTACAATCAAAATAGCAGCTTATTTGGGTAATTAGCACAAATTTGATGGCGAGGCAATGTCAATTATTGATCGAAAATTGGAAAAAGATGAATGTGCATTCTAATTATATGCCATGTGAAAGATAGAATGAGATAATTTATATCTTTTATGTTTATTATTTGGGATGATAATTAAAACTCTTGCAAATTGAGTATTTAAAATTACAAACTTTTCATCTTAGTTAAGTGCATCGATAAAGAGCATTAAAGGTTTCAAACACTATGTGTTTGGTTACATAAACTAAAATTTTCTAAATGGTGTAAAATTGAGAAGAGTTATTAGAAAATTTGAACATATAAATATGTGACTACAATAAAATTACGAGGACACAATTTTTTTAGGGGAAGGAGTCTGTAACAACCCGGGTTTTGCATACTCGAAGCAAAACGTTGATAGCGTGTTTTAGAAATTTGAATTTTTGAAAAGAATAAAATATGAGTTCAAAATCCAAACTTGTATGATTACGTAAGCTGAAAAAAATAAAGAATTGGGATTTTATGAGAAATTTTGTAGAGTGAAATAAATTGAACTCAAATGGTATATTAAGGAAATTTATTTCAATCTGCGTTTACTAAATAAAAATTAAGATGAAAATACTAAAGCTGGTGGAATCTTATAAATTATGTAATAAAAATAGATATTAACAAAATAAAGTTTTGTAAAGGTTGATAATGTGGAGCCATGTTAGAATAAGTGTTTAAGAAATTTATATGTGACTTGTTGCATTAAGTCTCAAATTTGAGTAAATAATAAATTTCGGTGTAAATTGGTGTTTCTAGACTTATTTGAGTTATGAATAAATTATAAAAGGAAACTATTAATTGAAAATAAATATTTAAGTCTGTTAAATTAATGTTAATAATACTTGGTGTTTATTTAGCGAGAGGATATAACTTATATGAATTTGAACTCAAAAATGTAAGTTTGGTCCACATAAGTTGTAAAATGCGAATTTTGTGAGCAAGTTTGTGTTAAGAAGATTTAAAAATATCTTAAACATGGTCATATAAATTTTCTAAAGATATAAGGTATTAAAATTCTAAGTTTTGATTTATTATGCAATGCGATATATATTTTGTACATAAGAGACAAAATGTACAATTCAGACAAAAAATATGAAATTTTCACGTTAACTTGTTAAAGATATACGTTAAATATTGCTAAATGAGTTTTAACATATTATATAAACTTTAACAGACTCAAAACATTGTTAAGTGGTGCGTTTAAGTATTAAAAGAGGTAAACTATAGCGTAAATTAGGTAATTTGTATGATAATTAGCCTATTTGCATTTACTACCTTAATTAACTAAAATTTAGGCCTAGCTAACTTATACTAAGGACCAAATGATGGTTAAGGGAAAAAGAATTATGGAAGAGGGGAAAGTATGTATTCTCCTTAGAAAAACTCCTCTTCTTTGTTCTTCCTTACTGAGAAAATGGAAATGGCCCATTCCTTCTCAACATCTCCAAATAAACCAACCTTTCTAAATGATATCAAAAGGATAAACTTGCTAACCCTCATATACTTTAGCAAACCAATCTAGAGCAAGATATTCAACCATCAATTTTTGGGAGTTAAGAGAAAAGTTACTGTTAGCTCTACAAGCTTTGCATGTCTACAAAATCCACTACTATAGGTTCCAATTGTAACAGCCCGCATTTCACGTATCGAAGGATCGTAAAATATTTTTATTTTATTCCCTGAGGTTTGGATCATTCTCAAATTTTAATATGTTGCTTATGGGATGTGAGACATGTCCATAATTTTTACTAATTTCGTTTGTGACCATTTTGCACCTGTCAGTTTTGTACAGGGTATAACTTTTATCTCAGGTCGAATCTGGTGTTGAGAACTATGTCATTGGAAAGGAAATGATGATTCCCTTTCCGTAGAGTGATCACATTAAAGATTTAGCTCAGTGGTTTGGGAGGAATCGTTGTTTTAAGGTCTAACAGTTGGTTGTTCAGGTTTGGAAAACCATAATAGGCTGATTTGGAGAGGCCCATTAGTGGGCTGGTAGAAGGCTATAAATAGGGGGTAGAAGGCATAAAATAATTTACTTTCTCCATTCTCTCATTTGGAAGAGCTAGAGTTCCTCCATTCTTCTATTGCCTACACCTTTCCGCCGTTAAAGCTTAGACAATCGAAGATCTACAAAGTTTGAAGCTAGATCTATGCAAATCAAAGAGAGAGATCATCGAATTGAAGGTTTGGATCAAATTCTTCGCTGTCTGGAATCATAATTCATTGCTTTTAGCTTGTTTTGGAGAATTGGTGAGTGATATGCATCTCTCACACGGATTCAGTCAAGTAAATGAGTGTTTGATCTTGTTTTTCATCAAATTCAAGTCATTTTTCTTAGATCTACATCATGGTAAGCTTTATTTCATATGAATCACCCTAGGATCTTATTTAGCAACTTAAAACCGATAATTTTCATACATGTTTATACAAGTTAGATCCATAATTTAGTTCATATGTTCATTTATCATGATTTTGTTGAACTTTGCATAATTTTAGTGATAATCATCATATTCATGTTGTTAGTGATTTTATAACATGCTTATGGTTGTGTTGAATGAAATAGATGAGCATATTTCATCGATTGTGTCTATTGCCGAAGTTTTGGTCGAAGTTGGACTTGAATTGGAGTTGTATAAGCCACGGGTCAGCCGTTTAGTACAAGTGTAGTACGAGTGAAGTACAAGATGTAGTACAGAGGCTCTGCTCGGTCGGGATCCATATTTGTCGGTCGTGCACGAAGTATTGGGTCAGTCGATCAGAAAGGAGGCGGGTCGGTTGAGGCGGGTCGGTCGGTCGAGCCTGGGCTTGAGTATAGCTGGTCGGTCTTGTGGCATAGAGCTGGTCGGTCATGGGGGAATCATGCACTCAAGAGTGGTTCGGTTCGGTCATGGTGTTTCGGGTCGGTCAGGAAGTGGTTCTAGTCGAGCAAGTGAAGGGATCGGGTCAGTCGGTCCTAATACTGTGGGGTCGGTCGGACCTTGATGTCGTGGGATCGGTTGACCTCTGATGACATAGGGTCGATCACAAGTTCGGTCGGTCACAAGTTTGGTCGGTCGGCTCAAAGAGGATGGGCCGGTCGCATAGGGTCATTTTTGAAAAAATTTATTTTTCGGGTACGACCCAAATTTGAACAAAAAGGGCTTTTTAATTATTTTTTCTGCCGCAGTGCAGTGCGGTCTGAACGTTGTGGTTGGTGGCATGAACGATGTGGTTCAGAGATGTTGGTGACTTCGAGGGGAATTCAAGTGAGAATATTCGAAGTGTTGAATGTGTTCGTTGATCAATGCGGAACAACAAATGAGATGACAACTCAAAGGTCATGAGATGGTTGCTTGAGAAGGTTGCTTGAGCTATGAAAACTCGTCGGGTTGGATGACTAGAGATGCGAAGGCCGAGAAGTTATAATTGTCGTAAGTTCTAGCTGGCTCAAAGCAGGGGTACAATGGGGGAACCAATAAGACTGGAAGGTTACTGGTCGAGTACCGTGGGTATCGTTGAAAGGCCTAATTGTCAAGGTTGGACAAACATACGTACCGTTGAAAGGCGTATGGAGTTTATGCTAGAACTGGGGTTACCATTAGCCCTTGACATATGGCAATGTTGGTCGTCATACGATTAACGATGGTTTCGAAGCAGGATTGGCGGTGATGGCCAGAGTCTATCATGCATGCTGGATGTTTTGTTTGTACTGTCTCACGTAGATTATTCTACGTCGAAGGAGTTGTTCCTTGGGTGCTTGTCTGATATTGGTTTAGGCCTCTGGGACTTGTGCTTGAGGGATATTGAATTCGATTAGGATGGTTTACGTGAGATCTATAATCAGGATGTTATGAGTGTTATTGATGGTTGATTCTGATTGCCAAGAATAAATGGTTGTTCTAGTTTCTATGGATGAATGGTTGAAATGTTTGATGTAAAGGTTGTCACTGTCCAATGTGGGAAAGACGGGAGTTAAGTTCTTCTCTGGTGTTATGGGTAGATTAGTTCGTTAATTTACCCATTCTCATGTACTTTGTTGATGATGTTAGTTGTTTTATCGCTCACTAAGACTGTTGTTTGACTCAAGGTTGTTTTATGTTTCCCTCTTATTACCTTGGGTTGTTCATCTGATTGTTGAATGGGCAGACTAGGTGACAGGTGATAGCTTAGTGAGGACGATGTTGCAGTTCGAGCGAGCAGGAGGCTGGCATGTTATCTTACCTTCTATATAGTATTTGGATTTCCGTTGTTTCTTATTCTTCTCTGAGTGTTGTAGTGAGGCAAACTTGTACAAACACTATTGTTGTAATCCAAGTGTATAGATATAACTTTCTAGTCGTTAAGAAAGTTTAGTATTTTTCTGCTTCGCTATTACTACCTGTTGTATGTGTTCTATTATATTTTATCCTTGCGCTATGAATTATGACAGGTTCCGATGTTGTTGTTTACCTATGATGATCGTCCACAGCTGCCTGGCATACCTATCAGCACATTATTCCACTTGTTTAGTGCAGGGGTTGTTAGCGGTCGTCACATTTGGTATCAGAGCTGTAGTTAACGATTTTAGCTAAAGTTCGAAGACATAATTACATATGAGAGATGTATTTTTAGAGTTCAGTTGGATGTACACTATATAATACTATATAGTATAGTTGCGTTTGTACTTCTTTAGCAGCTTTTCTTGTAAGTGGTAATTTCATTCTAATTTGCAGATTAGGATAGGTGGACATGCTTCAATACATGCTTCTAGGGAGGGGGTTGCGCCTGGAGGGGGTAATAGCGGTACACCAAACTGTCCAGCCATGTTTGAGGCCATAATGGAAGCATTCATGCGAAGGGTACCAGCTCCTATGGCAGCCACGGTAGATGTAGGAGTTCAGTTGCCCACGGTTATGGATTTATCGAAGCTGTGCAAAGATTATACATCTCTTGGTTGAAAGCCATTCAAAGGAACAGAATCGTCTGAAGAGGTTCAGAGGTGGATGGATTCTTGTGTTCATATTTTTGGAGACTTGGGATTGGATGACGCAACTAAGAGAAAGCTTGCGTCGAGGCAATTACAGGGAAGGGCCATGGAATGGTGGAATTCGATTACACTTGAGGATCCAGAAGAGGAAATAACTTGGGAGCAATTCCAAGTTAAATTTGAGACGAAGTTTATCTCCACTGCTCAGAAGTCTGATTTGTTCAAGAAGTTCGTAGAGCTGAAATAGAATGGTCGTTTTGTTGTTGATTATGTTTCTGATTTCGAGCCTTGTCCAGATATGCTTGTTCATACATTGATACACCTTATCCGAAGAACAAGAAGTTAGTTATGGGGACTGGATACCTATATAGGAAGACCGTTGGTGGAACATCTTGATGGTTCATTTGAGAAGATTGTGGAAAAAGATGTTTGCCATGAAAGCCTGTTTCCTAAGGAAGTAAATTTTGTTGCTGCAACCAATGAAGTTCAGAAATCATAGCAAGGTGGTAATAATAAGAAGAGGAAGCGACAACAACAGAGAGGAAATGATGGCTAGAATAAGCCTAAGAGTGAGGTGGTTTGCTTTAACTGTCAACAGAAAGGTCATTACTCGAATGAGTGCAAGAATCCCAAAGCTGAGAAGAAATGCTTCAAGTGTGGAAAGCATGGGCATGAGAAGAAAGACTATCCAGAATCAACTAAGGGCAAGCAGGTTGTGAAGGCATATGCTTTGGAAGCCGTGACATCTTCTTCGAGAGCTCCTACCGCAGAGGAGAAGGGAAAGGGTGTCATCATGCAAGGTACTCTTTCAGTTAATGGTGTTTCAGTTCCTGTGTTGTTCGATACTGGAGAACCACATTCTTTCATCTGTAATAATCTTGTGTGCCGCTTAGTTTTGGAACCCGAAATTTGTGATAGACCTTTGATCATGACTAATCCAGTTGGGGGTTCTTCCAGTTTATGCATGTTGTGTCATGGTCTAGTGTTGTCGAGTCATGGTTGCTCTTTTGTGTGTGATTGCTTTGTGTTGAACTTCTTTGGGTGTCGGATCATCTTGGGCATGGATTGGCTCAAGAGATATGCGGCAAGAGTGAGTTGCGAGAAGCTAAAGGTGAGAGTCAGGGATGTGGAAGGGCAAAAGGTGTTGATTAGATGTAAGCTCGAAGACGGGGTTTTCGTAAGCTATCTATATTCTCTTGTGATTCCACAAGAAGACTTGTCATCAGTGTTGATCGTGAATGAGTTTGAGGATGGCTTTTGATGAGGTCAAAGGGTTGTCGCCGCATCGTGAGATCGAATTTAGGATCGATTTGGATGAGGGTACTAGACCAATCGTTATGCCTCTTAGGCGGATGGCGCCAAAGGAACAGCGAGAGTTAGAGGTGCAAGTTCGTGACCTCTTCGGTAAAGGATTCATTGGGAGGAGTTTTTCCTAGTAGGGTGCACCAGTAGTGTTTGCAACTAAGGCAGGTGGCTCGTTGAGATTGTGTATGGACTATCGTAAGCTGAACAAGGTAACCAAAAAGAACAAGTATCCGTTGCCAAGGATAGATGACTTGTTCGATCAGCATCACGAGGCCAAAGTGTTTTCTCAGATGGATTTTGCAACGGGATTTCACCAATTAAGGATGGCAAAAGATAGTGTGTCGAAGACTGATTTTAGGACTCCATCTGGTTTCTTCGAATGGTTGGTGATGCCATTCGGTTGACTAATGCATCAGCGTATTTTGTGGATCTTATTAATAAAGTTTTCAGAGATCAGTTGAACAAGTTCGTTCTTGTGTTCGTGGATGATATTCTATTTTACTCCCGGAAGGAGGAAGAACACAAGACGCACTTGAGAGTTGTGTCGTAAATCTTGCGAAAGCATCAGTTGAGAGCCAAGTTTTCAAAGTGTCACTTCTGAAAGAGCGAAATGAGGTTCTTAGGCCATATTGTTTTTGGATATGGTATAGCGGTTGACCCCGCTAAGGTGGTAGCAATCCAGGACTGGGATCGACCTAAGAATGCGACGGATGTGTGGTTCCTTAGGTTGGCTGATTATTACCGACGGTTTATCAAGGATTTCTCCAAGGTTACTGTACCATTGACAGGATTGACGAAGAAGAACCAAGTGTTCACATGGGATGCAAAGTGTGAGCAAGCGTTTGGAATCCTAAACAAGAAACTCCTGTGTCGAATATTCCAAGCAGGAATAAAGAGATGGTGGTATACATGCATGTGGCACTGGACTTGGAGCAGTGCTAATGCAGAAGGATAAGGTTGTGGCCTACGCGGGTCGACAGTTAAAGCCGCATGTGAGAAATTACCCAACTCATGATTTGGATTTAGCGGCGATCGTGTTACTTCTAAAGATGTGGAGACATTACCTGTGGGAGTTTGATTCGAGTTGTTTACGGATCATAATTCATTGAAGTATATTTTCCCCTAAAAGGATTTGAATCTTCGGCAGCAACCGTGGCTGGAGTTTCTGGCATCGTATGATTTCGGTATAGCCTACACCCTTAGCAAAGGCAATGCGGTTGCAGATGCATTGAGTCGAAGACACGCAAGTTTGGGGGTGATGTTTTCGAAATGGAAACTGAAATGTTGGCAAGCTTATCGATAAGACCTACTCTTATCGAAAGGATTGGCAAGACCCAAAAGCGAGATGTGAAGCTTGTCGAGTTTATCCTGAAGCTGGAACCAGAGAATAAAGAGGTCGAAGTCGATCAAGAAGGTTGGTTTTGAAAGCAAGGGCGACAAGTTGTTCCTGATATCGATGGTTGAGAGATGAGGTTCTGAGGGAATGTCATCACTCGAAGTTGATGATTTATCCCGGTGGTAATAAGATGTATCAGAACATGAAGTGAGTAGTATACTGGGAGGGGATGAAGTGAGATATTGGAAAGTTCATTTCCAAATGCATGAACTGTCAGTTGGTGAAAGCTAAACAGAAAAATCCAAGTGGTTTGTTTCAGCCATTGGAAGTTTCTACGTGGAAGTGAGAGCAGATATCGATGGATCCTATCGATGGATTACCTAGAACCAGGGTAGGAAATGAAGGAATTTGGGCCATCATGGATCGCTTGACCAAAAGTCCAAGGTTCATTCCTGTCAGGTCGACTAGGATAGCATCGAAGTTGGCGGAACTTTTTGTGAAATGAATAGTTTGATTCCATGGTATCCCAAAGTGTATAGTGAGTGACCGAGATCCATTGTTTACGAGTGGATTTTGATCTTTAGGAACCGAACTGTGTTTGAGTATGGATTATCATCCCCAAACTAGTGGTCAAACCGAGAGGGTTAACCGAGTTTTGGAAGATCTCCTAAGGGCTTGAGTGTTAGACTTCGGAGGATCATGGAAAGTCCACCTACGTCTAGTTGAGTTTGCATATAATAATATATAGCTACCAATCGAGCATTGGGATGGCACAATACGAGGCGTTGCATGGTAGACCATGTATTTCTCCGACATGTTGGTTAGAAACTGGAGACAAGTTAATACTTGTGCTAGAGATGATAAGAGAAATATCGGATTGTATCGAGATAGTTCAGCAACGAATGAAGGCAGTCCTAGATCGTCAGAAGAGTTATGTGGATAAGCGTAAGAAAGATTTGGAATTCAACGTTTTCGATATGGTTTCCGTGAAGATTTTGCCATTGAAGTATGCGGTCCAGTTCAGAAATAAAGGGAAGTTAGCCCCAAGGTTCGTTGGATTGTTTCTGATAGCCAAGCGAATAGGAAAGCTCACATATAGATTGGAGTTACCCGAGAAAATGTCGAGTGTGCATAATGTTTTCCATGTGTCGTTTCTAAGAATTTTTTTGCATGATTCAAATGTGGTGGTAACTCCAGAGCAGTACGAAGACCTAGAAGTCGAGACCGCAGTTACGTGACCTCGTAAGCCGCTTCGTGTTGTGGAGAGTGACACGAAATAACTTAGGAGAAGATGGTTAAGCTAGTCAAGGTACAATAGAGTGAGGATGGCTACGATTGTACATGGGAGACGGAAAAAAGCTTGAAGGAGACCCATCCGGAACTCTTTGTCGGTACCACCCATTAGTGTCATGTCACTTTACATCATTGTAGCTTGTACTATTGGGTTTGTGTTAGAATTCCACATGCTAGGATAAGGCAATGGATGCATGGCTTGATGGCGGCTTGTTTGGGTGATAGAATTTGTTTTGGTTGCTTGTGTTTGTTGGAATTTTGGGGGAGAAATTCCTAAGGGGGGAGAATGTAATAGCCCGCATTTTACATATCGAAGGATCGTAAAATATTTTTATTTTATTCCCTATGGGTTGGATCATTCTCATATTTTAATATGTTGCTTATGGGGATGTGAGACATGTCCATAATTTTTTACCAATTTTGTTTGTGACCATTTTTCCCCTGTCAATCTTGTACAGGGAATTACTTTTGACTTAGGTTGAATCTGGTGTTGAGACCTATGCCATTGGAAAGGAAATAACAGTTCTCTTTCCGTAGAGTGGTCACATTGAAGATTTAGCTCAGCGGTTTGGGAGTAATCACTGTTTTAAGGTCTAACAGTTGGTTGTTCTAGTTTGGTCAGCCATAATGGGCTGATTTGGAGAGGCCCATTAGCGGGTTGGTGGAAGGCTATAAATAGGGGGTAGGAGGCATGGAGAATAGTTTACTTTCTCTATTCTCTCATTTGGAAGAGAAAGAGTTCCTTCATTCCTCAATTGCCTACACCTTTCTACCGTTAATGCTTAGAGAATCGAATATCTACAACGTTTGAAGCTAGATATATGCAAATCAAAGAGAGAGATTATCGAATCGAAGGGTTTGGATCAAATTCTTCATTGTCCGAAATCATAATTCATAGCTTTTAGCTTGTTCTGGAGAATTAGTGAGTGATATGCATCTCTTACACGGATTCAATCAAGTATATGAGTGTTTGATCTTGTTTTACATCAAATTCAAGTCGTTTTCCTTAGATCTACATCATGGTAAGCTTTATTTCATATGAATAGCCATAGGATCTTATTTAGCAACTTAAAACCAGTAATTTTCATATATGTTTATGCAAGTTCCGATAGCCGAGCGAATAGAAAAGCTCACATATAGATTGGAGTTACCCGAGAAGATGTCGAGTGTGCATAATGTTTTCCATGTGTTGCTTCTAAGGAAATTTGTGCATGATTCAAATGTGGTGGTAACTCCAAAGAAGTACAAAGACCTAGAAGTCGAAACCGCAATTACGAGACCTCATAAGTTGTTTTGTGTTGTGGGGAATGACATGAAACAACTTAGGAGGAAGACGGTTACGCTAATCAAGGTACAATGGAGTGAGGATGGCTACGATTGTACGTGGGAGACGGAAAAAAGCATGAAGGCGACACATCCAGAACTCTTTGTCGGTACAACCCATTAGCATCGTGCCACCTTACATCATTGTAGCTTGTACTATTGGGTTTGTGTTAGAATTCCGCGTGCTAGGATAAGGCAATGGATGCATGGCTTGATGGCTGCTTGTTTGGGTGATAGAATTAGCTACTCATGGATGATAGGCACACGGATTTGTTTTGGTTGCTTATGTTTGTTAGAATTTCGGGGGAGAAATTCCTAAGGGGGGAGAATGTAACAACTCGCATTTTACGTATCGAAGGATCGTTAAATATTTTTATTTTATTCCCTATAGGCTGGATCATTCTCATATTTTAATATGTTGCTTATTGGGATGTGAGATATGTCCATAATTTTTACCAATTTTGTTTGTGACCATTTTTCCCCATCAGTTTTGTACAGATAATAACTTTTGATTTAGGTCGAATCTGGTGTTGAGACCTGTGCCATTAGAAAGAAAATGATGGTTCCCTTTCCGTAGAGTGGTCACATTAAAGATTTGGCTCAATGGTTTGGGAGTAATCACTGTTTTAAGGTCTAACAGTTGTTGTTCTAGTTTGGTAAGCCATAATGTGCTGAATTGGAGAGGCCCATTAATGGGTTGGTGGAAGGCTATAAATAGGGGTAGGAGGCATGGAGAATAGTTTACTTTCTCCATTCTCTCATTTGGAAGAGCTGGAGTTCCTTTATTCCTCAGTTGCCTACACCTTTCCACCATTAAAGCTTAGAGAATCGAAGATCTACAACGTTTGAAGCTAGATCTATGCAAATTAAAGAGAGAGATTATCAAATTGAAGGGTTTGGACCAAATTCTTTGTTATCCGGAATCATAATTCGTTGATTTTAACTTTTTTTGGAGAATTGGTGAGTGGTATGCATCTCTCACACGGATTCAATCAAGTATATGAGTGCTTGTCCTTATTTTTCATCAAATTCCAGTCATTTTCCTTAGTTTTGTATCATGGTAAGCTTTATTTCATATGAATCACCATAGGATCTTATTTAGCAACTTAAAACCAGTAATTTTCATATATGTTTATGCAAGTTAGATCCATAATTTTGTTCACATGTTCATTTATCATGATTTTGGTGAACTTTGCATAGTTTTAGTGATAATCGTCATATTCATGTTGTTAGTGATTTTATAACATGCTTATGGTTGTGTTGAATGAATTATATGAGCATATTTCGCTGATTGTGTCGATTGGCGAAGTTTTGGTCGAAGTTGGACTTGAATTGGGGCTGTATAGGCCACGGGTCTGTCGTGTAGTACAAGTGTAGTACAAGTGTAGTACAAGATGTAGTACAGAGGCTCTGCTCAGTCGGGCTCCATATTAGTCAGTCGTGCATAAAGTATCGGGTCGGTTGATCAGAAAAGAGGCGGGTTGGTCGGTCGAGCCTGGGCTTGGGTAAAGCTGGTCGATCTTGTGGCATAGAGCTGGTCGGTAATGGGGGACTTGTGCACTCCAGAGTGGTTCGGGTCGGTCATGGTGTTTCGGGTTGGTCATGGTGTTTCGGGTCAGTCAGGAAGTGGTTCTAGTCGAGCAAGTGAAGGGATTGGGTCGGTCAGGGTAAGGGGGTCCAGGTCGGTCGGTCCTTGATGTTGTGGGATCGGTCGGTCTCTAATGAGATGGGGTCGGTCACATGTTCGATCGGTCACAAGTTGAAGATTTGGGTCGGTCGACTCCAAGAGGATGGGTCGGTCGCACAAGGTCATTTCTAGAAAAAATATATTTTTCGGATACGACCCAAATTTGAACAAAAAGGGCTTTTTAATTTGTTTTTCGAGGGGAAGTGCCTGAACCCGTGTCGCAACGCGGTGCGGTTTAAACGCTGCGGTTGGTGGCATGAATGATGTGGCAGAGATGTTGGTGACTTCAAGAGGAATTCAAGTGGGAATATTCGAAGTGTTAAATGTGTTCGTTGATCAGTGCGGTACAACGAATGAGATGGTACCTCAAAGGTTGTGAGTTGGTGGATAAAGGTTGCTGGAGAAGGTTGCTTGAGCTATGAAAACTCGTCGAGTTGGATGATTAGAGATGCAAAGTTTGAGAAGTTATTGTTGTCGTAAGTTCTAGAAGGCTCTAAGCAGGGGCACAATGGGGCCACCCAAAAGACCGATAGGTTGTTGCTCGAGTACCCTGGGTATCGTTGAAAAGCCTACTTGTCAAGGTTGGACAAACAAATGTTTCATTGAAAGGCGTCTGGAGTTTATGCTAAAACTGGGGTTACGATTAGCCCTTGCCAGGTTGGTCGTCATACGATTAATGATGGTTTCGAAGCAGGATTGGCGGTAATGGCCAGAGTCTGTCATGCATGCTGGATGTTTTATTTGTACCATCTCACGTAGATTATTCAACGTCGAAGGAGATGTTCCTTGGGTGCTTGTCTGACATTAGTTTAGGCCTCTGGGGAAAGTGTTTGAGGGATATTGAACTCGACTAGGATGGTTTACGTGAGATCCATAATCAGGATGCTATGAGAGATATTGATGGTTGTTTCTGATTGCCATGAATAAATGGTTGTTCTGGTTTCTATGGATGAATGGTTGAAATGTTTTATGTAAAGGCTATCACTGTCTGATGTGGGGAAGATGGGAGTTGAGTTCTTCTCTGGTGTTATGGGTAGATTAGTTCGTTTATTTACCCATTCTCATATACTTTATTGATGATGTTAGTTAGCTATTTTATCAATCACTAAGACTGTTGTTTGACTCAAGATTTTATGTTTCCCTCTTATTACCTTGGGTTGTTCATCCGATTATTGGATGGGCAGACTAGGTGACAGGTGATAGCTTAGTGAGGACGATGTTGTAGTTCGGAGGTGAGCAGGAGGCTAGCATATTATCTTACCTTCTATATAGTATTTGGATTTTCGTTGTTTGTTATTCTTCTCTGAGTGCTGTAGTTAGAAAACTTGTACAAACACTATTGTTGTAATCCTAGTGTATGGATATAACTTTCTAGTCGTTAATAAAGTTTAGTGTTTTTCTGCTTCACTATTACTACATGTTGTATATGTTCTATTATATTTTATCCTTGCGCTGTGAGTTATGATAGGTTCCAATGTTGTTGTTTACCTATGATGATCGTCCACACCTGTCTGGCATATCTATCAGCACATTATTCCACTTGTTTAGTGCAGGGGTTGTCAGCGATCGTCACATTTGGTATTAGAGCTCTGGTTAACGATTTTAGCCAAAGTTCGAAGAAGTTATTACGTATAAGAGACGTATTTATAGCTTTCGGTTGGATGTGCACTATATAATACTATATAGTATAGTAGCGTTTGTACTTCTTTAGCAGCTTTTCTTGCAAGTGGATAATCATTCTAATTTGCAATTTAGAATGAGTCGACTTGCTTCAAGACATACTTCTAGGGAGGGGGCTGCGCCTAGAGGGGGTTATGGCGGTACACGAAACTACCCATCCATGTTTGAGGCCATAATGGAAGCATTCATGCGTAGGGTAACCGCACCTGTGGCAGCCACGATAGATGTAGGAGTTCAGTTGCCTATGGTTGTGGATTTTGCAAAGCTGTGCAATGATTATACATCTCTAGGAGGAAAGCCATTCAAAGGAACAAAACCGTCTAAAGAGGTTCATAGGTGGATGGATTCTTGTGTCCGTATTTTTGGAGGCTTGGGATTGAATGACGCAACTAAGAGAAAGCTTGCATCAAGGCAATTACAGGGAAGGGCCATGGAATGGTGGAATTCGGTTACACTTGAGGATCCAGAAGAGGAAATAACTTGGGAGCAATTCCAAGTTAATTCAAGACGAAGTTTATCTCCACTGCTCAGAAGTCTGCTTTGTTCAAGAAGTTCGTAGAGATGAAATAGAATGGTCGTTCTATGCTTAATTATGTTTCTGTTTTCGATGCCTTGTCCAGATATGCTTGTTCATACATTAATACACCTTATCAGAAGAACGAGAAGTTTGTTATGGGACTGGATACCAACATACGAAGAACGTTGGTGGAACATCTTGATGATTCATTTAAGAAGATTATGGAAAAAGTTGTTTGCCATGAAGGCTTGTTTCCTAAGGAAGTAAATGTTGTCACTGCAACCAAGGAAGTTCAGAAACTGCAGCAAGGTGGTAAAAATAAGAAGAGGAAGAAGCAACAGCATAAAGGAAAGGATGGCTAGAAGAAGCCTAAGAGTGAGGTGGTTTGCTTTAACTTCCAATAGAAGGGTCATTACTCAAATGAGTGTAAGAATCCCAAAGCTGAGAAGAAATGCTTCAAGTGTGGAAAGCATGGGCATGAGAAGAAAGACTATTAAGAATCAGCTAAGGGCAAGCAGGTTGTGAAGGCATATGCTTTGGAAGTCGTGCCATCTTCTTCGAGAGCTCCTACTGCAGAGGATAAGGGGAAGGGTGTCATCATGCAAGGTACTCTTTTAGTTTATGGTGTTTCATTTCGTGTGTTGTTCGATACTGGAGCATCTCATTCTTTCATCTGTAATGAGCTTGTGTGCTACTTGGGTTTGGAACTTGAAATTTGTGATAGACCTTTAATCGTGACTAATCTAGATGGGGTTCGTCCAGTTTATGCACGTTGTGTCATGGTCTAGTGTTGTTGTAACATCCCACCTCCGCTAGGGTCACTCACAAAGGGAATGCACTAGTTTTGGAGGAGCGTTATCGAGGTAAACAATCACAGAAATATTACAAGACAGACATAAATAAAACAGCGGAAGAGTCAAAGATAAATTCCATTACTTTCAAAATAGTCAAAGCCTTTTTCATCCAAAGTACCAAATAGCCAAAGTCATCATTTTCCATTACAAAAAATTCTGTCTTGCATAAAGAAAGAAGCATAAAAGTTTAAAACAGCAAAAATAGCATAATTCCCCAAGATAGCAGAAATGCCGCCATAGCAGAGCTCAAGATCAAACCATACATGAGCTGAACCGAAAGCAAGAGAAATCCAAGCTAAGTGCTAGAGTTTCCTCCCTGAGAACCTGGGGGGGACAAAAGAAAAAGAGGCGAAAGGAAACGGGTCAGTCATAAAGACTGGTAGGTCCTAGTGACTTTCAGCATAAAAACAGGTAAAGGTAACATGACATGTATAAACTGAAAGTAAACATAAGAATGCTGTCAAGATGGGCAAGATAGACTAAGATAACATGATAAATCAAGTATAAATCAAGTATAGCATCGCATGTTCAAGATTCGCTGCACCAACTGTACTAGTATCCCAAACCCATGTCATATATTAACCATGAAATGATCCATTGGCCCAATATCATGAAATGACCCATTTCGGGGTCCTACGGAACGATCCATTAATCGATCGGCTCCCTACAAGTTCTAGCTCGTCGTGTGTCTGTGTCATACGGCCCTATCACGAATGTAGTCACCTGTGCTAGGTCCACCATAGGGTGTATCAAGCCCTAGGGTGCCAACCACCGACACGAATCAAGCACGCACAGTGTAAACCTACTGATGCCCAATGCCTGCTTTTTCAACTCCGGACTACGTGCACGATCATAGTCTGCCTGAACCTACACTGGCGCACCAACTCAGCCGTCGTTCTGGTCGCTTACAATCAGCCCAGTAATCGTGCCCCACCCTGCCTAGTTCCAGGGTACCATGATACATCTAAGTGGGTTACTGCTGAAATGGACCGCGTAACTAGGGTTTCTGTCCAACAGGTTAAGTGTTGTCATTTAAATTCGTGACTTAACCCTTATCAGTCTAGCATGTCAAGTTGGTTAAGTGTTGTCTTTAAATTTCATGACTTAACCCCACTAATCATGTGTCAAGTTGGTTAAGTGTTGTCTTTCATGTTCATGACTTAACCCTATCATGTGGCATTAATTCATTAGTGCCCCCTAACCTCTCACATCAGACCTGTTGTTGTGGTCACTGGATATGCTGGGCGGTTCCGGGCAGATTTACACCACAACTCAGTTTGACCTCGGGTTTCAAGCACGATATGACCAACTACCCACATTGGATCCTATTGTTTGCAGTCACTTGATTTTCCGGGCGGTTCCGGGTAGAATTACACTGCAAACTCAACCCAACCTCGAGTTGGCCATTTTCAAGTTCAATCTAGTGTCATGTCCATGTTCAAATTTCATGTCAAGTTCGTATCAAGTTTCATGGCAAGTTTCTTGTCAAGTTTCATGATTCATATTCATAACCAATTCATGTTTTGCCTAATCTACCCAAATCGTATTCCCATCGCACGTAAACGTGAATCGATCTAGATTACAAGTAAATCCAAATTCAAAATAAAAGGGAATACTATCAAAATTATGATAGGCAAAAGAACGAGCACAAGGTGATAAATCTAGCATGATATAGCTTGAGATAATTGGTTATAACTTCACTGGCATATAGAATAATAGTCCCAAAACATTAGGATTACAGATCTAGCATAATAAGGTGATAGTCATGATAAAGGCGATAATCCAAACTTGTGAAAAGTAGATTGATTCAACATTATAGGCATGATAGTACTACGGACATGAAGGAGTTTGATTTACAACATGAATAGGTCCAAACTGATTTCATAGCAATATTCCTAAATGTCAAGATCCAAGATGGAAACTAGAATAGATGTGAATCGATTATCATATTTAAGTCCAATTTCACTTTATCTCATGTCCAAATTACAATTAACAAGTTTAAATCTCAAAGTAACTAGAAATTACAGTGCGCAGATCGAGAATTTAGAAAGCAGAATCGAAGCTCTAGTCGAACAACCCCAATTCCTAGCCGGAATCTTCAAGAAATAGTCTTCGTGTTTTATTTTAATTTATTTATTTCAATTATTTCAGAGGCAGCATAAGGAGAGAATAAAATGGTGTAAAGAGAATTGGGTTAGGGGGCTGTTTACATAGGATTAGGCGAACGAATCTATACTGAAAACGAGACCAAAAACATCAAAATGAACCCATGATCAAAACTGGGTTTCGGCACCAGGTCGACCCCCAGGTCGACCTGGCTCCTGAGAGGTCGACCATAGTGTCGAACCCCAGGTCGACCTAGTCCTGGGCGGGAAAATTCCCGCCCAGTCTGCGCTGGGGTTTGAATTCGAATTTCGAATTCGAATTGGAGTTGTTTTTCGGTTCTGAAAATCCTTAAAACTTCGGAGGGTCATATCTCCCTCATACGAAATCCGTTTTTCGAAAACTCGGACTCGTTCCCAAGTAGAATTTCGATACGAACGCAATAGCGCAACCCATTTTCCTTGATTCTTATTTTAAAATTTAATTCTACCTTGATTTATGGTTTTAACATGTTATTAAAATACGGGTTGTTACATTCTCCCGTCCTTAAAGATTTCGTCCCCGAAATCTTCAAGTTAAGAAGAATGCATCCTATCATCCATCTACTCAACCATCATCCACAAGCAACCATTGTCCTTAACAGATTTCTAATGTTGTATGAACTTATGCAAGAGTGTGTGTATATGTACTTATCTAATGCAAAAGATTAAGCGGTTGCTGATTCAGTAGACCTCCTTAATGCAAAATATGTTAGTGTAATGAGTCTAACTTGTATGCAAATTCCTAACATACTTTATAATCTCTACATGAGTGCACAAACATTCATCCATATGCCACATCCATAACATATCAAATTTCCATCCATATACAAGTATAAGCACCCATGCATATGCAATATAAAATATGTGACTGAGCCGATCTAGTGCCTAATGTGTGTTATGCAACCACGGGCAACCACTTGCAATCATCAACCATAACATGTTTCAATAACATGTTTACATCCAAAAGGGTTCTACCTAAGGTTCTCAAGATAGGATCGAGAAGATAACAAGACAAACATGGATAGCAAAAGCATGTACATGATACGAAGGTATGTAAACTTATAGGAAAAAGAAATCGAGAATGTACCCTCAAAAAGAACTGGGTATAGCGCGCGTATCTTCTCTTCGGTTTCCCAAGTTGCGTCTTCTTCGGCTTCACTCCACTGTACTTTAACTAGCTTGACTTCTCGATTCCTTAGCTTCTTGATCTCCATTCCTAAGATACGAATCGGAACTCGCCTCAATGTTGCTTCTCTTTCCACTTCTACGCCTTCAAGGATGCTTGGCTCAACCACTTTGGCAGACTCATGTAAGCACTTTCGGAGATGCGAAACGTGAAAGACATTGTGTACTCCGGCCAACCTCTCGGGTAACTCTACCTTATAGGCCATCTGTCCAATCCTCTCGATGATAGGGAACGGTCCTATGAACCTCGGTGCTAACTTTCCAACCGCTCCAAAGCGAACCACATTGCGTAAAGGAGAAACTTTTATAAAGACCATATCTCTGACTTCGAACTTTAGGTCTGTCCTTCTCTTGTCCGCGTAGGATTTCTGTCTATCTTGGGTCGTTTTCATCCGTCTTCGTATCAACTCAACCTTCTCGGAAGTGTCCCTTATCATGTCGGGTCCAAGTATGAGCTTGTCTGTCGACTCCCACCAACAAGTTGGTGACTTGCACGGTCTTCTGTATAAAGCTTCGAATGGTGCCATTCCTATGCTAGCTTGGTAACTATTGTTATATGCGAACTCAACGAGAGGTAGGTGATCTTCCCAAGTACCACCAAAGTCAAGAATGCATTGTCTCAAAAGATCCTCTAGTACCTTATTTACCCTTTCGGTTTGTCCATCCGTCTGTGGGTGATAGGCCGTGCTTAAACTTAGTCGTGTACCCATTGCTTCTTGTAAACTATTCCAAAATTCGCTAGTGAAAATCGGGTCACGATCACTAACTATACTAGAAAGAACTCCGTCCAACCGTACTATTTCACGAAGGTATATAGACGCTAGCCATGATGCGGTCCTCTTGCTCTTCACAGGAATGAAGTGAGCGCTCTTCGTGAGTCTATCTACTATAACCCATATGCTAGTATTGCCCTTCCTTGACCTAGGCAATCCATCCACGAAATCCATCGAGACACTCTCCCATTTCCACTGCGGAACCTCCAAAGGATGCAATAGCCCACCAAGCTTTTTCGACTCGGCCTTTACTTGTTGGCACACCATGCACTTAGAAACGAATTCCGCCACATCCTTTTTCATCCCGTTCCAAAAGAAAATGTGCTTCATATCCTTGTACATTTTATCCCCTCCGGGATGTATAGTCATCTTCGAGTGATGCGCCTCTTCGAGAACTCTCTTTACTAAGTCTCCCACTTGTGGGACACACAGTCTACCATCACACCTTAGCCATCCCTTGTCATCTATGACATACCTACTGAGGTGACTTGACATCTCACCTCTAATCAATTTGTCCATGATCTCGACTATCTGTGGGTCTTCCTTCTGTGAAGTCCCTACTTGGTCTAGATGCGTAGGCCTTAACTCAAGAGATGCTAACGTGCTAGCCAACGACTCAACAACAGGTGTGAAATCAAAGGTTGCTATAAACTCTAGAATTTTCCTTTCAACAAGGACTCAGAGTCAACCTTTTCCTACTTAGCGCATCCTCCACCACGTTACCCTTGCCAGGGGTATAAGCTATATCGAAGTCATATGATGCCAAGAATTCCATCCACCTCTGTTGCCTTAGATTCAAATCTTTTTGCGAAAAGAGGTACTTAAGCGATTTGTGATCGGTATACAACTCGAGCTTCTCACCTAGAAGATAGTGGCGCCAAGACTTAAGCGCAAAAACAATCGCGGCCAATTCCAAGTCATGTGTGGGATAGTTATTCTCATGAACTTTAAGTTGTCTACCCCCATAGCATATCACTTTCCCTTCTTGCATTAGGACAACGCCTAATCCCGTGCCGCACTTATCTGTGTACACCGTGAACATCTTACCTCCGTCGGGTAATGCCAAAACTGAAGCTGTGGTAAGGGCTCTCTTAAGCCTTTGAAAAGCAATGTCACACTCTATGTCCCATGCAAAAGCTAGGTTCTTCTTCGTTAACCTAGTAAGAGGGCCTGAAATCTTAGCGAAGTCCTTAATGAACTTCCTATAGTAGCCCGCCAAACCGAGAAAGCTTCTCACTTCCGTTGCGTTCTTAGGAACCTTCCAGTCTTGCACCGCAGTTACCTTTGCGGGGTCCACAGCTATACCTTGCTTAGAAACTACATGTCCAAGAAACCGAACTTATTTTCTCCAAAAATGACACTTGGAGAACATAGCCTTTAACTCGTGTGCTCTAAGCGTATCCATGACTTCCTTGAGATGTCTAGCATGTTCTTCCTCATCCTTTGAGAAGATCAAAATATCGTCCACGAAGACCACCACAAACTTGTTAAGGAACTCATTAAACACCCTACTCATCAAGTCTACGAAGTACGCGGGTGCATTCGTCAAACCAAACAGCATGACGAGCCATTCGAAGAAACCATCCGGAGTCCTAAACGCAGTCTTGTCAATGCTATCCTCAGCCACTCTAAGTTGATGGAATCCTGTAGCTAGATCGAGTTGAGAGAAAACAGACGCTCCTACAAGCTGGTCGAGCAAGTCGTCGATTCTCGGTAGTGGGTGCCTATTCTTCTTAGTTAGCTTGTTTAACTCACGATAATCTATGCATAGACGAAGCGAACCATCCGCCTTAGTAGCGAATACCACCGGAGCACCCCATTCAGAAATGCTTCGCCTAATGAAATTTTTCTCAAGCAACTCCTTAACTTGCTTACTAATCTCTTTTCTCTCTCGCGGGGCCATGTGTCTAACGGGCAATGCAACTGGCTTAGCATTATCAACAAGATATATACGGAAATCTATCTCGCGTTTAGGGGGTAACCCCTTAACCTCATCAAAGACATCGGGATATTCTCGGACTACCCTTACTGATTGCAAATCATCGATATACGAGTCAAGAGATTCTAGATAACATAACATGACAGGACCCATAGGGTTACAAGAAATTTCAAGGGTATTACCAAGGCGAGTCACGAGTCTAACTACCCTTCGTTCACAATCGAGAATGGCTCAATTATTGGACAGCCAATCCATGCCTAGAATCAAACTGTATCCCATAAATCCGAGAACATAAGCATTACACGTGAATTCTACGCTTAAGATAGAAATCCTCAAATCCACACAAATCATAGATAAATGAGCGGAGCCACCAATTGGATTTGAAACAATAACGGGATCCTCAACTAGACTAGTACTTAGGTGTAGAGTTTCAACAATATCAGAAGAAATAAAAATATGCGATGCGCCAGAATCAAACAAGGTTCGAACAGGATGATCAAAAAGATAGACTAAACTTTCGACAGAAATATTTCTACCTCGTTCTTGCGGAGGTACCGTGAGAGCGTGGACTTGTCCTCCAGAAGAAGGTCCAACTTCCTGCCCTTGCTTCCATGGGCAGGCCCTAGCCATGTGTCCTGTCTCACCACATTGGAAACAGCCACCCATCTTCCTTTTCTTCTTCCTACAGTCTTTTACCAAATGTCCAGGAATGCCATAGAAATTACACTTTCTCTTTTCACGGGGTTTGTTGTTCTTCCCGCCTTTCTTTGGATCAGCCTTCTTGTTCTGTGACCCTTCCCCCTTCTTATCTTGAGGCACTTCTGCTTTTGCCTCATTCTTGCCCTTGGCTTCCTCATTTGAGAGTGCCATGTCTACTAACCTTTCGTAAGTAGCCCCCATAGGTATGTGGGTCATAGCCAAGCTGTGAAGTGGCTCATTCAATCCCTTGACAAAACGGAGAGCCTTCTTATGAGGAGTATTCACTAAGTCCAATCCAAATCGGGCCAGCTGATTGAATTGATTAACGTACTCCTTGACAGTCATACTTCCTTGCTTAAGAGATAAGAACTTTTCCAATTGTAGACTTCGTTCAGCTTGTGAGAGGAATTTCATCTCAAACCTTATCCTGAAATCCATCCATGTGTCAACAGGTCTTTCAGCGTTAGTGACTTCCTACCAATAGGAAGCTTCGTCTTTGAGCAACCATATTGCCAACTGTACCTTTTGCCTATCATCCACCTCGAAGCTTAAAACAACAAAAATAGTATAATTCCCCAAGATAGCAGAAATGCAGCCATAACAGAGCTCAAGATCAAACCGTACATGAGCTGAACCAAAAGCAAGAGAAACCCAAGCTAAGTGCTAGAGTTTCCTCCCTGAGAACCTGGGGGGAAACGAAAGAAAAAGAGGCGAAATAAAATGGGTCAGTCATAAAGACTGGTAAGTCCTAGTGACTTTCAGCATAAAACAGGTAAAGGTAACATGACATGTATAAACTGAAAGTAAACATAAGAATGCTGTCAAGATGGGAAAGATAGACTAAGATAACATGATAGATCAAGTATAAATCAAGTATAGCATCGCATGTTCAAGATTCGTTGCACCAACTATACTAGTATCCCAAACCCATGTCATATATTAACAATGAAATGATCCCTTGGCCCAATATCGTGAAATGACCCATTTCAGGGTCCTACGGAACGATCCATTAATCGATCGGCTCCCTACAAGTTCTAGCTCGTCGTGTGTCTGAGTCATACGGCCCTATCACGAATGTAGTCACCTGTGCTAGGTCCACCATAAGGTGTATCAAGCCCTAGGGTGCCAACCACCGACATGAATCAAGCACGCACAGTGTAAACCTACTGATGCCCAATGCCTGCTTTTTCAACTCCGGACTACGTGCATGACCATAGTCCGCCTGAACCTACACTGGCGCACCAACTCAGCCATCGTTCTGGTCCCATACAATCAGCCCAGTAATCGTGCCCCATCCTGCCTAATTCCAGGGTACAATGATACATCTAAATGGGTTACTGCTGAAATGGACCGCATAACTAGGGTTTCCGTCCAACAGGTTAAGTGTTGTCATTTAAATTCGTGACTTAACCCTTATCAGTCTAGCATGTCAAGTTGGTTAAGTGTTGTCTTTCAATTTCATGACTTAACCCCACTAATCATGTGTTAAGTTGGTTAAGTGTTGTCTTTCATGTTCCTGGCTTAACCCTATCATGTGGCATTAATTCATTAATGCACCCCAACCTCTCACATCAGACCTGTTGTTGTGGTCACTGGATATGCCGGGCGGTTCCAGGAAGATTTACACCACAACTCAGTTTGACATCGGGTTTAAAGCGCGATATGACCAACTACCCACTTTGGATCCTATTGTTTGCAGTCACTGGATTTGTCGGGCGGTTCCGGGCAGAATTACACTGCAAACTCAACCCAACCTCGAGTTGGCCATTTTCAAGTTCATTCTAGTGTCATGTCCATGTTCAAATTTCATGTCAAGTTCGTGTCAAGTTTCGTGACAAGTTTCATGTCAAGTTTCATGATTCATATTCATAACCAATTCATGTTTTGCCTAATCTACCCAAATCGTATTCCCATCGCACGTAAGCGTGAATCGATCTAGATAACAAGTAAATCCAAATTCAAAATAAAAGGGAATAACATCAAAATTATGATAGGCAAAAGAACGAGCACAAGGTGATAAATCTAGCATGATATAGCTTGAGATAATTGGTTATAACATCACTGGCATATAGAATAATAGTCCCAAAACATTAGGATTACAAATCTAGCATAATAAGGTGATAGTCATGATAAAGATGATAATCCAAACTTGTGAAAAGTAGATTGATTCAACATCACAGGCATGATAATACTATGGACATGAAGGAGTTTGATTTACAACATGAATAGGTCCAAACTGATTTCATAGCAATATTCCCAAATGTCAAGATCCAAGATGGAAACTAGAATAGATGTGAATCGATTATCATACTTAAGTCCAATTTCACTTTATCTCATGTCCAAATTACAATTAACAAGTTTAAATCTCAAAGTAACTAGAACTTACAGTGCGCGGATCGAGAATTTAGAAAGCAGAATCGAAGCTCTAGTCAAACAACCCCAATATGCAATTCCTAGCCGTAATCTTCAAGAAATAGTCTTCATGTTTTATTTTAATTTATTTATTTCAATTATTTCAGAGGCAGCATAAGGAGAGAATAAAATGGAGTAAAGAAAATGGGGTTAGGGGGCTGTTTATATAGGATTAGGCGAACGAATCCAAACTGAAAACGAGACCAAAAACATCAGAATGAACCCATGATCAAAACTGGGTTTCGGCACCAGGTCGACCATAGGGTCGACCTGGCCCCTGGGAGGTCGACCTGATCCTGGGTGGGAAAATTCCCGCCCAGTTTGCGCTGGGGTTTGAATTCAAATTTCGAACTCGAATTGGAGCTGTTTTTCGGTTCTGAAAATCCTTGAAACTTCGGAGGGTCATATCTCCCTCATACGGAATCCGTTTTTCGAAAACTCGGACTCGTTTACAAGTAGAATTTTGAGACGAATGCACTGGCGCAACCCATTTTCCCTTATTATTATTTTAAAATTAAATTCTTCCCTAATTTATGGTTTTAACATGTTATTAAAATACGGGTTGTTACAGTTGTCGAGTCATGGTTGCTATTTTGTGTGTGATTGCTTTGTGTTGAACTTCACTGGGTTTCAGATCATCTTGGGCATGGATTGGATCAAGAGGTATACAACAAGAGATAATTCCAAGAAGCTAGAGGTGAGAGTCGGGGATGTGAAAGGGAGAAAACTGTTGATTAGATATAAGCCCCAAGATGGGGTCTTCGTAAGCTATCTATATTCACTTGTGATTCCACAAGAAGACTTGTCATCAGTGTTGATCGCGAATCAGTTTGATGATGTCTTTGACGAGGTCAAATGGTTGCCGCTGCATCGTGAGATCGAGTTTAGGATCGATTTGTTCGAGGGTGCTAGACCAATCGTTATGCCTCTTAGGCGGATGGCGCCTAAGGAACAGCGAGAGTTAGAGGTGCAAGTTTGTGACCTTTTCGGTAAAGGATTCATTCGGAAGAGTGTTTCTGAGTAGGGTTCACCAGTAATGTTTGCAACCAAGGCAGATGGCTCGTTGAGCTTGTGTGTGGACTATCGTGAGCTGAACAAGGTGACCAAAAAGAACAAGTATCCGTTGCCAAGGATAGATGACTTGTTCGATCAGCTTCACGAGGTCAAAATGTTTTCTCAAATGGATTTGGCAACGGGATTTCACCAATTAAGGGTGGCAAAGGATAGTGTGTCGAAGACTGCTTTTAGGACACCATCCAGTTTCTTCAAATGGTGGTGATGCCATTCGGGTTGACTAACGCGACAACGTATCTTGTGGATCTTATGAATAGAGTTTTCAGGGATCAGTTGAACAAGTTCGTTCTTGTGTTTGTGGATGATATTCTAGTTTATTCCTGGAACGAGGAAGAGCACAAGACGCACTTGAAAGTAGTGTTGGAAATCTTGCAAAAGCATCAGCTGAGAGGCAAATTTTCGAAATGTCACTTCTGGAAGAGAGAAGTGAGGTTCTTAGGCCATTTTGTTTCTTGATATGGTTTAGCGGTTGACCCCGCTAAGGTGGCAGCAATCCAGGACTAGGATCGACCTAAGAATGCGACGGATGTGCAGAGTTTCCTGGGTTGGCTGGTTATTACCGACAATTTATCAAGGATTTCTCCAAGGTAGCTGCACCATGGACAGGATTGACGAAGAATAACCACGTGTTCACATGGGATGAAAAGTGTGAGTAAGCGTTTGGAATCCTGAAATAGAAACTCCTGTGTTGAATATTCCAAGTGGGAATGAAGAGATGGTGGTATACATGCATGTGGCACTGGACTTGGAGCAGTGCTAATGCAGAAGGATAAGATTGTGGCCTACACGAGTCGACAGCTAAAGTTGCATGAGAGAAATTACCCAACTCATGATTTGGAGTTGGCGGCAATTTTGTTTTCTCTGAAGATGTGGAGACGTTACCTGGTGGGAATATGATTCGATTTGTTTACAGATCATAAGTCGCTGAAGTATCTTTTCTCTCAAAAAGATTTGAATCTTCGACAACAATGGTGATTTGTTTACAGATCATAAGTCGTTGAAGTATCTTTTCTCCTAAAAAGATTTGAATCTTCGACAGCAATGGTGGCTAGAGTTTCTGTCATCATATGATTTCGGTATAGCCTACACTCCTGGCAAAGGCAAT
Source organism: Allium sativum (assembly GCA_030737875.1). Lineage (NCBI taxonomy): Eukaryota > Viridiplantae > Streptophyta > Magnoliopsida > Asparagales > Amaryllidaceae > Allium > Allium sativum. The sequence goes on along the minus strand of CM060918.1, from coordinate 124,242,226 downwards.
GGGTTGCAGATGCATTGAGTCGAAGACACGCAAGTTTAAGGGCAATGTTTTTCAGAATGGAAAAGCCCCGATTATTTGGCAAGGTTCAATTTCAGGCCAAGGTGTGAGTTGGAACCTGAAATGTTGGCAAGCTTATTGATAAGACCTACTCTTATCGAAAGGATTGGCAAGAGATAAAAGCGAGATGTGAAGCTTATCGAGTTTATCCAGAAGCTGGAACTAGAGAATAAAAGAGTTTGAAGTTGATCAAGAAGGTTGGCTTCGAAAGCAAGGGCGACTAGTTGTTCCTGATAACGACGGATTGAGAGATAAGGTTCTGAGGGATGTCATCACTCAAAGTTGACGATTCATCCCGGTGGTAATAAGATGTATCAGGACATAAAGCGAGTATATTACTGGGAGGGGATGAAGCAAGATATTGGAAAGTTCATTTCCAAACGCATGAACTGTCAGTTGGTGAAAGCGGAACAGAAGAAGCCTAGTGGTTTGCTTCATCCATTGGAAGTTCCTACGTGGAAGCGGGAGCAGATATCTATGGATTTTATCGATGGATTACCTAGAACCAGGGCAGGAAGTGAAGGAATTTGGGTCATCGTGGATCGCTTGACCAAAAGTGCAAGGTTCACTCCTGTCAGGTCGACTAGGACAGCGTCGAAGTTGGCTGAACTTTTTGTGAAATGGATAGTTCGATTCCATGGTATCCCAAAGTGTATAGTGAGTGACCGAAATCCATTATTTATGAGTGGATTTTGGAAAAGTTTGCAAGAAGCTTTCGAAATCGAACTGTGTTTGAGTACAGCTTATCATCCCCAAACTGATGGTCAAACCGAGAGGGTTAACCGGGTTTTGGAAGATCTCCTAAAGGCTTGAGTGTTAGACGTCGAAGAATCATGGGAAGACCATCTACAGCTAGTTGAGTTTGCGTATAATGATAGCTACCAATCGAGCATTGGGATGGCACCATACGAGGCGCTGTATGGTAAACCGTGTATTTCTCCGGCATGTTGGTTAGAAGATGGAGATAAGTTGATACTTGGGCTATAGTTGATAAGAGAAACATTGGATTGTATCGAGACAGTTCGGCAACGAATGAATGGAGACCTAGATCGTCAGAAGAGTTATGTTGATTAGCGTCGGAAAGATTTGGAGTTCGACGTTTGCGATATGTTTTTCGTGAAGATTTCACCATTGCATTATGTGGTCCGACTCGGAAATAAATGGAAGTTAGCCTCGAGTTTCGTTGGACCGTTTCCGATAGTCGTGCTAATAGGAAAGATCACATATATATTAGAGTAACCCGAGAAGATGTCAAGTGTGCATAATGTTTTCCATGTGTCATTTCTACGGATATTTGTCCATGATTCGAATGTGGTGGTACCTCCAGAGCAGTACGAAGACCTCGAAGTCGTGACCGCAGTTATGTGACCTCGTAAGCCGCTTCGTGTTGTGGGGAATGACACGAAACAACTTAGGAAGAAGACGGCTAAACTAGTCAAGATACATTGGAGTGAGGATGGCTACGATTGTACGTGGGAAACGGAAGAAAGCATGAAGGTGACCCATTCGGAACTCTTCGTCGATACGACCCATTAGTATCATGTCACCTTACATCATTGTAGCTTGTACTGTTGGGTTTATGTTTGAATTCCACGTGCTACGATAGGGCAATGGATGCATGGCTTGATGGTTGCTTGTTTGGGTGATAGAATCGGCTACTTATGGATGATAGGCATGCAGATTTGTTTTGGTTGTTTATGTTTGTTGGAATTTCGAGGGTGAAATTCCTGGGGGGGAGGGATTTGTAACAGCCCACATTTTACATATCGAAGGATTGTAAAATATTTTTATTTTATTCCCTGAGGGTTGGATCATTCTCATGTTTTAATATGTTGCTTATGGGGATATGAGACATATCCATAATTTTTACCAATTTTGTTTGTGATCATTTTGCCCCGGTCAGTCTTGTACAGGGAATAACTTTTGACTCAGGTAGAATCCAGTGTTGAGACCTATGCCATTGGAAAGGAAATGATGGTTCCCTTTCTGTAGAGTGGTCACATTAAAGATTTGGCTTAGTGGTTCCGGAGGAATCACTATTTTAAGGTCTAACAGTTAGTTGTTCAGGTTTGGTAAGCCATAATGGGCTGATTTGGAGCAACCCATTAGTAGGTTGGTGGAAGGATATAGATAGAGGTAGGAGGCATGGAGAATAGTTTACTTTCTCCATTCTCTCATTTGGAAGAGCTAGAGTTCCTCCATTCCTCCATTGTTTACACCTTTCCACCGTTAAAGCTTTGATAATCGAAGATCTATGCAACACCCCACCTCCATTAATGTCACTCACAAACGGAAACCATTAACTTCAGTGAAGCGTTATAGGTAAAAGATGCAGACAAATTACAAGACAGACAAATAAAGCAACGGAAAAAAATAAAACTTTACTGACAAAGTATCTGTCTAGTTTAACAAAGTATCTATCTAGTTTAACAAAATAAAGAAGCATAAAATGACAATGATATTCCCCAAATAAAGCATGAGCCAGCCATAGCAGTGGAAAAGAGAGTCCAAAGCAATAAATCAAAGAATCTTCAAGCTTGGAAAGTGAAACGGTCCAAACTAAGCTGAGCTATTCCTTCCCTGTCTACCTGGGGGAGGGGGGAAAAACGGAAGAAGAGAGGCGAAACAAAACTAGGTCAGACATTAGTCTGGTAAGTCCAGTGATTTTCAGTATGTAAACAGGTAATAGTAACATGACATGAATAAACTGAATCTAAGACAATACCGTGATAACAGGGATAACAAGATAACATAAGATTAGCATAAGACATGATAAGGCAAGATAAGAAGAATGCGCTTCGGTACTTTCTCTGATTTCCTATTTTATCTGCACCAACTAACCAGTATCCTAACTAGTGTCTTTTATAGAATGATCTGTATCTCCTACTAGTGTCCCAACTAGTATACTGTGAAAAAGGATCTGTATCCCTACTAGTGTCCCAACTAGTATCCTGTGTTATATAATAAGGTGATCCAAACCCCGCAATTGTGGTAGCCTTTAGGTGTACATCTAATATGAGGATCTTACCACAATCAGCCTAATTGCCATGAAGATTTTAGATGTACCCTTACTACCCTATCGATCGGCTCCCTACTTGTATTAATTTTCCTTGTGTCTGTGTCAATCGGCCCTCTCTTGCGTGCAGGTACCCTATGCTGGTCCCACCATAAGGTTTATCAATCCCTATGATAGCAACCCGACACGATTCAAAATGCACAGTGTATACTACTTATGCCCAGTGCCTGCTTTTCCAGTCCGGAGCACATGCACGCTCATACTCCATCGGAAATACACTGTTGTACCCCCTGCCGCTATTTTGACCGCTTATAATCTGCCCAGTAATCATGCCCCACCCTGCCTAGTTCAGGGTACCATGATACATCTATGTGGGTTACTGCTGAAAGGGGTCCCTGTTACTAAGGTTTCCTACTGGTTATGTTTGTGGGCCTATATTTACAAATATTACCCACCTACACGAGATGTACTTAACCCTCCCACTGATTCAAACATATTTATTTAACGGTTAAGTTTGTGGGCCTATATATACTAATATTACCCATCTACCCAAAGTTTACTTAACCCTCCTACTTATCAAGTTAATCTGTATTAATGGTTAAGCTTGCCTTAACCCTATCCACTTTGTTCATGTAATATTGGTTAAGTGCTGCCCATTCATGTTAACCTCCCAACACATGATGTTGTTTTGGTTAAGTGTTTCCTATTAACTTAACATTGTTCATTCATCATGTTATATTGGTTAAGTGTTTCCCCTTAACTTAACCCCACTCGTTCATCATGTTATAACGGTTAATTTTTCTAAATTTACTTAACCCTACCTTCTTGTCTAATTAACATGTTATAACGGTTAAGTGTTCTAAATTTACTTAACCCCACCTTCTTGTCTAATTAAAATGTTATAACGGTTAAGTGTTCTAAATTTACTTAACCCCACCTTCTTGTCTAATTAACATGTTATAACGGTTAAGTGTCGCCTATTCATATGTTACTTCACCTTACCATTCTTAGCATGTCTGTTTATTGGCATTAATTAGTTTATTAATTCCCCAACCTCTCACATTACAACTGTTGTTTGCGGTTGCTGGATGTGCCAGGCGGTTTCGGGCAGACTTCTCCTGCACACTCATTCTAACCTCGGGTTTTGTGCTAAATGCGCTAACTTCTCACATTAGATCTGTGTTGTGGTTACTGGATGTGCCAGGCGGTTCCAGACAGTTTTACACCGCAACTCAATCTAACCTCGGGTTAGGTATGTTCAACTTTTAGCCACTTTACATATTTACAATTTATGTTCATATGTAAATTATCCACAAGTGTTGTCAATTAAAGTCATGCCCCATTTACCGTTTAAATTATGTCCATAATTCTAGGTATACAAATTCTACCATTTCATGCTACTAACAATTTACATGATTATGAGCCAATTTATGCCAATAGCATGTAGTTTAATTTTTCCCCAACGTCTCCCCCGTTATTCGTTCGCATAATTCACATAGAACGTTAGGTTCGCAAATTAGCCTAACTTATAAAGAAAAGGGAAAAGAAAGGGACATGTAAGATTCCAACAGGCATAAACAATATAGATCAACATGCGTAGTATAAATTTGGGATAGAACGACATAGACTTAATTAAGCATATAGTGTGTTCTTATATTTAAATTAGATCCAATTAACATGCGAACTAGCATAAGTTTGATTGTATAAACATGAACTTATATAGATCTCAAACATGGGTACTAGCTTGTATCTAACATATAACATGTATGAACATAACTTAGCATGTAACTTACATACATAAAAGAACCACAAATTTAATACAACATGATAGGTTCAATGGTATCAGTACCCAATAGTCTCATAGGCATAATAGGTTTTACTATGTCAGTCACAACAGTCCAATAGGCATGATAGGCTTTACTATGTCAGTCACAACAGTCCAATAGGCATAAGCAATTCAGAATTGAAAAAAGGATAGGCACGAATAGAATAAGGCATAGTTCTTGATCCATTTATTACAGTCATGATTTCTTATTAGGTGTTCACATCTAAACAATAACTGTACTTACAGAAAAAACGATGGATCATGATTTCTGGGGTCTGATTTCTGAATTTGAAAAGCTATCCTTTGATGTAGACGTTTGATTCTCTAGTTCTTCTAATTGATTCCTAGTTTGAATTTTATTCTCTAGTTTGGGGTAGATGAATGGAGGCTTGGCCAGTTTGTAGACGAACAACATGACGACTTCATAGAATGAGTTCTAGGGTTGAGGTTTGGGGTGATTATATAGAAGTCTAGGTTTAATTCTAGTGTTTAGATTAGTCTAGGAGAAATCAGAGCCGTCAAACCAAAGAGATGTGTCATCCAGCCAACCGTAGCATGACACATATGCCCTAATGCCTCAGAAATCAATCATTGGCCAATCAGAGAAGGCCACGTTCAAAAAAACAATCCTTAACCAACAAAAATGCACAACATGATGCGTACACGTCATATATATATATATTCTACAAATTTATTTATTTATTTATTTATTTATTCTTTTTATCTATCTTCCCAATTAACCATTTTCACACTAAACCATTTTTTTGAACTGCGTTCACACTAAGCCACTTTTTAGCCATTCCCCTAAAACAAAAATATGGCGCTGGCGGGGATCGAACTCTGTACCTCTTGTATGCAAGTCGCATGTTCTAACCAAATGAGCTACTAAGTCTTTTGCTTACAAACCTTAGGATAATGCTAAACATTATTCTTTTCTCATTCCTCTTTTTCATGTTTTGCTGCAATATTTAATTTAAAGATATCTTCTTCATTTTAAATCGGTTTTCTGCAAACCATAGGTCTAAATTGACTAGAAAATCCCCACGAACGCAATGACGCTAATTTCGTGACCAAATTCCTGAAGCTCTTCAAATTTTTCTTTTAAATTGTTCGCATGCATTTATTCCCATTTCATGTATTGCACTTAATTAACTTATTACATGAAATATTTATTGTCATTATTTAATTTTTCTCTTAAATATATCTATGTATATAATATATATGCATATTTCCACTTTTAAAATTAAGTATTCTTTAATTCGTTACTTTAACATTCACAGTAAATACGGGGTGTTACATTCTCCCCTCCTTTAAAGGATTTCGTCCCCGAAATCTCTAAGAATGTATCCTAACATTCAACATCCATCTGCTCAACCATCAATCACAGGCATCCATTATCCTTAAAAAGATTTCTAATGCTTTCATGATCATATGCATAGTGTGTGTACATGCCCTTATTTAATGCAAAATCAGGCGGTCTACTTATGCAGTTGACCTCCTTAATGCAAATTATGTCAGTGCTATGAGTCCATCATGTATGCAATTATTCCTAATCGCACTTTATAACTTCTACATGAGTGCTCAATCATTCATACAAATGAAACATCCATATGATAACACATCAAGTTTCAATCCACATATATACACATATATGCATATGCAATATGAAAGTGACTGAGCCAATCTAGTACCTAGTGTGTGTGTATATGCATCCACGAGCAACCACTTGCAACCATCAATTATAACATGTTTCAAATACATGTTTACATCCATTGGTTTCTACCTAAGAATCGAGGATTGGACCGAGAGGATATACTTAAAAGATAAAGGCTAGCAAATAGACTTTACAGAAAAGAGAGATCAAGGATATACCCTCAAAAAGGGTATGATGCGCTTATCTAGTCTTCAGTCTTCGAAATCGCATCTTCTTGAGCTTCCCTCCATTGTGCTCTGACTGTCTTAATTTCACGATTGCGTAGCTTCTTAATTTATGTTTCCCAAATATAAGTTGGGACTCATTTCACTATCGCCTCTCATTCCACCTCTTCTCCTTCTAGTATACTCAGCACTACAACTTCTGCTGTGTTATGCTAACATTCTGAGAACTATCTCTTGAAAATAAACAGATGCTAACCATGTTAGCAAAGGTATATACTAAGTTGATTAGATTCTTCTTCGTTAGTCTAGTAAGTGGGGTCGATACCTTTATAAAGTCCTTAATTAACTTCCTATATTAGCCCGCTAGTCCAAGAAAGCTTTTAGCTTCTGTTGCATTCTTTGGGAAGTTCTAGTCTTGCACCGCAACTACTTTTGCGGGATTTACTGCTATCCTTTCTTTGGGCGCCACATGTCCTAGAAACATTACTTCTTCTCTCCAAAAATGGCATTTTTGGAGAACTTCGCCTTAAATTGATGCGCTTGGAGGGTATTAGAGACTTCCCTTAGATGTAAAGCATGTTTTTCCTCATTCTTAGAGAAAGCCAAAATATCATCTATGCACAAGAAAAGTGAACCATCCGCCTTTGTAGCGAGAACGACTGGAGCACCCCATTCAAAAATACTTCGCCTTATGAACCCTTTTTCAAGTAACTCTTTTACTTGTTTACTGAGCCCTTCCTTTCCCTTGGATTCATGTGTCGTACAGGTAATGCAACTAGCTTTGCATTGTCAACTAGATATATGTGGAAGTCTACCTCATGTTTTAGGGGACAAACCCCTAACCTAATAAAAAACATCTGCATACTCATGGACTACTCCAAGAGATCGCAAATCATCGGTAGATGCATCAAGTGATTCTAGGTAGCTAAGACAAACTGATCCCTTAGGATCGCAAGAAATCTCGACCAGAGGCAAGTCGAAAGTCTAACTACCCTCCTTTCACAATTACTAGCTAACCAATCCATGCCTAGAATCAACCCATAGCCCATGAAACCAAAAACACAAGCATTACACTTAGACTCAATACTTAATATAGTTATTCTCAAATCCTCACAAACCAAAGATAAATGAGCCGAACCACAAATTGTATTTGAGACAATAATAGGATCTTCTATTATACGAGTACTAGGGTGCAGAGACTCGACTATAGAAGTAGATGTAAGCGAATGTGAAGCGCTAAAATCAAAAAGAGTACTAACAGGATGATTAAAAAAAGAACTGAACTTTTTCTACAGAAACTCTACTACCTCTCTCTCAGGTACGCTGGCAGTGAGAGCATGCACTTGCCCTCCTGAAAGTCTTGTCCTTTGTTCTTGCCTTTATCCTTAATTATATGACCCATTATACCATAATAACGACACTTCCTCTTGTCTTAAATTTTTCTATTCTTTCCTCCTTTGTGAACTAAGTCCATATCCATGTGTTTCTCGTCCTTGTGTTGTGCTCCTTAGCCAAACTCCCTCATTCTCATCTTTGCCATCTTTGTGTAATTTGTTCACAAGTCTCTTGAAAGCCGCCTCCATTGCACAGAAAAACCCAACAAAGCTTGAAAGAAAATTAGCCGCGGGTGAAACTACTACGGCTATATATGGAAGTTGGGCACTTCTTCGCCCTTTGACAGGTGTCGTAGTCTCATCAAGCCTACGGAACAATGTCGCGATGAGGTTACCTCCCAGAAAGCCGGGAGCCCTGGAGACTCAGTAAAGAAGGAAAACAAGGATTCAAACAGAGGATCAAAAGATAATGCATATGGCTTTGGGGAATATGCCTTTAAAACCAAACTTTTCTTTAGAAAATGCTTCTTTTAAAACCGTCTTGAAAATAATTTTTCAAATATTTTATCTGATCTGGTAACCTTCAGATCTAATACCAAGTGTAACACCCCACCTCCATTAATGTCACTCACAAAGGGAAATGCATCAACTTCAGAGAAGCATTATAGGTAAAAGATGCAGATAAATTACAAGACAGACAAATAAAGCAGCGAAAAAAATAAAACTTTACTTCATTGATAAAACAACAGCTTGGTAAAACAGCTTGTACAAAGATTTTTTCCCAACATCAATACCCAGTACAACAAAGTATCTATCTAGTTTAACAAAATAAAGAAGCATAAAATGACAATGATATTCCCCAAATAAAGCATGAGCCAGCCATAGCAGTGGAAAAGAGAGTCCAAAGCAATACATTAAAGAATCTTCAAGCTTGGAAAGTGAAACTGTCCAAACTAAGCTGAGCTATTCCCTCCCTGTATACCTGGGGAGGGGGGAGAAACGGATGAAGAGAGGCGAAACAAAACTAGGTCAGACATAAATCTGGTAAGTCCAGTGATTTTCAGTATGTAAACAGGTAATAGTAACATGACATGAATAAAGTGAATCTAAGACAATACTGTGATAACAGGGATAACAAGATAACATAAGATATGATAAGGCAAGATAAGCAGAATGCGCTTCGGTTCTTTCTCTGATTTCCTATTTTCTCTGCACTAAATAACCAGTATCCTAACTAGTGTCTTTTATAGAATGATCTGTATCCCCTACTAGTGTCCCAAATAGTATCCTGTGTTATATAATAATGTGATCCCAACCCCGCAATTGTGGTAGCCTTCAAGTGTACATCTAGTATGAGGATCTTACCTCAATCAGCCTAATTGCCATGAAGATGTTAGATGTACCCTTACTACCCTATCGATCGGCTCCCTACTTGTATTAATTTTCCTTGTGTATGTGTCAATCGGCCCTCTCTTGCGTGTAGATACCCTATGCTGGTCCCACCATAAGGTGTATCAATCTCTATGATAGCAACCCGACACGATTCAAGATGCACAGTGTATACTACTGATGCCCAGTGCCCGCTTTTCCACTCCGGAGCACGTGCACGCCCATACTCCATCGGAACTACACTGTTGCACCCCCTACCGCTATTTTGACCACTTATAATCAGCCCAGTAATCGTGCCCCACCCTGCCTAGTTCAGGGTACCATGATACATCTATGTGGGTTACTGCTGAAATGGGTCCCCGTTACTAGGGTTTCCTACTGGTTAAGTTTATGGGCCAATATTTACAAATATTACCCACCTACACGAGATGTACTTAACCCTCCCACAGATTCAAACATATTTATTTAATGGTTAAGTTTGCGGGCCTATATATACTAATATTACCCACCTACCCAAAGTTTACTTAACCCTCCTACTTATCAAGTCAATCTGTATTATTGGTTAAGCTTGCCTTAACCCTATCCACTTTGTTCATGTAATATTGGTTAAGTGCTGCCCATTCATGTTAACTTAACCTCCCCACACATCATGTTGTATTGGTTAAGTGTTTCCTATTAACTTAACCCTGTTCATTCATCATGTTATATTGGTTAAGTGTTTCCCCTTAACTTAACCCCACTCGTTCATCATGTTATAACGGTTAAGTGTTCTAAATTTACTTAACCCCACCTTCTTGTCTAATTAACATGTTATAACGGTTAAGTGTTCTAAATTTACTTAACCCCACCTTCTTGTCTAATTAAAATGTTATAACGGTTAAGTGTTCTAAATTTACTTATCCCCACATTCTTGTCTAATTAACATGTTATAACGGTTAAGTGTCGCCTATTCATGTGTTACTTAACCTTACCATTCTTAGCATGTCTGTTTATTGGCATTAATTAATTTATTAATGCCCCCAACCTCTCACATTAAAACTGTTGTTTGCGGTTGCTGGATGTGCCTGGCAGTTCCGGGCAGACTTCTACCACAAACTCGTTCTAACCTCGGTTTTTGGGATAAAAGCGCTAACCTCTCACATTAGATCTGTGTTGTTGTGGTTATTGGATGTGCTGGGCGGTTCCTGGTGGTTTTACACCGCAACTCAATCTAACCTCGGGTTAGACATGTTCATCTTTTAACCACTTTACATATTTACAATTTATGTTCATATGTAAATTATCCACAAGTGTTGTCAATTCAAGTCATGCCCCATTTACCGTTTAAATTATGTCCATAATTCTAGGTATACAAATTCTACCATTTCATGCTACTAACTATCTACATGATTATGAGCCAATTTATGCCAATAGCATGTAGTTTTATTTTTCCCCAACGTCTTCCCCGTTATTCATTCGCATAATTCACATAGAATGTTAGGCTCGCAAATTAGCCTAACTTATAAACAGAAGGGAAAAGAAAGGGACATGTAACATTCCAACAGGCATAAACAATATAGATCAACATGCGTAGTATAAATTTGGGATAGAACGACATAGACTTAATTAAGCATATAGCGTGATCTTGCATTTAAATTAGATCCAATTAACATGCGAACTAGCATAAGTTTGATTGTATAAACATGAACTTATATAGATCTCAAACGTGGGTACTAGCTTGGATCAAACATATAACACGTATGAACATAACTTAGCATGTAACTTACATACAAAAAAGAACGTCAAATTTAATACAACATGATAGGTTCAATGGTATCAGTCCCCAATAGTCTCATAGGCATAATAGGTTTTACTATGTCAGTCACAACAGTCCAATAGGCATGAGAGGCTTTACTATGTCAGTCACAACAGTCCAATAGGCATAAGCAATTCAGAATTGACAAAAGGATAGGCACAAATAGAATTAGGCATAGTTCTAGATCCAGTTATTACAGTCATGATTTCTTATTAGGTGTTCACATCTAAACAATAATTGTACTTACAGAAAAAAGGACGGATCTTGATTTCTGGAATCTGATTTCTGATTTTGAAAAGCTATCCTTTGATGTAGACATTTGATTCTCTAGTTCTTCTAATTGATTCCTAGTTTGAATTTGATTCTCTAGTTTGGGGTAGATGGATGGAGGCTAGGTCAGTTTGTAGACGAACAGCAAGACGACTTCATAGAATGAGTTCTAGGGTTGAGGTTTGGGGTGATTATATAGAAATCTAGGTTTAATTCTAGCCTTTAGATTAGTCTAGGAGAAATCAGAGCCGTCAAACCAAAGAGATGTGTCATCCAGCCAACCGTAGCATGACACATATGCCCTAATGCCTCGGAAATCGATCATTGGCCAATCAGAGAAGGCCACGTTCAAAAAAACAATCCTTGACCAACAAAAATGCGCCACATGATGCGTACACGTCATATATATATATATACATATATATATATATTCTACATATTTATTTATTTATTTATTCTTTTTATCTATCTTCCCAATTAACCATTTTCACACTAAACCATTTTTTTGAACTGCGTTCACACTAAGCCACTTTTTAGCCATTCCCCTAAAACAAAAATATGGCAATGGCGGGGATCGAACTCTGTACCTCTTGTATGCAAGTCACATGTTCTAACAAAATGAGCTACTAAGTCTTTTACTTACAAACCTTAGGATAATGCTAAACATTATTCTTTTCTCATTCCTCTTTTTCATGTTTTGCTGCAATATTTAATTTAAAGATATCTTCTTCATTTTAAATCGGTTTTCTGCAAGCCATTGGTCAAATTGACTAGAAAATCGCCAAGAACGCAATGACGCTAATTTCGTGACCAAATTCCTTAAGCTCTTCAATTTTTTCTTTTTAATTGTTCGCATGCGTTTCTTCCCATTTCATGTATTGCACTAAATTAACTTATTACATGAAATATTTATTGTCATTATTTAATTTTTCTTTTAAATATATCTATGTATATAATATATACGCATATTTCCACTTTTAAAATTAAGTATTCTTTAATTCGTTACTTTAACATTCACAGTAAATACGGGTTGTTACAATCTACAACGTTTGAAGCTAGATCTATGCAAATCAAGAAGTGTTTGGATCAAATTCTTTGCTGTCCGGAATCATAATTCATTGCTTTTAGCTTGTTTTGGAGAATTGTTGAGTGATATACATCTCTTGCATGGATTCAATCAAGTATATGAGTGCTTGAACTTGTTTTTCATCAAATTCAAGTCGTTTTCCTTATATCTACATCATGGTAAGCTTTATTTCATATGAGTCGCCATATGATCTTATTTAGCAACTTAAAACTGGTAATTTTCATATATGTTTAGATGTTTTTTCAAGCTAGATCCATAATTTAGTTCATATGTTCATTTATCATGATTATGGTGAACTTTGCATAATTTTAGTGATAATCGTCATGTTCATGTTGTTAGTGATTTTATAACATGCTTGTGGTTGTGTTAAATGAATTACATGATTCGTCGATTGGCGAAGTTTTGGTCAAAGTTGGACTTGAATTGGGGCTGTACAGGCCATGGGTCGGCCGTGTAGTACAAGTGTAGTATGAGTGAAGTACATGATGTAGTACAGAGGCTCTGGTCGGTCGGGCTCCATACTAGTAGATCGTGCGTGAAGTTTCGGGTCAGTCGGTTAGAAAGGAGGCGGGTCGGTCGAAGCGGGTCTGTCAGTCGAACTTGGGCGTGAGTAAAGCTGGTCGGTCTTATTGCATAGAGCTGGTCCGTCATAGGGGACTCGTGCACTCCAGTGTGGTTTGGGTCGGTCATCGTGTTTTGGGTCAGTCAGGAAGTGGTTCTGGTTGAGCAAATGAAGGGATCGGGTCGGTCAGGGTAAGGGGATCTGGGTCGGTCGGTTCTGATACTGTGTCGTCGGTCAGTCCTAGATGTCGTGGGATCGATCGGTCTCTAATGAGATGAGGTCGGTCAGAAGTTGGGTCGGTCGGCTTGGTTGAAGGTTTGGGTTGGTCAGCTCCAAGAGGATGAGTCGGTCGCACAGGATCATTTCTGAAAAGATTTATTTTTCGGGTACGACCCAAATTTGAACAAAAAGGCTTTTTAAAAAAATCGAGCAGAAGTGCCTGAACCCGTGCCGCAGCATGGTGCGGTCTAAATGCTGGGTTGGTGGCGCGAATGTTGTGGTTCAGAGATGTTGATGACTTCGAGGCGAATTCAAGTGGGAATGTTCGAAGTGTTGAATGTGTTCATTGGTCAGTGCGGAACAACGAATGAGATTACAACTCAAAGGTTGTGAGTTGGTGAATAATGGTTGCTTGAGAAGGTTGCTTAAGCTATGAAAACTCGTTGGGTTGGATGACTATAGATGCGAAGGTCGAGAAGTTATCATTGTCGTAGTTCTAGCAGGCTCAAAGAAGGGGCACAATTGGGGCACCTAAAAGACTGGAAGGTTGTTGGTCGAGTACCCTGAGTATCGTTGAAAGGCCTAGTCATCACGGTTGGACAAACATACGTATCGTTGAAAGGCGTATGGAGAATATGCTATAATTGGGGTTACCATTTTCCCTTAACATATGGCAAGGTTGGTCATCATACAATTAACGATGGTTTCGAAGCAGGATTGGAGGTGATGGCTAGAGTCTGTTATGCATGCTGGATGTTTTTTTTGTACCATCTCATGTAGATTATTCAACGTCGAAGGAGTTGTTCCTTGGGTGCTTGTCTGATATTGGTTTAGGCCTTTGGGGCTTGTGATTGAGGGATGTTGAATTCGATTAGGATGGTTTACGTGAGATCTATAATATAGATGCTATGAGTGCTATTGATGGTTGTTTCTGATTGCCATGAATAAATAATTGTTCTGGTTTCCATGGATGAATGGTTGAAATGTTTGATGTAAAGATTATCACTGTCCGACGTGGGGAAGATAGGAATTAAGTTCTTCTCTGGTGTTATGGGTAGATTAGTTCTACCCATTCTCATATACTTTATTGATGATGTTAGTTAGCTATTTTATCGCTCACTAAGACTGTTGTCTGACTCAAGGTTTAATGTTTCTCTCTTATTACCTTGGGTTGTTCATCTGATTGTTGGCTGGGAAGACTAGGTGATAGGTGATAGCTTAGTGAGTACGATGTTGCAGTTCGGAGGCGAGCAGGAGGCTGGCGTAATATCTTACCTTCTATATAGTATTTGGATTTCCGCTGTTTGTTATTCTTCTCTGAGTGTTGTAGCGAGGCAAACTTGTACAAACACTATTGTTGTAATCCTAGTGTATGGATATAACTTTCTAGTCATTAAGAAAGTTTAGTGTTTTTCTGCTTCACTGCTGCTATATGTTGTATGTGTTCTATTATATTTTATCCTTGCGTTGTGAGTTACGACATGTTCCGATGTTGTTGTTTAACTATGATGATCGTCCACAACTGCCTGGCACATATTTCAGCGCATTATTCTTCTTATTTAGTGCTGGGGTCAGTTGCGATCGTCACACCAATGGACTAAAGCAATCATTACGCAAGAAAAATCAAGGTTAATCTCACTAAATCTGTGTGATCTAAGTTCTAACACTCACTTCTTTATATCTGTTCAATTTGAGACTTTGTGATGCAAATTGTAAGTTATAGTAAACTAATCTATGTAAATTCTTAGCTTATTGAAAATAGCGCATGGGTTCAACTTTAAGGCACCTTATCTCCCTTAATTCATGTTGGTTTGGTGTGACTCTTTTTTCATTTTATAGCCTGCATGTTGTAGTCAATGTGTAACGATCGCCTTACACCATCAGTGCAGAATGGTTGCTAAGAGAAAGAAATATGAGAAAAGGAAAGAAATAGAATAGAAAGGAAGAGAAAAGAAGAGAAGAGAAGGAAACAAAACACAGAATACAATCACAGAACCTGTCGAATATCTCAGATTTCATCGGACAAGATATTACAACAATGGATATAACAAGCGAGACAGTAATAACTATATAAATCTCATAATTATAGTACAGGCTCATATAATTATACATAACCATGGAGTTTATACAATAAAAAATTAAACTCATTAATAAACTACCTTAAATAATAAATAACGCTATCAAGACTCCACAATGTAATACAATGGAAGAAACAACAGTAATACATGTATAGTATGAAAAGGTACCGCTTCTTACAAATCCAACTCCGTAGCTCCAAGCAATGATAATATCTGACACTTTGTATACTCATCAGCATCGTCGATGAGCACCCAAGATAATAAAAGGAAACATAAAACCTAAGGTCATACAACAATCTGACATTAGCGATAAACAACTCTCGAAATACAACACAAGCCATAATTGTATAAGGAACATAGGTACATAAAGTTATACCTGTCTTGTCCCTGAACACACAGAGCCATAATATATAATCAAGATAACATATGCTACTCATAATAACAAAAGAGGAAACTGTACTAGGTAGAAGAATCTCCATAACCTACTTTGGCCCTACTTCATATCCTCTCCCCAAAATCCAAGAGGTGATATTCTACTAATAGAAATACGGTTGGAGCAACCATAATAATCATTAAATCCATCAAACAAGTCATATCCATCACCTCCTAAATATGCTCCTATGTTGGTAACTCTTTATGGGCGGCTAAACCATCTGTAAAGGGGTGATAAGGCCTCTACTCTAGCAGACCTCTGTGTTTCTCCAACACGTGCCTCTTTGGCCTAAGCTCGCTGTCCAGGGTACACTATCCTACCGATCCTAATGGTACCCCCACGATACCCCTTCTTCGAGTCTATTTGAACACTGCAAGCTATCAACGAATCTTCGGCACTACTAAATCATCTGATCTCTTTTCTCCATCTCTGATTGAGTCCATCCTCAACCCCATCCAATATATAGCCAAACTTTGGGTCTCGCCGACACATGCCCACTTGACCTAGGCTTGTTACCCAGGGTACACGATCCTACCGATCCTAATGGGTCTCCACCATGATACCCCTGCTTTTAGTCTGTTATCAAATAACTTCATTCCTACCGTGAAGTACATATCATATCGATCCATGATCCTACAGTCTCGTCCCACTACGAACTGCATCGTAATGATCCATCTAGTAGCTTCGTCCTATTACAAACTATACAACATTGAACCGATCCCGCAATCTCTCCAATCCGCGAATCACATACCATCAACCCATCACGTCGATCCATCTCAAGCACATCCAAGCCTCGAAATTAAAGAGTCATAGTCCCCAACTCGCTCTGAAGGTCACACTACTAAATCCATGGGTTACACCATCCATCTGAACTCATTGGCAAAGCATCCATCCTGCCTCCAACCAACATTCGATCGAAGAGCCAACACGTCGGATTCACCATTAAGCTGGCCACTATCCAACTCCTCGAAAACTCATCGATGTCAAACTTGGTCAAATGACCAAACCACTAGTAGGCATGATCGATCACTCACTAGTAATTTCTAATGACCACTTAGATCATGTATCTAACCAGAATTGGCCAAATGTTAGTCGTCCTCTGCATCATAGTTAGCCAAAACGTCCAACATCGAAAGTAGTCGATATCAATCAATCGATTGTAATCGCTGACAACATCTCAAACCAAGTGTTTAACTGAAATCGGTTAAATACTCATCCAGTGAAAGTATTTGACATTCATCTCGAAATCTAGCTTGTCATTGAGCCCACCTACTACCTTTATTTCGATATGAACATCTCAGAGCTTCTTCGCGAAACTATCATAATACTAGGTAGCCAGTAAATGACGTATACAGCCAAACTACGCAAACAAGCAGCCATGCATGCGATAGTCTTCAAAATGTCTAAAGCAACATACAAACATCCATAATATCATAAACATGATATATGATATTTAGCTAAAGCAGTCAAACTGGGATATATGTCAAAATGTCCTAATTCTAGAAATATCGACAAATAGTGTACAAAAGGAAGAAAGTATTATATTTAATCTTAAAATATTCTTAAAGCACTTTTAATCCATTTATAAAATTGTTAGCTAGATTTTATTATGTTAGAATTCCTATTTAAAATTCAAATAAGTTATAAACATGGTCTTTATACTATAAAAACAAATATAGTAGAGTGGGAGATAATATCATTCATGTCAACGAAATCATCCCAAACGTGCTCTATAGTGTAGAGCTCATCAATACAAGTCCAATGAAAGAAACGGTGTCCAAATCTAATAAAGTATGCAAAAGATATCATAAATACAAGTTCTAACGATCCAAAATTGACACATGTAAATCAAAACAATTACCTATTTACAGAAATTCCCCAGTTTCTTCTTCCTCAATAGAAACACGGTACATTTCCCAAATACTATGTCACGGTCACGCACACTCAACAATGATATGGAGATTCAATCTATGAAATTCAAATTCGACTTCGCCATCCTCTTTCTCGTCGTTAACTTCACTCGTCCATACCCTAAGCTTGAATGCCCAGCCCCTCATGCAATTCGCACCCAAAAAGGCAAGCTACAAGAAATCCAAAAAGAGTGCGACACAAAATATGTTTGAATTCCTCCAAAATCCTCCTATCGATGCTCCTCTCACCCGAAATCCCAAAATTGATCATAAAACCTCTTAACTCTGACCATAGGAGGTGTGCACTCCAACACCAGTCACGGCATAAAATGTCGGCTTCAGGAGTTGACATTAATCCAGAAAAACATAGACGTAAGCTTGGTGTAAATCGAATTACAAATCCAACGAACTTAGTTTCCTGATTTTAGGATGAGTAGATATGGAGATCTTGATTTTAAAAGGGATGTGGAAATTAGCCATGTTTGAGCAATGAAATAGTAAAGTGAAAAGAGGAAGAAAGCTGGTGAACGATTTTACTATAGCCAATAGGATAGTAGAATATTTAAATAATTTATTCACTTAATCTCATTTCAATTCAAAACAAATCGATACGCATTTTATTTTCACATGATCAATTGGCAAGTCGACATGAAACTTTATAGCGTGCATCACTATAACAATTCAGTTTCGATGGTACAAGTTCCATGAAATCCGAGACTGCGGTCAGAAACGACAATTTTACTCACATTTTGAGACGATTTTGACCTCAAATCGTCCGATATTAAAATATAGCGATCCATTTAATCTTTCTCCACCTAACGAACAATCCGGAGTCAATGGAACTAGTCTTGAGTCCTGATTCTATCATTTGTAAAAATAAATACCTTTTGTAACTGTCACTTAAATAATTAACGATCAATATTTAATTATCCAATCGTTAAAATTTGGGTCGTTGCATCCTCTTCTCCTTAAGATTTCATCCCCTAATTCCTCAAGGATTGAACCACACAAACCCATATCAAGTAAGCTACAATGCAAACAAAATCTTCCCTTATCACTCTCAACAACCACACAAGATAGCAATCACAACAAAAGGAACAGACTGGAATTTGGCATGGAGCCAGAATGTTATCCTTAAGTATAATCATAATCAAAAATCCGAAATCATCGTGACGAAGCCAAACACCTAAGTTGTACATTTATTCCCAACCCAACAGGTAATAGGAATAAAAGTGACAACATGCTAGTTGGAAATCAATCTCAGTCCATAAATTAAATCTTGATTTTCTTCCAACTTTGGCAAAATTCATGGAAAATTTCAGTAGCACCTCCCATATACGGCTTGATCCGGAAAATCCAAACATGCCATACAAGGCCTAGACCATCAGAAGAAAACAAAGCCTAAAAGTGGTTACTCGTACATGAAGAATAAAGTTACCAAAATGCACAAAATGGAAAAACCACAACAATATATCTACTGTATACCTCTTTATAAAGCAAGCTTAGCATTTAATGCAAATAAAAGCGAAAATGCATCCAAACAATTAGCTCATGCTTATGTACCTGAACACGTACTCAACAAAGAGGGTTAAAAAAGGTTGTAGAAAAAACAAATAAAAACAACGTGTCAAGTCATGTAGAGAAAAATAAAGAAAAACAATGTACCAAGTCATGTATGGAAATAAATAGGCCGCAGCAAAACAAAACAACTATCCTGCTCGCCTGATAATCATGTAAGCATAAGTGTACATGTCAAGTATCAACAATCGAACATGAAAAACAAACTAATAGCAATCATGACAAATAACATCCATGTCTTCCTAGCATGTTGGGTACTAGTATAATAAAAAAAACATTTAATCCATATACGACTCGACAATAATGGTTGTCATCCCGCTAAAATGAGGGAAGTAGGTTTAGCATCTCTCGTCATCAAATCGAGCGCAACTCAAGCGTTATCATGCTACCGTCAAAACCTCGTCAATTGATCAATGAAAATCATCAAAAAATTGCTCCCACATCTACATGGGAACCTCAAGTATCTATGAAGAGCTATAGGTTCTTCCTATTTAGCATTAGCTAGTTGACCACTCACTCATCAAGTAATGAGTGTCAAACATCCTCCAACTGTGCCAAGAATAAAGCACCACTTCAATACAGAATCAACCTCCACGATAAAATCCATACAACAACACTTCACACTCTGGAGCTATAATGAGTAATGAAAGTGAGCAACACCCACGGATGGAATATCGTTTCCAAACTGGTACATCTCCAACACAACAACAACAACACTAGGAGGCTAGGGATTTGAATCATCAATACCAATGATGGTCGAGATCCCACTGGAAAGGATAAAATCCAGTGAGATAATACCACCGACAACTACAACTCCATCTCAATAAATAATGCCTCCAAGACTACAAAGAGAACTCTATTGCCATAGCAACTCTATCATCATCGACTCTGAACCAAGTGTCTAATACTCCATCACAAGCAACTTTGATCGTTGACTAGAACACGACGGCATACTCTCCTAATACTACCACCATAGTCTTCGTAGGATCGGTAACGACTCTCTAATCCTGGCAAAGTGACCTAAGTACCTTGCATCACAGTTCCTGAAGCGAAACTCCAATAAACCAACTAACAATCGGTGTATTCTCTACACCAACAACACAAATAGGCCTTGTGTTTTCATCTCGCCTATGGGAGATGAAATTGCGAACGAGCAGCACAAGCATAACCCAACCAGGCAAATCTGGAACACAATTCGAAAACACACAAAATATGTCGACTCATTGGCTATCCCTAATGGAATAACCAACCAATCCTACTTGAAGCAGCATAAGATGCTAAAACTGGCATACACCAACCAACCCTCTGGCTTAATCCCCTCGGGTAACTCAATTGATAAAATCCCTTCTCACACCTTAGAGCTAACCCGATCAATTGTCATAAATCAGGAATAGATACCGGCTCATCTCCAACTCTTAAGGTACACATGCCCTAGAGGCATAGCGACCGATCCACTATCAATGGCTAGATCAATACAGGACTCAACTCAAACACAGTGGAAATTTGGTTACCTCATCGAGCATTTCCAAATACACTCTAGCTACAGGA
This sequence comes from Allium sativum, assembly GCA_030737875.1. NCBI lineage: Eukaryota > Viridiplantae > Streptophyta > Magnoliopsida > Asparagales > Amaryllidaceae > Allium > Allium sativum. The sequence goes on along the minus strand of CM060918.1, from coordinate 124,221,247 downwards.
TCAGATGATGGCTCATTACTAGAGACACAATATTTCAGCCGCTATCGTCCGACTATAAGCGACTCGCTCTATGTTATCGTTTGATCAAGGACGACTAGCTACTGAATTGAAAAATGTCCCCACTATCGTCATCAATAGCCTCTCAGTACCACTGACCTTTTGTATCCATCTAACAAGTGAATTCTAGACTCCAATACTAGACTTAATCGAATCTAATCAATAACAACCACGCTAATAGCCGAACAAACACAACTCGATGAGATAAGTTTTGAAGAACCATGTATATTGTCAAGTATCCGTAGTATGTTGTATTAATCCCCCACCTCAAGGCCCGAAACTAATCCTATGAATTATGCAGTCATCCATAATATTATCTCCTGGCGACCAAACACGAGACGTTAAAAACATATGGTCTAACTAAAACCTCAACACCGTAAGTCACAATCAAAGAAGACCAATCAATATTCTCGAGTCCTAAACTCATTCCATCCATCACTTACTAGATAAGATGGAACTTTGTGAAATTCCTACGTCAAAATAAAACACGTATGGAAACATCCATTAATGAAAGACATATCTCAAGTGGTGACATCGTTTCCCGCTTCTCATCTCAAGAGAGAACTCGATGAAACGAAAACGACGATCAACACATACGCCTCCACGACTCATCCCTGCACCCAGGGAAACCACCAACACTGGGTATGGGATCAAGCACCAAGATACCATTGATCAACCCCTATAATCAATCATCCTTTATGGATGCAATCCGCTTCCCGTTGATCCCTCACGCCAATGAAACTGATAACCTTTTGTGTGCAGTATTCGCAAAGGGATGACCCATGCTTCGATGAAATCGAATTTGGTCGTATATTCCAACACATACATGTCACTTAACTGGCGAATCTCCATAAGAAACAGACTTCCCAATAGTCAAAACACAACCTCTTCGAAGAAAATCACGAACTAGTTCCGAGCAAATCGATTTATAGGAAATCAAAACAAAAACTCTTAACCCATTCGGATTCGTACTTAAAGATTCCTAAAGGAGACCCTCAACCTTGCAACATATCTAACATGAAGCCATCGAAGAACACCAAAAAATAGACTGAATCATATAGCTCTTACACCACAACAGCCGACTTTGTCCCAAAGAATGATTTTTGCACCATGGACGTATAAATATCTATGCAGCACAATATAGTCGACCTCTGCACTTGAGTAATAGAATCAACAATGGAAATTGGGACATCCCAACAACGACTCTCATCACCATTGAGAATACATTTCGAATCGAAGGTAACAGTCTATATCCTACCCAGTTTTCAACCTCAAAGGCAGAGTAAATAGTAATATTCCTTGTTTGTTGGATCTTCACAACATGTTGGGCATATTTTGGCTTCTGATTCTGGACTGTTTTTAATACTGGGTTCATTCAATGACTCAGCATTACGTGTATGGCTAAGATTCAAAACCTAATATCTAACGGTAGTGGATTGTCCTAGGTTGTCTATATAAAGGCATGCAACCTCATTTGTTCTATACACAAAATTCTTCTTCCTCCTCCTCCTTCTTATAAAACCTTTTCTGAGATTAATATATATGCATAGAACTACTGAGGTGCTGCCCAAATATATAATAGCTAGGACATTTCGGACTGCTCTTCAACAATAAAAGATTAAAGCGAACCTTTTCTACAACGACATATTTATACATAAAGTGATGTCATCCTCTTCACCAAGTATCGCTGTGAGTTTCATGTCATTTTTAGATTTGATTATTTAAAAAGGGTTTTGGAGAGTAATTAACATTGGATCTGAAATAAACAGTGCCTAAAAGTAATCCCTATATATGTTTATACATGTTCTTTTATTCATATCTATAGTTAAATTATGCCTTTTATTCAGTCTGAGATATGTTTTCTCCCTTTTTCCTTTTTATTTACGTTGAACCTAGGCTACTTAAAGCCTAGGTTATTATGTTGGTTGCGTATAAAGGACATAAATTGGAATAATTAGATAATGACATTTAAATGGAGAAAATTAGGCATATTGTGTATTGGAACCCTTGACTGTAAGAATTGGGATAATTACATGTTAAATCCATTAAAGTGGGATAATTACATGTTAATCTATTAATTGGGTTAATTACATGTTAGGAGTAACATGCAACATGTTAATCGGTTAGATTGGAATTAATGTAAGGTTATGTATGACATGTGAAAGTATATGAGTACCAGATGTAAAAACTAAGTAAAATGGATTACTGTAAGTCTAATTATACATCTGGGTGGGTGCTTGTTGGGGAAGGGGTTGTACACCAATAACATTTAGATAAATGTCATTTTACAACAAGGGTTATTAATGAACTTAAACCTGTTAAGTTACATCTCTTAATTAATAAGCTAAAGAGGTCCCAAGTCTAGTTGTTGTATCAAGTTTTAGGGACTCTTAAATCCTAGGTACATGGGGAAAAAAGCCTAAGGGTGGCTTGTGTCAAGCTGTATGGAACCCATATTAGTCAATATCCCTTTTGGCATATCAATAGGGATCGCGCACCTGGTAGGGGTCAGGGTATGATTTACTGAACTAGATTGAAATAGTTTCAAGGTTTAGGGGTGGGTATGGGCGTGTTCCGGCAGAGTCTTAAGCGTGCATAGGTCCGACTGTGGGAAACTAAGATGTTGTAACACCTATGAATAGTTCTGTCACTAGTACAAAACAGGTCATTTGCGACTGTTGTTTTAGCTTATTTGCGACTGGTGCAAAACCGTCGCATATGAGACCGTCGCAATATATAAAAACTTATTGCGACGGTTTTAAAACTGTCGCAATATATAGGTTCCTGCGACGGTTATTATACAATACTAGTCGCGGTAGGCTAATTCATTAGCGACGGTTAATTTACACCAGTAGCAAGAAACTAATATTTAACTTCAAAACTTTGATCTTGTGCGATAGATTTTAAAATAACTAACGCGATAAAGTTATCATTTATGACTGTGTTATACTTACAACAGTAGCAAATAACTTCTGAATTCAAAAGGCTAATCCGATCGCATTTCATCTCAGCCATTATGATTGTCAGCAATTAACAAAATATTTGAATACAAGAAATACATACAACTCAAAAAATCTTATATCATTTGACAAGATAAAACTAACATTGATAACCATACAACAAAATAAGTTTGCATGAGTCATAACCAGTCATATGCTAAGCTCCAACCAATACATGTAAATACTTACATAATACTTGTTTCATCAAAAATTAACATTCTTGACATGACTACAAAAGAACAAAATGGTTCATCCGGCTTAAAACATAAAATAGCACAATTCGTCTTCGTGATTGTTGACTTGAATCAGCATCTGTTAAAAAAACCAACATAAATGGTTTGCATTTGAAAATATACCAAAGAACCGTAAATGTAACAACCCGTATTTTTAATAACAAGTTATAACATAAATCAAGGCAGAATTAAATGATAAAATCTGAATCAAGGGAAACAGGCTATGCCATTGCACTCGTCTCGGAAAAATACGCGAGATAGAGTCCGAGTTTTCGAAAATCGGAGTCCGTATGACCCAATTATGGCCCATAGAAGTTTTCAGAAAATTCAAGTTCAAAAACAGATTCGAATTCAAATTCAGCTGGGCAGGGTAGGCGGGAAAAGATCCCGCCACTCCCCAAATCGACTGGGGAGTCGACACACCCCAGGCTGTGTCGACTGCCCAGTCGACACCCCTGTCGACCTGGGTGGTCGGCCAGTCTGGCCTGGGTGCACCTGACTTGTTCCTCAAGACATGTTTGGAGGCTAGTGACGTGAATTGATGGCCCAGATCTGAATTAGGGTCAATCCTATGGCCTAAACTAACCTAATCATCTATAAAAAGACCCTAATACCTAGCCTAAATCAACATAAATCATTCCTACAACTAAACTATGCCAAAATGTTTAATCATGGCCTCCACCCTCTTGTCATAGCCTCCATCTTCATCCATATGAGAGTTCCTAAGCTTGTTTGAGAGTTTCTAAGTTTGATTCAAGGCCAAAGTTTAATCTTTCTTCATCAAAGCAAGGATCTTCTTCTTATTTCTCAAGGGTTTTCATTGAAGCTTGCTATTTGGGGGTCTTTAGAGTTGCTAGTGGCTTCGTCTCAATCTTATTTTTATTTTACAAGTCTTCATAGCATTGTAAGCCCTATACTACTCTTGGATTCTAACTATGAAGTTAAATATGACATGTTGCAAGTTTGAGTTTGGGCCTAAGTATGATATGTGCTTTGATCCTATCATGTTATGCATAGATTTATTCTATGCATGTTTGAAAAGCTATCACCTTTACCTTATGCATAGAAAGCTAGGAGCTTTGATTGGAAATGTTGCATAAAGCAACATAGAAACTCTCATAAACCTTATGTTATCTTGCATATGATGTTATATGCGAATCACTAGCTATCATCCTATGTCATTTATGATCATGTTTCACCTATTTGCTAAAGTTTGATACCATGCATGTTTTGAGGCCTATAATGTAATATGCAAGTTTATGAACACATTTGCCTCATATGCCACCATGTTTAACTTGTGGCCCAAACCTTATTAATTATGTCATGCTTCTAAGTTTCCCCCTCTGAGATCTATTTGCTTTTATGCGAACTTTCATGCGATGGGGTTACGTTATGGGTAAACTAAAATGACATAAAAACATGACTTGAAAAGATGACATGAAATATGACATGAACATGAACTTGGACATGACTTCTAGAAAACATGAGAATGGCCAACTCGAGGTTGGGTTGAGTCTGTAGCATAAATCTACCCGGAACCGCCCGGCTTAACTAGTGGCTACAAGCAATAAGACCCAATGTGAGTAGTTGGTCATGTCGCACTTGAAACCCGAGGTTAGACTAAGTTGTGGTGTAAAGCTACCCGGACCCGCCCGGCTTAACTAGTAACCACAACAAGGTCTAATGTGAGAGGTTGGGTGCATTAAATTAATTAATGCCACATGATAGGGTTAAGTCATGGACCACTTGAATACTTAACCAATTAAACACGATGGGTTGATGGGGTTAAGTCATGAACCTTGGGTACACTTAACCAACTTGATTGGACAGGGTTAACCACGTTTAACCCGCTAGAAACCCTAGTTACGTGGTCCTTTTCACCAGTAACCCTCTTGATTGTATCATGATACCCTAGGGACTAGGCTAGGGTGGGGCACGATTACTGGGATGACATGTAAGCGACCAAAACGACGGCTGAGTAGGTGCGCCGGTGTAGGTTCAGGCGGACTATGGTTGTGCACATAGTCCGGAGTTGAAAAAGCAGACACGGGCACCAGTAGGTTTGGACTGTGCGTGCTTGATCTGTGTCCGTGGTTGGCACCCTAGGACTTGATACACCCTAGGGTGGACCTAGCATGGTTTGACTACACTTCGTGATTGGGCCGTATGACACCGACACTGGACGAGTTAGGCTTTTAGGGAGCCGATCGACTAGAACGAGTAGTTGGACCTTGATTTAGGTCACCTCATGATATTGGGCCAGCTTTGGGCCAAGGGATCATTTCTTGTTTATACTTGACATGGATTGGAATACTAGTACACACTTGGTGCAACTTAACCTTGTATATGCGATGCCACACTTGATTTATCTTGTTAACTTTTCACCATGCCAGTTATTACCCTATGCTTCATCTCTGCCTTACATGTCCAGTTAGCTTTATTAGTTTTTATACTAATAGTAAGTAGGACTTACCAGTCTTTTTGACTGACCCGTTTTCTTTCGCCTCTTTTTCTTCCGTTTCCCCTCCACCCCCAGGTTTACAGGGTGGGAACACTGGTACCTAGCTTGGATCTTTAGCTGCTTTTCTGGATAGCTCATGTACGGTTTGGACTTGAGAATGCTATGGCTTTACCCTACCTTGGGGATAGTTACTTTATGATTTTCTTTCCAGTTTTCAGTTTATGTTCCTAGACTGTGTTTTGTGGAAAATAATGGCCAAGTACTTTGATGTAACTTGACTATGGTTTTGAAATGTTAGTTTTTACCCGCTGCTTTATTTACTCTGTTTTTACCTCTATATGTTATGTCTTGTGATATCTGCATGCATGTTTACCTTGTTTAACGCCCCTCCGAAGCTGGTGCTCTTGCTAGAGTGGCATTGGCGGAGGTGGGGTGCTACATTTGGTATCAGAGCATAAGGTTTATAAGATTTGAGCAAAAGGGTTTTTAAAACTTACCTTTTGAAAAACTATTTTCAAAACCAATTAAGTATTTTCCAAGAAAAGTCTAGTTGATTTTAAAGGGCTATTCCCCAAAAGCCATTAGCACTATCCTTTGTTTCCTCGTTCTAAATCTATCTTTTCCTTTTTTTTCAGCATGGCCGATCTTAATCTTCCCGAGGGAGTAACCATTCCCGGATGGTTCCGGAGGTACTTGGAAGCTAGGGCCAACGATGCGGGCCCAGCAAACACTCCCACCGTAACTGAGGTGCCTCCTCCCCCTCCTCAGCATCCACAAGCCGATTTCGCTAAGGTTTGCAAAGACTTTAAGGCGATGGGGGGAAAGAATTTTATTGGGACGGAGACTTTTGTGGAGGCGAGAAATTGGTTGAAAGAAACTTAAGATCTCTTCACTATCTTTGATGTGGAAGACCGTAGGAAAGTTCTGTTGGCAGCATGGCTATTGAAAGAAGAAGCTGCTTATTGGTGGGAGGTCACCAATGCTACTAGGCCTATAGAGACTTGGGCCGACTTTAGGACGAGGTTTGGGCTTAAGTTTCTATCATCTGCTAAGGCAAATCTGCAATTGGAGAAGTTTGTATCTTTGAAGCAAGGGGACATGACAGTGAGGGAGTATGTGAATAAGTTTAACCAGCTTGCTCGATTCGGTTTGGACATGGTTAATACTCCCCAGAAGAAGGCTCTACGCTTTGCACGAGGGTTGAATGAGCCATTACAAGGTTTAGCCCTGTCTCATATACCCATGGGGGCCACTTTTGAAGGCCTAGTGGACATGGCATTGCTTCAAGGAGACGATAAGAATGGCAAGAAAGGAGTCAAGCCTAATGAGACTCAAACCAAGAAGACAGATTCCAAGTGGGGAGGGAATCAGAGCAATCAGAACAACAAGAACAACAAGGGCAATAAGGCCAACAACAACAAGGCAAAGGACCCAAGAAAATGCAACTTCTGTGGGATTGTTGGGCACATAGCCAAAGATTGCAGGAAGAAGAAGAGGAAGTTGGGCGAATGCTTTCATTGTGGAGAGACTGGACACATTAGCAAAGATTGCCCCAAGAATCAAGGACAAGGGCAAGGGCAGACTCAGCGTGCATGACCTTCTGGAGGGCAAGTGCATGCTCTCAACACTGCTCCAGTTCAGGACCGAGGTAGTATTTCTGTAGAAAGCCTTGTTTATATTTCTGATTTTCCTGTTCGCACTTTATTCGATTCTGGCGCATCGCATACCTTTATTTCTTCTGACATTGTTGAAAGTTTGCACCTAAGTACTAGTCTAGTTGAGGATCCCGTTAGTGTTTCAAATCCAATTGGGGGTTCCGCCCATCTATCTATGATTTGTGTGGATTTGAAGATTTCTATCTTGACCGTGGAATTCACGTGTAATGCTTATGTTCTCAGGTTCACGGGATACGGGTTGATTTTGGGCATGGATCGGTTGTCCAGTTATGGAGCCATCCTCGATTGTGAGCATAGGGTGGTGAGGCTCATGACTCGCCTCGGTAATACCCTAGAGATTTCTTGCAACCCGCTGGATCCCGTCATGTTATGTTATCTTGAATCTCTTGACTCGTCCATCGATGATCTGCAATCGGTAAGGGTGGTCCGAGACTATCCTGATGTCTTTGAAGAGGTTAAGGGGTTACCCCCTAAACGAGAGATAGATTTCCGCATTTATCTTGTTGATAATTCCAAGCCAGTTTCATTGCCCGTTAGGCACATGGCCCCACGAGAAAGAAGGGAGCTCAGTAAGCAAATCAAGGAGTTGCTTGAGAAAAGCTTTATTAGGCGAAGCATTTCTGAATGGGGTGCTCCCGTGGTGTTCGCTACTAAGGCGGATGGTTCGCTTCGTCTATGTGTTGATTATCGAGAATTGAACAAGCTAACAAAGAAGAATAGGCACCCATTACCGAGGATTGATGACCTCTTTGACCAGCTTGTTAGTGCTTCTGTTTTCTCTCAGCTCGATCTAGCCACCGGATTCCATCAGCTTAGAGTGGCTGAGGATAGTATTGATAAGACTGCGTTTAGGACTCCAGATGGATTCTTTGAATGGCTTGTCATGCCATTCGGTTTGACTAATGCACCCGCCTACTTCGTAGATTTGATGAGTAGGGTGTTCAGGGAGTTCCTTAACAAGTTTGTGGTTGTCTTCGTGGATGATATTCTGATCTTCTCAAAGGATGAGGAAGAACATGCTAGACACCTCAAGGAAGTGATGGATACGCTTAGAGCTCATCAGTTGAAAGCCAAGTTCTCCAAATGCCATTTTTGGAGAAGGGAAGTTCGGTTTCTTGTACATATAGTTTCTAAGCAAGGCATAGCGGTGGATCCCGCGAAAGTTGTTGCAGTTCAAGACTGGAAGACTCCTAGGAATGCAACCGAAGTAAGAAGCTTTCTCGGTCTGGCGGGCTACTATAGGAAGTTCATCAGGGACTTCGCTAAGATTTCAGCCCCTCTTACTAAGTTGACGAAGAAGAACTTAGTCTTTGCATGGGACTTAGAGTGTGAGCTTGCTTTTCAAAGGCTCAAGGGGGCCTTTACTACAGCTCCAGTTTTGGCATTACCCAATGGCGGTAAGATGTTTACCGTGTACACCGATGCATGTGGCACGGGGTTAGGTGCTGTTCTGATGCAGGAAGGAAGAGTGATATGTTATGGGGGTAGGCAACTTAAGGTTCATGAGAAGAACTATCCCACTCATGATTTGGAGTTGGCGGTGATCGTTTTTGCACTCAAATCCTGGCGCCACTATCTTCTAGGCGAAAGGTTTGAGTTGTATACTGATCACAAGTCACTCAAGTACCTCTTCTCGCAGAAAGATCTGAATCTAAGGCAGCAAAGGTGGATGGAATTATTGGCATCTTATGACTTCGAGATAGCTTATACCCCTGGCAAGGGTAATGTTGTGGCAGATGCACTAAGCAGAAGTAGGTTGACTTTGAGCCCCTTGTTTGTTGAGATGAGGAGCCTAGAGTTCTTGGCAACCTTTGATTTCACAACAGCTGTTGAGTCGATGACGGGTTCGTTAGCATCTCTTGAGCTTAGACCTATACTTCTTGATCAAGTAGGGACTTCGCAGAAGGAAGATCCACAGATAGTCGAGATCATGGACAAGTTGATTCGTGGTGAGACATCTAGTCACCTTGCTAGATATACATTGATGACAAGGGTTGGCTAAGGCGTGATGGAAGGCTATGCGTTCCACAAGTAGGAGACTTGGTGCATAAAGTTCTCGAAGAAGCGCATCACTCGAAGATGACTATACATCCTGGGGGAGATAAGATGTATAGGGACATGAAGCGCATTTTCTTTTGGGCTGGAATGAAGAAGGATGTGGCAGAGTATGTTTCAAAGTGCATGGTGTGCCAACAAGTGAAAGCCGAGTCGAAGAAACCCGGTGGGCTATTACATCCATTGGAGGTCCCGCAATGGAAGTGGGAGAGTATCTCTATGGATTTTGTGGATGGATTGCCTAGGTCAAGGAAAGGGAATACAAGCATATGGGTCATAGTTGACAGACTTACGAAGAGTGCTCATTTCATTCCAGTGAAGAGCAAGAGGACCGCATCATGGCTGGCATCTGTTTATCTTCGAGAGATAATGAGATTGCATGGAGTTCCTTCTAGCATAGTTAGCGATCGTGACCCAATCTTCACTAGCCAGTTCTGGAATAGTTTGCAAGAAGCGATGGGTACGCGATTGAATCTAAGTACAGCCTATCACCCCCAGACGGATGGCCAAACCGAAAGGGTGAATAGAGTGCTAGAAGATCTTTTGAGGCTTTGTGTTCTTGACTTTGGCGGTACTTGGGAAGACCACCTTCCTCTTGTAGAGTTTGCTTATAATAATAGCTATCAAGCTAGCATAGGGATGGCACCATTTGAAGCTCTGTATGGGAGGCCGTGTAGGTCACCATCTTGTTGGTGGGAGACAACGGATAGGCTTATACTTGGGCCTGATATGATACGGGACACATCCGAGAAAGTTGAATTGGTGAGAAGACGGATGAAGGCGGCCCAAGACAAACAGAAATCCTATGCTGACAAGCGAAGGACAGATTTGGAATTCGAAGTTGGAGATATGGTTTTCGTAAAGGTTTCTCCTTTGCGTAATGTGGTTCGTTTTGGAGCAGTTGGGAAGCTTGCACCAAGGTTCGTAGGACCCTTCCCTATCATAGAAAGAATTGGGAAGATGGCCTACATGGTGGAATTGCCCGAGAAGCTGGCCGGAGTGCATAATGTCTTTCATGTCTCGCATCTCCGAAAGTGCCTACATGAGTCCGCTGAGGTGGTTGAACCTAGCATTCTTGAAGACGTGGAGGTAGAGAAAGAGGCAACCTTGAAGAGATCTCCGATTCGTATCTTGGGAACGGAGATCAAGAAGCTAAGAAATCGAGAAGTCAAATTGGTGAAAGTTCAGTGGAGTGAAGCCGAAGAGGATGCAACTTGGGAAACCGAGGAGAAGATGCATGGGCTTTATCCATTTCTTTTTGAGGGTACACTCTCGATCTCTTTTCTTTTTTTTAGCATATCTTTCTTTTGCTATCCATGTTTATCTTGTTATCTCGTTAACCTTGTCATGAGAACCTTAGGTAGAAACCCTTTGGATGAAACATGTATTCGAAACATGTTATGCTTGATGTTTGCAAGTGGTTGCAAGTGTTTGCAAGTGGATACTCGTGGATGCATGATACACATTAGGCACTAAGATCGGCTCACACACTTTCATATTGCATATGCATGAGTGCTTATACTTATTCATGGATAAAACTTGTGATGCTATCACGTGGATGTTGCATATGGATGAATGTTATGTGCACTCATATAGAGATTATAAATTATGTTAGGAATTTGCATACATATGGACGCATTTCACTAACATACTTTGCATTAAGGGGGTTTACTGAATCAGTAACCGCCTGATTTTCGCATTAGATAAGTACAAATACACACACCTTTGCATATAGTCATACAACATTTAGAATTTGTTAAGGACATTGATTGCACGTGGATGATGTTTTGAGTAGATGGATGATGGATGGTAGGATACGTTCTTCCTAACTTAGAGATTTCGGGGACGAAATCCTTTAAGGTGGGGAGGATGTAACAACCCGTATTTTTAATAACAAGTTATAACATAAATCAAGGCAGAATTAAATGATAAAATCTGAATCAAGGGAAACGGGCTGTGCTATTGCACTCGTCTCGGAAAAATACGCGAGATAGAGTCCGAGATTTCGAAAATCGAAGTCCGTATGACCCAGTTATGGCCCATAGAAGTTTTCAGAAAATTCAAGTTCAAAAACAGATTCGAATTCAAATTCAGCAGGGCAGGGTAGGCGGGAAAAGATCCCGCCACTCCCCAAGTCGACTGGGGAGTCGACTTTGGAGTCGACACACCCCAGGCTGTGTCGACAGCCCAGTCGACACCCCTGTCGACCTGGGTGGTCGGCCAGTCTGGCCTGGGTGCACCTGACTTGTTCCTCAAGACATGTTTGGAGGCTAGTGACGTGAATTGATGGCCCAGATCTGAAATAGGGTTAATCCTATGGCCTAAACTAACCTAATCATCTATAAAAAGACCCTAATACCTAGCCTAAATCAACATAAATCATTCCTACAACTAAACTATGCCAAAATGTTTAATCATGGCCTCCACCCTCTTGTCATAGCCTCCATCTTCATTCATATGAGAGTTCCTAAGCTTGTTTGAGAGTTTCTAAGTTTGATTCAAGGCCAAAGTTTAATCTTTCTTCATCAAAGCAAGGATCTTCTTCTTATTTCCCAAGGGTTTTCATTGAAGCTTGCTATTTGGGGGTCTTTAGAGTTGCTAGTGGCTTCGTCTCAATCTTATTTTTATTTTACAAGTCTTCATAACATTGTAAGCCCTATACTACTCTTGGATTCTAACTATGAAGTTAAATATGACATGTTGCAAGTTTGAGTTTGGGCCTAAGTATGATATGTGCTTTGATCCTATCATGTTATGCATAGATTTATTCTATGCATGTTTGAAAAGCTATCACCTTTACCTTATGCATAGAAAGCTAGGAGCTTTGATTGGAAATGTTGCATAAAGCAACATAGAAACTCTCATAAACCTTATGTTATCTTGCATATGATGTTATATGCGAATCACTAGCTATCATCCTATGTCATTTATGATCATATTTCACCTATTTGCTAAAGTTTGATACCATGCATGTTTTGAGGCCTATAATGTAATATGCAAGTTTATGAACACATTTGCCTCATATGCCACCATGTTTAACTTGTGGCCCAAACCTTATTAATTATGTCATGCTTCTAAGTTTCCCCCTTTGAGATCTATTTGCGTTTATGCGAACTTTCATGCGATGGGGTTACGTTATGGGTAAACTAAAATGACATAAAAACATGACTTGAAAAGATGACATGAAATATGACATGAACATGAACTTGGACATGACTTCTAGAAAACATGAGAATGGCCAACTCGAGGTTGGGTTGAGTCTGTAGCATAAATCTACCCGGAACCGCCCGGCTTAACTAGTGGCTACAAGCAATAAGACCCAATGTGAGTAGTTGGTCATGTCGCACTTGAAACCCGAGGTTAGACTAAGTTGTGGTGTAAAGCTACCCGGACCCGCCCGGCTTAACTAGTAACCACAACAAGGTCTAATGTGAGAGGTTGGGTGCATTAAATTAATTAATGCCACATGATAGGGTTAAGTCATGGACCACTTGAATACTTAACCAATTAAACACGATGGGTTGATGGGGTTAAGTCATGAACCTTGGGTACACTTAACCAACTTGATTGGACAGGGTTAACCACGTTTAACCCGCTAGAAACCCTAGTTACGTGGTCCTTTTCACCAGTAACCCTCTTGATTGTATCATGATACCCTAGGGACTAGGCTAGGGTGGGGCACGATTACTGGGATGACATGTAAGCGACCAAAACGACGGCTGAGTAGGTGCGCCGGTGTAGGTTCAGGCGGACTATGGTTGTGCACATAGTCCGGAGTTGAAAAAGCAGACACGGGCACCAGTAGGTTTGGACTGTGCGTGCTTGATCTGTGTCCGTGGTTGGCACCCTAGGACTTGATACACCCTAGGGTGGACCTAGCATGGTTTGACTACACTTCGTGATTGGGCCGTATGACACCGACACTGGACGAGTTAGGCTTGTAGGGAGCCGATCGACTAGAACGAGTAGTTGGACCTTGATTTAGGTCACCTCATGATATTGGGCCAGCTTTGGGCCAAGGGATCATTTCTTGTTTATACTTGACATGGATTGGAATACTAGTACACACTTGGTGCAACTTAACCTTGTATATGCGATGCCACACTTGATTTATCTTGTTAACTTTTCACCATGCCAGTTATTACCCTATGCTTCATCTCTGCCTTACATGTCCAGTTAGCTTTATTAGTTTTTATACTAATAGTAAGTAGGACTTACCAGTCTTTTTGACTGACCCGTTTTCTTTCGCCTCTTTTTCTTCCGTTTCCCCCCCCCCCACCCCCAGGTTTACAGGGTGGGAACACTGGTACCTAGCTTGGATCTTTAGCTGCTTTTCTGGATAGCTCATGTACGGTTTGGACTTGAGCATGCTATGGCTTTATCCTACCTTGGGGATAGTTACTTTATGATTTTCTTTCCAGTTTTCAGTTTATGTTCCTAGACTGTGTTTTGTGGAAAATAATGGCCAAGTACTTTGATGTAACTTGACTATGGTTTTGAAATGTTAGTTTTTACCCGCTGCTTTATTTACTCTGTTTTTACCTCTATATGTTCTGTCTTGTGATATCTGCATGCATGTTTACCTTGTTTAACGCCCCTCCGAAGCTGGTGCTCTTGCTAGAGTGGCATTGGCGGAGGTGGGGTGCTACAGTAAATAGTGACATGAAAAGTACCATAAATGGTTTGTAGTTTTTCTCCTCCAGGTTGAGCAAAGCAGAGAGCTGATAAAGTAGAGAGCACAAATATATTAATAAGAAAGTAAGATGATGTAATTCGTTTGTAATGTAAAATCAAATTCAGGCAATCAAGAATATTAAAACAAAAACACACATACAATTAGTTTGTAACATGCAAAATAATTCACGCGCTTAAGTCTGGAGCCGCAGGGCTGGGTTTTTGCACTTAAGTTCTATGCAATTAGTTTCCATACATCCTCTGCCTCCCATACAAAATGCAAAATCATAGTGAAAACATGCCTAACATTTGTTAGGAACATTGCTTTGTCTACTGCGTTAATTACACTCTACATATGGCCGCACATGTCCTGGCTGTTATATTTTCACTCGAGAATTTGAGCTTTATTCTCTAATCCTACTACGGTTTGTCTTGTATTGACTGCAAGAGGAAACTCAAAGTACAACTATTACAGATACAGGAGGGAGGGTACAACAAAAATAACCACCTAAATGAACGAAGCATTTCCCAAGATTGAAAAGAATGAATGGGGGTGTATTATTGTAACATGATCTGGAAACAAGAATAATATAAATGGTGCCAACACACAAAATTTTCCATTATGCCTTCGTTGCTCTTAATATAGGTGTATTATGGTAACATGATCTGGAAACAAGAATAATATAATGGGTGTATTATGGTAACATGATCTGGAAACAAGGATCCAACTAATGGACATACTTGAATTACAATCTGAATTGTACACCATAGTAGCTCACCAAACTTATTGACATATTCTCAAGACTTCAATTTACATTGAACAGTAAGGTGAAAATCGAAATTATGATAACTAAGTGCACGACGTTTGTGCATCTAAAGCATAAGGCTCGTTTGCATCCTGCGGTATGCAGAGATGAAAAAGGTTAACAAGAAAGTCCAAACTTGAATTTTCTCATGGGATCACCTTAAAACCTTCCCATAAAATAATTATAATATTTCCAGAATATACTAAGTATTAATTTTACAATTGAATAAAAGAAACTAATAATTTTCCTTATCCCTTGAAAAAAGGTTCTCTATTAGGTATTAGTGTGGTGGCCATTTTTACATTGAAAAGAAATACTTAAACAAAACAATAAGTAAATAAAATAAGTATGATTTACCATTTTTTCATACATTATGGATTTATGATAGCAAGAAGATAATTCTCCATAATATTTCTCTCGTACAAAAGCATTTTGATTCAAGAAGATTATTAGGTCAGTCGTATATCTCTTTCATTTATTGCATAAAAGATTAGCAAAATTGTTATTGGTACTTCCCCGTGAAAAAAATGTTATGGGGGTGTGTGTACACAACATTTCCTATAAGAAAACAAGTGGTACTTAATTTTCAGTTAAGAGAGAACGTAAGGCCAGAATATCATATGTTGTTATCACTGGTTGAAAACAGTAGTCATGTGGTCCATAAGACCATCCAAACAGAAAACAAGCAAACACAACACGCTATACACTGTACTGCTAACTAAGAATTATAAGACAAACCTGGAAAGCAAATAATACGAGACAAAGAAGGCCCATCCAGGAATGCAGGCTATAGAAGTTGGCCAGTATTCCTATTCTACCCTTGAACTTGGCCCAAATTCCGAAAATCCTGAACCTGAGTGCAACGTGTTGTAGTGAAAGGTGGGCAAATTATCTAGTATTTCTGGAAAATGAAATCTAGTAAATTTATATTAGACAGATAAGATAAAAAAGGAAACAGGTCCTTGAAAATTTATAGAAACTAAAAGAATACCATTTGGTCCATTTTAATTTGACATTGACAAAGATTATCAACTGCATCACATGTCCTCGCCTTCCCTGTCTTACTGAAGTCTGATTGCAGCAGTTGCCGCCAGTGCATCATTGCCACCGTTCTAATCATTCTGGAGTCCCTGGTTCTAGAATGTCACGTCTGACTGTTTATTTTTTTACTGTGCTGGCTGATGGGGAGTAGTGCCCCATACTTTAACGATGCCCAAAGTGGATGCATTCTCAGATGGCCTGCATTGATCCGTGAAATATGCTAGAAGCATTCAGTGAATTCACTATACAAATTTAGGTGCGTTTCCATTAACACCATGGGTTAACTTACAGAACATATAGGCAAATCCCAACCATTATAATTTAAGTGTGTAATAGTTACCGTAACCATTTACTGAAAGTGAAATGAAATTTAGGGAAGTCATAATAATTAGCTTTTGAAAAATGGGTAAGAAAACTACATTCTATATAGTAACAGACGGCTTGAATCAAAATTTCAAACCTTGTTTCTGCTATGGAATTTCCAGTCAAGGCATTACTACATAACTTTGAGTCTTATAACATTCTACATTAGCACACACTAGTCACTATTAACAAATTGCAATCTGTTTTATCTACAATAAGAAAAATTGAATAAACTCATGTTTCCTATTAGCATGTGCTAATGACACTTTGAAAAGACAGTGTGCTAGTAATGAAAGAATAATTAATCTGTTACTACTCATCGAATTGAAGGGAAAAAAATTAGAAAATAGTGTTGGCTCAAGTTGTACTTTCTGATACCTTGGTTGGAACTACAATTTACAGTCAAAACAAAAATCAAGCAGTGTTAGTTGTTTTGAACTTGTACGATATGCAAATAATATGTTTAATATATGCAAAACTTCAAACAAAACTCTGACAAATAAATATCATGCGTAGCAAAATGGAATAGCAGAGAGAATACTATCTTTAATGCACAAATTAATGAATAAATTCACTAACCTCGGTAAAGACAACAGCAGAAAAATAAGATAAGAACATTATTTTTATAATTGAGAAGGGCAATAGCTAAGTAGATGATAGTAAAAAGAAAAGATAAAGAATGTTGTTGTTTTATAATTCAGAATTATGAAATACTCGTTCATTCGGAAGACTGGATACGCTTAAATAATAGGCAGGAAAATGAATAGGAAATATAAAGATATTTCCAAATTTATATGTCGAAATGTATGCTGCACATTCTAAAATTGTTAGTTCTGTTTTTATGAAAATAACAATATATATATATATGTGTGTGTGTGTGTATATATATATATATATATATATATATATATATATATATATATATATATATGAGTGTGTGTGTGTGTGTGTGCGCGCGCGCTTTGTATGATGATTTTACTGCTTTTGTTAATATAACAGTTTATGTCGTACACGTATAAATGCAGTTAATGCTATCTTATCAGCATCATTCTTATTTATTTTTGTTTATTTATAAACACGTAGTTGTTGCTTGTTTCTACCATGGCAATTCTAATTTTTGTTGCTTCAATACCAACAACAGTCCATAGGTGTACCATGGGCTGCATCATATTATTGTTTATGACTATGTAAGAACAGGATCAGTGACCAGTTTTATTTTAAAATAGCTAGGGACAGTGTTAGAAGCCGCATACCAGTTGTTTCTTGGTCTAACCTCGTGGCATAAGATCAACAACCCCAAATGGTCAATTCCCTGATATAGAGAACTGAATGACAAGCTGTCTGCAATCTTTTAATCAAGGGCTAGACACATGTTTGTTGACAACGAAACTGCACTATCAACCATGCAAACTAGAATGTGAACCACTGACCATCTATTTTAAACTACGAAAAATACCTACAAGACTGTTGAGACCATAAAACAGTCATTGATCCATGTGCGCAACAAGAGTTTCATCCAAGATATTATAATGGCAGATTTTCGGTTTAGTCAGTTCCAGTATTCAAAATTATAATGGCAGATCAAATATCAAATAGGTGCAGCATGTTAGAGGCAAAGTAAGACTATAAATAGGCAAATATGGATATACAACAAATAGTTGTAAATTGTGTTAATTACAGAAAGCTGACATGCTGATTTCGGTATTGGTTTTCACGTGAATGAGCCTAAAGTTTATATCATAACATTGTAAAATTGTATTGAATACAAAGCAACAGGATATAGCCTTATCATTTAGTGTACACAATATCATAACATTGCTATTGGTAATAATAAATCCACTTACAAGAAAACACAATCAATTGAATTTTAGGGCTTTGGGAATTATACCTGCATGACTTCTGACTAAATATGCAGACGGCATATAGTCAGCAAAACCTGGTAAGAAAGTGAAGTAATCTACAGCAAGTAATCCATTTTATACTGAAATCTGTAATTTAAAAATGAGACTATCATGTCTATATTTGAAGTATTACACTATAAAGAAGAAATACAATGATGGAATCTCGTTATTGTGCCTATATGTGAGGAATATAATAACAGAATCACAATTTGTAAGTTCTAAATGCAAGCTATAAATTGCTGTAGAACTACAGTTTCACGGAGAAGAACATAAGCTACGAAAATGATAGCATGAACATAACAAATGAGGATATATTTTCTCCTTGAGTTATGCCATTAATTTTCCATGAGAATCATGGGAAAAAAATGAACTACCAGTTTTCCTTGATTTTAAGACATAATACATTATAACTGTTATCTTATAAGCTACTTTAACAATTATAATGTATTAGATCTATAACTAGATCATAATGTATTATAGTACATTATATATTTCGAAATTTGTAGAATAAATTATAATTCAGAAATAACATTTTTGATATATATAAAACTGCTACAAATGCTTGTAGTTTAAATCTAAAATCTGAATTTCAAACAAAACTAGTTTCACAATATGTCAATATCGACTTTAATTATCTAAATAATAATAAAGCTAGATATTTTTAAACTTACTAAATATGATAACTAATATTATCACACTATCAACATCATATGTAAATACATTACATAACTATACGATAGTATATAATCTTTTACTTAATAAGATATAGATGTAGAATTCTAACAATATAGGACAAATTTTATGCTTGATTTAATAGAAGTACATGTATTTCTATTTCTAGGAATTTTTCTAAAGAAATTTATATTCATTTCATAAACTGGGAGTTGATTTTATTAAATCTACTTATCAAGAGGCAGCGAGCTATCGTAAACTTCTTACTAAGGTGGTGTAAAAACACATTTTAGTATTTGCCACTATATGGTAAAGTTTATTTGATAGATACATTAAAAGTTGATATTTCTATTTCAGAGTCCGTTGTTCTGCTTAGCTAACTTAACAAATACAAACAACCATTACTAGCTTAAACTACGCTTAGTTCCCAGTCTTTTATCGATAAATTTACAGCACAAACTTTATGCATCTGACTTGCAAGATAATAATCATCATTTTCAAAATCTGATTTTTTTTTTCAATTTCTGTCCCATTTCAAATCAAATTATTTCCTTTAAGATTCCATTCACAACTTTGATTCAAAGCTAAACTATATTATATATAATTAAAATCATCCAAACCATGTTGAAATAAAACATAATATTAGAAATTTGAAGTTTTGGCTTTCTGCCACAAACATACAAGCGGACTAATCTATAGCATTTGGTTCCTATCATCTTGTACAAACCATCAACCAATCATCTTCATCATCCAATAATCTACAAATAAATACGATATCATATTTCTATCAAATAAAGGGAAAAGGGGATTCTAGCGTCTATAAATCAGTACGATAACATCTATGAATCAACACAATATCATCTTTCTGTCAAAAAAAAGGAAAATTACGACATCATCTATGAATCAATACGGTAACTAACCAAAAATACACCTGGTATTCGACAGATCTGAGAATAAGGCAGGCACACACGCATCCGAGAAGAAAATTTATGGCAGTCGTATCAAATCTAGGGTTTTTCTTTTTTTGATTTGAAAGCAAATCTTGTTGTGCCACTTGTGTGTAGACGATCTCAACGTGGAGATTGGGCCGGGTCTCAAGTAAGGACCCAATCGTGCGATGGGCACAAAAGAGGACATACGCAAGTTTTGTATATTTGCGATTGTTGTGAATTTGATCCATCGCAATAATTTATTTTTCCCATTTGTGCCCCATTTTACAAACTAGTTGCGACCCTTGTTAAGAAAATCAGACGCAACTAGTAATATTGCGATGATTTTTTATTCAACCGACGCAAATAAGGTGACGCAACAGGTAGATTATGTACTAGTGTGTGTTCTATAAGTTACTGGGTTAGGGACTGATACACCTTACTGTCGGGGCAAACTCAAGGTATTCGGGAATAGGGAGCTGACCACATGGGTAGTAATTAGGGTAACACCTAATCCTGTTAATATTAGTGTTTGTTCAGTTAACTTGATTCTTGGGATATGAATGAGAAGTTTAATCTACCTTTATCTTATCTTGATATCTCGTTTACCTCGCACATATATACATGCTTTACTGTACTTTCTCATCCAAGTTTGTTTTCTGTCTTGACACATTTTCATATGCTTATGCTAAAAATTACTGAAACTCACCAGACTTTATCTCTAACCCTTTTTGTTTGCCTTCTCTTTCTTCCTTTCCCCCCACCCTCAGGTTCTCAGAGTGGGAGGGTGAGTAGTTGAGATCGTGATTCTGCTTGGATTTGGATAGCTCTCCTTTTTCATGTATTTTTTTTGTTTATTCATATTATTTGAAGTGACATTTGAGTGATATTATTATGATTTTTATACTCTGATATTAGTGAGACAGATGATTATGGTCTTTGACATTTGAGATGTAATGGCACGTTTTGAATTGAAATAAAAGTATTAAGTTTTCCACTGTATTATTTATATTTGTCTTGTAAATCTCGCTACTGTTTACTTATTGTGATTCACGAAACTTAATGCATTCTCTTTAGAGTGATATTAACAGATGTGAGGTGTCACAACTACTTTGATCTTCTGTCTAGTTTACCGTAATGGAAGAACCAGAATAACTTCATGTTCGAGCACAAAACAAAGCCAATAGAATGAATTACAGTCTTGGAAATGATCGAAGTTTGCATGAAAGATCTCCGTTATATCAAAACAGTGACGGTTGACCTATTGGTAGAAACAAGTCAATTCAGTTGGAGCAACGCAGTGCAGAATTCTCTAGACTTATAAAAACTTTAGACTTCTGCTAGAGAAAAAAGATAGCAAAAATCCAACATTTCAGCTCAAAAACCCCACAAGAAACTGAATTTCAAAAGGTAATCATGGACGGTCTAGAGTTTAAAAGACGAGCTCATAAGGAGAGGAAAGCTTCAATGTGAAAGAAGAATTATATCAAAATACTGACTTATGATTTTAGTAAGCTTTTTCTTTTACGGCAAAGCTACTAACCGAGAGGTTAGAAAATATAAGAAAACTAGAGGTAGTGGAAACAAAAGAGGTAGTGGCTCGTATAAGAATGAGTTGTATATGTTTGGTTGCATTGTAATATGGTTGATGTGCACTTGTTTGAGTCTTCATATATGTACTATTTATGTATCTCTAAGTAACTTATGGTTTGTGTAATTGACATAATTTTATTGTATAATTATGTATTTCGAGCTAAGGTCTAACATCCATTTTATTAAATAAGTTCTATAATAATAGTACATAATTACCAACAACAAATTTTAAAACATAGTACAGTCAACAAAGTAGCAAACATGAAACCTCTGCAACATAGTAAAATAAACCAAACTTGTAAACATAAACAACTGATTTAAACCATTCTTAAGTATTCCTATTACTCCTTCCTTTGTGTGCCCACCAACGGTCCACCAACAGGTCATGAATTTGGAAATGTGCAGATTGATCTTCAATATGTTGAACCATGACAACATGTTCCTCCATCGAATTTTTGTCTATATTAGGTCTTTTGTTAGAATCCTTAAACATGTCCAAGTAATTAGTTTTTGATTTTTATACCCATGTCTTTCATAGTCTACAATCATATTATGAATTATTATAAAAGCATGCATAATTTCAGATACAACTTTAGCATCATGAAATTGAGCGGGATTTAGGAAAATCTAAGACCTTTCTTGCAAGACACCGAGCATTTGTTTTATGTCATTTATGTAGCTTTCCACTTTTTCAATGAAATAGCACTCTTTATCGTTTGTTATTACTCTAAATCCTTGTATTAAAATTATCCACTTTAGGTAGATTCCATCTATCAGGTAATACCTAGTTTGATGCTCGACAATACCAACTCTACATGTAACGTCTGTTGAAACTCCGTTTGAAAGTTCAGAGAATTGGTATGATTGTTTTAAAATAATTATATCGTTTAATGAACCCTGAACCCCAAAAAAAGCATATGAAACCCATAAATCATCTATTGTTACTGCTTCAAGGATCATTGTTGGCACCTTTTTGTGTCATATGAACATTCCTTCCAAACTGTTGGACGGTTTTTCCATTCCCAATGAATGCAATCCAAACTTCCAAGCATACATGGAAAACCTTTGGTTTCTCTTTTTGATGGTATCCTGCTTACTCATTTGATCCCAACATTCGTAAGTATTCCTCACCAAATTGTTCAGTAACTATTTTATAGAATTCCTTCCGACACTTCATTGCTGTTGATGATGCATTACTAAAATATTCATCCATACCATCGTCGGATGTTTTGTATTTTAACATACGTAAAGTCATTGAGACTTTGATGTGGCGGGTATCTCCGGGTTCTAGTTCTCCATTTAGCCTACAAGTGAAATATGGTTTAGTTTGATGAAGTTTGAGATAGATTTTAGAGAAAACATTTGGATCTATTTGAAATCGACGACGGAATAAAGTTGTACCATAGGTTGTAATGTCAATGAAGCGGTCCCCCCATCAGCCTTTCATGTCCATCCTTATATCCCCCCATAAATTGTAAGTCAATCCATCTAAGAATACTACCACGATGGTTGCTCGTTGATCCTTCACGAAGAAGGCAAAAATATCCGACTGTCGCTTGTTGATTCTGAAAATCTACTGCCTCATCATCTATTTCTCGTTCAATGTGTAGCTTTGGTTCATGTCTTGATAGTACTAATATTATAGGTTATGATCCATGGTTATCATGGAATTTTGGTCATTAGTATATTTTATCTTTTTGCAACGGTGTGTTTGAGTTGTGTAGAATCCAAGTATAATATTGACGTCAAAAGTTGGTCACTAGTGAATGTCAACCCCCAATTTTGTGAAGAGCACATGAGTAATGATTATGAAAAATAAAAATTAGAGTAAACGGGGAACACACAAGGCTTTTTATAGTGGTTCGGCAAAGATGGCACCTACGTCCACTTTATATATATATATATATATATTGATCTTTTCTTTTTATTACAAATACAATGCTTTTTTATTTTGAGGAATAAGAAGAAGTATCTCCTTTTAACTTAGCCATGGAGAAGCTTTTAGGAGTAGAGATTCAACTGAAAGTAGAAAAGTCGAATATCCCCCACAAAGTCCTCCTTTCCGTTTTGAGCATGGATGTATTTATAGGTGAAGAAGTGGGCTAAGCGGGCCGCCACATGGATTTCCTCTTTTTTGGAGCTTGGGCACGTGGAGTGTGAGTTGCTCGAACTACTTGATTGACCGATGTTGGGAGATGGAATTCAGGATATTGGGCTTCGATCTGGTCTTTGATAGCTTTTTACCAAAAAGTTGACCAACACTTTGCCCCTCAAGATACATCTTCTTCGATAGAGGGAGGTGTGTTCTGATCCTTGCACGAAGTCCAATATGCGAGTAGCAATGGTTGCACCGATCCATATTAAGGCCAGAAGTCTGACGGTCCTAATGGTTGCATTAATATCGAAAAATCGATGATCGAATTAGATCGTACTAAGGTTAGAAAATCGACAACCATTGAAGACCGTATTAAGGTCGAGACAACAATTGTAAATTTTTGTCGAGAGATCCAGTACCTGCAGAGATTGTATAGGTCGTTCTCGACCTAGAGATGGTTTTTGCTTGGTCGAGTATCTACCGTACTTAGCTTGAAGTTCAGGGCGAGCAGTAGTTACACTTGGCTTAGAGGGGTGGCGAGTATCAACCATACTCGGCTTAAGGAGGCGGCGAGTATTAACCATACTCGGCTTACGGAGGTGGTGAGTATTAACCATACTCGGCTTAGGTGGCAAGCATTAACCATACTCAGCTTATGGAGGTGGCGAGTATCAACCGCACTCGTCTTATGGCAAGTGTTAACCATGCTCGACTTATGTAGGGTCATTAGGAAAGTCTTAGAAGGGGCGAGTATAGTCCATACCCGGGTTAAAGAGATCTGACCATACTCGACTTAAGGATTAGGTTTTCGAGATGGTGACAAGCTTTCGCACTGACCATATTCGGGAGGGGGGTGGCGAGCGTCAGTCATGCTCGACTTAAATCATTCAAACATAATCCATGCTTGCAAAAGAAAATTCATAGCCGCTAAAGAATTATTACAGGAAAATGAAAATAAATTCTAAGAGGACAACTATTGATTCCAGAGCACGCATAGGAGCTAAATCCTAACCCCATACATGTGTACATCAAAGTTTCCATTTTACTGAAAGAAACAGAGATACATCGAAAAAGAAATGTAAACTTTTTTAATTAATGATGATGCCACGAGTGCTATTCTCGGGGTCCTTTCCGTTTCTAGAAGCTCGAGGACCGACCTGAGAAGCTTAGGCAGAAGATTGTGGCGGCATGGCCTGTGGGTTCTTCTTGACATATTCGGGAAGTTCCCCTCGCCTGAACCTATCCTCGATTAGGTCGCGTAAGTGCCTGCATTCATTGGTGTTATGACCATCGATGTTGTGGAACATGCAGTGCTTTCCAGATTCGAGTTCTTTCTAGGTCGGCTCTCTTCGAGGAAGTCTTGGGAAAGGCAGGGACCCTTGTACATCAAGATAGATGTCGAGCAAGGGAGAATTGAGCTCGGTATAATAATCATACTTGTCCTCTCTTCAAGGTCGTACGTCATGTTCATTCTTCTCTGAAGACTTTCCTCTTCCTGTATTCGGGCCATTGGTGTGAGATGGACCTCCTTGTTTGGTGGCTAGGACCTCGAGGCTCTCCATCTCAATGCTGGCATCTTCCTGTCGGAGGAATCGTTCGGTTTCAGCATAGAAATCTTTTGTCTTTGGGAGGATCTCTAGTTAAAGAGATTAAGAATTATGATCGGTTCCAAACTCTTGCAATGGCGACCATAAGCACCATCGATGGCTTTGGGAGATCGACTGATGCTACGGCCGCGTTGAATCTTTCGAGGAAGGATCGAAGCGTTTCTTGATGGTGGTTAGGAACATGACACTCTTTGGTCGGGAGATATACACTCTGAATTGCTCGATGAAACGGGTGACCAGCATGTTCCAACTGCTGATCGACTCCGTTGTTAGCTGCCGAAACCACATGCCGGCTATATATGTGAGGATGAGTGGAAAGCATGGCAAGTTTATTCAATTACCACTCAGGTATGGTTTATACTCGACACCTAGGTATAGCTTATACCTAGCAAATCAAACTCGATTCCTTTTCCAAATGAGTATGGATCATACTCGAGCCAGACTTCCAAAGAACGAAATATACTTAGATAAGACTCATTACCCTACCAGGGTAACACTATCGAACCTCAAAGCATGGCTTATGCTCGAATTCTAGGGTATGGTTTATACCCTGCTTTAAACTCTTAGGTATGGCTTATACCCGATGAACCGAGTTACCTTATTGGGATTTGACTAGAAAACTCGACCACAATCTGAGTATGGTTTATGCTGCCAACTAAGATCCAAGTATGTCTTATGCTTGAAAACATCGAAGGAAATTGTCAGGATTTGACTGCCTGTCTTAAGCTCTTTACACGTACGGATTAACTTGGCAAGATCCTAGTCTTCCTACTTTTCTCCAAAAGTCAATCTGGTATGGTCGATTGGTTTTCTGGCATTCTTGGATTTCTGGCGTTAATACGATCATTGGTGATTGTCGGTTTTCCGGCCTTGATACAATCCTCAGTAATCGTCGGCTTTCTAGCCTTAATACAATCATCAGTTACCGTTGGTTTTTTGACCTTCTTCATAATATGGTTCAGTGTAACCGTGGCTTTCGAGATCACAATACATCGGATTTCAATTCAACATTCTCTAGAAGATCCAGAACACATCTTCTTTTACCAAAAAAGATATGTTTTGGGGGGTAAGTGTTGACCAGCCTTTTGGCAAAAGCCGTCACAACTCAAGATCGAGATTCATTCTCGGATACTGGCCTTCATTATGAATCGATCGACTATGGTTCGACCCGGACCATTCTATTAGCAGACAAAGATATCCTCCTCCAAATTTGGCGTAGGACTTCCTAAATCAATTCAACTGATCGACCAAATCACTCCTAAGAGATCAGATCGGGCCTAGAATACCAGATCAAAATATCATGTCAAATTATGTGCTACAAGACGAAGTCCTATTCCCAAGGCCACAGAATTGGTCATCTTTGACCTGCATTACTTTTCACATACCAGATTTCGAGCTCCACGTATGCCATAATTCTCCAAAAATAGCATGTCACACACTTCAAACATAAAACAAGGATTTTGTGTATAAACCACCTATTTCTCTACTTTCTTTCAATCAAAGCAACTGTAACTTGTAACCGACCGTATAAACAGAGATTATAAAGTGGAAGTAGGCTTGGTTGAAGCCGAACCACTATAAAAATATTATGTCTCTTGTGCTTACTTTCTTTTTCTTTCACTCTGTGATTATAACTGTGTGTGAATAACACACTTTGGGGGTTGAATGCCATTAGGCCAAGTTTTGACGTAAACATTTTTTATTTAATAAGGTTATTACCACTTATGACCATAACGGTCAAATTTTCCGAAGGTGCTAATTAACCCCTTAAACACTACTTATTTTCATTGATTATAATTAATATCACTTAAGAACCTGACGGTCATAAATTCCTAAGACATTAAATAACAATGAAATGTCCTTATTATATCAGTCTCTTTTTATTTCTAATTTAATTATTGCAACTCCTTAAGCATTTCTAATTTACTTTAATTTGATTTTTTATACATATACATATATATATATATATTATGTTATGTTATAGGAAATGTTTACTTACTTAGTTGGAGTTACAATTCTTATTCCTAAGTCATTTTTTTCAAATTGTAACCATTTAGGAAAAACTTACCTAATTTAATTTCTTTTCCCCAATCAACGATGGTTACAATAGTTATTATTTATTTATGACTTTATTTACGGCAAATCAATTACATTAATTGCTATAATGGTCACAACATATATTTTCATTTAATATGGATTACGTTTTCATGTATGATTCCATAAAATTTAAAACCATTCAAACAAACAATCATTCAATATAATATATATTTCATTGTTTACATAGATTTAGATGGATAATGAATATTTATATATTTAATTATATTTTCGCGCAGTTAATATAGTTATTATTCTATTATTAAATTATATGTTTTGGTTCAAACTGATAACGAAACATTCCCTTTCACAATCAATTTTGTAATCAGATTCTAAGTCTTACAAAAGGGTAGTCAACTGTAATTATTGTAAACTATATTTGCTTGAATGTTTAAAAGAGAAATAAACATATTTCAAACCAGAAGAAATATATAATATGTATGTACTTGGAATTGTTGATGTAAACTATACACAAATATATATACATATATATATATATATAAATCTGTGTGTGTGTATATTTTTATGTGAATTTACACAACCTTTTCCTTTTACTTTTTGAACATATTTCTTATTGAATTCAAATAATGTCTATTTCTGAAAAAGAGCAAAAAGGCATCTCTACGAAAACTAAGTTAAAACCCAAACACAACTGAACACAAACAGAAACTACAGAACTGGAAGAAAACTACATCTTAACAGTGTTTTATGGGACTAATTTCCAGTTCGGCGGCGTTTATAGTAACCACAATATGTTAAACACAATTGTAGGCAATAATATGAAAATCGAGTAAGCCTATAAAATAAGAATATTATTAAAAAAAATTATTCTTTTAGATTTGACAGTATTCATAAACAAATCTGATAGGTATTTTTTTAGATTTAACAATTATAAACAGATCTGATAGATATTTAGGCAAACATTTAAGATCTAGTACAAATGAAAAAATCATATTATTATATACTTAGTATATAAATTTCCCACTCACCTGAAAGCATCCAAATCTGAAATATGAATAATCTTTTAGGTCTACAATTCCGAAATTATTACAAATCTACGGTTATTCTGAAAAGGGGATACTTTCATATTTGTAGATTTGCAAGAAAATAAGAAAAGTGGGGAGAAATGTGATGAAGAAGAATCTAGATGGCAATCATATACTTTTCCACTTGAATCTAATTATCCCTTTCAAATTGTATTGTTTATGTTTGGTTTTGATTGTATATGAACCTATTTTTGTTTTAGAATTTATTTAAAGAGAAAGGGAAATGGCAGAGCTTCGCTGCTACTCTCAAAACATGTGGAAAAGATGAAGCCTTACCCTTTTATTTATAGGAGTTGAAATGTCCACGAACTGTTAATTTTATTTAATTAGCATCATTCCACCTGTATAATAATATATAAATACTACACATATTAACCATAGCCGTCATTGGGCGCTCTGGCACCCAGTAGGTCGACCGCTAGGGTCAACCGCCTGGGTTGGCAATCACCCAGTGAAGGTGGTTAAATATGGTATTATGTAATAATTTATTTTGGTTCATTTATTTTTTGCCTGTTTTCATATTTCGTCCATAATTTTTTCATTCGGACTTGTTAAAACCAAAATTCGCACTGGCCGAATATAAAGAAGCAGAAGCTCCAATACCAGAAAGCATAAAAGGAAAAGCCTTGGATACACCTATGTCAACACCGAAAGAAGGAGATAAAATCTTGTTCCTCCTACAACTTTTGATTGGTGAGATATTCAGACCTGAAATCACTTCCATTGGATTCAGATAATGGTTTCCCAATCCGTAGAGTGGTCACATTAAATAAACGAACGTATCGTTTGGGAATAATAGCTAAAACAAGTTTAACAAAGGCTACTGACGAAAGGCTGGTAACGAAAGGCTGGTGACGAAAGGCTGATGACGAAAGGCTGGTGACAAAAGGCTGTCGACGAAAGGCTGGTAACGAAAGGTTGTTGACGAAAGGCTGATGATGAAAGGGGTAAAGCCAGAAAAAGATAAAAACGACAGTAGAAAGCCAGAAAAAGACAAAAACGATAGCACAAGGCTGTAGGAAGCAGGAGAAAGCCATAAAAAAACAAAAACACTAAAAGCCAAAAACGAGAGCAAAAAGGTGACACCAAAAAAGTGGCCAAAAAAGAGCGGGAAAAAGAAGCAGCAAAATGGAACCCAAAACCTCTATAAATAAGACCCTAGGGACCACATTCGGGGGGGAGGGGCTTTTCTCCTCATTCCACAATCTTCTTCTCTTATTCAAGAGAGTAAACCCAAATTTGTAAATCGATTTGGGAATTTCTCATGTAACATCCTCCATGAATAAAATCATCAAAGTCCTTAAAGTGGATGTAGGTTCAAGTTGAACCGAACCACTATAAAATGTGTGTTTTTACTTTTTCCGCATGCCATGCTACTTTCCAGTATATTTTTGTGTGTATTTTGCTATGCGGTTAGATCATCAGAATATTCCTGCTCAAGCCATTAGGTTCTTAGCAACCTGACGCTTTCTCCATGGTCCATTTCCATAGACCTATCTTCAGTGTTGACGGAAATGTCGTTAACA
The DNA here is from genome assembly GCA_030737875.1 of Allium sativum. Lineage (NCBI taxonomy): Eukaryota > Viridiplantae > Streptophyta > Magnoliopsida > Asparagales > Amaryllidaceae > Allium > Allium sativum. The sequence continues at coordinate 124,191,419 of CM060918.1, read as the reverse complement.
TTTTGGTGCTAGAAGGAGGGCCCTGACCTCCGTTCCCTTTTTCTATCAATAACCTTTTGGATAGTATTGTCACATTTCTAACTGTGTTGTTCCGTCCCGGTTTGGACTAAGCTTTGAAGAAGCAAGATTACAGAAGGAATCTCAACAAGGAGCTTCTGAATACCAAGGTACTCTGAAAATCATTTAAAGGATAATTCAGTTGGGGAAAAGTGATAAAGAGGGATCCAACACGTCGCCCATTCCAGAAAACAACATCAAACTAGCCAAACTAGAAACTTGAGGATCTTCAACTTAAACAAAAGATGAGTTGGAAATATTACACTTGGCTAAGCAAATTGATACCACTAGGATATTTATTGAAGTATACTTGGTCCGAAGGTCCTCTAAAGCATAACCTTATGAAGCAGAGTCAAGGATCATAGCACCTCAGGAACTTTATAATCAAATCGAATCTTCATCAAATCTACATAACAACCCATTCTCATGGAGAAGTAACCAAGCATCAAAGGAGGCAGTTAGTTTAGAGGAAAACGAAAGCCTAACATGGATAAAAGATAGAAAGTTGCAAGGAACCCCCTTCTCCAAAGAGATAATGATGGCGAAGGTCGCGTTTGAAATACAAGAAAACAAACTCGCGTATGATCGGGACTACAAACCCTGAAGAATACCTTGCCATGTTTGAGAATTACATGGATACGTATAATGCTTCTGAAGCCCTTCGATGCAAGGTTTTCGTAACAACTCTTCATGGCAACCACTTGGCACAGCAAGAATTTTCTCCCCAACGGTCAAAAATGGCGACTTGTTTCTAATTTGCTTTCTCTTCAACGCTTCATTTCCGCTCTTCTTCTCAGCTTCTGTGCTTCTGCTTCTCTCTACTTCGGTTGTGCGCTTGTACTTCTCCTCGCTGTTTCTCTGGCAGCTCCTCCTCTTTCTAAGGAATGTCTTCAGATCTGGATCTCAGCGAGTACGTGATATCAGGCTCCTTTCTTCAACCTTGCCCGCCCTTTGACGCTATTGCGAAGGCGATCCTGGCTGTGTCAGTGGGCCCGGTTTCATTGGTAGCGAATGGATTTTCATCGATTGAGATCCGCCTTTTTTCTCTAGATTCCTTCGCTGGGCTTCTGCGCTTCAAGTATTTAGATGTGGAGGGCTCCTTTCTTGAGCTTTCTCCATCCTATGTATCGGGCCTGGTGACTAAACTTCCTGGTCGCGTTGCTTCTCAGCTTGCAACGGAGCATAAGGTGGAGGATTTGCCTCTACGACCTGTGGGCAGTCAGGAAAAGGGGGATTTTATCACCCCCTTTCAACCTTGTCTGTCGTTCAAGTCATCCAGTTATTCCCCTATTGCTGCCGTCCATGGTTTCTTGGTGGGGTCGTTGGTTTGCGGAGGAGTTTTCGGATCGGACTTTGGTAATGTTCTATCGGCAGATCTGCCTGCGACAGGGGATTTGATCACCCCTCACAGGCGGAACAGTGCTGCTGTTGCCGATGAATTAGCTGGATCAGGCTCATGCGATCTGGTTCCTCATGATCTTGGAGGTTCGTTTCTTGGTGGGGCAGCTTCTTTGGTGGGATCAGTTAGGTGTGCTGCTCCGCCAACATTGGGAGACCATCCTCTACAGATTTGTGGTGATGATGAGGATCTTGTTCACTCAGTGGTGCAGCAGGCAGCCGTCGGGTATGATCCACTTAGACTTGGTTGCGTCATCTTGCCAGGACTTTTGATGGAGATACTTAGCAGTCAGGTATTCATCTCTTTCTTTACGCCTTGTTTTATTACTTTTTACGTAGATCTTGCGTGTCGAGTTCGGCTTTTGGATGGTGCCGAATGCGCCTTTTTGAGCCATGTCACATGTATATGTGAGCTCCCTAGCTTTGCTACTCCTTCATGGGACGATGCAATAGTGGGTCATGCGTGCGTTCTCGGTCCTGTGTGTGATTTGTCTTTGTTCTTGGCATCTCGTCCTTTATGTAGTCAGAGGGTTGTTGCTTTGGAACCTATTAGCATGTTATGGGTGTGTCTGCTCAATGGGTTTTCGGGTGTTGGTCTTTTTGTTCTCAGATCTGATGTTAGTGTGACATGTTTCTTTTGTATCATCTTACTTTTTACTTCTGATCAACTTGTGATTGGTTGGCTCTTTCTTTGGGTTTTTGTGCTGTTCTGGGCGCCATCTAGGCCATGCTTTGGTTTTGTCTTTGTTATTTTCTTTTGGTCAGTGCTCACCGGCAATGACTGCTATGTCACTGTGTTGTTTAGTGCTTGGGTAGCAGATGTCTTCTTGATAGCTCCTAAAGGGATCTTCTTTGTTTTAGTTAGTCTTGGTGTGGCCGTTCCTGTGTCATCCGAGACTTGGTTGATTAGGCACGTTGTTCAGTGGTTTAGGTTCGGTGGTGTCCGTTTTTCTTGTTTCTCCTCTTCGGGGGATGGGTGGCCTTTCTGCAAGTGTCGTAGAGTGAACACTTTGGCGGATCACTATACGGTGTTTCAGAGAGGTGGTCTCCTTCGCCTGTCTGTGGCCTCGGTAGGTCTCGGGGACCCCTTCGAGTGGACTTTACCTTCTTTACGGGTTTGTCAATCTGATGACAGATCGGCGTTGGTGAAGTTCCTCCATCGTTTGGTGTTGTCTCCTTTGAGCAACCCCACATTTCGTTTTTTGGCGTCTGAGTCTGTCTCTGTGGTTGCTTTGAGTTCTTCTAGTCTCTCCAGTCCGTTGTCTGTTGTTCCTGTTTCCTCTCCCCTTCTTAGTAAGGATGAGATAGCGATCATTAATGATCATCTATATCGTCTTACTAAGAATTCTTATTCGGCTAAGCCAGTTAGTTCGGTATGTTCGCCTGACCGTGCTGTCCGTCTGTCGCTTGATTCCTCTGTTACTGTCGAGTCTTCCATTAGACCGGCTCGTCGGGCCCCTTGTCGTGGGCGGCGGCTTGGTCCACGTACCCCCCGCACTATCCGCACACGCTCTATAGCGGCGTCCGAGCAGATCGTTAGATCTACTCGTCACACCCTATACTTTGCCTGATCTGAGAGGCGCGTTTGTTTGCGGCGGTTGTTCCTCTTGTGGTCTTCTCTATTGATTCTTGATGGCGAACTTTCTCATCTGGAACGTTCGTGGGATAGGTAATGTTGAGTCGTTAGCTAGGCTCAAGCGAATCGTTAGGAAGCACTCAATCAGCCTGGTGGCGCTGCTGGAACCACTGGTGGGACCAGAGGAGCTCACCAATGTTGTCTTATCTCTTGGCTACGGTGGTGCCATTGCCAACGTCTCCGATAAGATATGGATCCTTTGGTCCAAGGATGTCGTTGTCCGCCCCATCTTCGACTCGGATCAGCTTTTGTCGGTTGCTTGTTCGGGCTCTGCTCTTTGCTCCTCCTTTCTTTTCTCCGCGGTTTACGCTAAGTGCGACAGAATACAGAGACTTACTCTTTGGTCTGATATTCTATCGCTCTCCTCTTTGGGCTTCTCTATTTCTGTTTTGGGCGGCGATTTTAATGTAGTCGCCAGCCAAGCGGAAAAACGAGGGGGCATCGTCGTTAACCGCTTAGCGGTAGCTGATTTCAATGCTTTTATCCTTAGCTCGGGTCTATCCGAAGTGTCTTTCATCGGATCAGCCTATACTTGGTGTAACAATCAAGATGGTCCAAACCGCATTCTCTCCAGGCTTGACAGAGTCTTCGCCTCTGAAGGGTTGTTCAGCCTCCCTTTTTCTTTTTCGGTTTCGCATCTTCACCGCACCTTCTCCGACCATGCCCCTTTACTTCTCTGTTGCGCTCCCCTTTCCCTTTCTGGCCCAACCTCTTTTAGGTTTCAGAGTATGTGGAGATCTCACCATTCTTTCCATGGTGTTGTGGAAGATTCCTGAAATCTTCCTATTAGTGGCTCTCCGTGTATGGTCTTCTCTCGTAAGTTGAAAAGACTTAAAGCGTGCCTAAAGACATGGAATACTCAGGTTTTCAAGAATATTTTTGACCGGGTTCGCTTGGCCGAAGAAACTCTTGTGCTAGCATAATCGTCCTTTGATGACGATCCTTCTGCTGCTAACAAGGAAGCTTGGGCTTTGGCCCATTTAGCCTTTTCGTCTGAGCTTCGTATTGAGCATGACCATCTCCGTCAAAAGGCGAGGATCAAATGGATTGTTGATGGAGATACGAACTCCAAGTTTTTTCATTCTTCCATTCGTAAGAAGAATAAACTTCTTACGATTCTCAGCATCCAGCGCCCTGATCTTTCTTTGGCCTCTTCTCCAGCCGAAGTCAAAGATTCTATTCTGTCCCATTTCCAGTCTTTCCTGAGCTCTCCCTCTGTGTCTGTTTCTGATCCATCCCTTCTTGCTTTCATCCCTCGTCTGGTTCTCCCCTCGGATAGCTCTGACCTTGCTGCTCCCCCTTCCTCGGATGAAATACGTGCATGCGTATTTGCTCTAAGCAAGTACAGTGCAAGTGGACCGGATGGCTTCAACGGGGTTTTCTATAGGAGTGTGTGGCCGATTATTCAAGCGGACTTCTGCCTTGCCATTCAATCCTTCGTCTCCGGAGGAGATCTCCCTACGGGTTGGACCTCCACCAACTTGATCCTCATTCCCAAAAGCGACCAACCGATCTCTTGTTCGGTGTAATGGCGCGTTTTGTTAGCTGTCGAATAATTAATTTATTTAATTATTTATATATCGATTTGGCGATATCGATAACTTAAAGTAAAACGTTCGAACTTATAATTTTTAATTATAATTAAAACGAACCTGAAACGTCGCGGCAGTTCGCTATTTGGCGATCTGAACTTCAACAGAATGTACATGATTCATTTTAAGCCGGATTTCTGTGAAAAGAAACGTGTGGAGCTGGTGGAGTATATCTTTCTAATGGAAGAGAAAAATGGGGGTTTCGTCGTGTAGATTTTGATTTATGTCCAAATCAAATTTTAAAATAGTCGCTATGGAATCGTTTATCGACCGTAATGGTTTATTCGATATAACTAGAGATCGGGATTGAATTTAGACAAGGTTCTTTTGGGACATAGTGATAATTTAATTTTTAGAATTTTACGGAAATTTTTAATTAATTAAATAAGCAACCTTTTTATTGGGAGTATTTAGCACCCTGAATCAACATTCTGGGGTTTCACAATATGAGTTAATCTACCGGTATTATTATATTTTTGGGATCGTGGCATGTTACTCATCTTAACGGTATTTTTATTTCTGTCTATAGTGGCTCGTAAAACAACGAAATTTGGTATAACAGAGATCGCAGAACTTAGTTCGGGAAAAAAACAAAAAGGAAATGTATTTCCCTGATCAAAGCTAAAGCCACGTTTCATTTCCTGTATAACGCAAGTTCTGTTGGCCTCAAATCAAACTTGTGTTACTCTCGGAACCACAAAACAAATGGAAAACAAAACATAAAAATCATATATAATATCCTACCCTAAACATTTCGATCTACTTTTATTTCTCTCTGTGGCAAAAGTCGGCCGCCAATCTTGTTTCCGTTTTCAGCTGAAAACGAGAGATGGGATCATCCTCAGAAATTCAAATAAAACAATTCATTCCTCTTCTGGAAGACGCAAGCATCCACAATACGCAGGGGGGCAGAAACTCGTGAGGTTTGGGTTCATTTTTGTCGGGTGATAGTGAAAATCTGGACTTGGCCGAGCTGTCGTGAGGATTGGGTCTCGTGAACGATCTATAGGGGCGCTGGAAATGTTCGGGTAATCGAAGGTGGAAGTCAGGTGCTAGTTTGAACTGTGTAGAGAAGGGACTGAAGATGATAATGGGGTGGTGGGTGCTGTAAAGTGCGGTTGTGGTATGATTGAATTGCCTGGTGGTTGGAGGTGAAACTATGAAGCATAGGAAGGACGTGGTGATTGGGTACAACACAGGAACATGCAATTTCAAATGGTACACGTGAGGGGTGATCATTGTGTTGAGTGCGGATGTATGGAGGGGGATCTGGGATGCATGCGCATGTGAGTAGGAGTGAAACTATATGATCCAAGTGCCATTTGAAATGTTTAAACAAAGAAGAAGCACAGTAGCTGTAGCATGAGGACAGGGGATTGTTTACCGAGAAAGGAGGATACTATTCCTCACGGTCAGATTTTCAAGTGGAAGCATGGGCCAAAATGTACGGTAAAAGCCGAATTTCAAAATATAATGTAGTTAATTTAATTTAAATAAGGTATTGGAATTCATAAATTAAACATATATCTCAATAACTTTATCATCCGATATCAGAATCCGACGAAATCAGTCAAATGGGATCGTATGGACGACGACTACCAAATGAGACTGACTGGAAATGGATTGGGACTCGTCTGAATTTACGGCGAATTAAATTGTTTGATTCAAATCAAATAACAGTTTATCGTTCTTTAACGATGAACTGCAAATGTGAGTAAAACTCACTAACTCTGAACAGTTTATAATTTCATGTTGTATTGTTAGAACTGTTAAAATTGTCTGTTTGACTGTGTGTTGATTATTTGATTGAACTGCTAGTCAGTTAGTTAAATTTCTATATTGATTCTGTTTAACAGAATATATCATATGGAACTGAAAGTGATGTTATCTATATTGTCTAACATCTGTGATGCAGGGAAACAGGTTGGAGGAATCCGACTGGATTCCTCAACAGTTATTTTATTGTTTTCCATATATTGTTATATGATGTGATATAAAATCTGTGGGCGATTATATGTGCTTGGACGATATTGAACATCGTGATTTGATATGATTGAATACCATAACATACCGAAATGTTGATAAGGGGATTTTCAATGTTTATATTGAAAATGAATCTTATTTATAAAATCGATAGGATTTTATAAAAGGAAAACATTTATTTAATTAGAAAATAAATAAATGAAAAAGGAACATTTATTTAGAAAATAAATGAAATAAAACAGAAACATTTATTTAGAAAATAAATGAATTAGAATATAAAGGAATATTTATTTAGGAAATAAATAAAGGAACATTTATTTAGATTATAAATAAATGGAATAAAGGAATATTTATTTAGGGAATAAATAAAGGAACACTTGTTCGGAAAATAAATAGAATTATACAAGGATAGATTTAAACACGTGCTTCGCACACAAGTATAACACGATATGGATTTTAAGGAGATATTAAATAGGAAATCTATTTTTAACAGATAAAGTAAGAAGATTTAATTTATAAATAATGTTTTATAAATTAAATAAGATATTTATTGTTTGATAAATGGGATATATAAGTTTGAACTTATATAGAGAAGTAGGAATTGTTTTTAACACCGATAAAGTAAATAAACGCTGTTAAAGGGAAATCCTTAGAAGGGGAGAAACGTTATTAAAGGAACATTTATAAAGTGAAGAACCGTTACTAAAAGTAAATCTTTATAAATGAATAAACGTTGTTAAAGGAAATCTTTTAATGAATAAACGTTATAAAAAGGGAAATCTTTATAAGCAAATAAAGTATTCGAATAATAGTTATTCGAAGGAGTAAATCAAATAAGTTATTCGAATTAGTTATTCGAATAGAGTTAAGTTATTCGAATTAGTTATTCGAATAGAGTTAATCACATATAAGTTATTCGAATAGAGATAATCACATATAAGCTTCGAATTAGTTATTCGAATAGAGTTAAACACATATAAGCTATTCGAATTAGTTATTCGAATAAAGTTAACCACATACAAGTTAATCGAATTTAGTTATTCGTAATGAGTTATTCGAATTAGATAATTGAATAGAGTTAAACACATTAGAGTTATTCGAATTAGTTATTCGAATAGAGTTAAACACGTAAGAGTTAATTGAATATTAGTTATTCAATTTGAGTTAATTGAATTTAGTTATTTGAGAAGAGTTAAATCGAATTTAGTTATTCGAAAGGAGTTAATCAATTTGAGTTAAGTTAATCGATTTGAATTAAGTTGAATCGAAATGGAGTAAATCGATTAGAATTAAGTTATCGAGTTAGAGTAAATCGAATATTAGTTATTCGAAGGTAAGTTATTCGAATTAGTTATTCGAATAGAGTTAAACACGTAAGAGTTAATTGAATATTAGTTATTCAATTTGAGTTAATCGAATTTAGTTATTTGAGAAGAGTTAAATCGAATTTAGTTATTCGAAAGGAGTTAATCAATTTGAGTTAAGTTAATCGATTTGAATTAAGTTGAATCGAAATGGAGTAAATCGATTAGAATTAAGTTAATCGAGTTAGAGTAAATCAAATATTGGTTATTCGAAGGCAAGTTATTCGATTTAGTTATTCGAGAAGAGTTAAATCGAATTTAGTTATTCGAAAGGAGTTAATCAATTTGAGTTAAGTTAATCGATTTGAATTAAGTTGAATCGAAATGGAGTAAATCGATTAGAATTAAGTTAATCGAGTTAGAGTAAATCGAATATTAGTTATTCGAAGGTAAGTTATTCGAATTAGTTATTCGAAGGAGTTAACCAATTAAGTTATTCGAATGAGTCATTCGAAGGAGTAAATCAAATTAAGTTAATCGATTAGAGTTGAGTTAATCGATTTGGGTTAAGTTAAGTTATCAAGTTAAGTAATCGAGTTAAGATTTATCGAGTTAAGTAATCGAGTTAAGCAATCGAGTTGAGATAATCGAGTTAAGAAAATCAAGTTGAGTTAATCGAATAAGTTATTCGATAAGAGTAAATCCATTTAAGTTAATCGGATGTTAGTTATTCGATAAGAATTGACACATTTAAGAAAATCGAATATTTGTTATTCGATAAGAGTTAATGAAATAGAGCCAACCAAGAAGAGTTATTTGAATATTAGTTATTCGATAGGAGTTAATCGAAATAGAGTTTATCGAATATCAGTTATTAAAAAGGGAGAGTTAATCGAATAGAGATTACTCGAAAGAGAGTTATACGTCGAATTCGATTATAGCGAATTCGGGAAAGTACTATTTACTTTCCAGGGTTTAAATCAAGATTTAGTTATTGATTTAGAAATTAGGTGTCTGTTAAATTATTCGAGTTAGGAAATAAATTTATAATTTAGGTTAGATATTTTAGGGGTAGGAATTATAACGTTATAGTTATAATCAAACGTTGTCATATAAGAAGTGGATTCGTAACCTGAATCCGAGAATTTGCGTAAACAGATGATTGGACAAAGTGAGTGACGAGCTTCATCTATTTCACAGTAAAGGACGTTGTTAAATTAAGGTCTGAGAGGTAATTATACCCCAACTTGATTGACTTCAGAATTGACAAAGGAATAGTTGTGGTTCGATAGAAAAGGTTGATTTGAAATATAGTTAAGTAATAAGCGATTAATGGATTAAGCGTAACGATGTTTTATACAACGTTCATTGGAAATCCGTAAATGAGTTTTGGAAACGTTTTCCAAAAAATAATCAGATATGTTTTCTAAACATAGAAAATGAAATGTTTTCATGATAAGAATTTAAGAAATAGAGTTAAGCAAATTCAGAAACTGACTGGAGAGGGTAAGTTGAACGGGTTTCTAAGTGACGATCTGATGTTGGTTTCGACCTTCCGGATTGATACTTAGAGAATTGTTCTCATACTAGTTACAGTTAGGGACTGATAGTTGCGAAATAATAGTGATGTGAAAATAAGCTATGGAAATGTTTTCCAATGATTAATAACAGATATTTTCTAAATATATGAAATAAGGAAATATGAACATATGATGATTGATCGATCGAATTTCCATTTGGAAATAAGATCGTTGTTTGTACACTGACATGTTTTCATTTGATAGTTGAATCACAGACTATCAAAGTTTTGACCATATTTACGTTGTAAATATGGAGAGACCGGTTGGATTATTATCCAAAGAACCACTCCGTATTAGCATAAGCGTTGTGAATCAAGTACGCTGAAGATAATTGAAGACGGAGTGAAGTGCTAGGGCTATTGTGGAAAGCCTAGGTAGGATGGATTCACTGAATAGTGCCTTCGATTTATTCAGTCCTAGAACAACGTATATGGACGAGTGTCTGACAAAGTATTCTTAACGAATCATATATGTTGATCTCTTTAAATGTATTACGTTGGTGGCGGAGAAATTCGTTTCTCTTAGCTTTTATACTCGTGATGCCTTGAGAAATCGATAATGATTTGGTGGGTATGACGATGTGGCATTCAAAGTAATTGAAGAAATAATCTGTCAAAGTGATAAACGTGACCTCAAACCTCACAACCGGGAAATAACAGAAGTTGGGCTAGGCAGCATGGCTAGTTGGGCCATACCCAAGCAGGGTGTATTATCACCATCTAGAGAATATTCAATTGTACTTCTTTATAATCTATTTCAATGCTGTCCCTTATCGGGAAGGATGGTTGCTGATCCCAACCATCGGTGATAATATATTCGTTACACTCAAGCTAAATGAGTGAACGGTCATGTGTGGCCGGGTTGCAAGACGTTCTTGTTGAACCCTAGTGTATCTCCTCTAGAGTACACTGATCGGAAGGTGCTCCCATACCTTGTCTGTTGGAATCCAATCTCCAATAAGCGCTCACGGTTTTATTTGTATACTATGTATGTGGAACGTGAGATGCAAGCGTTCTGCTAGATTGATATCTATTTGTATTTAGACATTATTATAATATCAGAAAGATATCCTTTATTTAACCAAGTGTTGGAGTTTTATTCACACCAGTCCCATGACTGACCCGGAGTTTATTTTGTTTTGTTTTCAATAAACTCTTGGGTGCCTAAATTTGTACGGGCAGTCAAGTAGTCGGGATTTTACAGATACACTTGGAGAGCTTGGAGCAGGAGGCTTCAGGATTATAGCTATTATTATTCCGCTGTGTTGTTAAGTGTTGTACTTTGAAATGGTATGTATATACGAGTACTGATTTGTATTTCAAAGTTATGTTATATTTTATTCGTTCCGCTGTGAGATTCGTGTTTACTCTGATGATGTAAGTTCTTCTTCTTCTTCTATTCTATTAGTTCTATCTTTTCTTCCTCACCCTCTACTTTCTTTCACTAACGTCGCGGAATTTTCGAATCTCGAGGAGTCGAAAATTTCCAGCCGTTACAGTTGGTATCAGAGCTTAAGTTAAGTGATTACCTTGGCTCTGTGGCATAACTCGATAGAGATGGGATTAGTAATATCCTAGATTGAGTTTGAGTGTATATATATGAGCGCGTAATTGTTATTCACTATAAAATGGTTTTATATTGTGGAGACTCATTGGTTGAGTGGCTTATGAATTCTGGTCGATCAGTTTGATCCACTGTATCGATAAGGGTTACTAAACACTCGAATACGATGAACCGTCATGGTATGTTTGAAAAGAGGGTAAACGAAATAATTTTACCCAAGGTATATTTTATATATTGGGTTTATAATATATGAGATATATTGGTTGTTATTATAATCGAGTTAGATTATAAATATAATGGTTATGTAAATAATCGATCAGAATTCATTTAAGTGAAATATATGAAATCGAAATGAATTAAAATCTGAAATTTGAACCAGAATTGAAATGAAAACACTGGAAATTTGAATAAGGGTTTGTTAACAGAGATGGATTAAGTATATAAGTAAAATACGTGGAATCAGATGAGTTAAATCGGAAATTTAAATCAGAATTAATTGGAATTTAAATCCCAGAAATTTGAAAAGTGTTTGAAATTGAATCTGGATTAAGTATAAGGAAATTTTAAGTTCCTGGGAGATTTTGAAATTTTTTTTTATTGAAAATGATATAGTATTGAACTCACTTCGATAGCTGGAAAATAGATTCTGATGATGAATCTAGACATCATCAGTGTTCATTTTCGATTTCTAAGTGACGGATTACTACCAAAGGTTTTGTTTTGAATTGTTTTGAGAAAACAAGTTGTTTAGAAATTCAAAGGTTTTGAATTGGCATTATGATTTCAAATTGATTTGAAAGAAACCCAGGAACTTAAGTTCTGGAATTAAAATTTAACTAATGAAGTTAAATAAAATGAGATGGTAAAAATAAATTGAAATTTAACTTGAACCGAGTTAAATAAAATTGAATTGGATTAGAGATAATCTAGAATGGAACCAAATGGATAAGTCAATAATTTGGAATTTGATATTAGAGTTCGAATGAAATTCGATTTGGATTTGAGGATATGAACTGATTGGAGATCAATTGGAATGGATAACATTGGTATATGTTGAAGTGGTAGCAGATGAAAGGGATAGAGTTAAATGCCCGACAAAAAGGTACAAGTTTATATCATATATGAGTTTGGATTTTATGAGCCGAATTGGCAAGCCGCTTGGCTATTTTGATTTCCTTTTGGATTGGAGGAGGCCTAGAGAGGCGAGTTGTGGTATGACGTATTGAGCCGTACAAAGGAGGTTATGGCGAAAATTTTCGAAAATTTAAGGTGTTTGAAAATTTTCAGAATTTTTGAAAATTTTAGTTGGTCGGAAATGAATTAATAAATTAATTAAAATTAAATGGGTCCAGTCGAAACTGAAATTTAGAGGTAAAAAGATTTTTAAATCTAGTTAGTAGAGTTAGTAGCATTTTTCTAACTTAGCAATTTCGAGGACGAAATTATTTTAAGGGGGGAAGTCTGTAATGGCGCGTTTTGTTAGCTGTCGAATAATTAATTTATTTAATTATTTATATATCGATTTGGCGATATCGATAACTTAAAGTAAAACGTTCGAACTTATAATTTTTAATTATAATTAAAACGAACCTGAAACGTCGCGGCAGTTCGCTATTTGGCGATCTGAACTTCAACAGAATGTACATGATTCATTTTAAGCCGGATTTCTGTGAAAAGAAACGTGTGGAGCTGGTGGAGTATATCTTTCTAATGGAAGAGAAAAATGGGGGTTTCGTCGTGTAGATTTTGATTTATGTCCAAATCAAATTTTAAAATAGTCGTTATGGAATCGTTTAACGACCATAATGGTTTATTCGATATAACTAGAGATCGGGATTGAATTTAGACAAGGTTCTTTTGGGACATAGTGATAATTTAATTTTTAGAATTTTACAGAAATTTTTAATTAATTAAATAAGCAACCTTTTTATTGGGAGTATTTAGCACCATGAATCAACATTCTGGGGTTTCACAATATGAGTTAATCTACCGGTATTATTATATTTTTGGGATCGTGGCATGTTACTCATCTTAACGGTATTTTTATTTCTGTCTATAGTGGCTCGTAAAACAACGAAATTTGGTATAACAGAGATCGCAGAACTTAGTTCGGGAAAAAAACAAAAAGGAAATGTATTTCCCTGATCAAAGCTAAAGCCACGTTTCATTTCCTGTATAACGCAAGTTCTGTTGGCCTCAAATCAAACTTGTGTTACTCTCGGAACCACAAAACAAATGGAAAACAAAACATAAAAATCATATATAATATCCTACCCTAAACATTTCGATCTACTTTTATTTCTCTCTGTGGCAAAAGTCGGCCGCCAATCTTGTTTCCGTTTTCAGCTGAAAACGAGAGAGGGGATCATCCTCAGAAATTCAAATAAAACAATTCATTCCTCTTCTGGAAGACGCAAGCATCCACAATACGCAGGGGGCAGAAACTCGTGAGGTTTGGGTTCATTTTTGTCGGGTGATAGTGAAAATCTGGACTTGGCCGAGCTGTCGTGAGGATTGGGTCTCGTGAACGATCTATAGGGGCGTTGGAAATGTTCGGGTAATCGAAGGTGGAAGTCAGGTGCTAGTTTGAACTGTGTAGAGAAGGGACTGAAGATGATAATGGGGTGGTGGGTGCTGTAAAGTGCGGTTGTGGTATGATTGAATTGCCTGGTGGTTGGAGGTGAAACTATGAAGCATAGGAAGGACGTGGTGATTGGGTACAACACAGGAACATGCAATTTCAAATGGTACACGTGAGGGGTGATCATTGTGTTGAGTGCGGATGTATGGAGGGGGATCTGGGATGCATGCGCATGTGAGTAGGAGTGAAACTATATGATCCAAGTGCCATTTGAAATGTTTAAACAAAGAAGAAGCACAGTAGCTGTAGCATGAGGACAGGGGATTGTTTACCGAGAAAGGAGGATACTATTCCTCACGGTCAGATTTTCAAGTGGAAGCATGGGCCAAAATGTACGGTAAAAGCCCAATTTCAAAATATAATGTAGTTAATTTAATTTAAATAAGGTATTGGAATTCGTAAATTAAACATATATCTCAATAACTTTATCATCCGATATCAGAATCCGACGAAATCAGTCAAATGGGATCGTATGGACGACGACTACCAAATGAGACTGACTGGAAATGGATTGGGACTCATCTGAATTTACGGCGAATTAAATTGTTTGATTCAAATCAAATAACAGTTTATCGTTCTTTAACGATGAACTGCAAATGTGAGTAAAACTCACTAACTCTGAATAGTTTATAATTTCATGTTGTATTGTTAGAACTGTTAAAATTGTCTGTTTGACTGTGTGTTGATTATTTGATTGAACTGCTAGTCAGTTAGTTAAATTTCTATATTGATTCTGTTTAACAGAATATATCATATGGAACTGAAAGTGATGTTATCTATATTGTCTAACATCTGTGATGCAGGGAAACAGGTTGGAGGAATCCGACTGGATTCCTCAACAGTTATTTTATTGTTTTCCATATATTGTTATATGATGTGATATAAAATCTGTGGGCGATTATATGTGCTTGGACGATATTGAACATCGTGATTTGATATGATTGAATACCATAACATACCGAAATGTTGATAAGGGGGTTTTCAATGTTTATATTGAAAATGAATCTTATTTATAAAATCGATAGGATTTTATAAAAGGAAAACATTTATTTAATTAGAAAATAAATAAATGAAAAAGGAACATTTATTTAGAAAATAAATGAAATAAAATAGAAACATTTATTTAGAAAATAAATGAATTAGAATATAAAGGAATATTTATTTAGGAAATAAATAAAGGAACATTTATTTAGATTATAAATAAATGGAATAAAGGAATATTTATTTAGGGAATAAATAAAGGAACACTTATTCGGAAAATAAATAGAATTATACAAGGATAGATTTAAACACGTGCTTCGCACACAAGTATAACACGATATGGATTTTAAGGAGATATTAAATAGGAAATCTATTTTTAACAGATAAAGTAAGAAGATTTAATTTATAAATAATGTTTTAAAAATTAAATAAGATATTTATTGTTTGATAAATGGGATATATAAGTTTGAACTTATATAGAGAAGTAGGAATTGTTTTTAACACCGATAAAGTAAATAAACGCTGTTAAAGGGAAATCCTTAGAAGGGGAGAAACGTTATTAAAGGAACATTTATAAAGTGAAGAACCGTTACTAAAAGTAAATCTTTATAAATGAATAAACGTTGTTAAAGGAAATCTTTTAATGAATAAACGTTATAAAAAGGGAAATCTTTATAAGCAAATAAAGTATTCGAATAATAGTTATTCGAAGGAGTAAATCAAATAAGTTATTCGAATTAGTTATTCGAATAGAGTTAAGTTATTCGAATTAGTTATTCGAATAGAATTAATCACATATAAGCTATTCGAATTAGTTATTCGAATAGAGATAATCACATATAAGCTTCGAATTAGTTATTCGAATAGAGTTAAACACATATAAGCTATTCGAATTAGTTATTCGAATAAAGTTAACCACATACAAGTTAATCGAATTTAGTTATTTGAAATGAGTTATTCGAATTAGATATTTGAATAGAGTTAAACACATTAGAGTTATTCGAATTAGTTATTCGAATAGAGTTAAACACGTAAGAGTTAATTGAATATTAGTTATTCAATTTGAGTTAATCGAATTTAGTTATTTGAGAACAGTTAAATCGAATTTAGTTATTCGAAAGGAGTTAATCAATTTGAGTTAAGTTAATCGATTTGAATTAAGTTGAATCGAAATGGAGTAAATCGATTAGAATTAAGTTAATCGAGTTAGAGTAAATCGAATATTAGTTATTCGAAGGTAAGTTATTCGAATTAGTTATTCGAATAGAGTTAAACACGTAAGAGTTAATTGAATATTAGTTATTCAATTTGAGTTAATCGAATTTAGTTATTTGAGAAGAGTTAAATCGAATTTAGTTATTCGAAAGGAGTTAATCAATTTGAGTTAAGTTAATCGATTTGAATTAAGTTGAATCGAAATGGAGTAAATCGATTACAATTAAGTTAATCGAGTTAGAGTAAATCGAATATTGGTTATTCGAAGGCAAGTTATTCGATTTAGTTATTCGAGAAGAGTTAAATCGAATTTAGTTATTCGAAAGGAGTTAATCAATTTGAGTTAAGTTAATCGATTTGAATTAAGTTGAATCGAAATGGAGTAAATCGATTAGAATTAAGTTAATCGAGTTAGAGTAAATCGAATATTAGTTATTCGAAGATAAGTTATTCGAATTAGTCATTCGAAGGAGTTAACCAATTAAGTTATTCGAATGAGTCATTCGAAGGAGTAAATCAAATTAAGTTAATCGATTAGAGTTGAGTTAATCGATTTGGGTTAAGTTAAGTTATCAAGTTAAGTAATCGAGTTAAGATTTATCGAGTTAAGTAATCGAGTTAAGTAATCGAGTTGAGATAATCGAGTTAAGAAAATCAAGTTGAGTTAATCGAATAAGTTATTCGATAAGAGTAAATCCATTTAAGTTAATCGGATGTTAGTTATTCGATAAGAATTGACACATTTAAGAAAATCGAATATTTGTTATTCGATAAGAGTTAATGAAATAGAGCCAACCAAGAAGAGTTATTTGAATATTAGTTATTCGATAGGAGTTAATCGAAATAGAGTTTATCGAATATCAGTTATTAAAAAGGGAGAGTTAATCGAATAGAGATTACTCGAAAGAGAGTTATACGTCGAATTCGATTATAGCGAATTCGGGAAAGTACTATTTACTTTCCAGGGTTTAAATCAAGATTTAGTTATTGATTTAGAAATTAGGTGTCTGTTAAATTATTCGAGTTAGGAAACAAATTTATAATTTAGGTTAGATATTTTAGGGGTAGGAATTATAACGTTATAGTTATAATCAAACGTTGTCATATAAGAAGTGGATTCGTTACCTGAATCCGAGAATTTGCGTAAACAGATGATTGGACAAAGTGAGTGACGAGCTTCATCTATTTCACAGTAAAGGACGTTGTTAAATTAAAGTCTGAGAGGTAATTATACCCCAACTTGATTGACTTCAGAATTGACAAAGGAATAGTTGTGGTTCGATAGAAAAGGTTGATTTGAAATATAGTTAAGTAATAAGCGATTAATGGATTAAGCGTAACGATGTTTTATACAACGTTCATTGGAAATCCGTAAATGAGTTTTGGAAACGTTTTCCAAATATAGTCAGATATGTTTTCTAAACATAGAAAATGAAATGTTTTCATGATAAGAATTTAAGAAATAGAGTTAAGCAAATTCAGAAACTGACTGGAGAGGGTAAGTTGAACGGTTTTCTAAGTGACGATCTGATGTTGGTTTCGACCTTCCGGATTGATACTTAGAGAATTGTTCTCATACTAGTTACAGTTAGGGACTGATAGTTGCGAAATAATAGTGATGTGAAAATAAGCTATGGAAATGTTTTCCAATGATTAATAACAGATATTTTCTAAATATATGAAATAAGGAAATATGAACATATGATGATTGATCGATCGAATTTCCATTTGGAAATAAGATCGTTGTTTGTACACCGACATGTTTTCATTTGATAGTTGAATCACAGACTATCAAAGTTTTGACCATATTTACGTTGTAAATATGGAGAGACCGGTTGGATTATTATCCAAAGAACCACTCCGTATTAGCATAAGCGTTGTGAATCAAGTACGCTGAAGATAATTGAAGACGGAGTGAAGTGCTAGGGCTATTGTGGAAAGCCTAGGTAGGATGGATTCACTGAATAGTGCCTTCGATTTATTCAGTCCTAGAACAACGTATATGGACGAGTGTCTGACAAAGTATTCTTAACGAATCATATATGTTGATCTCTTTAAATGTATTACGTTGGTGGCGGAGAAATTCGTTTCTCTTAGCTTTTATACTCGTGATGCCTTGAGAAATCGATAATGATTTGGTGGGTATGACGATGTGGCATTCAAAGTAATTGAAGAAATAATCTGTCAAAGTGATAAACGTGACCTCAAACCTCACAACCGGGAAATAACAGAAGTTGGGCTAGGCAGCATGGCTAGTTGGGCCATACCCAAGCAGGGTGTATTATCACCATCTAGAGAATATTCAATTGTACTTCTTTATAATCTATTTCAATGCTGTCCCTTATCGGGAAGGATGGTTGCTGATCCCAACCATCGGTGATAATATATTCGTTACACTCAAGCTAAATGAGTGAACGGTCATGTGTGGCCGGGTTGCAAGACGTTCTTGTTGAACCCTATTGTATCTCCTCTAGAGTACACTGATCGGAAGGTGCTCCCATACCTTGTCTGTTGGAATCCAATCTCCAATAAGCGCTCACGGTTTTATTTGTATACTATGTATGTGGAACGTGAGATGCAAGCGTTCTGCTAGATTGATATCTATTTGTATTTAGACATTATTATAATATCAGAAAGATATCCTTTATTTAACCAAGTGTTGGAGTTTTATTCACACCAGTCCCATGACTGACCCGGAGTTTATTTTGTTTTGTTTTCCCTAAACTCTTGGGTGCCTAAATTTGTACGGGCAGTCAAGTAGTCGGGATTTTACAGATACACTTGGAGAGCTTGGAGCAGGAGGCTTCAGGATTATAGCTATTATTATTCCGTTGTGTTGTTAAGTGTTGTACTTTGAAATGGTATGTATATACGAGTACTGATTTGTATTTCAAAGTTATGTTATATTTTATTCGTTCCGCTGTGAGATTCGTGTTTACTCTGATGATGTAAGTTCTTCTTCTTCTTCTATTCTATTAGTTATATCTTTTCTTCCTCACCCTCTACTTTCTTTCACTAACGTCGCGGAATTTTCGACTCTCGGGGAGTCGAAAATTTCCAACCGTTACATTCGGATTTCCGGCCAATCAGCATGTGTAATTTCTCTAACAAGGTCATCTCTAAGGTTCTAACCTCCCGGCTAGCCCCGTTTCTCGAGCGCCTCATTTCCTCTTCTCAGGCTGGTTTCGTAAAAGGACGTTTGATCACTGATAACGTCCTTTTAGCCCAGGAGCTGATTTCACAGATCGATAAGAAGGTTAGAGGCTCTAATGTGGTCGTTAAGCTAGATATGGCTAAAGCGTACGATCGCATGTCGTGGTTCTTCATCATCAAGGTTCTGAGGGCGTTCGGGTTTCCTGAACCCCTCATAGATGTTATTTGGAGACTTATCTCCAACTGCTGGTTTTCCGTTCTCATAAACGGATCGACCACTGGTTTTTTCAGATCCGGGAGAGGTCTCAGACAGGGGGACCCTCTCTCCCCCACTTTGTTTGTCGTTGCGGCTGAGGCGTTCGTTCGAGGGTTGCACGCTCTTTCGATAGCAGGTCAGATTCATAGGTTCGGCATTCCTTCGGGTTGTCCTATTATCTCCTCCTTGTCCTTCGCCGACGACATCATCATTTTTACAAATGGTTGTCGTCGGTCTATTCGGTGTCTTTTGGGGTTTATTCAGCAGTACGAGAGAAGCTCGGGGCAACTCGTTAACTCTTCTAAAAGCTGCTTCGTGTCCACGAAAGACCTATCCGAGGTCAGATCCTCCTGGATCGAGACTTATTCCGGTTTCAAGGCAGCCTCCCTTCCTCTCCCTTACCTCGGTATAGAGCTATATCGAGGTAGGAAGCTTAACGCCTTTTTCGATCCCCTAACTGACAAAGTCAGGGGAAAGATCATTCGGTGGAATGCTACTCTCCTCTCTCAGGCTGGCAGATTAGTTCTTATTAAGGTTGTCCTTGACTCTATGGGATCTCATATCTTCACTGCTATGACTCCCACCGCTTCGTTCTTCCGTTCTTACCGTTCCCTAGCGTCGGCTTTCTTTTGGGGAAACAAGGACAACGCTACTCGTCACCACTGGATTTCTTGGAAAGCCATCTGTCGTCCGAAGTGTGAGGGAGGTCTAGGCCTGCGGAATCCTAAGGACATTTGCTCGTCCTTTGCTTGCAAGCTTTGGGCGAGGTTTGGACAAAACAACTCTCTATGGGCGACGTTCCTCCACGCCAAGTACCATAGGTTGGAAGGTTCGAATTTCACCGGTGTCCCGTCTTATGCTAGTGAGACGTGGAAACGGATGCAATCCGTGAAGGCCTTGTCGGATGCACATGGGGGAGGTACTGTTTGGGACGGCAGACCCTTCTCTATGAAGGCAGCGTGGAACTCTATTAGAACTCCGGGGCCTCGTCTTCATCCTTTTTCCTGCCGAAAGTTTCTCTATTCATGTGGAGATCTTTGCATAATGGCATACCTACTGATGAGAACCTTCAGAGAATCGGCATACCTCTGGCTTCTAGGTGCAGGTGCTGCAGGTCTGGAAACTCCGAATCCACTACTCACTTGTTGCTCATCGGGTCTTGTGCCAGCTCTGTCTGGAATTACTTCGGGAACCTGATGGGTTATCGAGGTAATGCTAGCTCGCTTATAGATTTTCTGAGATTCTGGTGGTCAGACATCTCTGGGAAATCGTTTCGATCGATTCTTCTTCGCATGATTCCTTGCTTTGTCTGCTGGCACATCTGGTGCTCGCGGAACAAGGCAATGTTTGATGATGTGGCTATGGACCCTCCTGCCATTATTCGAAAAGTGTGGAATGATGTGTTCCTCGCATTTCGAGGTAGGCCTTTCCGGGGAGTTATCAGCTCCCATGCGAGGAGGTGGGCTACGGCCTTTGATGTTGCGTCGGTTGCGGCATCTCCCAGGGCAGGTATCGGTTGAGTTTTGGTCTCTGTGTTTATGTTGCGCTTTGGTTTGTTTATTGCTGCTTAACCCCTTTCCAACACTCCCCCCCCCCCAATGATCTTATGACGTTTGCTAGTGTGCAGATATTAGTTGGCTGGTGATCAGATGGATCAGTCAGGAGCAGCTTTTGCTCTTTGCCTTCATCACAAGAGGACAGGATGGAGCAGGTGGCACAGAAGGTTATACGGATCAGGAGATTGGATGGTTACTATCTAGGATTGTCACGATGGATGTTTTAGAGCTTGAAGACCTGGGGGACCCAGAGGATCGGGGCAGACTTTCATGTCTTTGTGTCCATCTTGGTTGGCTTAACAGAAGCTGTAGATCCTTCTCGACCTCTTCGGAGCCTGGAGCTTTCAGGACCGCATCAGTATTCGTTGATTCCTGATGCGACCTCGGTGGTCTAGGCCGCAGCTGAGATATCATTTTGGCTTGAGCCTGACTCCTTTTTATGTAGTGCTTACCTATTATATCTTTGTGTGCACGGTTGTAGATACCGTTTTTGTGAGCCTTTGGAGAATGGCTGAATTCTCCCGTTTTGTTATAATATATTATTTTATTAAAAAAAACAACTCTTCATGGAAGAGCTCTTAAAGGGCGCAAACATTATTATGGCCCTCTCATCATATCTTGGAAGCAATTGTCGATCGTGTTTAGCACACAATTCCATATGCAAAAGGATTCGGCAAATAGCATTTACGATTTAGCTAAAATCAAACAAAGACCAGAGGAGTCGCTTAACTGCTATATAAAGAGGTTTCACAATAAGTCACTCAAGGTGGAAGGGGCGACGGATAGAGAGAAGCTAAGAGTTGTACGGTCGGGGCTGCTTGTACCATCCTCCTTTTGAAAGGAGCTTATTTTAAATGAATGTGAAAGCTTGAATGATTTATATTCCAGAGCTAATAAATTCATTATTATGGAAGAAATACTTAACGCAAGGAAAAGCTTGAAGCAAGAACAAGAGGAAGGGCCTGGTTCCAATCGCCTTGTTGAAGGTTTTACAAAATTGAACAAAAGGAAAGATTATTGCTCTTATCACAAGACATAAGGACACAAAACCAAACATTGTTGGAGCTTGATAAAGATACATCAAGCCAAAAAGAAAAGAAAGCTCATTCGAGAAATTCAAAGTAAATTCAATGGGGAAGCTGGTCAGAGACAACGCAACATGGAAATGGGAACTTAACAATAAGCCTCTTATCTCAAATGATTACTTTTATTATTCGTTTAGCTTTATCATTTTTCCTATAGTCAAACAAATATTAATGTAATCTCAAGTGCTACTATAGGTAAAAACCAAACCGTGTTCAGGCTCATGCATATAACAAAAGCTCAAGTGGAGCACTTTTTGTTTATATCTCATCCCATGAGAGGAAACGAATGGTCAAATGGAAGCATTTAAAGAAATACAATGCATGAATGAATATACAACAAAGTTATCAATAAAAGACAAGCTTCGGTGGAGGTTATTCATACAAATATGCAGCAATGGAATGATTAAACGTTCATCATAGCTCGGATCAAATAAGATTCTTCTAAATCTTATCTCCCCTATTCCAGAATTTCATGACTTTGTCAGACATGTTATATTGACTTACTTAGATGTTTCTATGGAAGGTGTGGAACCTACCCTTGATAAATGATATTAATAAAGCTTCCGAGGGGAGAAACTACATCAACAAAGCTTCTGAAGGGAGAAGCTACATCGAAAAAGCTTCCGAAGGGAGAAGCTACATCAACAAAGCTTCCGGATGGAGAAGCTACATCAACAAAGCTTTCGAAGGGAGAAGCTACATCAACAAAACTTCCGGATGGAGAAGCTACATCAACAAAGCTTCCGAGGGGAGAAGCTACATCAACAAAGCTTCCGAGGGGAGAAGCTACATCAACAAAGCTTCCAAAGGGAGAACTACATCAACAAAGCTTCCAAGGGGAGAAGCTACATCAACAAAGCTTCTGAGGGGAGAAGCTACATCAACAAAGCTTCTGAATGGAAAAGCTACATCAACAAAGCTTCCGAGGGGAGAAGCTACATCAACAAAGCTTCCGAGGGGAGAAGCTACATCAATAAAGCTTCCGGATGGAGAAGCTACATCAACAAAGCTTCCAGAGAGATAAGCAACAACAAACACAGCCTCCTAGAAGAGGAGTGAAAAACAAAGCTTCCAGAGAGAGAAGCAACAACAAAAACAACCTTGCAGAAGAGGAGCGACAAACAAAGCTTCCAGAGAGAGAAGCAACAACAAACACAACCTCCCAGAAGAGGAGTGACAAACAAAGCTTCCAGAGAGAGAAGCAACAGCAAACACAACCTCCCCGAAGAGGAGAGACAAACAAAGCTTCCAAAGAGAGAAGCAACAACAAACACAACCTCCTGGAAGAGGAGCATCAAACAAAGCCGCAAGAAGAGGAGCAGCAAATAAAGCTTCCAAGAAGAGAAGCCACAAAGTTACATCTCCACCTTGTGGAGTCGCCTCCTAAGTGGGGCTAACAAACAAAGTTACATCTCCACCTAGTGGAGTCGCCTCCTTAGTGGGGATAACAAAAAAAGTTACATCTCCACCTAGTGGAGTCGCCTCCTATGTGGGGCTAACAAAGTTACATCTCTACCTTGTGGAGTCATCTCCTAAGTGAGGCTAACACCCCCTGCAAATTATAATACCCCTAAGTGGGACTCGTAATTCCCGCATCTTCCCATATAAAGGGACCAGTGTCACTCTCTTAGAAAGCATTCATCCATTTGCATATCTTATGGATTAGGAATAAGACTAGACGTTAGATACCCAAAGGCTAGAAAATTGAGAGGAACATTTGTCGAACGACTAACTAACTCAGGACATGATTAATTTATTATGAAAGTAGTCCTCTATATATACACACCCGAAGATTACTTCTTGGAATATTTAAGACTCTTTCTTCCAAACGTTCTCTGAGCGAACCTCCGAGAAACACACGCATAATCTATGGTTGCTTGATCACTTTCAATAATATTTGGATAGGTTGACACTATACACATGTATGGTCTTTAGATGGTTTGTGATGCTTTTGTTGGAGGATCCTTAATTAACCTCCTATGTTTCTTCTATGCCCTTATTAAGGAATTTTATTTAGCTTTGACTTCCTTTAATAACTCTCGGTTAAAGATATGGTTCTTCCATTTGAGTTCTAATTTTTGCTTTACCCAAGTATGAGTCTTGGGGTTTGCATATGAGTCTAATTTTTTGCTTTACCCAAGTATGAGTCTTGGGGTTTCCATATGATTTCTAGTTTTTGCTTTACCCAAGTATGAGTCTTGGGGTTTCCATATGATTTCTAATTTTTGCTTTACCAAGTATGAGTCTTGGGGTTTCCATATGATTTCTAAATTTTGCTTTACCCAAGTATGTTTCTTGGGGGTTCCATATGATTTCTAATTTTTTGTTTACCCAAGTATGAATCTTGGGGTTTTTACTAATTCCGGTTTGTAGGGTTCTCACATTATATCATAAGTACTCGGCTTGGCATTTCTAGTCTCTTACTTGAAATCTCTAAGCAAAGGTTATAGTTTCCTGGTGCCTAACGAAGGGAAGTTTCTGACCTTATGTTATTCTTATCCTAAATCATGTTGCTATAGGTTTGGATTAAAAACAATGCTTCACATATTATAAGTGAAATATAACTCTTATGCAAGTTATGTTACTTTTATGAACATATTATATCCGTCAATGATGAACCTATGAATGCAAATATCAAAATGTAAATTTTGGATTTGTTATATCACACATTTAAGAATGAATTCTTGATAATTGAATGTTTAAGTAACAATAATAATGCTCATCCAATATTGAGAGAAGAATGTTGTGCTTTAAATCACATCATCCCGCATGAATACATGTTTGAATTTGCACACTATGTCAAAAAAAATCATAACTTTGGCTTCATGTCAGGCCCAGGTTGATTGAGGAAATTTTATGCTTCCCATTTCTTGGTTGTACAAAACTAATACCAAATATTTTTATTGGTTCTTGAGTGACAGATAAGCTGTGTAGGAGCCATAGAATTTTGTCCTAAAGAACAAAAGTTTCTTTATACTAAAGGGGGGGCTAATTGTTAACACCAAAATTTGCACTGGCCGAATATAAAGAAGCAGAAGCTCCAATACCGAAAAGTATAAAAGGAAAAGCCTTGGATACACCTATGTCGACACCGAAAGAAGGAGATAAAATCGTGTTCCTCCTACAACTTTAGATTGGTGAGAGATTCAGACTTGAAACCACTTCCACTGGATTCAGATGATGGTTTCCCATTCCGTAGAGTGGTCACATTAAATAAACGAATGTACTATTTGGGAATAATGGCTAAAACAAGTTCAACAAAGGCTGTTGATGAAAGGCTGCTGACGAAAGGCTGGTGACGAAAGGTTGGTGACGAAAGGCTGATGACGAAAGGCTTTTGACTAAAGGCTAATGACGAAAGGTTGTTGATGAAAGGCTGATGATGAAAGGTTGTTGATGAAAAACTATTGACGAAAGGCTGTTGACAAAAGGCTATTGATGAAACACTGGTAACGAAAGGTTGATGACGAAAGGCTGGTGACGAAAGGCTATTGACGAAAGGCTGGTAACGAAAGGCTGTTGATGAAAGGCTGATGACAAAAGGGGTAAAGCCAGAAAAAGACAAAAACAACAGCAGAAGGTTGTAGGAAGCAGGAGAAAGCTAGAAAAAGACAAAAACAACAGCAGAAGGCTGTGGGAGGCAGGAGAATGCCAGAAAAAGACAAGAATACAAAAAGAAAAAAACGAGAGCAAAAAGGTGACACCAAAAAGGTGGCCAAAAAAGAGCGGGAAAAAGAAGCTGTAAAATGGAACCCATAACCTCTATAAATAAGACCCCAGGGATCACATTCGGGGGGTCTTTTCTCCTCATTCCACAATCTTCCTCTCTTATTCAAGAGAGTAAACCCAAATTTGTAAATCAATTTGGGAATTTCTCATGTAACCTCCTCCATGAATAAAATCATCAAAGTCCTTAAAGTGGATGTAGGTTCAAGTTGAACTGAACCACTATAAATTGTGTTTTCTTACTTTTTCCACATACTATGCTACTTGTCAGTATATTTTTGTGTGTATTTTGCTATGCGGCTCAAGCCGTTAGGTTCTTAGCAACCTGACACTTTTTCCACGATCCATTTCCATAGACCAATCTTCGGTGTTGATGGTAATATCATTAACAAGACTCCTTTCGCGAAACTCCAAACATAAATTTGACCAGAATTCCGAGACTAACGCAATGGTTAAAGTTTCTTGGTCAAATTTCATTGTTAGCAGAAGTTATATTTTTGAAATCTAATTAAATAACAAGTTTATTTATTGTCAAAATTATGGGTTTGTTACATTCTTCCCTCCTTAAACGGAATTTTGTCCCAAAATTCTTACATCTACTTATCCTATCCTACACAACCAATTTACGTACATCCATTTTGCAACCAAGTGCGCGTATGCATAGTATACATAATGAATTTTAACCATAAAATATGTGTGTACAATGATTCTAAATCGGATCCACCTGTATGTATGCATTAAGTTTTAAATAACTTCCGAAAACGAGATGCTAAATATCCTAAATATACTAGCAGTTCTATATAAATGCAAGTTTTGAAAATCCTTTTTCATCCATAGCCCTCATACGACTACAAATAGAAGTGTGAAGCAACCAATTTTGCATCCAATTCCTACTATCCAAAACGTTAACGCATCTAATCGCTTCCTATTTAATTTCTCCTAAACTGGAAAAAGCAATTCAAAACGAAGAATTTTAACGTTTCCTTTACTTATAATATTCCATTTCCTGTCCTACCGCGGAAATTTTACATCAATTCCCCGAAGTGCTCCAAAAATTCTCATTTGTAGATTGTAAATGAGGCTTAAAATAAGCTTTAAAACGTAAAATGAGTTAATTAACAACTCGCATGCATCGCTGACAAGGTATGGAAACAATGTTTCCTACGCTAAAGCAGCATTTTCCTTGCTGCCGTTAACATTTTTATCGCATCGTTGGTCTTATTGCACCGCTAAAATGCACACATAAAGCATCCAAAAATCTTCCTTACACCTTTCATGTGACCAAAAATCGAGATTTTCACAAAAATAAATTTCCGTTTTAAAACTTCTCATATTTTGAATTTTTTTTTAATACCATTTCACTTTCCATATGAAATTTGCACGAGAACTAAAATTTTATTAACGTTCGCTTTGCGCCATTCAAATCATCTATTTTAATGCAAAACAGATGCTTATACACGTGCAAAATGTCGTACCCAAATTCTGAGTTTTCACACAAACCAAAAATAAAAGAAAGTAAATCAGTAAAAATGTAAATTTTAAAAATGATATGAGATTATTTTTAGATAACGTTTGCAAAAAGTTTAAAAAATGCATTTTGCGAAAACTTAAACGATTCAAGTCACATGTTGGTGAAAAAGGAAGTCATCACGCAAAAATGCGTAAACTGAAATCACTCCCAAAAGAACGCAATAAAGTTTACCTTAACAAGGAACATATGATTAATTATATCTATAATGAAAACAATGAAAAACCTTTCCATCCGTAAAAATTATTCAACATAGTATTCTACTGTTTCCAGCTCTAGGATAATTGTTAGTTAAAAGAAAAAATTAGATTTCATTCAACAGATATGCGGAATAACATATATATTTTCAAATATAGAAATCTCATTAATAGAAATTGTGCGATTTAAACAACACTAATAGTTGCAACCAGCTACAACAACAAAGATAAAAAATGCTAGAAAGGGAAACACACGTAACAAGATACAAGAGTTACAAGATATAAGATGCACTAGCCAAAAGATAACAACGACTAAGCACAACGAGTTGGTCCAGCCCTGTGACTGGAACTCGATCGATTACCACGTCTACGCTAGGAACATAGTGTGTGGCTGAGATGCAACCAATCTCATGCGCCTGCTGACGCTGCTCCTTACGGACTTTTCGAAACTTGTCCTGGATATTGCGTAGAACGGCGAGCTCCGGGCTCTCCTGGCTTGGTTGCTGAGGCTGCTGTAGCGGTGGGTGTTGATTTTGAACAGGAGCGGGAGGTGTGAGAACAGGAGCAACGGTCAACCGAATGCCCATCCTATAGAGAGTGGCGCGGCTAATTGCGGTTGGCGCCTTCTTCACTGTTATCTCCCCCGTAAGCCTCACCTAGAAGTGTCGAAAAACACAGATGAGAAGATTACTATAAGGAAAGTGGCTCCTCAAGGTGCCGATGAAAGGCTCCTGAAGGTGGATCATAAGCACGCACGCAAAATTGACAGCTATACCGCCTAGAATAGCATAAGTAGCTCGACGCACTGAGGGATAAATCTGCACCAATCTTCCCATCTTCGGGATGACGTTGTGCTGAATGATGCGCATAACCAGACGAGCAATAGGTCGCAGATTGGCAGTGGTCCAGACTCGAGGGGATCCCAGGAAGAAGCGCTCGAGAATCTGAGGGTCATCCATCTTGATGGCATCCAGCTCGGCTCTGACCTCCGAGATTCCCAAAATCTCTTCCAAATCATCGTCAGAGAACTCGATGTGGGTGCCCATAACCACAGATTGGTTAATGCAAGACTCGTCGTCGATGGCAGCATCTATATGGGTATCGAATAGATGGACGCAACGTAGATACAATACGTGCTCAAAGGTGTCGAAGCGCAGGATCGATGTCAGGCCTGCGGCGACGAACGGCTCCTCCAAACGAAAAGCGGTGAAATCGGCGAACTTCAACGGTAAACCATAATGAAAATCATAATTGGCCGTAGCCAAG
This sequence comes from Allium sativum, assembly GCA_030737875.1. NCBI lineage: Eukaryota > Viridiplantae > Streptophyta > Magnoliopsida > Asparagales > Amaryllidaceae > Allium > Allium sativum. Next base: position 124,162,702 of record CM060918.1, on the reverse strand, counting down.
TAACGATGAATCTTCTCCTCATCGCAGTCAAACCACACGGCCTCCTGAGGTGTGAAACCGGGGTGCTGAGCGATGACGTTTCGAGGAGGGGCCATTTTGGGAACAACAAAATGGACAAATGAAATTGCAGATCTGTAGTTTAATATGGTAGAGATCTGCAGGAGGATGATTTTGGCGGTAATTAGGGATGGAACGGAGGTTGCTCGTACTGGAGCTCTGGAATGGAGAAGAGTTTTGGGTTTGTCGGAAGCCTGGAAATGGGAAGGGGGGCAGCGGTTTCGGGTTGGGTTACAGGCTATTCCCCATAGGGTGAGCAGTCGATCTGACCCCTCAAGGACGGTCAACCGCTTGCCCCTATGTAGGCATAGTCTAACCTCGGCCCAATGGCCGGAATAAATTATGTGAAAATTATAACAAAAATTCCTATAACATCGAAACGACTTCCGAACCCAACCGAAATCTCGTGCCAACTTTCATCACTTATTGAGTCGAGAAATTAAATTTCCAATGCCTTTTTTCCCACCTCCGAACAGTTGTGACCACCAAAAACGGATGAACAAATTTCAGAGTAGAAAATCGGTTAGAAATCTGAAATAGAATTTAAAACGGATTTCCCTATTACCTGGCTGACGAATAAATAAACGAATCGAAATCAAATACCTTAAAATTCAAGATGACGGATTTTTCCTTAGCCTTCTCGAAGGAAAATTTGCATTTCAACAATAGAATTATTATAAACGAAAGATTTTGTATTTACAAATCTAATTTATTATTATTATCCAGTTTATATTACTAATTAGAAAACCTTTTCGTATTCCAAAGCGTCAAGGTTTTAAAATCTCGAAGATTATTTGTGATAATTTCAATAAGTCATACAATATATATAAAAAGAGAGATACAACAAATCACAAGGAATAGGTATTAATTATTTTTAAGTTTAGAGGCATATTCCTTATCATTTCCAATTCCCTTCCTTCTACCAATTGGATTATTTATTAAAATCGTGCAAAGCCATCACTTTTATAAAACTATTTTCCAAAGCCATAATTTCAAAACTTTCAAAATCCATTTTATTTTTCCCAAATAGTTTTAAAAGTAAAATTTCCTCGAATACCAGACCAAGGACTCAAATGAATATTTCCAACAAAAGAATATCAGGAATTTTAACGAAGCATCGCATGGATATACCTCGCAATTATATTTTCGAATGGATATGACATATTAACATGAATTTCCCGTTTTAGACCAAGAAAAGGTCATTGACTGAAACCACCAAACGAAACCAAAAACCAGAAATCACGACTATCTCAGTTGTAGCTAGATTTTTGTCCACTCTCCAAACTCGAATCCACGGAATCCACCATATGCCATCCTCATGCTCTTCACAATGAAATCACCAACGCACTATGGGATAGGAAAGAATTGGCTAGAAACCCGTACTCAACATATTTTAACTCTTAGTCTCTTAAGACCTATTCTATATAATTAGGTCGACAACTAAGTCGTCGTTGAAATATTTTAAAGTTGAGTAAGAAAGACAAAGAAAATAGAAAAGAAAATAGATATGTTCTCTCACTAGTCCTAATTTAAATAATTCCTCTGATCGTTTAACATATGCTCTAATTGGAAATGTCAGACCCCATACTTTTCTAAGCCCAAATTTTGACAAAAATCGAAACTTGAACACATCCAATCATGGAGCGTGTAAATCTGGTACCTGCAAATAAATGAGCATGAGCATAATCAGAGTACAATAAAATAACTCATAGTGGAAATAAAATAGGATAAACTAGTATTAACTCAAGTAACTTTCTTATAAAATGAGTCACCATGTCAATGCCGAGCATGAGAGAGAACGATAACCGAAAACCAAACTTAAACACCTATGAGAACCAGACCCTCTCGTGGAAACATGGGAGATTGTAATGAGAAGGGGGTCAGAATAGCAAGTCCTGGTGAACAGGAAGAGTACAACACAGTTTACGATACAAAGATGTTATGCAGTTAAATCCCCGCTAATGCCTCGCAATATCCCTGCTGTAGCCCATAGCGCTACCGCTACACTATGTTAATTTAGCACTGATGAACATTAGATCTGCTCTTACCCCCGCTATTTTCTGCTGCATCCACTAAATCAAGGCATTTTAGCATCTGCTTTAGCGGTATTAATATATTAAGCTTGATTTGAAAAGTTCTCTTTTTAAAAAATTCAGTAAATTTTGCTTAAAGAGGTAAATTTAAGGAATAAGTACCAAATATATGGTAATAATCAATTACACTCACTAAATTTAGCATGCATAACTACGATATTCCTTGGTTTTGTTATATAAGATTAATTAATATTAGTTTCTTGCACACATGTAATATGTGAAAGATGATTAATTTTCAAATATTTGGTTTCAAATCTAATGAACCTTTTTACGCCCCCGTTATATCCTCACTTTATCCTCGCTACACCTTTTTGCACCTCCACTTTTATAGAACCGCTAAGCGCTTTAACTGTACAGTACATATGTATCACCTTTGGTTCAGCCAAAGACATATGCCTACCAAGGCTAGTAATTCTAACCTAACCTTGTAAACATTTACGTATGACCCTAACTATCATACCCAAGGTAGCATTTCGAATGATAACAATACCAAGATAGAACATTTATGTATATAATTCTAAAGCCTTTAAAATCATCGTTTAACTAATTATCGAAACTAAGAGTGGGATCTAAACTACTCATTCGTCATAAGAAGTTTAGTTATTTATGTATATATATTTAGCCACTTAAGACCTCACTATCAAATGATAGATAAGGGTGGATCCTCTTGATCAGTTGAGACCCTAGGAGGACCTACTGGTCACTTAATACCTCTCAATAGTTTACTCAACGCTAATATAAACTAGAGGACACTAGGTATGGGTCCTACTAATTAAGGCTTTTGTCATTCACGCATATAACATCATACCCCGCATAAGGAGAGAGATAGTAAGCAGCCACTTAAGACCACTTAGTTAAGTAAACGTAGCACGCCATTTAAGTGCCTTCTGTGGTGGACCCCCTCATTACTATTTAGCTGGCCGTATTGGATAATCTCCTAGTTGCTTAATACTTCACGTAGGATGGGTAGTCCAATAGAATGACCATACCAGACCTTTTTTAATCCAGGTTTAGGTAGGATTCATACACCATTTAAGACCCCAAACTGGAGGACCTACTCCCAGGTGGACCCCTTGATCCAAGTCACGTATGACCGAAGGAAGTGGACTACTTGTGAAGATTATCGAACTCATACCCAGTTAGCCTTTAATGCTTTCATTTATGGGAGGTGGCTTACATGATCGCTTGATATCTTTTTATAGGTGGATCTAACCATTTAAGACCTTGATCGCAAAGCAGGCCACGTTAACGAGTTATTCCCGTTTAGTTTCTTCTTATGGAATACTACACATATATGAACTAACTGTCGTCAGGGGTTCCTATGGTTAATGATATTTCACATCAGTTGGACTATATACGACTGCTAGAAAGTGCAGACATCTATCGATCAATTGACCTCGCATCTTTAGCTTACTAAGTCCAATTTTAAATTTTAATTATTAGTCCTAGATAAACTAGTATAAAATAGGGAAATTTATATCCTCCCTATTCTAGGATATTTATTTAATTGTTTCCTTATCGGACTTAGTATTTGAAACGTCAATCAATACCCATTAATCCCTTTTTTATTTTATTTATTTCTATTTAATAGTTTTATTGCCATTTATGACCATAACGGTCATATTTTCCTAAGAATCTAATTAACCTCCTAAACGCCATTTATTTCCATTGATTATAAAATATCACTTATAAACTTGACGATCATAAATTCCTGAGACGCTAACTAATAATGAAATGTCTTTATCATATCAGTCCCTTTTTATTTCTAATTTAATTGTTGAAACTCCCTAAACGTTTCTAATTTACTTTGATTTGTTTTGTATATATATATATATATATATATATATATATATATAAACTATGAATATATAACAAAAGGGAGAATCTAGCCATTCTCCAATGGCTCACAAAAACAGATTATGTAGCAAAGACTACATTATCTGTGCACACACAAAAGCAAAAGCAGATTGGTATGCAGGAGATACAACAGAAAAGCCAAAAACAAAAATGCAAAGCATAAGTTAAACCGAAACAAAGCGGAGACCTTGCTGTCAAACGCCAAAGCTGATGTAGACATCAAAACTATCAGTAGACCAAAAGAACAAGACTGTGAACCATGGTAGGGCTGAACACAACACATATTCAATCCGATCTAACCCACCAACCCGACCCGACCCACATAAACCCAGCCCATCCTAGTTCGGGTCAGATATGGGTCAACCGATACTATATATGGGTCTGGTTTGATATTATGTTCAAACCAACCTTATTTTAACCCAACCCTATATTAAATAACTAATTTAATATTAGTCCACTTAAAATTAGAATAGTATGATCCTAGAATAATGTTTATGTATTCTATAGTAAATGTACAAAAAGCATATTTCATGTCAATCCAAATTAGATAGAATTTGACAAAATATAGTTTAAAGAGAATTTTAATGTATTTTAAGATCTTGTTCTATTATGTAGTAAAATAATTTCATATGATGTGTTTTACAATGAAATTTTAATAAAATATGTCTTATAATGAATGAGTTATTTTAAATACATTATGCTAGCTGAAATCTAACATATAATGTTGAATATTTTAATAGTATTTTTAAAAAATTCCTCATATTCTAATTTATTGTTATATTAAAGCAACTCAACCTAACCCTATTAAACCCGACCCAACCCATACTTCAACCCAACCCATATCCAACCTCATATAGGGTCGAATACGAGTTGAACTACCTTAAACCTATACCTATGCGGGTCGGATGAAATATATGGTTTAACCCGACCCAACCCATACATTGTACAGCCCTAAACCACGACAAACCCCTGAAGCGGGCCAAAAATGGAAATCCAGAAATCTGAAATCCGCCACAGCTAGGCATGACGAAAGCCGTACTGAAAGACCCAACTCGGTCTATCAAAACCCCAAATATCGAAGGATCCAGAAACCTCCTATTGTTTCCACCTACCAAAAGCAGACTAATGGGAGACCAACCTGCACCTCACTCACACCTGGGCCTACGACAGTAGAAAACAACATTAAATAAACAGAGGGAGAGGTGAGGGGGTGGGCGATTTGTTTGACAAGGAAAAACATTAAAGAGGAAAAGGAAATAAGAAAGACAATACAAGCTCCTACAGCCACGACCGCCTTCAGTCGATCCCCGCTCTAGTAGCAGACGGAACTGGCAAAATAGATAATAAACCAGCCAGCCTTCTAAAGCGAATGCCAAGCGCACCCCTAGACGGCTTACCACGGAAAGCAAGGAAGACGTCATTCCTTACCCTCCTAATAATTGTAGAAGGATCCATTGGAATTTCATCAAAAATTTCCTTATTCTTGGCGCACCATATATGCCAGCAAATAAGACATGGTATAAGGCGAAAGAGAATAGAGCAAAGAGAATTTCCTTGGATTCCAACCCACTAGAGGCTCAGTAAATCAGAAAAGGAAGTGGTGCCACTTCGGAGCCCAACCAGATTCCCGAAGTAATTTTATACAGCGATTGCAGAATGACTATGGAAAAATAAGTGAGTTGCAGATTCCAACTCACCTAATTCGCAACACCTGCAACGAGACACGATTGGGATGCCAATACTCTGAAGATTCCTGTCTAGAGGTAACCCATCATGTAGAGTTCTCCACATAAACAAATAAACCTTCGGAGGGATTCTAACATCCCAAATAAAAGAGAACAAAAGAAGACATGGGGATGGGATCCTTATCAATTCCTATGCCGCTTAAACAGAGAAAGGTCCGTCGTCCCATCTGGCTCCACCTCCATGTGAGTCCGAAAAGGATTTAACAGATTGCATGTGTTTCCATGTCTCACTTGCGTAGGACCGGGAACCAGAGTAGTGCGTGCTCGCAAGCCTGCAGTATTTGGCGTGGAGGAACGTTGCCCATAAGGAATCGTTCATCCCAAAACTTTCACAACTTATAAGCATAGGCAGTACAGACATCTTTTGGATTTCGAAGACCCAACCCTCCTTTACTTTTGGGACGACAAATGACGTCCCACGAGATCCAATTATGTCGGTTAGCATTATCCTTTTTACCACAGAAAAAAGACGCAGCCAACGAGCAATAAGAACATAAGAAAGAATCAGTCGGAGTCATAGTAGCAAAGACGTGTGAGCCAATGGAGTCCAATACCCACTTTATGAGCACAAGTCTTCCTGCTTGAGACAAAAGATCTGAGTTCCAGTGGATGATCTTGCTCCTTTCTTTGTCTGTCAAGGGATCGAAGATGGCATTGAGCTTTCTACCTCTACATAAAACAATACCAAGGTAAGGCAACGGAAGGGAGGCTACACGGTATCCGGTTAAGCCTTCTATCCAAGAAGACTGTACCGGAGACAAATCTTTAGCCGGGACGAAAAAACTTTTAGCAGTATTTACGAGTTAGCTCGAACATCGCTCGTACTACTGAAAAAGCTAGGAAGACGACGAACAGTGCAACAACTACCATTAGTGAAAATGATAATATCGTCCGTGAAGGATAAGGAAGAGATAATTGGACACCCACTAGGAATGCCAAACATTTGGATCTTATTTGCTATCGTTAGGGAATACCATCCACGAACAAATGGCTCCACAGCGATGACAAACAAGGAAGGTGAAGGGGGTCTCTATGTCGAAGTCCCATTCCCGCCTTGAAGTGCCCGTTAGCCTATCCACTGATTAGAATGGAGAACCAACAGTTGGAGATAAGTCTCCAAACTAAATAGATAAGGGGTTCCGGGAAACCAAAAGCCCACAGAACCTTAATATCAAAAAATCAAGATATACGATGGTAAGCCTTAACCATGTCCAGCTTAACCACCACATTAGAACCTCTGACCTTACGGTCGATCTAGGATATAAGCTCCTGGGCTAAGAGGACATTGTCCGTTATTAAGCGACCTTTTACAAAACTATCCTGAGAAGACGAGATAACACGCTCAAGAAACGGAGCTAGCCGAGAGGCTACAACCTTAGAGATGACCTTGTTAGAGAAGTTACACAAGCTGATAGGTTAAAAATCCACTTAGGAGTGAGGATTCTCACACTTGGGAATGAGGATCAAATTGGTGGAAGTCCATCCCTAGGGTAGGATTCCACCACAGAAGAAAAACCTAATAGCCTGACAAAAATCTGCTAAGATTTTCGGCCAAACACTACGATAGAAGACCCCATTAAAAGCGTTAGGCCACTAGCACTATCCTTACTTTGTGCGAAGACGCAAGCACGTATCTCTTTCGAAGAAGGAGGTACAGCAAGGTCCTCACACTCCTAAGGAAGTACCCATCAGGGAATGAATGCTAACAGTGCAAGATCCGAAATAGACACAGAGGGAGAACCCAAGAAGGATTGGAAGTGAGAAAGAACAGTCTCTTTGACTTCCTCCGGCGTGGAAGCCAATGAGAGATCCAGGCGAAGGATCTGCTGAATCGAGAGACGACTATTCTTCTTTCTGATGGAGGAATGGAAAAACTTGGAGTTTGTATCTCCGTCAACCATCCACTTGATCATCACCTTCTGGCGAAGAAAGTCGTTTTCAATATGAAGATTTGAAGAGAAGGCAAGCTGAGCAAGAGCCCAACCCTCCTTATTAGCCGGTGAAGGGTCCTCATTAAAGGACCCTTCAACTAAGATAAGCTGCTCTTTGGCCGCCCTAACACGGTCGAAGATGTTCTTGAAGACATGCATGTTCCAAGTCTTAAGACAAGCCTTGAGATGATGCAGCATACGAGAAAACACAGCAGCAGGAGAGCAAGAGGTAGGGAAGTTCCAAGAATCTTCCACCACTTGGTGGAAAGAATGTGGGATCTCCACATAATTTGGAACGCAAAAGACGACGGACCAGATAGAGACAAAAGAGAGAAGTCGAGAATCATACGAGCATGGTCCGAGAAGGTACGATGAAGGTGAGAGACATAGTACGTGAAAGGAAGATTAAACCAACCTTTTAATCTGAATACTCTGCCAAACCTTGAAAGAATCCGATTAGGATCTTCCTGGTTGTTACACCAAGTAAAGGCCGAGCCGATGAAGGAAACCTCGGAAAGTCCCGAGCTGACAATGAAGGCATTGAAATCAGCCATTGTCGCTCGGCTAACAACATTGCCTCCCTTTTTCTCATCTTGACAGGCGACTACATTAAAGTCCCCTCCCAACGCTGAAACACCAAAGCCTAGTTCAGAAAGAGAGAGGATGTTGGACTAAAGGGTTAACCACTCAATCCGATTACACTTCGCGTAGACCACCGAAAAAAGGAAGAGAATGACAGAATGTAATAGACCACCGAGAGAAGCTGGTCAGAATCGAAGACTGGGAGAACGACCACGTCTTTGGACCAAAGAATCCAGATCTTATCAGACACACTAGCAATGGCTCCGCCAAACCCAATGGAGAGGATGGTGCTGGTGAGCTCTTCTGGACCCATGAAAGGTTCAAGATGTGCCACCAAATAAACATAATGATTCCTAACGATGCGCTTCAGCCTAGTTGTCGACGCTTCATTGCTAATACCACGAACATTCCAGAACAGAAAATTTGCCATTTAGAGAAAAGAGAATAGGAAAGCAAAGAAAAGCTCCCGAAGGACAAAACACCATGGCCCAGCTTAAGCAAGGTAAAGCGTGTGACGAGTAGATCGCATAATCTACTCGGACGCCGCTATAGAGCGTGTCTGGAAAGTGAAAGGAGTGCGAGGACCAGCGCGGGGTCTTCACCTCCCTGCCTGAGAAATCTCCTTACTAGTTTCAGGGTGCTCGAAAGAAACCCCAGAACCATACGCAAACAAATGAGAGATGGAGACACCTGTCTGCGAAGGATAAGAATTTTTAGTAAGTCGAGATAGACGATCATTAATGATCGCGATCTTGGCCTTACTAAGGAAAGAGGAAGAAGAAGAAAAAGGAGCGCGGGACTCAACAGCAAGCCGAGGCACTGAAAACTCCGTAACGAGCCTTATATTCATTTGTGCAAGGTGACTGCAATTGATCGGGGTCGCCAATTAATAAACTGGCGCACCTATGCCAGGTTTTCAAACATAGAATAGAGAAAGGATGCTCGAAGCTCGAACATAAAGAGAGGTAAATTAGGTCTTGCCCTAAAGATCGTTTGATGTAGCTGAAATAACGGAATTCGGGGTTGTTTCGGTAAGTAACGGAAAATCAATCAAATTCATAACTGTCTCAATATAACCTTTTCCTTTCTTTCTTTTTTTTTGTTGTCTGAATATTCAATAAAGACCATTCTAATGCTCCTTTTCACCATGCATAAACTGAACCAACAATTGGGATAAGCACGAAATGCACACATGACCAACAGTAAAAACATGCATAAATGCAGGGTAGGTCAAGAAATGCACCACTAGTTCCTGTGTGAATTGTAACGAAGCGGAGCTGTCTTTAGATTGACAACCCCGCATAATAGCTACAGTTCCAGAAACCAACCTCGGCCCTTCGGCAAATAGTGCAATCTGATTTGGTTGGCAATATTCCAGACAACACATATACTGGATCATAACTGGATCTAGGATACGTCTGCAACAGGGATACCTCCAAGCCAAATCAAACATCACCCTATGGTGTCGTTGACAAAACATCAGAAAACAGAACAACCACCCCCAAAAAAGCAGAGTCTCTAACGACATGAAATAGGCCTTGTTAGGACTCACCCGAACTACAAGCCCAGAGCGTACTACCAACCCCGCTGATAAGACATAACAAACGCAGCACAAAAACTCGAGAACTACTCTGACAACACATACAGTTTGCTCGAAAGTAGAAAAAGCAGAGTCTAAAGGACGCCAAAGGCCAAGGAAGCCAATGGTAGTGAGTGCGAAATCATCACCAAAAATAAACATCACTACAGAACCAACAAGAACAAACACTGAAGACAAGGGAAAAGCCCACTCCAAAAAGTGATCAATTATCCCCAAAGGCGCACATAAGCAGTAGCAAAACACACTTCGGGTTGCAATAATTCAGGAAAAGCAGGGGAAGAAATAAACAGTCTCATAGCTAAACATGCAGGTGGACAAACTTGCACGTCCAAAAAATAATGCCCAAAACTCAAGTAATTAACAAAACTTAACTGCCTCGCAAGAGAATTTCGAGCAAAAATTCTTAGCAGACCCACTTCCACTTGCAACAACCCTAAAGCAAACCCCAACTTATCCATCGGACAAATGCCATCTTCCTGTGCCTCAATGCTCAAAGCATCGCCAAAGCAATAAGATGCAGAACATGCCGCAGACCCTCGTGCTACCTAAATAACAGCCAACTCCTCATGTTGGACAGTCTCAATAGCAGCGCCAAGCATTGGACGCTGTGTCTGCAAGATGAGACTGTCCACTATCGAACCGACCATCGACGATGCTGCAAGTTCGCCTCTCCGATTGGTTAACAACCTCAACTTCTGCCTAAAAAAGTGAGTCTAAGGCCGAAAAACTGTTAGCTAAAGCTAATGCAGGGGAGACCTGTGCTGAAGCACCCGAAGGGACCTCACAAACCTCTGGAACAGCAACTTTAAGAGAGGGCACTGAAAGAAAACCACTAGGTTTTTGGCAACGATGTCGCTTTCACTTAACAAAAACTGGAAAGCCCACAGAACCACACACCGACTTCGAACATATAGGACTAACCATCGATGGACCCATCGTTGACGGAGTTCGGCACGAGGCCACCAAATCCCCAACGCGAACTCTACCGACACATAGGCCAGCGAATGCAAGCAGGCCAGGAGTGCGAATGCAATACAGAGAGCCGAACTTCAAAACGGTGGGCGATGCACGACGTTCGTGGGTTTCCGAAGAGAATGGTATACCCCTGAAAGACAGACATGGAACAAAACGGGTGATAAAACCTCCTTCGCCATGTCTATCAATCAAACATATCGTGTCCCCAACTGCGGCAAGACAAATAGACGCAGGCAACCTCACTTTTGGTGGATACAAAGCCAGTGAACCAGAGTACATAGGGAACAACTCCAAGAAAAACCCCTCGACCACCAAATACCGATGTCTAACCAAAGCAACAAAGGACCTCAGCACCCCTATTCGAACTTCCAAAGAAGAGGTTCCAGTAATAACAACCAATACGGGATAGGAAATAATAGCGTCGATTTCCTCTGAAATGATGTCTATAGAAGGGCAAGAACGCTTGAAAGTTGAAACTACCCCGTAACAGAAAATCTTCTGCTCCACAAATCGAAGACATAACCCTAATTATGGGTTGACACCGAATGCTAGAGAACCGGAAGCAAGCAGTAAACACGAGAGAGAAAGCTCAGGAATTGATTGCGCAGATCGATTGGTTAAAAGGAAAGAAGAGAAAAAAACGCAAAAGAAATCAGAGAGAAGCCACATAAAGAGCCGTTGCTTTTTTTTAGAGTGTCTACGTATATATTATATTATAAGAAATTTACTTACTTAATTGGAGTTACAATTCTTAATCCTAAGTCATTGTTTTCAAATTGTCACCGTTTAGGCCTAATTAACCTAATTTATTTTCTCCAATCAATGATGGATACAATACTTATTATTTATTTATGACCTTATTTATGGAAAATCAATCATTTTAATTGCTATAACGGTCACAACATATATTTTCAATTAATATGGATTATGTTTTCACGTATAATTCCATAATAATAAAAACCATTTAAACATATATGCACAATTAACGTAGTTATTATTCTTTTATTTTTGCTATTAAAATAAATGTTTTGGTTCAAACTAATAGTCAAACATTCCTTTTCGCATTCAACTTTGTAAAAGATTCTAAATCTTACAAAAAGGCTATCAACTGTAATTATTGTAAAGTATGCTTGAATAATTAAAAGAAGAATAAACATATTTCAAACCACAAGAAATATATAATATGTATGTTCTTGGAATGGTTGATGTAAACTATGCACAAATACATATATATTTATATTTGTACATGAATTCACACAACCTTTTCCTTTTTTTGAACATATTTCTTATTGATTTCAAATAATGTCTTTTTATTGGAAAAGAGCAAAAACACAACTCCACAATAACTAAGGCTAAACCCAAACAAAATTGAATACAAACAGTCTTATACCTTTTTAACCGAAATTACATAAATTACGATTTAACATCGAAACTACAGATCTGGATGAAAACTACATCTTAACAGTGTTTTATAGGACTGATTTCTAGATATGGGGTGTTTACACTAACCACAATATATTAAACACAAATGTAGGCAATAATATGAAAATCGAGTAAGCCTACAAAATAAGAATATTATTAAAACCACAATTTTATTCTTTCAGATTTGACAGTATTCATAAATAGATCTGATAGGTATTTTATCAGATTTAACAATCATAACTAGATCTAAAAGATATTTAGGCACACATTTAAGATCTAATACAAACGAAGAAATCAGGTTATTATATACTTTGTATATAAATTTCCCACTCACCTGAAAGCATCCAGATTTGAAATCTGAATAATCTTTTAGGCCTACAATTACTAAATTCTTACAGATCTATAGTTATTCTGAAAAGGGGATACTTTTAGATTGTAGATTTGCAAGAAAATAAGAAAAGAGGGGAGAAATCTAGTGAAGAAGAATCTAAACGTCAATCCATATCTTTTTCCACTTGAGTCCGATTATCTCTTTCAAATTGTATTGTTTATATTTGATTTTGATTGTATATGAACCAAATTTTGTTATAGAATTTATTTGAAGAGAAAGGGAAATTGCAGAACTTTGCTACTCTCAGAACATGTGGAAAAGAATGGGGCCTTAACCTTTTATTTATAGGAATTGAACTGGCCACGAACCATTAGATTTTATTTAATTAACATCCACCCAATTATATAATAATATATAAAGTATGCCTATTAATTTTAGCTGTCACCAGGAATTCTGGTACCTAGTGGGTAGACTGCTTGGGTCGACCGTCGGTCGATCGCATGGGTTGCCAATCCCCCAATGAAGGCGGTTTAATAAGGTATTATATATTTATTGTCCGTAACTTTTTCATACGGCCTCCATTCGCGAAACTCCAAACATGAAAGTTTAGCAAAACTTCGAGATGAACGCAATGGTTAAAGTTTCGCAATTAAATTCCATCATTTGCAGAAATTTTTATTGTTAAAATCTAATTAAATAACCAGTTTGTTTATTGTCAAAATTCTAAGTGGTTACAATAACATTAAATAGGAAAACTTCTAATTTAAACCACTACGAAGGCGGTAATTTGCCTGCATAAGATCACTGACTTGATTGTGTAGCCTTCTAATCTCTTCTTATAATTCCAAAGCATAACTAATAGATTAGAAATGGAATCAATTGTCTATCCATTATCAGAATTCACATCCATTTAGATATACTTGTTAACATCAAAATTCGCGTCAGCCAAATATGAAAAGGTGGAAGCTCCTAAGTCAGAAGAGAAAAGCGGTCTAGACAATGAAATAGGAAACATGTTAGAAAAGCCTTGAAGGTAGCTAAGACAATACCAAGAGTAAGGTCCGAAAGCTACAACACCGATAGTAAAAGGTTAGGGGAAATAACAATTTCACTACCGGACTCTCGACACTGAAGCCAGTGACGACAACGGGGTATCGGAGTGCTACTAGCACCAAAAAAGGACCTTTCGGAATCTGGAAGCCGATAGCAAAAGATGGCGGCAAAGAGGTTTCAACACTGAAAGCATTCAACTGGAAGCAAACAATGGGAAATAACTAAGAGTAGATGACCCGATATCGGCATAATGAACCAGGAAAGAAAAGCATGAGACCAATTTGGGGTAAAACAAAGGGCTATCGATATTAATGTACTTAGTGTTACTACTAAATTCGACACCAGAGCCGGCTGTCAGCGAAGAGGTATCAGACCGTTACAAACTCAAAGAAAATAACTCAAAGGCACAAAACCAACAACAAGCTACCAAGGCCGAAAGCAAAGGATAGAAGATCTGAACAAGGGACCATCAGTGCCAATGTAGGAGGAAAGGACTTGGAACTCATACGAAAGGTTACAATGCCAAAGCTTTGCCAATACTAAAGATCATCAAAATGAGCTTAGTTCTGAAAGTATGACATGTGAAGCTGGATCCAAGCAAAGAAGAGCAAGAGCCGGAAGCCTGCGGTCTTGGACACGAAACCAAGAAGGGATTCTATATTATTTGAAACATAGGCAGAATGGAGCAAGGAGCTATCGAAGCCAATTTACTTGGTATCAATACCAATACCGAGACACATCATACAAGGCATTCAGGAGATGTACCGAAAGCATGCTTCCGCAAGACCGAAAATAATTTCTAGGACACATCGAAAGTAAACCAAAGCTTACAAGAAGAAGAGTTATCCACACTAATTTGCTTAGTATCGATGCCGAAAGGGATGAAGGTTTTCAAGAAATGAGGATTGAAAGCATAAGAGAAATGATATAAAAGCTCAAAGCCGAAACCAGAGCTTGTCGCTGAAGACCGAAAGCAGCTCCGAAAGCTATCTGCACCAACGGACATAGCACTGATACATATGAGAAGCAACATTAAGGTTAAGCTCCTAAGGTCGAGACCGACACTCCTAAAGCCTGACCGAACCCAATGGTCCCGAAGCCGAAAGCATATCGTTGAAGACCGAGAACAAGATGAACACGATAACAACTCCAAGAGGAAAGAAAGGCAGCCGAGACAAAATTACCAGAACCGAAAGGTATAAAGCAGCTGAAAGCGTATTGTCATATCCGAAAGAGGCTTCTACTGAGCCGATGGAAAAGGGGGCTCGATTCATTTATAAGTTAAACCCCAGGGGTCTCATTTTAGGGGATTTTTCGTCATTCTCAAATTCTGTACTCATTGGAGAGAGCTCAAACCCTAATTTGTAAATCGAATTAAGGATCTTCCTTGTAACCACCATCATGAATAAAATCATCAAAGCCCTTAAAGTGGACGTAGGTTCAATCAGAACCAAAACTCCACAAATTGTTGTTTTGTTGCTATTTCCGTACATTATGTTATCTGTTGTTATGTCTTTGATTGCACCCTACTATGCTTTCAAATTACCAGAATACCCTTCTACAAACCATGCAGCTTTCTAACTTTCTTTGCGCTTAGGGAACTCTTATCCTAAGATAATTGTTGGTCCTTAAGTCTCGTAAGCATGATACTCATCTCTTGAAGGAAGAGTAACTAATCTTCGGGCTTAAGACCTTGATATATAGGAAACGGTGAACTGACTCAAGCTTGTAGGAACTAAAAAAAACCTTTACATTCCATAGGTCCACATTCTTAGACATATTTCTGGTGTTGATGAAAAATATCATTAACATTTTAGCGCTAGAAGGAGGGATTGAACCTCCGGCTTTATGGTTAACAGCTGCATCCCTAGTTGTGTTGTTCCGTCACGGGGTTGGACTAAGTTTTGAAGAAGTAAGATCAAGGGAAAGAGTCTTGGCAAGGACCGTCCAAACTTCACTTTGCTACTTAGGGGTCATTGATCGAAGGGTTGTTTAGCCTTAAACCTCCAAACTTTGCTCTCATATCCTCTTCCTTATTTCCCTTTCCCCTTTTACCATATATTCCATCATAACAGAATACTTTCTGGATCCCTTAAGGATGGTTAGACCGCAAGAGAACTGGGAGAAAGGTTCCAATGCATCTTCCATTATAGAAACTGGCATAATATCGGGTGCCAACTCAACAAATCTGGAAGCCAAGGGACCTTCAATTTTAGCAAAAGGAAAAGATAATGAGTTAGAAGCATTATACTTGACTTTGCAAGTTGACACTACTAGGAGATTGGTTGAAGGGAGTACAGTCCAAAGAACTTATGAAATGGAATCCTACCAAACAGAGTCAGATACAAAGACACCTCCCAAATTCAATGACCGAGCTAGATCTACATCAAACCTGCATGTTAACTTGGTTTCAGAAGAGCCAATCAATCATCAAAAGAGATAGCCAATGCAGAACGTGATATATCCCTGTCATTTGACACAAATGCTGTAGGAGCAGACAAACCCCTAATCTTAACACAACCACTACACCTAAGATCTGGAGATGAAAATTCCAAAAGGATAGAGGTCCTAGAATAACAACTACTTGAAATGAAAATATTATGGGAGGTTACCCAATCACAGAATACTTCGGAAAGCACCAAACCTAATCAAAGGGACGGAGTTAAGCTTTCAACCTTAACAAAAGCAACAAGCAACGAATTGGAAATATTGCACTTAGCAACATAGATTGATTCCATGAGAAGATTTATCAAAGCAGACTAGGCCCGATTGTCCTCAAATATAGTAACATATGAAGTAGAGTTAAGAGTAATGGCAGCTCGACAGTTCGATATCCAAATTAAATCTTTAGCAGATCTATAAAGTAATCCAACTTTACGAAGGAGCAATCAAGTATTAAGTAAGGCAATTGGTTCAGAAGAGAACAAAAGCCTGTTGCCACCAGAAGATAGGAAAGAAGGAACGACTGAAGCTCCATCCAGTATAAAGGCACCACGCACCGTATATGACGGAACAACAGATCCCGAAGAACACCTTGCTGCATTTGAAAGTTATATGAATTTCCATAATGCTTCTGAAGCCATTCGACGCTGAATATTTCAGATCACACTACGAGGAGAAGCCGTTAAATGGTATCATCAATATCAAAGGAAGGACATCCGTTCTTGGGAACAGTTTTCTTATGAGTTCTCTGCACGATTCTGCTACCATAAGGATCCAATTGCGGACTACCCTGCCATCATAAGTATAAAGCAAAGACAAGAGGAGTCCTTAGGTGATTACCTAAAACGATTTAATTTTGAAGCTTCAAAAGCAGGGGATATGAGAAACTTTGATAAGCATGCCGTCGTCCATTCAACGCTGATTGAAAATACACCTTTTAGGAAAAAGCTATACATACATAGATGCAAAGACCTATCAGAATTTTACAATCGGGAAAATAAATTCATTAGCATGGAGGAGTTGTATCAATCAGGAAAGAAACTCTATCACCGTAGGGAAGCCGTGATATCTCACTCTAATCAGGGATCTCAATACAGGAAGATAGGATTTCTTAAAGATCAAAAGAAGCTAAAGTGGGAAGGGGCAAACACTAATTCCGTGACCTTGAGTAAACCTATCTCACACATATATGTCGCAATGAAAGAGAGGGTCAGCATCCCCGTCCCTTTCGTAGCCAAAAATCCATAGCCCATCACGGGAGTGGAGCACTACGAGTATCAAAAGATAAATGGGCACAAAACTAACAAATGCCAGGTGCCAGAAGGAATAATATGGGGGCTTATCCAAGAAGGAAATTTGGAAGGATTCATCAAAGATAAATTAGGAGTGACTCAACAAACATTTGATCTCAAGGCAAGAATCACTTCCACACCTACCCCTCCCAAATCCAGTTTTGCTAGCTTTTACAATAATGGTGCAAAGCTTGGGGGTAATCATGAAACCCCGGGACTAGAGCTCCTGACTTTGCTCATGGGAATTTTTACAACTGCAGATCAAGAGACCATTACTCTAGTAAGTGTCCAAAGTCCCGCACTTGTCGCATTTTCCAAACTTCGAGGCATGCGGCACTTTCATGTCCCGCATTCCAGAAGAGAAGCTAGATGTTGAATAAACCCCTAGTTATGCTTCTTCTAATATGTGTAGTAGTCATTCTATCAATCATTGAGTTTCGTTAATGTCTTATTCTTATTTATGAATGATTTGTGTGGTTTGTATTTAGATAGGCTTACTAGGAGTTGTGATCCCACTTGGGATTTCTGCAATTTTAACTTTAGTGTGAGATTTTGACCTAGATAAATATTTGGACCCAATCCTCACACTTTTAGTGCAGAGGGGATAAGAATAGCATTTGGTAGAATAGTAAGCGCGGTGAACTTAAGGAGAATGAGGTGTTCACCATCAATTGTTGTGTGATAATTGAATTGCTTTGCGTTTGGTTGAAACTGAGACATAGCCGCATCGAAGTGCTCCTTAAACGCTTCGACGGTACAGATTTCGATATGGCATTCTTTGTTTCATGCCTGACTTTGTTAAGGCATCAGTTATGCGATGCTTGGTTAAGTTCGCCTATCTACTAAATTAATTCGGTCACACTTTCCTATTTCAGACTTGGTGTTCATTTGTGATTTGACCACCTGTGGAGCTTCAGTTTCGCTTTAAATATTTGTGCTCAACACTACACAATATGTGTGCTTAACACTACACGAGTTGTTTGCTCAACACTGCACGAGCTGCGGGCTCAACGCCATACAAGCTGTGTGCTCAACACCACACGAGTTGTGTGCTCAACATGACGCGAGTTGTGTGCTCATCGGTGCACAAGTTGTGTGCTCACCTGAGTTGTGTGCTAAGGTCTATAATTAAGCAGCTCGTCGTGCCTCTGCTCCAAGTGAGTACGCTCTGCCTCTGTTTCAACTAAGTATGCCCGGCCTCTGCTCCAAGGAGTATGTTATGCCTCTGCTTATGTCTCATCCCGCGGGAAGGGAACAAAAGCTCGAAGGGAGCGCTTGGAGCACATACATCCTCTGCCCAAATTTCATTCCGCAGAAGGGAACAAAAGCCAGAAGGAAGCGCTTGGAACATGTACATCCTCTGCTCAAATTTCATCCCGCAGAAGGGAACAAAAGCTCGAAGGGAGCGCTTGGAGCACGTACATCCTCTGCTCAAATTTAATCCTGCAGAAGGGAACAAAAGATCGAAGGGAGCACTTTGAGCACATACATCCTCTGCTCAAATTTTATTCGGCGGAAGGGAACAAAAGCTCAAAGGAATAAACTAAAGAACATACAACCTCTGCTTAAAGAACAAGGCTGAAATGGCCAATCAAAGCCTAAAGAAGCAGCTCATCAAATCGAATCAAAGCTCTGAAAAGCAACTTACAAATCAGAATCAAAGCCCAAGGGGGTGGCTCGTCAAATCAAAATAAGGTCCCGAAGAAGTGGCTCATTAAATTAAATCAAAGCTTAAAAAGGTGGATCGCAAATCAAACAAAATCCCGGAAAGTGACTCGCAAAGTTAAAAGGGCAGCTCTCTCAAAACCCGAATTTGGGTTTTGGTTCAGGACTTCCATCAAATACCAGAAATGGATTTCTGGTCTTCTCTCAAATACCCGAATCTAGGTTTGATTTGATACTTCTATTAATTTCCAGAAGTGAATTTCTAGTCTTTTATTCCAAACCCGAATCTGGGTTTTGGTTCGGGGATTCTATTATCAACGGACATGGATTTCTGCTATCCTATTTCAAATACCCGAATGTTGGTTGCAAAGCTTTAATTCAGGAATTTCCAAAAGAGGATTTCTTAATAAGTACTCGGGTTGGTATCCCAAGCTTTCTACCTTGAAGCTCTACAACAAAAGCTATGTCTCCTTAACATCTCACACAGGGAGGTTCCCTAAACTTACATTATGCATGATTGTTGTTCAAATACAAATGGTCATATCACCTTATCACAAGTTTGTCTATTGTTTAGTCATAATTCAGATAGTGTCACACATAGATTGTGCAGGTTATCATACACGCCCAACAAGACTGGCATGAGAATGTTAGATGTTAAGCTTTATGCAGAATAACACTGCAAAACCCTAGATATGGATATTCAAAACACAAGAAAAGACCATACACCAAGAAGAGTCCGCATAATTTGCAAAATTTATTCCTAGAAGCCATTTCATAAACATTAAAAGAATCAAACCTTTATGACATTGTCACATCATTTACTATGCAAGTTTTGTTAAAACAACACTCGACACCATATGAGCAGAGCATTGAACATCAGATTGAAGTAGCTTTATCAAGAATTCCAGTAGTCCTAAAGAGGGAATTCTGAACTCCTAGTATAAATCCCAGAGTCAAGGCCTCAAGATTTATGTTATCTCCAGGAGTGGATTTCAAGCTTACTTCTGAGACACTCATATATGGGTTTCTATCCCTCTACTTATTATTAGGAATGGTCTCCGAAACTTATATCACAAACATCCAAGTTTGAATCTTATATTGCTATTTCACATTCTCAAGTATGCGCCCTTGATGCTAAGTATCCAAGTTTAAATTTCAAATTACTTGCTCCCTATTAAGAAAAAAGTCTTAAGTCTCTAAATTCATGCTATAAAGGCCTGCAGGTATGTACATTGTTGGGTTCGCGTATCATATAACTAAATTTATAAAGTATCAATTTGAAGTTTAAACTCTAATGCTACCATCGGGTGTTTCTTGAGTTACAGAAAGGCGACGCAGGTGTCATCGGATATTTTCCCTACAAAACAAAAGCCTCTTTATACTTGAGGGAGGGAGGGTAACTGTTAACAACAAAATTTGAAACAGTTAAATATAAAGAGGCGGAAGCTCCTAAGTCAGAAGAGAAAATAGCTCTAGACAATGAAATAGGAACCAGGTAAGAAAAGCCTTGAAGGTAGCTAAGACAATACCAAGAGTAGGGTCCAAAACCTATAACACTGAGTGTCACTACTAGACTCTCAACACCGAAATCAGTGACGACAATGGGGTATCGAAGCGCTACTAGCACCAAAAAAGGGCCTTTCGGAAGTAGGAAGCCGATATAAGAAGATGACAGCAAAGAGGTTTCACCATCGAAAGCATTCAACTGGAAGCAAACAGTTGGAAATAACCCAGAGCAGATGACCGGATACCAGAATAAGGAACCAGGAATTGAAAGCATGAGACCAAGTTGGGAAAAAACAAAGGACTGTCGATATCAATGTACTTAGTGCTACTACTAAATTCGACACATGAGCCGGCTATCGACGAAGAGGTATCAGACCGTTAAAACTCAAAGAAAATAACTCGGAGGCACAAAACCGACAACAAGCTACTAAGGACGAAAGCATAGGACGGAAGATCTGGACAAGGGACCATTAGTGCCAAAATAGGAGGAAAGGACTAGGAACTCATACGAAAGGTTTTAGTGGCAAAGCAGTGCCGACACTTAAGATCATCAACATGGGCTTAGTTCCGAAAGTATGACATGTGAAGCTGGAGGCAAGCAAAGAAAAGCAAGAGACGGAAGCCTACAGTCTTGGATCTGAAACCAAGAAGGGGTTCTATATAATTTGAAACATAGGCATAATGGATCAAGGAGATACCAAAGCCAATTTACTTGGTATCGATACCAATACCGGGACACATCATATAAGGCATTCAGGAGATGTACCAAAAGCATGCTTTTGCAAGACCGAAACCAATCTCCAGGACTCATCGAAAGTAAACCAAAGCTTATAAGAAGAAGAGCTATCCACACTAATTTGCTTAGTATCGATACCGAAAAGGATGTAGGTTCTGAAGAAATGAGGATTGAAAGCATAAGAGTTTTGATATAAAGCTCAAAGCTGAAACCAGAGCTTGCCGCTGAAGACCGAAAGCTGCTCTGAAAGCTATCTGCACCAAAGGACTTGGCACTGATACATATGAAAATCAACATCAAGGTTAAGCTCCTAAAGTCAAGACCGATACATTGAAAGCATGACCGAACCCAATGGTCCCGAAGCCGAAAGCCTATCGTTGAAGACCGAGAACAAGATGAACCCGATAACAACTCCAAAAGGAAAGAAAGGCAGCCATGACAAAATTACCAGAACCGAAAGGTATAAAGCGGCCGAAAGCATATTGTCATCCCCAAAATAGGCTTCTGCTGAACTGATGGAAAAAGGGGGCTCAATTTGTCTATAAATAAAACCCCAGTGGTCTCATGTTAGGGTATTTTTCGTCATTCTCAAATTCTGTACTCATTGGAGAGAACTCAAACCCTAATTTGTAAATCGAATTGGGGATTTTTCTTGTAACCACCACCATGAATAAAATCATCAAAGCCCTTAAAGTGGACGTAGGTTCAATCAGAACCGAACCACTGTAAATTGTTGTGTTCTTACTATTTCCGTAGATTATGTTGTCTATTGCTATGTCTTTGATTGCACCCTGTTATGCTTTCAAATCACCACAGTACCCTTCTACAAAACATTTAGCTTTCTAACTTGCTTTGCACTTAGGGAACTCTTATCCTAAGATAACTATTGGTCCTTAAATCTCCTAAGCGTGATACTCACCTCTTAAAGGAAGTGTAACTAATCTTCGGGCTTAAGACCTTGATATTTAGAAAACGGTGAACTGACTTAAGCTTGTAGGAACTAAGTCCCTTACATTCCATAGGTCCACATCTTTAGACCTATTTCCGGTGTTAACGAAAAATATCGTTAATAGTACTGAACAACGATAGTATCGGCATCCAATGTTATTTCCATATCGAGTGAGACGTGGTGCTTTAAAACCACAGAAGCATACAATATTCGCAGATTGTACCTTGTCGACTTCAATAACATTTTGGACATAAGGAATTACACCCTATGGCCTATGGGTACGTTGAGCAGGTTGTTGTTGTTGATGTTCTATTTGCATTTGGTGCATCCCTTATTCTAGCTCTCTTTGTCACAAAACCTTGTAATGTCGCTCTTCCATTTCAATATACCATGAAGTTGGGTCTCTCTATGAAGATGGATTCGGATTTGATAGTACATACAGAATGTTGGTGTTATCGTATGATTCTAGATATTCAATTAGCATTTTTTGAGTTGAGTATAATTTGAAGATCGGTTTATCTCATAGTCATTGCTATATATAATGGAAAACCAATTAATGCTCAATGATTCGCTTGAATAGTGAGTAAATGCTACCGAGTGTTAAGAAAACTATGCAACGTGAATATAGTGACTGATTGCGATCAGACACCGTAGCCATGTGCTTTGCATACATTCAATGATCGAGAAAAGTAAAGCGTGAATAACATGGCTAAAGTATATGTCCTATCCCGATCATAAATTTTCTTTAAATAATGTGGATGCAGTATTTGTAAATAACGTGGAAATATTGTCTATATGTTGTTTTAGTCATTGAATGTGAAAGACGTGGCTTAAGTCTCTGTAAAAAATTGGCAACAACGTATATCATGTCTCGGCCATTGGTTGTTTGTAAAAAAAATGGCTCGCATTTGATACTTTTAAGCCTGGTATTCCTACTGCTTATAAATGTTCATTTTTTCTCTCAACTTAAACATAACCTGCTGAATTAAAATGTCCACCATTAATTGGACTTCTTTGGAGTTACTTACTCTCTTGAAAGCATGTATTTAAATTGATCGCAGGCACGAAATTATGTTGCGTACAGATGTGATTATACACCATGAAATATACTGGGACATGGTGATATAAGATTACAATAACCATCATGACTGCACCACAAGGCGGTCATGTTTAGAAATCCATAAAACGTATGGAGATATTAAAGAAGCTTCTAATCGTTACCGCGAGACTATTGATGAAAAAGAAATTTTTCAATCAAAACTTCTATATTTGATTCGTGTTACCTATCAGAATATGGAATATAATTCACTGGTCACTAAGCATACGAACTTCGCTATAGTTGGTTCATGTGATATGAATCTGAATAAGCATTACTACTGCTCTAGGATTATTGTTTTTCTATACCTTTATTTTGTTTAGTATTTGGAAATGCTCGATAGTTTATGTAGTTTGTTTTCGCATTTTATAGCGTTTATTATGAAATTATTATGAAGGTATGATGAATCATCTAATATAAACTCTTATTTACCTTAACAGAGGGTGAGGCGACTGGCTTAACTATTCAGAAGCTATTATGAATTATCTAACATATATCTCAATCGAATACCTCATGTTGTCAACATCCACGAGTCTATATCATTGAGAGACAATATCTAGTGGCTACAGTGAGTGACATTAACATGACACTATAGCCTATTTAATGTGTAGCATTGAATATTGATGAAACTTAAAATTCCATATAATATTCAATTTATTTAAGTATTTAGGTATGCTTAACAAACTCCGTAACAGTGGTTTTTTTGAAAAATTAATTTAGACATATCTCAAAATGTACAATGCCAAATTAGGAATTGTGACTTTCATTTGAAAGCAATGTTCCAATAGGTCCCGAACAATCTTTTTTGTATGGATTCTGACATATTTTGGATCTTATATATCAATTTAAAATTTATTTCAAAAAATTACAGACTACCACAACATGATAGACTTGATTTAATTAGTTTAATCATTTAAACTTTATAAACAGAGGGCGATCCAACTTGTTGAACTCATTCAAAAGTTATTCTGAATTATTTAACATAGATTTTTGACTGATTATCTTATGTTCTTAACATCAATGAGTCTTACATCATTGGAAGACAATATCTCGTGGCAACAATGAGTGACATTTTGAGGACACTATAGGTTGTTTAATGTGTATCATTGAATACCGATGGAACTTCAAACTCCCTTTTTAGAATGTTCAATTTAGTTAGGTACTTAGGTATGGTTAAAAAATACCTAACCATGATTTTTTGAAAATTTAGTTTAGACAGAACTCAAACAAGGTAGTGATGTTTGCAGTGAGAATGTAGAAACTAAAACAAGTTTTAATGCATACAAATTCTATCTATCTGTAGCATATTATACTACTTAGTTATCAAAACTTTGACTATTGCTTTGTAACAAGCATACGTGTAAATATCAATTAAAAGTTGGGAAAACCTCTTATAGTAATTTTCTTAACCCATTATCACACGTTACAAATCAAAAATGACACGGCATCTACACATAAATGACATGACATGAAAAATAATGACATATAGTACAACACATGAATAATAATAACATCTATATAGAAATGACATGACATGAACAATAATGACATACAACATAGCACATGAACAATAATATTATCGATACACAAACCGAATACGTTAGGTCTGCAATACATCAAAGTGAAAGAATAAATATATCAAACTAAGTAAACTGTAGTACATAAGATTATCCATCTGTATGTGGACGTATCAATTGTCGACAACATCTCTCACCATCATCATCTCGACTACTGCTGAGACGAATTAAATGCTCATAGTACACCAGCATGTCAGCTTATCTTGCGCTCTTACTCCAGCAACATCTGCAATCATGTTGCTGCCTCTGTTTGCCGACTTAGCTCACCATCGTAGTAGTATAGGCTACGCCAATGCTCCATGTATCTTGTACGTTTAATCCCATCTTCATATCATAAAGATCAGTGTAGGATATCTAGGTCAGATCAGGGTATTGATTCTACGCTGGAGGATGAAACATGTCAATATAACGGTCTGGTCCAATAGTAGGAACTACTATGGTCCATCCGAAGTGAGAAGCAGTGAAACACCCTACCTCCGTTAAGGTCACTCACAAAGGGAATGCATTAACTTTGGTGAAGCATTTTAGGTAAAAGACACAGATAATTTACAAGACAGACATATAAACAGCGGAAAACTGAAATCATTTCATAAATAGCGTGGTTCAGTCAAAATATTACAAGCAATGTCTCAAAACCTAACTTCTAAATTATTACAATGAAACATCTGTCTTGATTTAAAACTCCAAGTACATAAAGAAGCATAAAACGGTTGTAAAGCAACATAAATCCCCAATAAAAGTGTAACCACAGCCATGGCCCAAGAAGAGAGAATCCAAGCAATACATCTACTCTCTTCAAACTGGAAAGGGTCTGCACTAAGCTGAAGTATTCCCTCCCTGCGGACCTGGGGAGAACGGAAGAGAAGAAGGCGAAAGAAAATAGGTCAGACATAAGTCTGGTAAGTCCAGTGATTATTCAGCATGTAAACAGGTAAAAGAATCATGGCATGAATAAACTGAATATAGGACAATACCATAGAAATAAGATAACATAAGATAAGGCAAGATAAACTGAATATACTATCGCGCTCATTTCCATTTCTTTGTACTTACTACGAATGTTTTAACTACCATCATGTGTTCATAACAAAGTGGTCCCTTTTCCGATCGGCTTCTACTCGCATGCATTTATTACTTGTGTCATTTGCCCTGCTTGATTGTAGATACATGTGTTGGTCCCACCATAGGGTATATCAATTCCTATGGTGGCAACCCGACACAAATTCTAAATGCACAGTGTATACTACTGATGCCCGGTGCCTTCTTTATCTACTTCGGAGTACGTGCACGCCCATACTCCTCCGGAACCTACACTGCTGCACCACCTGCCGCTATTTTGACCGCTTATAATCAGCCCGGTAATCGTGCCCCACCCTGCCTAGTTCAAGGTACCGTGATACATCTATGTGGGTTACTGCTGAAATGGGTCCCTGTTACTAGGGTTTCCTAATCAACATGTTATAACGGTTAAGTGTTCTCAAATTTACCTAACCCCACCCATATATTTAACTAACATGTTGTATTAGTTAAGTGTTGCTTTAATTAGCTTAACCCTACCATTCTTAGTCTGTCTGTTCCTTAGCTTTAATTCATTCATTAAAGCACCAACCTCTCACATAAGATCTATATTGTTGCGGTCGCTGGATGTGTCGGGCGGTTCTGGGCAGTCTTACACCGCAACTCAGTCTAACCTCAGGTTTTTGGGCTTAATGCGTTAACCTCTCACATTAGATGTATATTGTTGCAGTAGCTGGATGTGTCGGGCAGTTCCGAGCAGTCTTACACCGCAACTCAATCTAACCTCGGGTTAGGCATGTTCATCTTTAGCCAATTTACATATTTGTCATATGTGTCCAAATCTATGTGTCAAATTTTCCACAAGTCTAGTAAATACAAGTTTATGCCACATTCCCAAGCTATGCCCAAAATTTACTAAATTAAATTATACCCAATTTTTCCCGCGTTGTAATCGCATGTACAATGAGATTCAATCTAAGTTCCGAATGGACTTAGTATTCACAAAAGCAAGTAAAAAGGGGAAAAATAGAGAAGGAGCATAAGAATTGACATAAGGAAAAAATAGGCATGTAAAGATGTACTAAATTCAAAAATCATGTTTCAATGTTGTACATTAACACTATATGTAGACAAGCTAAGCAATTCACACCATAGGTATAAAGATTAGATAGAATTGGACTTAAGGGAATTACTAATTTAATGTACAACATGATAAGTCCCATTTGATAAATCACAATAGTCTCATAGGCATAGGTTGTACAACATGAAAAGTTCCATCCTATCAATCACAACAGTCTCACAGGCATGATAGGTTCATTTATGTTAGTCCAACAATCTCATAGGCATGATAGGTTCTATTAGGTCAGTCCAATAGTCTCATAGGCATGATAGGTTCTATTATGTCAGTCCAACAGTCTCATAGGCATGATAGGTGCCATTACACCAATCACAAGTCTCATAGGCATAAGAAATTTAGATTAGACAAAAGGATAGGCACGAATCAGAATTAGGCATCGTTCTAGATCCGATTATTACAGTCATGATTTCTATTAGATGTTTAAATCTAAATAATAACTAAACTTAGAGAAAAAGGACGGATCTTGCATTCTGGGATCTGATTTCTGAATTTGAAAAGCTATCCTTTGATGTAGATGTTTGACTTGAAGTTCTTCTAATCGATTACTAGTTTGGATTTATTTTTCTAGTTAGGAGAAGATGGAGGAGGCTATGCTAGCTTGTAGACGAACAGCATAACGACACCATAGTCTTAGGGTTATGAGGTTAGGGTCTAGGTTTGGCTATGTATATATAGATGTCTAGGATTAATTCTAGCCTTTAGATTAGTCTAGGAGAAATCAGAGCCATCAAACCAAAGAGATGTGTCATCCAGCCAACCATAACATGAAACATAAGCCCTAACACCTCAGAAATTAGTCATTGGCCAATCAGAGAAGGCCACATCAGCTCAGGACTACAGAAATTCGTCACAGGAAGCAAATATCAAAGGGGTCGACTCTCTACAGGGGGGTCGACACCTATATCGACTCCCCTATAGGGGGTCGACATCTATGTCGACTCCCCCTGGGGGGGTCGACACCCTAAGCGGGAATTTTCCCGCTCAGCCTGTTCTGTCCGAATTTTGAATTTTGAACTGGATTTATTATTTTATTATTATTTTCTGTTTATTCTTGAAATCTTCTGAACTCCATAACTTCTTCATACGGAGTCCGATTCACGCAAACTCGGACTCTATCTCAAGCAAAATTCTGAGACGAACGCAATGGCATAACTCGTTTCCCTTAATTCTTCTTCTAAAAATTAAGCGTTCTTAGATTTATTAATTTTAATATTCACAGAAAATACGGGGTGTTACATTCTCCCCTCCTTAAAGGATTTCGTCCCCGAAATCTCTAAGTTAAGAAGAATGTATCCTAACATACAACATCCATCTACTCAACCATCAATCACAGGCATCCATTGTCCTTAAAAGACTTCTAATGCTTTCATGATCATATGCATAGTGTGTGTATATGTCCTTATCTAATGCAAAATCAGGCGGTCTACTGATTCAGTTGACCTCCTTGATGCGAATCATGTCAGTGCTATGAGTCCATCATGTTTGCAATTATTCCTAATTGTATTTTGTAACTTCTACATGAGTGCACAGTCATTCGTACAAATGCGACGTCCACATGATAACACATCAAGTTTCAATCCATATATAAATTCATATATGCATATGCAATATGAAAGTGTCTGAGCCGATCTAGTACCTAGTGTGTGTGTATGCATCCACGAGCAACCACTAGCAACCACTTGCAACCATCAATCATAACATGTTTGAAATACATGTTTGCATCCATTGGTTTCTACCTAAGGATCAAGAATAGGATCGAGGAGATTTACAAGCATGATTAAACTTATGAAAAAGAGATCAAGAATGTACCCTTAAAAAGATAAGGGTAGGCTGCGCGTATCTTGTCCTCAGTCTCCCACGTCGCGTCTTCCTTAGCATCACTCCATTGTACTTTAACTAGCTTGACCTCACGATTATGTAGCTTTTTAACTTATGTACCCAAGATACGAGTTGGAACTCTTCTCACCATTGCTTCTCGTTCCACTTCTATTTCCTCTAGTATGCTTGGCTCCACAACTTCCGCAGACTCATGTAAGCACTTTCGTAGATGAGAGACATGAAAGGCATTATGTACTCCAGCCAATCTTTCGGGCAGCTCTACTTTATAAGCCATCTTCCTGATCCTCTCAATGATAGGAAATAGCCCTACAAATTTTGGTGCCAATTTTCCTACGGACCCAAAGCGAACGACATTCCTTAAAGGAGATACTTTAAGAAAAACTCTGTTCCCAACCTCAAACTCAAGGTCGGTCCTTTTTTTATCAGTGTAGGACTTCTGTCTATCTTGTGCGGTCTTCATTCGTCTTCGTATCAAGTCCACCTTCTCTGAAGTTTCTCTGATCATGTCAGACCCAAGTACGAGCTTGTCTGTAGACTCCCACCAACAAGTTGGTGATCGGCATGGTCTTCCATATAAAGCCTCAAAGGTTGCCATGCCTATGGTAGCTTGGTAGCTATTGTTGTAGGCGAACTCCACCAAAGGAAGGTGATCCTCCCATGTTCCTCCAAAATCAAGTATGCACAATCTCAAGTGATCTTCTAATACTTTGTTCACCCTTTCCATTTAGCCATCGGTTTGAGGGTGATAAACAGTGCTTAAGCATAGTTGTGTGCCTACAGCCTCTTGCAAACTCTTCCAAAACTCGCTCGTAAAGATAGGGTCTCGATCACTTACTATGCTGGAGGGTATTCCATGCAGTCGAACTACTTCTTTAAGATAAATGGATGCTAACGATGAGGCAGTCCTCCTGCTCTTAACAGGTATAAAGTGAGCGCTTTTAGTGAGCCTGTCCACTATTACCCAAATACTGATTTTGCCCTTTCTTGATCTAGGCAACCCATCAATAAAGTCCATCGAAATGCTATCCCATTTCCACTGTGGGACCTCTAGAGGATGAAGCAGACCACCAGGCTTCTTCTGCTCTGCCTTGACTTGCTAGCATATCAAGCATTTAGAGACAAACTCAGCTACATCCTTCTTCATGCCATTCCACAAGAAAACCCTTTTTATGTCTTTTTACATCTTGTCCCAGCCTGGGTGTATGGTCAACTTAGAATGGTGTGCCTCTTCGAGAACGGTCTTCACCA
Source organism: Allium sativum (assembly GCA_030737875.1). Classification (NCBI taxonomy): domain Eukaryota; kingdom Viridiplantae; phylum Streptophyta; class Magnoliopsida; order Asparagales; family Amaryllidaceae; genus Allium; species Allium sativum. The sequence continues at coordinate 124,132,551 of CM060918.1, read as the reverse complement.
AATCCCTTGCTTGTGGGACGCATAGTCTTCCATCCCGTCTCAACCAACCCTTGTCATCGATGGAGTATCTATTGATGTGACTAGAAGTCTCACCTCTAATTAGCTTATCCATCACATAACCTAGCTGAGGGTCTTCACATTGCGCGGTTCCTATTGAGTCCAAAAGAGTAGGCCGCACCTCTAGCGATGCTAAAAAAACCAGGTATAAATTCAAAGGAGGGTCTAAAGTCAAAGTTTGCTATGTACTCCAAGCTTTGCCTTTCTACAAAGAGAGGACTTAAGATCGGCTTTTGCCTACTTAAGGCGTCTGCTACCACATTGCCCTTGCTAGGGGTATAAGCAATCTAAAGATCGTATGAGGCAAGAAATTCCATCCACCTTTGTTGCCTTAAGTTAAGATCTTTCTATGAGAAAGGGTACTTTAACGATTTATGGTCAGTAAATAATTCAAACCTTTCTCCTAGTAGGTAATGACGCCATGACTTAAGAGCGAAAACAATGGCAGCTAGTTCTAAATCATGAGTTGAGTAGTTTTTCTCATGTACCCTCAACTGCCTTCCTCCATAACAAACTACTCTTCCCTCTTGCATCAAGACAGTGCCCAATCCTGTACTGCATGCGTCTGTGTACGCAGTAAACATCTTACTCCCATCAGGCAATGTCAGAACCGGGGTTGTTGTTAGAATCTTTTTCAATTGTTGGAAAGCAACATCGCAATCCAAATCCCAAGAAAAAGTTAGGTTCTTCTTTGTCAACCTAGTAAGTGGGGCTGAGATCTTCGCAAAGTCCTTAATGAACTTTCTGTAAAAGCCTGCCAGGCCGAGAAAACTTCGTACTTCGGTTGCATTCCATGGGATCTTCCAATCCTGCACTACAACTACTTTTGCAGGATCCATAACTATCCCCTCTTTGGATATTACATGTCCAAGAAACCTTACTTCATCTCTCCAAAAATGGCATTTGGAGAATTTTGCTTTCAGCTGATGTGCACGAAGAGTATCCATAACTTCCCTTAGTCATAGGGTTATGAGGTTAGGGTCTAGGTTTGGCTATGTATATATAGATGTCTAGGATTAATTCTATTATTTAGATTAGTCTAGGAGAAATCAGAGCCATCAAACCAAAGAGATGTGTCATCCAGCCAACCATAGCACGACACATAAGCCCTAACACCTCAGAAATTAGTCATTGGCCAATCAGAGAAGGCCACATCAGCTCAGGACTACAGAAATTCGTCATAGGAAGCAAAAATCAAAGGGGTCGACTCTCTACAGGGGGGTCGACACCTATGTCGACTCCCTTATAGGGGGGTCGACACCTATGTCGACTCCCCCGGGAGGGTCGACACCCTGAGCGGGAATTTTCCCGCTCAGCCTGTTCTATCCGAATTTTGAATTTTGAAATGGATTTATTATTTAATTATTATTTTTTGTTTATTCTTGAAATCTTCTGAACTCCATACCTTCTTCATACGGAGTCCAATTCACACAAACTCGGACTCTATCTCAAGCAAAATTCCGAGACGAATGCAATGGCGTAACCCGTTTCCCATAATTCTTCTTCTAAAATTAAGTGTTCTTAGATTTGTTAATTTTAATATTCACAGAAAATACGGGGTGTTACAAGCAGCCGCCATGTAATTTGGTGCACGACAACACTGACTGGGTTGGGTAAGATCCTCAACAACAAGGGGATGTATGCCATGTCGTATAACAGGCAGACCGACTAAATCCATCGTCGCTGCAAGCATAATGGTATCAATAGAACCAACGGAAACTCTATGTGAGAAGTCCATGTTTGACCGGTAATAACAAAACTCTCGGTCGTCCACCAACCTCTGGCCTTTGCAAAGTCTATCTGCTATGATGGATAAATCATATAGCGATAAATTTGAGAGTGTGGATCATTGGAAATAGCATCAAAGTTGTACAACTATCTCCATCACCTCTCACTAAGATACCAATAAGCACCGAACACCGAGGGACAAAATATGAGTGGAAATTTGCACTCAGCAGTTATCCTCGCAATCTCTATAAATCAATCCCAAAGATATACTACCATGAAATGAATTATCATATAATCAGGTGTTTGTACATCCTCAAGTAAATTTGGTTGTGGGCAACTGAATATACATGACGGGATCCATCATCCCTTTGACCACTGGTGTCCGCAGTCCAAAATGAAAATGAGGAAAATGTCAAAACTTAAAGTGATGAAATGAGAATTCTTGAAATATCAAAATATCAGTACTGTAATAACTTCCAGAAACCAAATAACTAAATTTATGCATTTGGAATGATGCACTGTATTAGGGCTTTCAATGGATACTTTTGGATACGGATAGTGTTATAATCGTATATGCAACCGAAATCATTTTCGGATATTGGATATTCATATTCACGGATACAAACGAATATCGGATAATTATCTTATCTGCCAACGATCGATAAATTAAGAAATATAAATAAAAAAAATTAGTTTAACATTAATGTTTCCAATTCCATTGGTTATGAAAGTGTTAAAAACATTCAGATATGATGAAATCAAATAGATTTGAGCAGTTAATATGCATTTAGTGCATATAATATAAACCTTTAACTTAATAAAGCAACAAATAAATCTCATTCATTGTATTAAAATACATATAATTTTCAGCATAATGTTAAAAAACGAATGAGTAATTTTAGGATGCGGATATCTACATATCCGCATTCGTTTTTCGGATATTGGATATTTATCATCTTTTTGGATACAGATGCGGACGGATTTCGAATTTTTCGGGTACCCATTGGCAGCCCTAAATGTATGTCAAGGCATTTTTACAGGTATGCAAGAATAATTATACCTCAATTGTATTGAACAACATCACTAAAATCCAACTCAAATACGACCTCAATAAACCCAAACTACTGCTCGATGTGCTGAAAAACTGGTTACCCATGAGGTACAAGACAAAATCGTGCAAGCTCCAAATCATCATCAAGAGAGTACTGATTGAGTATGCTATTCATGGTAGCACTGGTCTGATATGACACATCCGAAGTGTCCAAATGATGTAGAAGATCATGAACAAGTACACGATCACACAGTCCAACATCATCGAAAGAGAGCGAGGGATATTTTACTACCCCAAGCTAATGTCGGTAAGTATGGAGAAATCAAACAGTATAACTCCTAGTTCATTGCAAGAAAAGTGGAACGTGTAGATAGTTTTATACCATCATAAAGCAATAGCCAAGCACAATTACACATCACCGTGCATAACATGTTGAGTCCTAAAATTGTAGAGTACGTAATAAGGTAAACTATGAAATGATAAATTAACTAGCATTTTCAATAAAAGGATCGTTAGATAATCTATAAAATAGTGGAATCCTAGGTCGTATTCAAGTGCTACGAATCTATCCTAATCCCTAAATGTGCATGGAAAAAATATAACCATACATGCTAACAAACCACATGAACAGATATTTCATGACTATTAAAGTTGAATGCAAAATCATATTACATATTTCATCTGACAACCTATTGCAGTTATTTTAATCATATAAAAACATTTACAGTCAAACTCATATATGTGCTGACACGTAATTCTCATTTTATAAGTGCATGAAAGATGGATAGCATAGGCAATTTCATCGTACTGGTGTTGAGATCTAGAAATCCATCAAACTCGATGACTCTAGCAAAACATGTCCCACACTTCTACGCATCCTACTCGATCGACCATCTCTATGGCCTCCGCGACCACGAAGAACATCTTCTTCTTTTTCTTTGTCCTATTTCTCAAAATTTTCAACTGCTTCTAGGAGATCTATTCCATGCTCGTGGACGTACAGTGCAGCCATATGTTCTTCACCATTCCCGCCAGCGCCGCAGATAACGCCTTCTCTATACATGAATTTAACAAAAAAATTAGCAATTTAGACATTTCTTCGAGTGTATATCTCAAAAATGACATTTAAATTGGTTAAAATCTAAAGGATTTGGATTTTGAAGGAGGAGAAGATGGTGTAAATTTTGGTTTTTTGGATGAAAAATGGAGATGGAGGAGGAGGGAGGAAATGGAGACGGTTGGGTTGTACAGGATTTAGTGTCTACAAACATTTTATCGTTCTAAATTTATAATGGCAAAGTCTTTGCCGTTGTAAACACTAAACCGTGGCTAGCTCTCTTTTCTAGTCGCTCCACCCATTTGTTAGGTTGCTGACAATGAAGCAAAATGCAGTGAAGAGAACAAATCATTGGTTATGGTCAAACAAACCCTCACGTCAACATACCTCAGTTGCTCAAGATATGAAAATCCCAATTTAATGTTTCTACTTTTAATTCAAGAAAAAGAAATGGTACTTAGGAGCATAATACAAATCTTAAAATAAGTACGGATTTATCTTCCCATGGTCTAATAATATAAAAATTTATAAATGAATTACTAGAAGATATGTTAGTATTACACAACAGATAATATGCTTCACCGATATCCATGCTTGTAATAGTACTATACGACAAATAAAGCTCTCATAATTCTTTCCATTTGTGCCCTTGAAAATATGTATTTGTGTGTATTTAATTAGTAAATGGACTAAATATTTATGTAATTAATAAGTGGCGGTCTTTGAAATATTATAAAAAATTTGAAACTAAAATGGTATTTTAACAAATAGTTTGTTAAAGATGGTTAAAAAAATGAAAATAATTGTAGGAAAATTAACAAATTTATGCTAATTTGTTAAGTTTATAACAATGTTAGACCTCTTTACAAACTAATTACAGAAATAAGACTTTTTTTTACGAGGGCATTTGGGCGACTTTTTAAAATTCACTTAGATCATCTAAAGCTTAAAACAAATCTGTAACTTCCTTTCTCTTCATTGCTCCACTTCCTACTGTATCAAACCTTACATCATTTTCTTCATTTTATCAATACCTTCTTCAAATTAGTCACTTTATTAAAGCTCAACGGTTTGAAGACACTTTCTTAACGTTTACTCTCTCAATTTCTTCTTCAAGTAAGGTAATTTGTATAATTGTAAATCTTTAAGATGTATGGTTGTAGTTTAGTATATTGTTGACCATTTTTTTGGTACACATGGATAATTGGGAAATTAACGATGAAGTGATGAACAATTGTTATGAAGAATATGAAACACGAAGGGTTAGAGTGCAGTATAAGGATGTTGATATTAAGTTTGTTCCAGTAACTCGGTTTGATTTAGTCTCTCATCAGGTTCACTTTGAAACATCGTCTTTAAATGCTCGTTTGCGCGCAGTACTAGCAAATCAAAGATCCAACACACAATTTTGTATGATGGGAAAATACTAGAGCCACCGCATTCTATCGGTCTTACACTACCATCAGGTGTGTATCATGTTTGTTGTTATGGAGAAGAATGTATGGTGGTTGTTTCCAAAACCGAAAAGAATGTTAGATGTAGATTTTATGGTTATGTCACATTACAAATATCATATGATGAGTCCTAATGAAGTTCGGTGCTGTAATTTTATGAAATGGATTGATCCGTTATTGTATGCTCGTGGACTTCAGTGTCCTCTTAAGGCGCAAGCCAGAATAAGGCGTTTAAACAAGGAAGTTGAAGAAATGAGTATAGATGGTTTTGTCAGAAGACAGTGATAGGTGTCAACCGAAGCAAGCAAGCATGTGGTCTTGTTGATCTTGGTATTTGTGTGTTCGTGCTTAATTTTAATTTTGTATCAGTGTATGTGATAAGTTTGGCATAATTGATGTGTGTATGTGAAATATCAATGTTTTGAGTTAATTTTGTTTTCTTGCTAACTTAGTTTTCCATTTTTGAATTTTATAGCGAAACCAGTATTTCTATCCAACTTTGAGAGTTCGTATCTGTCTTGTTTCTTGTTAGATTTACGTCAAACTTTATTTGTTGGGTAGTATTGTTGTCGAACTATATGCATGTCAAATTGTAGATCATTCTGTTTTTGTGTCTTATAAAAACTTGATGCTAAATATTGAATCGCACCGTGTTTTGATCCAGTAGTTTACATTGAAATCTAGCTGTGAGTATAACTTTATGACTTTATATTTCTCACGTTTATTCTTGGGTTGTGTCCAAATTTTTTTTCATTGAAAGTATAATATTTGAACTCATCGTCTGTAAATTTTAAAGGCTATTAATCATCCATAACAAATTGAAAACTAGTACGAAATATTGAATTGGAGAAAGATTTTGCAGGAAAATAGATCTGGGTGAATTTTCGAAAGTCACTTGTTGACGATTTTTCAAAATTCACAAAAGGCTACTTTTCAAAAGTAGCCCAATTTCCTGAATGAAAACAGAAACCTGCTCCTCGTCTCCCCTCCTTTCAAAAACATCTCTTTATTTCCAAAAACCCTTATTCTCTTCTAAACCATTAATATATCCAAAATTGTTAATTTTTAGCAAATTACACTTTGTTTCAGGGCATGGCAAGCACTCGATCATACAAGAGGATATAGGTATTGGTTTCTCCAAAATCTAGGTTTTATTTGAAAAATAGATTTTTGTATATTCGATAATGGTGCTAACTTTATTTAAAGTATGTAGTTTTAGAGTGAATTATTCATATTTACCTATATCTTCTACACTCGATTGAGTTGAATTTGACAAAGAATGATCAAAGTAATTCGGTTTTACATGTTTTACAAATTTTGTATAATTTTTTTTCATGTTGTCATTGTACAGTATGTTGAGATGGAAACTGGTCTTATAGACCCTTCTGTATTATATCTACAACACAGGCATCGTACACCTTCAAAGGTGTAAATAATACTTTATCTCATCAATCTTTTGATACAATTCCAAAACTAGTACAGTCACTACTAAAAAGAGTTAAAACCAATAGGTAGACCTTGCAAATAAAATCAAAGATTCAAAGGTAGCTTCAAAAAAAATTTTGTTCTTTTGTACAAATATAAATATATCTATGTCTGCAAAAGGAGTTATGGAAATAGACTTTTTAACAAATTAAAATGAGATTTTTAACGAGTTGTGGAGGTAGACTTTTCAACAAATTAAAATGATATTTTTAACGTTACAACCAAGGTTTGAAGAAAATTCAAAACATGCATAAATAAAATAAAAAAATAAAACCATCTACGGGGAATAGGCCGGTTGGTTAGAACCGCTTTGCAAAAGGGGAGTTTATGTGGCGGACAGTAGAGCTCCCTAGCTTTACTCTCTGAAGTAAAGTTTTTAAAAAAAAAATATTAAAAAAAATTAGTGAGTCTACTTAAAAAGTCGTCAACCTATAGCAATTACAGGAGAAGTAGAATTGAGAAAACTAAAAGAGATAAAAGTGATGTAAACCTTTAGGAAAATAGTGTCAAGGACAAAGTTACGGGCTTTTTCAGCTGTAAGAATGGCCTATTGAAATTTTATTCCAAAGGACAAAGCATTAGATTTTAGGTATTGGTTTTACAATGTGTATGGTATCAGAATTTAACTACCAGTTTTTAAGTATCAGTTTAAAGTGTGTATGATATCAGAATTTAGCTATCAGTTTTTAAGTATCAGTTTTAAAGTGTGTATAGTATCAGTTTTACAGTGTATTGTCCTTACAAATAAATTTTTGATAGGTTGTCCTTATGCTTAAAAAATATATAAAGTTTGCTCATCACAATAAAATGAACTTGCTTTGCCTTTCACTGTGATTAAAAAACGTTGATTTTTCCAGCTTCACTATAAATTGATGGGATGAATTGACCCTTATTTAATTAAAAAAAATCTAATGTAGTATTTGGCTTATTTTATGTTTTGAGTTTCCGACGTTAACTTTAAAATGTGCTAAAATTTGAAGGGTAGCCGTGTTGACGAACCAAAGGCAGAGGAAATGATAGAGGGGATGGAGGAACGGTGGATGGATGGATAAATGCTATTGTTCTTCTGTTGTTCTTTAAAATATAGAAAATAATAAAAAGTATATTTTGTTTTGAGTGTTAACTTCGTTTTGTAAAAGATCGTTTTTCACGATGTGTGTGTCACATGATATATGTGTGTCGTTCGCATTATTGCATGTACGAAAACCAAAAATTAAAAAATATAAACCAAATGCACCTTAAATTTCTATTAACAGATTTCATATTGGGGAAAAATTATAAGGACAAATTATTTGAAAATTTTAGCCACAAGGATAAGGCACTAATAATTTATTGAGACAGACAAAATTTTAGCCTAACCCAAAATTATTCCATTGTTTTTCGTGCATATTCCCATCTTTCAGCGCGATACACTACAGTATTAATACCATTTCAATTCATATATCAAAAATCATGAAATTAATCAACAATGGTGACCAAGTCTCGATCAACATCTTCTCCTACTATCAATTCAACAAATGTAATCAAAAATCCGACTGATACTGATGAAACCCTAATTCGACTCAAACTTTAATCGCAAAAACCTAGCCATATCCTAACTGATACTGCTGAAAAATTACAAACAAATGTTGAAACCCTAGGTGGTGAGGAAGAACTCAGAGATGACCGCCAACATCATACAGATGATCAAAATATTGAAGAAACTAGAACGGAAAAACAATATTATTAATGTTACAAAAAGCACTGAAATGCCAACGATTGAAGAAAAAAGATGTTAACTAGGGAGAGAAGGTCCAAAAAGTTTAATAATCCAAAACGCATTACAAAAGTTAGCAAGATTAAGACAAAGGAAGAAAAATTACGGTAAATGATACCTTAAAAATTCAAAATTGGTACAGTTTTTTTTAACTGTCTAACAATAATATTCATATTCAATCTTATATTACGGTAAACAGGTGGAAGTGGATAAAAGGAAGCAGCTTCAATTTATATTAGATATAGAATTGCAATCTTTAAGACAACAAGCCTTTATTAGACGTGAGTTAGAAGGGGACAGAAACACAAAATTCTATCATAATTCTATCAAAATTCACATAGCAAGGAACTTAATATTCATGGTTAAAGATATGAATGGTATTTTTCATAATACTGATGATAGGATTAATGCAGCATTTGTAGATTATTTCTCCTCTATATTGGCCAATCCAAATACCCATAAAGTCAATATCAATCCCCTTAATTATATTATTTTGCCTGCTATTTCATATCATCAATCTGAGAATTTAATTAAATTAGTGACAAAGGATGAAATTAAAGAGGCTGTCAATAACCTGAATTCAACTAGATGTGGTGGCCAAGATTGGTTTAATGCATTTTTTGTTCAGAAAAATTGGGAAATTATTGGTGAAGACACTTCTCAAGCTATTTTGCATTTCTTTGTTACAAATCATTTACCAACTAGCTGGTCTGCTACTTTAATTGCACTTGTGCCTAAAGTGGATAATCTAGTATCAGTTGCTGAATACAGACCTATCTCCTGCTATACTATTTTTTATAAAATTATCGCTAAAGTTCTTTCCAATAGAATTCAGATTGTTTTACAATCTATCATTTCTTCCAACCAATCTGCTTTTATTCAAGGTAGATCGATTTCAGACAATATATTGTTAACTCAGGAGCTTTTGTATGGTTACAACAGGAAGGGGATTTCTCCTAGGTGTATGTTGCAGTTAGACATTGAAAAGGCGTTTGACTCTATTGCTTGGCATTCTATTTTTGCAATACTAGCCAGAATTAATTTTCCAATTCCTTTTATAGCATGGATTTATACTTGTGCCTCTTCTAAGATATTCAATTGCTAGGAATGGGAATTTTCATGGTTATTTCATAGGTACTCAAGGGGTAAGGCAGGGAGATCCATTGTCAGCTTACCTTTTTATCATAGTGATGGAGCTTTTAAATTCTTTGTTGATAGAAAAGGTTAAGAGTAAAAAGTTGGAGCTTCATCCTAAGTGTAAGTCTCCTATGATCATTCATTTACTTTTTGCAGATGATTTAGTATTATTTACTAAACCTACTGAAAGTAATATTCAATGTATCATAGACACTTTACACTCTTTTAACCTATTAACTGGATTGCAAATTAATCTCAATAAGTCTCACATATTTATTGTTGGACTTTCAAGTGCTAGGAAGAATGAATTAATATCTAATTCTGGTATTAAGGAAATGCCACAGAATTCTACTTGTTTGGGTCTACCTCTAATCAGTTCACGTATAACAAAGAATAACTGTTTGCCTCTTTTTGAGAAGATTATGTCTAAACTACAGCAGTGGCCTTCTTGTAGTTTATCCCAAGTAGGTAGATTAACCATTGTGCAATTAGTAGTAATGGCCTTTACTACATATTGGACAAGACATTATGTTTTGCCTTCTAAGTTGATTAGCATGATAATTGATGCACTTAATAAGTTTCTTTGGCATGGTGATCTCTTTTCAAGGAAAATGATTCCTATATCTTTCTATAAACTGTTTGACGATAAATTGCATGGAGGATTGGGCATAACAAACTTATCACTTCGGAATAAGGCGGCATTCTCTTTTTATTTTTAAAAGCTACATGCTAGGGATAGTTGTTTATGGTCTCAATGGGTCAAAGCTAATTTGATTGGGAAGAATCACTTCTGGACGATGGACACTCCACAAAATTGCAGTTGGAGTTAGAGGAATATGCTAAAGTTAAGAAATGCTTTTCTGCCTTTTGTTCAATGTAATTACAAGCATATAAAGAGATTATCCTTCTGGTTTGATCCATGGGCAAGGTCTGGTAAGATTTTAAGTTTGGTTGTGGATTATAATTTGAGAAGATTATCTGGTATACTTGAAAATGCATATGTTGATGATTATATTCATGAAGGACATCTGATACTTCCCTACTCTAGTTCTTCAGTTTTGAGAGCATTATGGAGAGACTTATCAGAGAATTTTATGGTGCATGGTGAAAGTGAGATGGTCTAGAGCAATAAAACCTTTTCAATTTAGCATGTATATTCTTTACTTCGGGGTGTTAAGCAGACTTTACCTTGGGCTAAGAGGATCTGGTCGATGAGTAGTTCAGCAAAAGAGAATCTATTGCTTTGGAAAGTCATGGCAAATGCAATCAATACAAAGGACAAATTAGTCAAGATTGGGGTAGTCAATGATGGTGTATGTTATTTGTCCAATTCTGCTATAGAAACGAATATTCACCTGTTTTTTGAATGTAGTTTCTCTTTTCAAATTTGGGTGAGACAGATGGCCACTGGAGGTAATCACAGGCCTTCGAATATCAGCAGGATTGAATGGTTCAATCTGTTTAAAGGTAGCAGATGGAAAACTAAGAGATCTATGATGCTTTTAGTCATTTTGAAGAAGTTTATCTATGCAATATAGTCTGAAAGAAATTGTAGGGCTTTTGGACGAGGGAATATGAATGCAAGTCAAGTCTTTATTAATATTCATGGGAAGATTTTGAAGAAATTATCAAGTATCTCCAAGTAGCACATCAGGTTTCTCTGAAGTAATTGTCTGTGATGGTGGAGCTGTAAATTTGGGTGTTGTGTGAAGTTTTATCCATCTGGATTTGCAATATTTGGATTGCTAACAGTTTTGAGTTTTTTCTGAGCTTATGTGTTGTATGTTATAGTTTTTTTTTCTCATTTCCGTTAGGTAGTCTTGTATTAGTTGATTCAGGTTTTGTATTTGTTTTAGTTGATATTGTTGTACTTGTTTTTGTTTAGTGAATAAATGTTTACCTTTGCCTTTCAAAATAATATTCATATTCAACGGGAAATTGCTCAAATAAAAGGGAAACAAATCCAAGGCCAAGAGCCAGAAGAGAATGATGAGAATTCGGTAAGAAAAATGGTTTTTCTATGTTAGCAAACTGATACTATTGAAATATGATACAACAACTAATACCTAAAAACTAACACTTTTGTGTTAGTAAAACTGATACCGATAAACTACAAGTATGAAGATACCAAAAACTGATACCTACCAAGGCACAAAACTGATACCTATACACTGTAAGAAAGAAAAGAATAAAAACTAATACTTAAAAGAATAGAAAACTGATACCTATAAACTATACACAATAAAATTAATAGAAACCGATACCTATAGTGATATAAAACTGATATCCACCTACTGTAACCAAAGAAAAACTTAAAAAACTGATACTTACAGGATAGTAAAGTTGATACCCATAAACAATACATAACACCATTACATGTGAAAGAATGATTTTGAATTTATTGACTAACTTTTTATGTAGCAGTACATGTAAAACTGATGCTAGTTAACCATAGCATTAAATTATATACTGATTTTTTATAAAAATCAGGATTATGACTTCGTGAATCCACGACCTAGAGACACTGAAGTGATCACAACAACAAACAAAAACAAGGACATAGCTGCAAATGAGGAGAGTCAAAGTGATACCACGTATAGATGTAGTTTGCAAGCAGCATACAAAATGATCAAACTAGTAAAGGATAAAAAATCTCTGACCAAAAAACAAATTGAGTTCTTGAAACGCACTCCATTCTTCGAGTTTTTCAGTGTTTTCTATGATGAGAGAATTGCTTTGAAAGAGTGCGAAAAATATCAAGAGAATTTAGATGCGGTTTACGCTTGCTACTTGCCAACAGAAGAAGCTTTTATGTTTGGTGAAGATAAATTGAAAATAACGGAAAAAGATATCAGCTTACTATTCTACATGCCACTGGAAGGATGCAATGTAGAACAAACACCAAAAATGACAAATCGGCCGATACCATCGGACTGCAAATATTTTGTTTTGAGGAACTTCGGATCAGCAGCCTTAATCAGTAGAAATTTAACAGAGAGACAGATAAAGCAAGAAATGGGAAAAAGGAGAAAACAGAACGAAGAAGACCTACGATTGCTTCTAATCATGGAGATACTACTTACATTATGCTTCCCCAACGACCAACATAAGCTACGACGGGGATTTGTACCGTTTTCGTTGGACATAAACAAAATGAATTATGTTTCATGGCCAAAAACAATCAAAGCAAATTTTACCAAATTTGTTAAAAAAATCCATCCACAAGCCTAGGAACATGTCTGAATGCTCAATGCTTCCTTTGGTAAGGATAGGTTTTTTACATTGTTCTTATTTTTATCTAAACATAATAATATAATTTCATGTTTTAATTTATTTTGTTTTTTATATTCAGTATGTCATATGTGAGAAGATCAATCTCATTAAGCAAAGAAGAAACTTCAGCAATAAACTCCCATGTGTTGCAAGGTGGGATCTTAAGGGTGTCTAAAGAACATTGTCAACAAAAAATTCTTGAATGAATTAATGCGTGGAGAGGTATGAATTTTTGATTTAACTTATTGTTTCATCTCTATTTAATATATAAAACAATGTATTTCAAAACTGATACCCCATACAAGTCGAAACTGATACCTCGGTCCCCTGTCATATCGATATTTGTAAATACTGATACTTAAAAAATGCTAAAACTAATACCTAAATACTGATACATTAAAAGTGATAAATGATTAATGCTAAAATTGACACTTAAAAAATGTTAAAATTGATAATTTATAAGTGACATTATTAAATTAATACCTAAAAAATCCTAAAACTGCTACCTTAAAACTGACACTTTAATTCTAATACCTAATTATAACAGAACTGCTATTTTAAGAGTGAAACCTTAAAATGATACCTAAATATTTACAAATCTGACACCTACTTAATATCTTTCTAATGTTTCAAAATATGTAGGTTAAGGAAATAACAAATATTGAGCCACACGAGGCTAAGCTATTGGCGACATCAGAAGCTTTAACAAGCAGAACTACAAGAGGAAAAGCTATGGAAACAAAAAAAACATGGTGAACAACAAGACCAAGTGGATTATTTCGAAAAAGATGTCTCAATCATAACTTTAAACCTCCACATTAAAGATATTAAAGAAAAAAATAATGAGTTAAAAGAGGAGTTAAAGAAAGAAAGAAAATTGAGAAAACAAGCAGAAGACGAACTTTTCAAACTGATACAATAGCTGAAACAACAAAAGCCAGACTCTGGACATGAAAGAATAGAGGAAAAAGAAGATTTAGAAGCAATAATGGATGATTTACTTATGGCAGAGAGAGAAGAAATCCATTAAACAACAAAAATTGATCTGAATGCTGAAGTAGAAGAGGGAGAAAAACAAACATAAAGTATTTCAGCTGAGGAAGAAAACACGACTCAAAAGAAAGACAAGTCTGTTAAAGAACAACATGAAAGCACACCAAGAAATGATGCTGAAATCATCAAAGATAATGGCATAGTTGAACAGCCAAAAACAAACATTTAAAGACATCACTCCTCCCACCTTTGATTTGGGTGTCACTCAAGCATATTCAGAGATAAAAATTGATGAAGGTAGTACTAATAAACCATCCCAAAAAAGGATTAAAAAAATCAGCCGTTAAGCAAACAAATGGCAAAACACGTTCTTACATTCAAATACTGAAGGCAAAAAAGAGAATTAAAACAAGATTCATTCATATGAATATTCACAAAAGCAAGCAAAAAAGGGAAGAAAACAGAAAACAAGAAAGAAGATGAAGTAGCTGAAGAAAAAAAAAAGGAAGAACTGTAGCTTGCATCGGTAAAAAAAGATGAAGCAAAATCCAAAAACCAACAAACCAAATAAGATGAAAAAGAATAAGAAGCAAACATAGACACAATATAGCGAATTTAAGTAGTAGAGCCTATATGGAGAGACCTACACTTGTCACACTGCAAAATTGTGACAAGTCATCCAAATGAGGAAGAGGAAAGGATTATAAAGAAAAAAAAATCGTTTGCAAAAGCTGATATAAAGTATGTTTTCTATTTTATTTGTCCTGTTAGATTATACATAAATTTATATTTATTGTTTTTTTTTTTTTTTTTTGAAACAAACAATCAAGTTTCTTGGGAAAATGACGATGTGATGAGGGGAGAATGTATTATTACCAAAGATATGCTGAGACATGTACTGGAAGGAAGCTTCACAAAAAGGCAGGTAAATACTTTAATCAAATTTTAATACTGATACCCAAGTTCATGAAAAACTGATACTCAACATCTGTATCTAAAATAGAATAAGTACTATGAACATGAAACTGATACCTATATAAATATCAAACTGATACCCAGTAACTAGAATTTTTTTATTCAGCCTATGCAGTACTAAAACTGGTACCTTCAGAGGTACAAAACTGCTACCTAGTAGCTGTTGCAATAAAAACTGATACTACAAAATATATAAAAATGATACCAAATAACTGTCTATAACAAAAAAATGATACCTTCCAACATAAAAAACTGGTATCTAACAAATAATAAATACAAAACTGATGGAACAACATATCAAACTGTTGTATAGCAAAAGCTAACATATGAATTTAATTTGTGTAACATTTTGTTTTCATTCATAAATCAGATTATTGACTGGTTCAGCCATAGATGCGACTTAGTTAAAAACAATTATGCAATGTCTACAATCATGACATTAAGTACAATTCTAGTATACAGTTATTATTTATTTACATGAATGATTTATATATTAAATGCAAACATACACTGTGATTTGAGTAAAAAGGCATTGTTGAAAAAAGGGTGGAATTATAAAACATTTAGTTATTCCATTCTTAAAAGAAGATCCACTAAACAAGTATACCATAACAATATACTTCCCAATACACTGTGAAAGCCATTGGACTCTACTTACAATAACATATTCATCAATGGTCTGGTCGCAATTCGATTCCATGAGGCCTAGATATTCAATTGAAAAAAATAATCTAAATTTGAGAGATGTCATAATGCTAGTATGCACAATTTTCCAGGTTTTTTTTAAGTGATACTAATGTATATTTATTGCAGAGAATAGAAGTTGAAAAAATATTGCAGCAACCGTGGATAGAGAATAATATTCAAGATATGCAAGTTAGACCGACAGAAATACATCAACTAGAATGTGCACAACAGCATTCCGATGTGTAATCTTTTTTATGACTTTTCTTTCTTAAAAACATTCATTTATATGTAGCAAATTTAAAAACTTATACCAACACAAATCCAAACTGATACCAACATTTATTCAAACTGATACCCACTGGTTAAAAAAATCCAGTTGTCACCATGCACACTACCTACAGTGAAATCACAACCAGCATACATCAATTCAATTATGATCATACAAAAAGCATAGTTATTCATACAGTTAGTTAAAACCAGCACTTGTATTGATTGTTGCCATAATCTAATCACTCGTATCATATACTATAACTATAATTTCTAGCCATAAAAATATTTCATTCATGTATAGTTGACTGTGGAATATTTTTCATGATTTTTATGGTCACACACAATAGATCTGAAGTACCACTGAAAGTGACAAAAAATACATGCTGAAAGCCAGAGTAAGCATTGTTTATGAAATACATGCAGATAGTGCATGCTACTGGGATTTAGTTAAATTAATTACTGGATTGAGTAAAAGTACAAGTAAATGAATGAATTCATGCTTGGGTTGAGAAAATGTGATTGACATATTCAGGAACAATGTTATATGTAATTATATCATGCAGGAAAACAATGTTTTTATGTCAATTATATATGTTAATAGTTCTATATGTTTTGCATATTGGTTATGACTGGATTGATGTATTCAAGATTATTGTTGCTCATATATATGCTGATGGATGAAATGTTCATAATATTGTTGTTTTGTATGACAAATTATTGAAGTGATACCAGTTTTAATGCAGTAGTGATACTGTGATAGTCATGCACAACTAAATTTTTCAAAAACTGATACCTAAATTGTTGTAAAACTGATACCCATAAACTGCAGACAACAAAAAATAGAATATGATACCTACCAAGGCATAAAACTGGTACCTAAACACTGTGAAGAAAGAAAATAATTAAAACTGATACCTACTTCGATATAAAACTGATACCTACAAACTGCAGAGAAGAGAATAAAAAACCTGACACCTAGAACGAAAAAAAACCGATACCCAGTACCTATAATAATAAAATAAAAAACAAAATGATACCTATAGTAGTGAAAAACGGATACCCATGAAACGAAGAAAAAAACTGATAACTACCTAGCCTTTAAACTGATACCTAAAAACTGTAAGCAAGAAATTAACAGGAAAAATGATACCAACAGGATGATAAAACTGAAACCCAGCAACTGAAACAAAAAACAATCACATAAAGTTGATACCTACAACATAGTAAAACTGATACCCAGCATACAAAAATATGATATACGTGATCATAAAAACATGATATCATATCACACCAACAATATATCAATGTAAAAATAAAATTAAAACACAATAAGATATGAAGAATTAGTATAAAATGAAACACCCCACCTCCATTAAGGTCACTCACAAAGGGAATGCCTTAACTTTGGTGGAGGTTTATAAGTAAAAGTGACAGATAAACACAAGACAGATATATAAACACATATATATAAGCAGCGGAAAACAAACAGACTTGTATTTCATAAATATGTGTTCATACAAAACATTTCCATAATTGTCTCATAATAACTTCCAAAACATTACATCATCATTTCTATCTTGCTTATTAAATAAAGAAGAATAAAACATAATTTAAAACTGCATAAATCCCCATGATTGTGTCCAACAGCCATAGCCAAGGAAAGAGAGTCCAAACCGTACATCTACTATCTTGAAGCTTGCAAAGAGTCTGGCTAAGCTGGGTTGTTTCCTCCCTGTGGACTTGGCGGGGAAACGGAAGAAAAGAAGACGAAAGAAAATAGGGTCAGACATAAAGCCTGGTAAGTCTAGTGACTCTTCAGTATGAGAATAAGAAAAAGGGTATGATAGGTATAAACTGGAAACAGGAAAGTATCATAAACTAAGATAAAGCAGTTTTGAAACGAATATACTATTGCACCCCACACTATATCTCTGCACCTACTTGCATTGTCTCAACTGGCACCCTATGATCGGGGTGAAGTGATCCCCTTTCTAAAGATCGGCTCCTACTCGCATAATCACATGTGTCATACGGCCCCCAAAGATTGTAGATACCTATGCTGGTCCCACCATGGGGTGTATCAAGTCCCATGGTGGCTGCCCGACACAATTCTAGAATGCATAGGTTATACTACTGGTGCCCCCAATGCCCTGTTTGTCTGTTCTGAAGTGTGTGCACGCCCGCACTCCATTAGAACCCACACTGTTGCACCCACCGCCGTCGCTTTTGACGCTTACAATCAGCCCAGTAATCGTGTCATACCCTGCCTAGTTTAAGGGTACCATGATACCTAATTGGGTTACTGCTGAAATAGGTCCCCGTTACTAGGGTATTCTAGCCAAACATGTTAAGTGGTTAAGTGTCTGTATTTACCTAACCCCGCTCATCAGTTTAATTAACATGTTGAATTGGATAAGTGTTTTAGTTAACTTAATCCTACCATCCTGACATGTCTGTCCTTAGCTTTTTAAAGCACCGACCACTCACATTAGACAGGTATTGTTACAGTTACTGGATGTGCCGGTCGGTTCCGGACAGGTTTACACCGTAACTCAGTCTAACCTCGGGTCCTTATTGGGCTCAATGCTTAACCACCCACATTGGATAGGTATTGCTGTGACTACTGGACAGCCGGGCGGGTCCGGGCAGGTTTACATTACAACTCAATCCAACCTCGTGTTAAGCATACTCGTATTTTCTAAATTTACATATTTGTCTCTATTACTTGTTATATGTAAATTTGTTAACAATTTAATGTTATGGCCCACTTTCCAAGTTCATCATTTTTGGTACAAGAATTTTACACCATTTAAATGCCACCAATTATTGGCATGTGCCAAACATGCCAATGCATATATTTTTCACCAATTAATGTCAAGTTTCCTACAATTACCAATTTTTCCCAATGTTACCCCATCTAGAAATTAGGCTAATAATCTTAGCCTAATTTTTCGTCCGCATGATTTTTAACATATAATATTAGGCTAAAAACTTAGCCTAATTTAGCGAACACAAAATTGGCATAATGACATAGGTGTAAACTTGGCATTTTTGGCATAGTCAATATGAACAACATAGGTGCGAGCTTGCAAAATAGTCAACATGAATGTCATAGGTGTGAACATGCAACGTAGACTAAATCAACATACATATATGTGAATTTGCAACATAGACTAAATCATGGGTATCAACTTGTCATGTGAACTTGCATTAAAAAGGGGAATCTAACTAAACAGGTGTCACATGAATTAGCATATGATTTAGACAACATAAGCCTAAACATGTTTAGATCTAGGCATAACATCGAACATCACTGGCATATGACAAGAATATGACATGTTCATAAAGTATGTATAATTTTATCACATGTCTGAACTAGATCCAATCATATGTCCAATTACAACAAGAAACATGTATTAAGGTGGATCTTGGCATGGATCCAATTGGGAACTTGCAACTTTTGTGTAAACATAGGAGCATGTATATGAACATAATCATTTAGGCATAGAGGTTTAGCATAAAGTATATACATGGGGTCTTAATCACATACAACCTATATAATCACATAAACATATAGGTGTAGATATGAACCAAATAACTTGTATGTGAATTTGAATAGATCCAACATCAACCAGATTAATCCACAAACATTCTAATGGATCCAACATAAGGTCAATTATACCACAAACATCACAATGCCACAATCATTACAACACATAGATATGAATTAACATCGTCGTTATACAATAGCACAATTCCATTTCCAGTTTACATCGAATCAAATCCTAACTTTTATTCACATCGGAAAAATCACTATACTTACAACAAACGACGGTCTTGTTTTCTGATTTCAGAGTTCTGAATTTGAAATGCTTTCCTTTGGGTAGACTAACGTTGTTTGATTCTTGTTTTACTTTATTTTTGCTCGTCTCTAAGCTTTCTACAAATGGAGGCTACTCTTGGCTTCCTTCCAGCAGCATGACGGCTCTAGCTCTAATTTATTTGTGTGAATTTAGGTTGAGACTAAGGTTGTTTATATAGAATTTCAAACTAATTAGAGCCGTCGATGAAGCTAGAGTTAATCAAGGCCATCCATCTCAAGAGAAGCCAATCAGAAAGCGACAAGTCAGCCCTAGTGACACAGCCAAGCTCAGAAATTCGACCAGAAACCGACCAGGCCAGCCAGGGCCAAACCAGGTCGACCCCCTAGTCGACCTGGTGCCTGGGCGGGAATTTTCCTGCACAGCCCAGTTTGGGTCTGTTATTTTTCGAATTTTGAACTTCATTTGAACTGCTTGAATTTCAAATTGAATTCTGAAACTTCCGGAGGTCATAACTCCTTCATACGGAGTCCGATTCATGCAAACTCGGACTCTATCTCAAGAAGAATTCCGAGATGAGTGCAATGGCGTAACCTGTTTCCTTTAATTCTTTCATTTAGAATTAATTATACTTTAAATTTGTTAATTTACAGTTAACGGAAAATTCGGGGTGTTACATTCTCCCCTCCTTAAAGGATTTCGTCCCCGAAATCTTCAAGTCTAGGAGAACGTAAATCCTAACATCCAATCGTCTATATACTAAACCATCAAACACAGACGTCCATTGTGCTTAAAAGACTTCTAATGCTTCATGATCATATGCATAGTGTGTGTACATGTCCTTATCTAATGCAAAATTAGGCGGTCTACTGATTCAGTTGACCTCCTTAATGCAAATCATGTAAGTGTCATGAATCCATTATGTATGCAAATTTTTCCCTACTCATAATTCTACATGAGTGCGCAACCATCCATACAAATGCGACATCCATATGACAACATATCAAGTTTCAACCATATACAAATATGAATACATATATGCATATGCAATATGAAGTGACTGAGCCGATCTAAAACCTAGGTTGTGTGTGTATATGCATCCACGAGCAACCAATAGCAACCACTTGTAGCCATCAACCATAACATGTTTCACATACATCTTTACATCCAAAGGGGTTTCTGCCTAAGGATAAAGGATAATATCGAGGAAATATACCTAAAAAGATATATTCAAGCACAAATTAAGGAAAAAGAGAGATCAAAGATGTACCCTCAAAAAGAAAATGGTAGGTCGCGCGTATTCTGTCCTCAGTTTCCCAAGTCGCGTCTTCCTCGGCATCGCTCCACTGAACTTTGACAAGCTTGACTTCGCGGTTGCGTAGCTTTTTGATTTCAGTTCCTACGATTCGAGTTGGAACTCTCCTCACAGTTGCTTCGCGTTCCACTTCGGCTTCTTCTAGAATGCTTGGCTCCACCACTTCCGCAGATTCATGTAGACATTTTCGGAGATGAGAAACGTGAAAGACGTTGTGAATTCCGGCCAACCTTTTGGGCAGCTCTACTCTATAAGCCATTTTCCCAATCTTCTCGATGATAGGGAACGGTCCTATAAATCCTGGTGCTAGCTTTCCTGCGGATCCAAAGCGAACGACGTTCCTTAAAGGAGATACCTTAAGGAAAACCCTGTCCCCAACCTCAAACTCAAGGTCGGTCCTTCTTTTGTCTACGTAGGATTTTTGTCTATCTTGGGCAGTCTTCATTCTCCTTCGTATCAGGTCCACTTTTTCTGAAGTCTCTCTAATCATGTCTGGCCCAAGTATAAGCTTGTCTGTAGACTCCCACCAACAAGTTGGTGATCGGCACGGTCTTCCATATAGAGCTTCGAAGGGTGCCATACTGATGGTGGCTTGGTAACTGTTGTTGTAGGCGAATTCCACTAAAGGAAGATGATCCTCCCAAGTCCCTCCGAAGTCAAGAACGCATAGTCTCAAAAGATCTTCTAATACTCTATTCACCCTTTCTGTCTGACCATCAATTTGGGGGTGATAGGCCGTGCTCAAGCATAACTGTGTGCCTACAGCTTCTTGCAGACTCCGCCAAAATTCGCTCGTAAAGATGGGATCTCTGTCACTCACTATGCTGGAGGGTATTCCATGGAGTCGAACTATTTGCTTGAGATAAAGAGAAGCTAGAGACGAGGCAGTCCTTCTACTCTTGACAGGTATAAAGTGGGCGCTTTTAGTGAGCCTGTCCACTATTACCCAAATGCTAGTATTGCCTCTTCTTGACCTAGGCAACCCATCAATGAAGTCCATTGAAATGCTATCCCACTTCCATTGCGGTACTTCTAGAGGATGAAGCAGTCCTCCAGGTTTCTTTTGTTCCGCCTTGACCTGTTGGCATGTCACGCACTTAGAAACGAAATCTGCCACGTCCTTCTTCATGCCGCTCCAATAGAAAACTCTCTTTACGTCCTTGTACATCTTGTCTCCACTGGATATATTGTCATCTTGGAATGATGTGCTTCCTCGAGAACCATCTTTACTAAATCCCTTGCTTGTGGGACGCATAGTCTTCCATCTCGCCTTAGCCAACCCTTATCATCGATGGAGTACCTATTGAGGTGACTGGAAGTTTCACCCCTAATTAGTTTATCAATCACATCCACAAGCTGAGGGTATTCACGTTGTGCGGCCCCTATTGAGTCTAAAAGAGTAGGTCGTACTTCTAGTGATGCCAATAAACCAGGTACAAAATCAGATGAGGGCCTAAAGTCAAAACTGGCTATATACTCCAAGCTTTGCCTTTCTACAAAGAGAGGGCTTAGGGTCAGCTTCTTTCTGCTCAACGCGTCTGCTACTACGTTGCCTTTTCCAGGAGTATAGGAAATCTCAAAATCATATGAGGCAAGGAACTCCATCCACCTTTGCTGCCTCAAGTTAAGATCTTTCTGCGAGAAAAGATACTTCAACGATTTATGGTCAGTATATAATTCGAACTTCTCACCTATGAGATAATGGCGCCAAGACTTCAGCGCAAAGACGATGGCGGCCAACTCAAGATCGTGGGTTGGTTAGTTCTTTTCATGAACTTTCAATTGTCTTCCACCATAAGCTACTACCCTCCCTTCCTGCATCAGAACAGCGCCTAGCCCCGTACCACAAGCATCCGTGTATACTGTGAACATCTGGCTTCCATCCGGCAAGGTCAGAACTGGGGTTGTTGTAAGAGCCCTTTTTAGGCGTTGGAAAGCAATATCACAGTCCAAATCCCAAGCGAATGCTAGATTCTTCTTTGTTAGCCTTGTGAGTGGAGCTGAGATTTTCGCGAAATCCCTAATGAACTTCCGGTAAAAACCTGCTAGCCCGAGAAAGCTTCGGGCTTCGGTTACATTTCTTGGTGTCTTCTAATCTTGCACTGCCACCACTTTCGCGGGGTCTACAGGTAACCCCTCTTTGGACACTATGTGTCCAAGAAATCTTACTTCCTCTCTCCAAAAGTGACACTTGGAGAATTTGGCTTTTAGCTGATGAACTCGAAGAGTTTCCATAATCTCCTTCAGATGCTGAGCATGTTCTTCCTCTTTCTTTGAGAAAATCAAAATATCATCTACGAAGACTACCACGAACTTATTGAGGAATTCTCTGAACACCCTGCTCATTAGGTCTACGAAATAAGAGGGTGCGTTTGTCAAGCCAAAAGGCATGACAAACCACTCGTAGAAACCGTCTGGGGTTCTGAACGCCGTTTTATCAATGCTATCTTCAGCTACCCTTAGCTGACGGAACCCAGTAGCCAGATCAAGTTGGGAGAAGACCGACGCACCTACAAGCTGATCAAACAAATCGTCTATTCTGGGAAGCGGGTGTCTATTCATTTTAGTCAGCTTGTTTAGCTCCCTATAGTCCACACAAAGACGAAGTGAACCATCTGCTTTGGTGACGAACACCACTGGAGCGTCCCATTCCGAGATACTCCTCCTTATAAACCCCTTCTCGAGAAGCTCCTTAACTTGCTTACTAAGCTCCCTTCTCTCCTTTGGAGCCATGTGTCTAACAGGCAGAGCTACGGGCTTTGCATTATCAACAAGATATATACAGAAGTCTATTTCCCGCTTCGGAGGAAAGCCCTTTACCTCTTCAAAGACATCCAGATATTCCCGGACCACTCTAACTGACTGCAAATTCTCAACAGAAGCATCAAGCGACTCTAGATAACTAAGCATAACAGCATTCAAGGGATTACAAGAAATTTCTAGAGTGTTACCGAGCCGAGTCAAGAGTCTAACCACTCTTTTCTCACAATCAAGAATGGCACCATTACTGGATAACCAATCCATGCCTAAGATCAGTCCATATCCTGAGAAGCCCAAAACAAAGGCATTACATCTAAATTCAACACTTAGAATAGAGATTTTCAAATCCAAGCAAACCATCGACAAATAAGCCGAGCCCCCAATTGGATTTGAAACAATCAAGGGATCTTCTACCATACTAGTGTCTAGGTGCAGAGATTCTACTAAAGCAGATGAAATAAAGGAGTGTGATGCACCCGAATCAAAGAGAGTGCGAACTGGATGATCATAGAGGTAAACTAAGCTTTCTACAGAAATATTTCTACCTCGTTCCTATGGAGGTGCCACCAGCGCGTGAACCTATCCCCCTGAGGTGGATCCAGTCCTCTGTCCCTTCCCCCGCTTCTTTGGGCAGTCCTTAGCCAAGTGTCCAGTCTCGCAGCAACTGAAGCAACCACCATTCATCTTCGCCTTCTTCTTTCTGCAGTCTTTCGCTATATGTCCAACAATGCCACAGAAATTGCACTTTCTCTTTTCACGGGATTTGCTGTTCTTCCCGCCTTTCTTGAAGTCTGTTTTTTTAGCCTGTAAACCCTCTTTCTTTTCTTGAGGCACTTCCACCTTTGCCTCTTTCTTGCCTTTATCTTCCTCGTGTAGCAGCGCCATGTCCACCAAGCTTTCATAGGTTGCTCCCATGGGTATATGGGTCATAGCAAGGTTGTAAAGAGGTTCATTCAGACCTTTGACGAAGCGAAGGGCCTTCTTGTGTTGGGTGTTTACTAAATCCAGCCCAAATCTGGCCAGCTGATTAAACTGATTGACGTACTCCTTGATTGTCATACTTCCTTGTTTAAGAGTTAGGAACTTCTCCATTTGCAGGCTTCTTTCGGCTTGGGAGAGGAATTTCATCTCAAACCTCATCCTGGAATCTTCCCAAGTTTCCACTGGCCTCTCAACGTGGGTAACTTCCCACCAATAGGAAGCTTCATCTTTAAGCAACCACACTGCTAGCTGTATCTTTTGCCTGTCGTCAACTTCGAAGATAACGAATAAATCTTCAGTCTCCTTCAGCCAGTTCCTTGCTACCACAAATGATTCAGTTCCATAAAAGTCCTTTCCTCCCATAGCCTTGAAGTCTCTACACGTCTTCGCGAAAGTATTTCCACGAGGAGGAGGAGGAGGAGGAGGAGGAACCGTTGCCACTGTGGAAGGAGGAATGTCTGCTGGGCCCGCACCATTGGCCTAGCTTCTAGGTACCTTCGAAACCAGCCAGGGATCGGTACTCCTTCTGGAAGGTTAAGATCTCTAGACATGATGGAACAAAAAGGATAGTATTCAAGACAAAAGGATAGAGAGATAGTGCATATGGCTTTGGGGAATTATGCCTTTTAAAAACAACACTTTTTCTTGAAAAAAAAGATGCTTCTTTAAACTTCTTTTTGAAAATAGTTTCAAAAACCTTTATCTAATCTGGTAAATCTGTGCTTTGATACCAAGTGAAACACCCCACCTCCATTAAGGTCACTCACAAAGGGAATGCCTTAACTTTGGTGGAGGTTTATAAGTAAAAGTCACAGATAAACACAAGACAGATATATAAACACATACATATAAACAGCGGAAAACAAACAGACTTTTATTTCACAAATACATGTTCATACAAAACATTTCCATAATTGTCTCATAATAACTTCCAAAACATTACATCATCATTTCTGTCTTGCTTATTGAATAAATAAACATAAAACATAATTTAAAACTGCATAAATCCCCATGATTGTGTCCAAAAGCCATAGCCAAGGAAAGAGAGTCCAAACCGTACATCTACTATCTTGAAGCTTGCAAAGAGTCTGACTAAGCTGGGTTGTTTCCTCCCTGTGGACCTTGGGGGGAACCGAAGAAAAGAAGACGAAAGAAAATAGGGTCAGACATAAAGCCTGGTAAGTCTAGTGACTCTTCAGTATGAGAATAAGAAAAAGGGTATGATAGGTATAAACTGGAAACAGGAAAGTATCATAAACTAAGATAAAGCGGTTTGAAATGAATATACTATCGCACCCCACACTATATCTCTGAACCTACTTGCATTGTCTCAACTGGCACCCCATGATCGGGGTGAAATGATCCCATTTCTAAAGATCGGTTCCTACTCGCATAATCACATGTGTCATACCGCCCCCAAAGATTGTAGATACCTATGCTGGTCCCACCATGGGGTGTATCAAGTCCCATGGTGGTGGCCCGACACAATTCTAGAATGCATAGGTTATACTACTAGTCCCCCCAGTGCCTTGTTTATCTGCTCCGAAGTGTGTGCACGCCCGCACTCCGTTAGAACCCAAACTGTTGCACCCACCGCCGTCGCTTTTGACCGCTTATAAACAGCCCAGTAATCGTGCCCCACCCTGCCTAGTTTCACGGTACCATGATACCTAATTGGGTTACTGCTGAACTGGGTCCCCGTTACTAGGGTTTTCTAGTCAAACATGTTAAGTGGTTAAGTGTCTGTATTTACCTAACCATACCCATCAGTTTAATTAACATGTTGAATTGGTTAAGTGTTTTAGTTAACTTAACCCTACCATCCTGACATGTCTGTCCTTAGGTTTTTAAAGCACCGACCACTCACATTAGACAGGTATTGTTATGGTTACTGGATGTGTCGGTCGGTTCCGGGCAGGTTTACACCGTAACTCAGTCTAACTTTGGGTCCTTATTGGGCTCAATGCTTAACCACCCACATTGGATAGGTATTGTTGTGACTATTGGACAGCCGGGCGGGTCCGGGCAGGTTTACATCACAACTCAATCCAACCTCGTGTTAAGCATACTCGTATTTTCTAAATTTACATATTTGTCTCTATTACTTGTTATATGTAAATTTGTTAACAATATAATGTTATGGCCCACTTTCCAAGTTCATCATTTTTGGTATAAGAATTTTACACCATTTAAACGCCACCAATTATTGGCATGTGCCAAACATGCCAATACATATATTTTTCACCAATTCATGTCAAGTTTCCTATAATTACCAATTTTTCCCAACGTTACCCCGTCTAGATATTAGGCTAACAATCTTAGCCTAATTTTTCGTCCGCATGATTTTTAACATATAATATTAGGCTAAAAACTTAGCCTAATTTAGCGTACACAAAATTGGCATAATGACATAGGTGTAAACTTGGCATTTTTGGCATAGTCAATATGAACAACATAGGTGTGAACTTGCAAAATAGTCAACATGAATGTCATAGGTGTGAACTTGCAACATAGACTAAATCAACATACATATATGTGAATTTGTAACATAGACTAAATCATGGGTTTCAACTTGTCATATGAACTTGCATTAAAATGGGGAATCTAACTAAACAGGTGTCACATGAATTAGCATATGATTTAGACAACATAAGCCTAAACATGTTTAGATCTAGGCATAACATCGAACATCACTAGCATATGACAAGAATATGACAAGTTCATAAAGTATGCATAATTTTATCACATGTGTGAACTAGATCCAATCATATGTCCAATTACAACATGAAACATGTATTAAGGTGGATCTTGGCACGGATCCAATTGGGAACTTGCAACTTTTGTGTTAAAATAGGAGCATGTATATGAACATAATCATTTAGGCATAGAGGTTTAGCATAAAGTATATACATGGGGTCTTAATCACATGCAACCTATATAATCACATAAACATATAGGTGTAGATATGAACCAAATAACTTGTATGTGAATTTGAATAGATCCAACATTAACTAGATTAATCCACAAACATTCTAATGGATCGAACATCAAGTCAATTATACCACAATCATTACAACACATAGATATGAATTAACATCGTCATTATACAATAGCACAATTCCATTTCCATTTTACATCGAATCAAATCCTAACTTTTATTCACATCGGAAAAATCACTATACTTACAACAAACGACGGTCTTGTTTTCTGATTTCTGAGTTCTAAATTTGAAATGCTTTCCTTTGGGTAGACTAACGTTGTTTGATTCTTGATTTACTTTATTTTTGCTCGTCTCTAAGCTTTCTACAAGTGGAGGCTACACTTGGCTTCCTTCCAGCAGCATGACGGCTCTAGCTCTAATTTATTTGTGTGAATTTAGGTTAAGACTAAGGTTGCTTATATAGAATTTAAAACTAATTAGAGCCATCGATGAAGCTAGAGTTAATCAAGGCCATTCATCTCAAGAGAAGCCAATCAGAAAGCGACAAGTCAGTCCTAGTGACACAGCCAAGCTCAGAAATTCGACCAGAAACCGACCAAGCCAGCCAGGGCCAAATCAGGACGACTGGGCAGGTCGACCCCAGGTTGACCCTATGGTCGACCTGGTCACCTAGGTCGACCCCCTGGTCGACCTGGTGCCTAGGCGGGAATTTTCCCGCCCAGCCCAGTCTGGGTCTGTTTTTTTTTCAAATTTTGAACTTCACTTGAACTGTTTGAATTTTAAATTGAATTCTGAAAATTCCGGAGGTCATAACTCCTTCATACGGAGTCCGATTCACGCAAACTCGGACTCTATCTCAAGCAGAATTCCGAGACGAGTGCAATGGCATAACCTATTTCCCTTAATTCTTTCATTTTGAATTAATAATACTTTAAATTTGTTAATTTACAGTTATTAGAAAATTCGGGGTGTTACATAAAAACTACAAAATATTGAGCATATTTCCAATGTATCAAACATCACTTTGCTAATGTATACAATTTTATTTCAAAAAAAAAATCTAAAAATACATGTATTCCCTAAAACAAATGTAATAAAAATCACATATTATTGGGAGCTTGACAATTACATTAGTTATGGCCATATTGTTTGCACACGCTGCATCTATTTTGCTTGTTCTAGAAAAATGCAAAGCCTCATTTTCATTTTATTGATGGTCTCCTAGCTACAAGTTTATCCTTGGGTGGCTTAATCACTTCATCACTGGTTGAATCAACATTGGGTATATCATAGGTAGATGTAGGATTAACAGTATTACAATACGAATATCGATAAGCTTCCATAGTGAAATAGCGCTCAACGAAATCATACACATTTAATTTCACTTTATTAATGCATTTTACTGCATGAGCACAAGAAAATCCCATTACTTTCCATTTAATACAACTGAAATTCCAATCTTTGAGATCAACACGACGAGAGATTGAAGATTTCACTTCAAAAGGAAATTCAAAACATTGTAGATGTCCCACCCGAAACCTTCTTCAACCAACTCTTTCAAGCGATTTTCCATTATCGGACATAAAATCACAGTCCATAAATGGCATTCCTCTCTCCTTTTAGCCATTTGCTTAATTATTTTAATATTTATTCCATCCAAACATAATGTGATAGGTAAAGTCCACTCATCTAAAATCCAACTATTAAAATTTTCAGCCACGTTAGAGCTATACTCTCCATACCGTTTACCCCGAAAAAACAAGTCAGCCCACTTGTCAAATGGTTCATCTCTCAAAAAATTCATAGCTGCATTGCCACCAATTTCCAAAAATTTAGATTGTGCATGATTAAACTCAAACACACTAGATGCTTTAGAACATATCTTAAACAATTCAACAATTGAAATGTTTGCATTTTTAGACTTAACTACTGAGAGCAAATTTTGTTTTATATGAAGGTAGCAATAACTATGAAATGACATTGGAAAAATCTCATGAACACCTGAGAGTAAACCTTGATGATGATCCTACATAAAAACCAAAGTCCTATCTTCTTGAATCATTTCTTTCAAATGACTTAAAACCAACTCGAATTGTCTACATTTTCTGTTGAACCTAAAGCCACTACTAGAGGGAAGAAACCTACGAAACAAATTATAGAAATTTAAAAGTGCTACCTACTAGCTGTAACATTAAAACTGGTACATTCAAACAAAGAAAAATGATTATTTATAGCTGTAAAATTAAAACTGATACCATCAGACATACAAAACTGCTACCTACAAGCTGATACCTTCAGATATACAAAACTACTAGCTACAAAGAACAAACTGGTACCTTCAGACATACAAAACTACTACCTACCAACAGCAACACAAAAAAATGATACCATGAATAATATAAAACTGATATCTAAAAACTGTAAAACCAAAAACTGATACCATCCTACATAAACAACTGATACCTAACAAACAATAGCTAACAGACTAACACTACAACAAAACAAACTAACACTACATCGTACCTTGGTTACCATTCTTTGCAGTAGCACCCATCAGTACACCTGGCCTCCCCTTCAAATGAGTCCCATCTAAAAATATCATAGGTCGACAATGCTTGAACCCAAGAATACAAGCACCTAAGCCAACAAACACTCTCTTAAACTGATTTGTAGAAGGGTTAACCTCCATCTCAACATAAGAACCCGGATTATGATTCTGTAATGCCTCTAAATACCAAATCAAATCATTATAAGACATCGCATCATTACCACATAATTCCGCTAAAGCAAGTTGCTTCCCACAATAAACAAAAGATTAAGACAATTGAAGATTAAACTGTCTACGAAAATCAGCAATGATATATTTTGATTTCTTACTCAGGTGATCTCTTATTTCATCTATTATCAAAGATTTAACAAATGAGCTAGAAAGATAAGGTTTGTTCAAATTTATTAGACCACCACCACAAGAATGCTTGACAACCAAAGTTCAAATAAATAACCTACTAAGTTGCCCGGAATCACAAGAAACATGCACTTTAAACGAACATCCAGTGGAAGACGATGAGCAAACTGCTGTAATTCTACTAGATCTATTCTTAAGGAAATGTATTTCATGACCAGTTTTAATTTTATATGCCATTAAGAATTCTCTAAATTCGTTGTCCCCTCCAAAATAAAAGCCAATAAAACCAGATATCGTTAATGTAGAACTTATTTTCATCAAGTCTTTCAAGTAACTTTTCCTATGCATGACAATGTTTGCACCCAAACATCCAGTAGAAGATGAATGCATTGAAATATTAGTTGAAAGTGAAGAAGAACCATCTATGATGTTTTCCAATTGGAAATCCTTCAACTTGACATCAAAACCAGAAAAAAGCGCTCTTCTTGTGTAGTTGAAAACAAACGGTACTTTGCGAATCAGAGTCATTGTCAACAATTACAGTTTTTTTCTCAAGCACTTAACTGATCTCAATTGACATAGGAGTGAGCTGAGACCAATTCTGACATATTTCATTCCGCAAATCATAAATAGAGCAATCAACCGACAACCGAGTGTTAAAAGAGGAATCATTGAAGACAACTACAATAAGAAGACTATTTTCACCACTTCAAGATAATTGTAAATCATAAAATTCAATTAGTAAACCAAATAATTGAGAACTAATACCCAGTTGACACAGTTCTGATACCCACATACATAATACTGATACCTACATATGTAAAACCGATACCTATAAACGGCTATAATTTAAAAAAAACTAATAGAAAAAATATATACATCACTATTTGATTATGCAAAATAAAATAAGTTTTACTGTAACGACTCGTATTTTCAACGATATGTAATTAATTAATTTAATTATTTAAATAGTGATTTAGAGAATTAAATGGTCGTTTAATTAAATTATATGGAATATTTAATTAAAATAAATAATAGAAAAATATATTTAATTTTTGAAATAGTCAGAAATAGTGGAATTCACAATATTGTGTGAATTGTATCATTTATAATATATAATTCAGTTTGGAGTTGAATTATATTAACGAATATATTATATAAACGAAGTCAAACGTATAAATTATATTTTAATTAAATTCGAGCTCGAAATTGCGCGGCAGTTCGCTATTTGGCGATTTGAACTTCAACTGGATATACAGGGTCCGTTTTAAATCGGATTTCTGTGAAACAAGAAACGTTAGGAGCTGGTGAAGTATATTTTTCTAGTGGAAGAGAAAAATCGGGATTTTGTCGTGTAGATTTTGATTTAGGTCCAAATCAAATTTTCAGAAAAACACCGCCATGACCTTTTAAAAACCATAACGATTTATTTAATTATTTCTATTTTTAATTAAATATCGATATAACTCTGATGATGAAATATCGAGTTAGTAATCCATATAGGATTATTCTAAAGCTGTATGGTATTCCACTGTGAATATATACGATAATATAAATTTATTTATATTTAAATATATTTATATATTTAAATGGGTTATTTAGGGCTTTAAAAATAGCCAGTTTTGCAAACGAACTCCGTTTTTGATGAAACTAATTTTTTTGGATCCGTAATATTTAATTATTGTTAGATTCCAAGTTTCGTGATTCTTGGGGTCAGTGTGTGGCCGTACGGGTTTTTAATCTGAAAAACAGTCAGTATTTTGACAGTTAAAAATACGTTGTGTGAGCAAATGGAGTCGGAATTCGACGAAACCAGTTTCGTTGGGTCCGTAATGTCGAACTGAAGGTGTATGTCCATTTCCGTGATTTTTGGGTATCGTGTGTGATCACATGGATTTTTAGAAAGCAAAAATGAATATAAAATGAATAAAACTAAAATATCTCAACACACAAAAAATATCTAAATCCCCTATATATACCCTAACTTACTCCCTCTAACCCTAAAAACAAACCGTCATTTTTCCTATCTTCTTCCAGAAAAAAATGAGTGTTTGCAAAATCAAATAAAATTCAAATCAATTCTTATAAATTGCAATGAGTATAGAAATGAATTCAGCAAGTAAAGAGCTTCAAGTTGATGCTCAGTGTGGTAGGTGCGGCGCCATTTGTTGTAGTTCGAAATAGGACAGTAAAACTAGGGCTAGACTCCGGCGTTGACGAGGGTGGAATTGGGTTAAACGGAGGATGGTGCGGTGCTCGTGGTGAGGAGGCGCAGTAGTTGGTGAAGTTTGGGGTTATTCGATGGGTATTTTTGTCGATGGTGTTCATGTAGATGGCGGTCTTTGCCTGGGAACCACATTCCAGAGTTGGAGTCGAGTTCAATCCTATAGGCGTGTGGAGGAAGAGGATTGAAGGAGAAGAGTTGTGGTGGTGTTCTTTTTGATTTCGATGGACTGAAAGGGGAGAACGGATTGAAGCAAGTGGTGGAAATGGCCTTACCTGGAGCGTGTTGGATTGAGGAAGAAGAGAAATAAAAGGGGGTCGGGTCGGTTTTTCTTAGTGGGCCGGAGAAGAGAAATAAGGTCAAGCCCATTGGAAAATGTAAATCTAACTTCTATTTAATTTAAAATGTATATCTTTGTCATATGTTATCAGAATCTGACGAAGCAAGATCCGTTGGGATCGTACGGACGGCGCCTACACAATGGAACTGACTGGGTGTGAATCGAAGCTCGTTACTAGCAAAATAAATTGTCCGTCTGAATCAAGCGATGGTTATCGTTATTAACGATGATCGTACAATGTGAGTAAAACTCACCAACTCTATCAGTTATATTTTTATAACGTATTTTTAGAACTGATAAATGATAGTTGGATCTGTGTGTTGACTGTTTGGTTGAACTGCTAAGTGATTGGTTGAAATTACAGATAACGATATATATATAAATCGTCAATCAAATATTGATTCTGTTTAGCAGAATATTTCATATTGAGATGAAATCGATGTTAATTATATTGTTTAACATCTGTGATGCAGGGAAACAGGTTGGAGAGATCCTACTGAATTCCTCCATATTTATAATATTGTTCCGTTCATATGTTGTAATATGTGATGTGATATATAATCTGTGTTGATTACGTGTGTTGAATGATAACGATCATTGTTATTTGGTATTTTAAATACCGTAAGAAATACTAGGATGTAGAAAAGGAGATTTTCAAGGTGTATTTTGAAAATAAATTATTTATACAGAATGAATGGATTTTATATATAAAAGAAAAAGGATTTTTTTTAAAAGAAATTAGTTATAAAATCAAAAGGGTTTAGAAAAGGAAAATATTTGTAAACCAAATATAAAGGAAATATTTATTTAGAAAATAAATAGATTATAAATGGAGATATTTATTTAGAAAATAAATAGAAATATAAAAGGAATTTATTGGAAAATGAAGAGAATGTTATATAAGGAAATATTTGGCCAATGAATAGAATTTTACATAAGGAAAGTTTAGACCCATGCTTTGCACATGGGTATAACATAATATGGATTTAAAGCAAGGATTTTCAATAGAATATGTTCTAACTAATAGATTGAGAAGATTAATTTATAAATGATATTTTATAAATTAAATAAAATATTTATCATTGGATAAATGGAATATATAAGTCAGGGCTTATTTAGAGAAGTAAGGATCGATTTCAACATCGATATTTGAAACTGAATATGGACGAAGAGTAAATTGGATAGAGTTAATCAGTTAGAGTTAATCAATTAGAGTTAATCAGTTAGAGTTAATCAGTTAGAGTTAATCAGTTAGAGTTAATCAGTTAGAGTTAACCAGTTAGAGTTAAATCGAATTAGTGTTATTCGAAAGGAGTTATCGAATACTAGTTATTCGAAGAGAGACTATCGAATATAGTTATTTGAATAGAGTTAATTGAATTAGAGTTAGACGGATTAAAGTTATTCAAATATAGTTTATTTGAAATGAGTTATTGAATATAGTTTATTCGAAAGGAGTCATCGAATATTAGTTATTCGAAAAGGAGTATCGAATATTGGTTATTCGAGAGGAGTCATTGAATATTAGTTTATTCGAAATGAGTTATCGAATGTAGTTTATTCGAAATGAGTTATCGAATGTAGTTTATTCGAAATGAGTTATCGAATATAGTTTATTCGAAAGGAGTTAATCGAATTTAGTTATTCAAGAGGAGTTAATCGAATATTAGTTATTCGGGAGGAGTCATCGAATATTAGTTATTCGAAATGAGTTATCGAATATAGTTTATTCGAAATGGGTTATCGAATATAGTTTATTCGAAAGGAGTTAATCGAATTTAGTTAATCAAGCGGAGTTAATCGAATTTAGTTATCCGAGAGGAGTTAATCGAATATTAGTTATTCGTAGTGAGTTAATCGAATATTAGTTATTCGAAGGGAGTTATTCGTCAAATTCGATTATATCGAATTCGGGAAAGTATTTATACTTTCCGGTTTTTAAATCAAAATTTATTTATTTATAAATTAGGTGTTTATTTATTCAAATTAAAGAATAAAAGTTATATTCGAAGTTAGATATTTCGAAAGTAGGGATTATAACGTTATAGTTATAATCAATATTTTCAATAAAGAAGTGGATACGTAAATAGAATCCGAGAGTTACGTAAGGAAATTTGTTAAAGGTTTAAAAGATAAACTTTATCTATTCCGAAGTTAAAATGTTGTTCAGTTAAGGTCTAAGAGGTAATTATACCCCAACTTGATTGACTTCCTTCTTAACTAAGGAATGGCTAAGGTTTGATAGTAAAGGATGGTTAAGTGAATTTAGTTAATGAGTGAAATGGTTTGAGTTGGCATGGCAATGTTTGATTTAAACATCAGTTTAAATCCAGTGAAGGTGTTTTGGAAATGTTTTCCAAATAAGAATCAGAAATGTTTTTCTGATAATAGAAAATAAGAATTTAGAATATATGGAAACAGGAGATAAGTAAATTAAAGAACTAAAGAGATAAATGTTAAATGATGATTGATCGATAAAATTTCCATCTGGAAATAATATCGTTGTTTGCACACGTGTTTTTCTTTGATAGTTAAATCATAGACTATCAAAGTTTTGACCGTTTTTCCATCGTCAATACGGAGAGACCGGTTGGATTATTATCCGAGAACCACTCTGTATGGGCGTTAGCGTTTCGAATCAAATAGATCGAAGTCAATTTGATGATGGAGTTTATACAAGGGTTATTCTGGCAATCCTAGGTAGAAATTGCCTAAGATGGATTTACAGAATAGTGCCTTCAGTTTGTCCAGTCCCAGGATTACTTGAATGGATGAATGCTTGACAGAGTATATCTGGTAGATCACGTAAGTTGATCGTTTCAAACGTATTTACGTTGGTGGCGGAGGAATTCGTTTCTCTTAGCTTATACCCGTGGTAGCTTATACCCGTGGTATTTTTAGGGAAATCAATTTGTGATTTGATGGGTATGACGATGTGGCATTCAAAGTGAATGAATGAGTAATCTGTTGAAAGATATTTTGTGACCTCCAGTCTCATCAACTGGGAAATGACAGAAATCGGGCAGGCGGCATGGCTAAGTGGGCCGCACCCAAGTAGGGTATATTGTCACCATCTAGAGAATATTCATATTTGTTACTTCTTTCCATTATGTATCTCCCGGGAATGGTTATGTTGGTTTACCAACTGTAAGGTGACAATATATTCGATACACTCAAGCGAAATGAGTAGTCGGTCATGTGTAGCTGAATTGCAAGATGTTCTTGTTGAACTCCAGTGTATCGATTCTAGAGTACACTAATCGGAAGGTGGATCCATACCTTGTCATAGTTGGAATCCATTCCCAAATAAGAGCCTGCGGTTTTAATTGTATATTATATATGTAGAACGTTAGATGCAAGCATTTCTGCTAGACTGCTAAGTACTTGTATTTAGACATTAATATAATATCAGACAAGTATTGTTTTAGAAATATTTTGGGTTATCATAAGGTAAAAGCCAACCGTGTTTATGTGTGGATCAGTCTTATGATTATCCTTTGTTTCAAAAGAATTTTGAAAGTTAAATCAAATGATTTGAGTTTACTCACACCAGTCACGTGACTGACCCAGAGTTTATTTTGTTTTGTTTTCCCCAAACTCTTGGGTGCCCAATTTTGTACGTGCAGTCAAGTAGTCGGGATTTACAGATACTTGAAGAGCTGGAGCAGGAGGCTTCAGGATTATATAGCTATTGTTATTCCGCTGTGTTGTAAGTGTTATATTCTAATAATGGTATTGTATACAGATACTGTTTTATTTCAAAGTTATGTTATGAAATATATTTATTCGTTCCGCTGTGAGATTCTTGTTTACTCTGATGTTGTATGTTCTGCTTCTTCTTCTTCTATTCTAAGTTTCTATCTTATCTATTCTCACCCTCTGTTTTCTTTCTATTAGTTTTCTGGCTTCCAGTGCGATTGGGGTTGGACTTGTGTTATTTGGTCAGCTCTAATTGTACCGGAATTTCGGGACACTGCATTGACTGAGTTCAAAGTTTTTTTTTAAGATATATATAAATATAACAAAAAGGAGTATCTAGCCATTCTCCAACTGCTCACAAAAGTAGATTATGTAGAAATGGCTACATAATCTGTTCACATACAAAAATGAAAAATAGACAGGAAATAGCATATACAACATATACATCCAATAGTACAATTAGAACAAGAACAAAACTAAATCCAACTCTAGCGGGCTCTCAGCTGTCACTAGCCAATGCTGACGAAGACGGCAAACCAATTACAAGTCTGAAGAACCAAGATCGCGAACCACGGTAATCCCCTGCTGAAGGCAACTACAGTGAAACCAGAAATCTGAAAACTGCCACATCCAAGCATGAAGAAATTCAAACTGATTGCCACAACCCATCTATCAAAGCTCCAGAAAGCTCTTGTGCTAGTCCCTGAACAAGCTGCAGACCAAAGGGAGACAAACCTGCACCTTGATCAAACCTGGACCTATGGCCGTAGTAAACAGCATAAAATAAAAAGGAGGGAACGTAGGGGGGTGGTGTAACAGTCCACTCTTTCTATGCCCAAATTTCGACAAAAATCAAAACTCGAACACGCCCAAGCATGGAGCTTGTATAAATAATTTAAGTAAACCTACAATTAATTTTATTCCTGAGCATCCAAATCTGAAATTTGAATGACCTTTTAGGCCTACAATTCTTATAAATCTACAATTAGAAAAGGAGAGACAGGAAAGGAAAAAAGTAGAAAATGGGAGACTGTCCGAGCTCACAAAGCCTCGGAGCGACTTCAGCCGATCCACGCCCTAGAAGAAGTCGGAATTGCAGAAACGGACAATAAACCCGCTACCTCTGGAGCGAATACTAAGCACACCTCTTAAAGGCCTACCATGGAAAGCAAGGAAGACATCATTCCTTACCCTCCTAGTTATGGTAGGAGGATCCATAGGAGTTTCGTCAAAGATTGCATTCTTCTGCACGCACCATAAGTGCCAGCATGATAAGGCAAGGTATAAGATGAAAGAGGATCGACCTAAGAGATTTACCTGAGAAGCCAACCCACTAGAGTCTCAGTAAATAAGTAAGAGGAAGTAGCGTTACTTCGTTGCCCAACAAGATTCCCGAAGTAATTCCAGATAGCAATAGCCAAAAAACTACGGAAAAACGAGTGGGTTGTGGATTCAAACTCACCTATTCCGCAGCACCTACAACGATACACGATTGGAATGTCAATTCTCTAAAGGTTCTCGTCTAATGGTAACTCGTTATGCAAGATTCTCCACATAAACAAGGAAACCTTCGGAGGAATTCAGACATCCAATATAAAAGAAAATATATGAAGACGTGGGGATAGGATCCGAGATGATGCCCACGCCGCCTGGACATAGAAAGTTCTGCCATTCCATCCGGCTTTACCCCCATGTGAATCCGAGAAGGCTTTAATGGATTGCATGAGTTTCCACGTCTCACTTGCGTAGGACGGGGAACCAGAGAAATGCACGTTCGAAAGCCGGCAGTATTTGGCGTGGAGGAAAGTTGCCCACAAGGAATCGTTCACCCCAAACCTTTCTCACAACTTACAAGCATAGGCTATGCAGACATCCTTAGGATTTCGAAGACATAGTCCCCACTCACTTTTGGGACAACAAATGACGTCCCAAGAAATCCAGTGATGTCGATTAGCGTTATCCTTTTTACCCCAGAAAAGGAAGCATCTAAAGAGCGATAGGAACGGAAGAAGATATTTGTCGGAGTCATAGCAACAAAGACATGCGAGCTAATAGAGTCCAATACTGACTTTATGAGCACCAGTCTTCATGTCTGAGACAGGAGAGCCGCATTCTAGCGGATGATCTTTCCCCTTGCTTTATTTGTATAGGAATCGAAAATGGCGTTGAGTTCCTACCTCTGTAGTACAATACCTAGGTAAGGCAGCAGTAGTGAGGTGGTCTTGAAACTGGTTAAGCCTTCTATCCAAGAAGACCTAACTGGAGACATATCTTTTGCGAGAACGAAGCAGCTTTTATTAGTATTTACGACTTGGCCCGAGCACCTCTCGTACTACTGAATGAGGTTGAGGAAACGATGAACAAAGCTACAACTGCCATTAGTGAAAATAATAATGTCATCTACGAAATATAAGGAAGAGATAATTGGACACCCACTAGGAATGCCAAACCTCTGGATCTGATTTGTTATCATTAGGGAATTAATCTACGAATGAATGCCTCTGCAGCGATGACAAATAGGGAAGGTGAAAGGGGGTCTCCCTGACGAAGCCCACTTCCCGCCTTAAAATACCCATTATTTGATACGTTAATAAGAACGGAGAACCTACAGTTGGAGATTAGTCCCATACCAAATCGATGAGGGGTTCCGGAAACTGAAAACCCTCAGAACCTTGATAACGAAAAACCAAGACATACGGTAGTAAGCTTTCGTTATATCCAACTTAACAACCACATTATAACCTTTGACCTTTCGGTCGATCTGGGAAACAAGCTCCTTGGAAAAAAGGACATTGTCCATAATCAAACATTATAAACGCAGCCTGAGAAGATGGGATTATACGCTCAAAAAACAGACTAGCCGAGTGGCTAGAACCTTAGAAATGACCTTATTAGAGAAGTTACACAAGCTGATAGAACAAAAATCTATGCAGGAACTAGGATTCTCACGCTTGGGAATGAGCACCAAATTGGTGGAAGTTCATCCCTGAGGAAAGGTTCCACCATAGAAGAAAAACCGAATAGCCTGGATTATCGGCCAAACACTATGGTAGAAGACTCCGTAGAAACTGTCAAGTCCACTCGCACTATCCTTACTGTAACAACACGCACGAAACGAGCCTGAATTTCGACCAAAAATAGGCCTATAGAAATTTAGAGTCATTCTAAATGGGTCGTTGGTTCTTGTAAGGATTACATTTGCATAGATAACAATAACATATACTTCGAATGGAATCCTCACACAATGAAAAGAGAAAATATAATACCAAAAATAAGATGTACCATTTATTTCAAAATCACAGAAATACATTGTTGCGGTTACATTTATTCAGAAAGGTACATCAAATAGTTCATCTTCGTAAGATTCCAAAAGAAGCAGAGCAATAACAGCTAATAATATCATAATAACTTCGTCTTCTTCAATCAGGACTTCATCCATGGCTTTACCCCATCTATGACCTGTTGGATGTTAAGGAGAAGGGGTCAGAACATAAAGTTCTGTGTGACTGGAATATAGTGTTACTTAATGTCCACACCGTATATTTTTAGCAGGTTACATTTGTCAATGTATGCTTATGCGACTCACAAGATTTCACACAAACATAAATACCTAATCAATGGGATAGATATCCAAGTCAATCGCCCATTAGAGTCTTTAGGGTAAAGACCCAATGAGGTGGCATTCTCGGTCACTTATGACCCTATTAAAGGTTGATTTCTATAATCTCTTATAACCCTGAGGCGGACCCATGGCCCTTTAAGAACCATGTCCTAGTACGTTAATGTTCTTATGTCTAATCTCTCATTTGTAATATGAAAAGTAGTATTGCAAACGTTACTACTTAACTGATATTACCCGGTAGGACACCTATGTCACTTAAGACTTCCCTTAGACAGTTGGTGAGCATGCGATGGCCACACATCCTTCAATTACCAATCTGTCCCTAGTTGAGCCCTTGTAAGCTTCTAGAAGAATTGGACATCTCCTGTGAACTACCCTACTCCTTTAACCGTTTTATGCCTAATCACTTTTAAAGAAGTAGGACCCAAAGACTTACCTTAACATTAATAAGGGTGGGTCCCTTGACTTGGGTTCCTCTCCAAGGAATAAACCTTCGGAGGGATCCTAGTCCAAACCACTTAAGACCCAAATTAGATAAAAGGTGAGTCAGCCACTTAAGACCTTCTTAAGGCGTAGTAAGCCTATTTGTTTTCACACATCAACACACACACACACACACACACACTAGACCACTCATATTAACCCATATACTTGTAGATGCTGGACATGTTGGTCGGTTCAGGGCAGGATTCTACTACAAGTCGGTTTAACCTTGTGTCTAGTGCACTAAGTTTATGAATGGCCCATGGCGCCTAGACATCTCACATTAGTTAGGCCCACTTGTGGTTGCTAGATATGTCGGTCGGTTCTGGGAAGGCTTCTACCACAAATGGCAACTACCCTTGCGTCTATATGTCATTTATATATATATATATAAGCCATTCTATATATATGCACACACACACAAGCAAATAAATATATATGTATATTTGTTAAGGGAACATTTCAAATTCAAACTCTAACCTAATCGTATTTATTACGCTAGTATAACGTTAATTACGTTGTTTACGTTTAAATAATTAATATAATAATACCGCCTAATTAACGTAACATTCGTATAAACGGGAAATGTTCTAATCGGGATGGCGATTGTCATTTATCAAAATTATGGCATACAGGTCTAAATCTTTCCATATTTTACCACTACAACATAACATGATGGCATAATGAACATATAGCAAATAGCAGTAATGGAAAACATACACATACATATCAATTACAACTTGTATCCTAGATATGCAGAAAAAGGTTTCAATATTAAATTAAAAGTAGAGTATTTCATACATTCAATCTATATTTCACCCAATCCACCCTTTTTGTGGTGTTATGCACAAAAAAAATTGCATTTGACTTATTCCAATTTATGAATGTATTTACACCCAAACTAGGATCCAAACCCAATTCAATTGTGAAACAATTCAAATCCCAACCTTTTTATGCCAAATCAAACGACAATAGCGGTGAATTGCATAAAATATAGATAATAATACAATACTCGTGTATACCTTAAATTCAATACAAAAACCACAACTCTACCAAACCAATATTACATGACAATTTCCTACATGATTACAAAGTAGAAGATTTGGGGATTTTTCATGTTTTATTATCGCATAACCAAATCTTCATAGGCATAACAATTCATATAGAAAACTGATAATAATATGAATATGCCTTTAAGCAAAACTATATTCCACTCACAAATCAAGTGGAGATGTAATAAAAATCTCTAGATCTGCGACGGTTCTCAACATTCAAGC
Source organism: Allium sativum (assembly GCA_030737875.1). Classification (NCBI taxonomy): domain Eukaryota; kingdom Viridiplantae; phylum Streptophyta; class Magnoliopsida; order Asparagales; family Amaryllidaceae; genus Allium; species Allium sativum. Next base: position 124,090,260 of record CM060918.1, on the reverse strand, counting down.
AGGCTCTGATTGATCTCCTAACAATATAAATATAAGAAACATATGATTAGATTCGTATATATATATTGTTTGTGCTAAATTCCAACTTCCTAAACTTATATAAATTGAAATAGAGAGATATAGGAATGGAGGTAGAGAAGTAGAAGAACCTTCACCCTTTTTCTCTTTATTTTTCTATGGAATTCAGCAGCATGGAGTTGCAGGTTTAAAAGATTAGGTTTTCTAGTGTGGGGTTTGAGGGGTTACTTATACTGGCTCGTGTGAGCAAGAGCCATCGGATTTATAAAAAAAAAATTCGAACCATCCATATAGACATAACCGCTTTAGAAAACTCTAATTACATAGCCTTATTGGGTTGTTCATTTTTACTAGTTACGTTCTTTATTTGCTTAATTGCTTGCTTTTTATTACCAATCCTTTTCCTTATGTAACACACCCTTTGTCCCCTTGGAAGTACCAAATTAGGAACGAAACCTAACATGGCGGGATCTGTAAAAGACACAAAGGGAGTGCCCAAGAAGGATTGAAAGTGGGATAGAGCAGTCTCTTTGACTTCCACCGGCGTGGAAGCCAACGAGAGATGAGGGCGAAGGATCTGGCGAATCAAGAGAAGACTATTCTTCTTTCTGATAGAGGAATGGAAAAACCTGGAGTCTGTATCTCCTTCAACCACCCACTTAATCCTCACCTTTTGGTGAAGATAGTCGTTTTGAATACGAAGCTCCAACGAGTAGGCAGGTTGAGCAAGCGCCCAAGCCTCCTTATTAGCCGGTGAAGGGTCCTCATCGAAGGACCCTTCAGCAAAGACCAGCTGCTCTTCGGCTGCTCTAACACGGTCGAAGATGTTCTTGAAAACATGCATGTTCCAAGTCTTAAGACAAGCCTTGAGACGATGCAGTTTACGAGAAAACACGACAGCAAGAGGACCAGAAACAGAAGAATTCCAAGAATCTTCCATGACTTGATGGAAAGAGTGGTGGGATCTCCACATACTCTGAAACTGAAAGGACGACGGACCAAATAGGGTTAAGGGGAGCATTGAAGGATCATAGGAACATGATCTGAGAAGGTACAATGAAGATGGGAGAGAGAGTGTGTGAAGGGAAGGTTGAACCAACCTTCCGATCCGAGTACTCTGTCAAGTCTGGAGAGAATACGGTTCGGCCCCTCTTGGTTGTTACACCAAGTAAAGGCAGAGCCAACGAAAGAAACTTCAAAGAGACCTGAACCGAGGATGAAGGCATTGAAATCTGCAACTGCAGACCTGTTAACAGCATTGCCTCCCCATTTCTCCGCTTGACAGCTAACAACATTAAAATCCCCTCCTAAAACTAAGACCCAAAGCAAGAACTAAGAGCGAAATGATGTCGGACCAGAGGCTTAGCCTCTCAACCCGATCACACTTCGCATATACCGCTGAAAAAAGGAAAGATGAAGCGATGGACGTTGTAGAACAAGCAACCGACAGAAGCTGGTTGAGTCAAAAACGAGCGAACGACCATATCTTTGGACCGGAGGATCCAGATCTTAGAAGACACATTGGAAATGGCTCCACCAAACTCAATGGATAAAACGGTACGGTTGACCACCTCCGGACCCAAAAAAGGCTCCAGAATAGCCACCAGACAAACAGAGTGCTTTCTAACGATGCGCTTTAGCCTAGATGTCAACGCATAGTTACCAATACCACGAACATTCCAGAAGAGGAAATTCGCCATCCAAAAACATAACAAACAGGAAACCAACACAAAGAGGATCAACTCCAAATGGAGAGAACACCGAAACCAGCTCAGATAAGATATAGCGTGTGATGAGTAGATCGAACGATCTGCTCAGACGCCGCTATAGACCGTGTGCGAATGGTACAAGGAGTGCGGGTCCCAGCTCTCGGTCTTCGACGCGAGGATCGAGTGGGGACAACTGACAGACAAGAAGACACATCACTTGTTTCAAGGGACCTGAAGGATACCTCGAAATCGACAACGTGAGAAGACACATAAGGCGTAGAGAAGCCTGGCCTTGAAGTATAAGATTTCTTATTAAGTCGAGATAGATGATCATTAATGATCGCTATCTCGTCTCTATTAAGCATAGAAGAATACACTGAGTTACAAAGTTAATGCAACATTACAAATACAAAATTGATACAGCAGCAAAATTATAGCAACAAAAGCATAACACATTTAGTACAATAAAACTAATACCTAAAAAAATGATAAACTGATACCAACAAACTACTGTAATTTAAAAAAAAAAATACATTAATTATTTATTGATTAAAGTAATACAATTCTGATTGAAATACATAGTTAATGCAAGAATACAACTACACAATAAATATAACATCAAAAACACAAAGAACAAATATAAAGTAGAGCTATTTAAACGAAACTGATACCTAAAAAATATAAATTGATACCCAACATCTGACTAAGCAAACATTTGAACGAACTCGCTTGTAGAACCAGCAGAAGCCATTAATCACTGATACAAACAAAAAAAACTAATCAAAATAATTAACATTAAATTAAAACGATTATGAGAGGAAAAGAAAATTCAATTGATGCGTACAGAAAAAAAATAGCGATATTTGAAATCTGAGCGAGATCGAATTCGATGTGCAATCAATACCGATATGCGCAAGATCGAATTTGTAATCTAAATTGCATGATCAATATCGATGTTTAAAGAGGATAGTTATATATCGAAATATGGAGAAAAAAATAATCGCGATGGAGATCAATGGCGGGATCGAGATTCGGAAAATTAAATTGAGGAAGAAGATGCCTAGCGCGCGCCGTCATATACGATTTCATAAAAAATCAGTATATTGTCCTTCTCAATAAAATTTATTTGTCCAGGGGACGATCCTTGTTTTTTTCTTCCCACACTCGAAATTCCCGTTGTTGTAGCATAAAAAAAGACAAAACGTTTTGACTTGTAGTGTCACTGCAATAGATGCTCTTGCAACTCTAAGAGTGTGTTTGGCGCAAGCGGAAGCGAAGAATCTTAACGGATAATAGTAGTTAGCGGAGAATGCGTTTGGCGGGTTAAGCGGACTATTTGAGCGGAGCATTTAAGCGGACCATTTTTATTTTTTTTTAATTTAATTAAATAATGATTAAAACATAACAGTATCATTAATGTAGAATAATACAGTTAACCAAACATAACAGTTCATTACATAACAAGAACACACAAACTAAAAAAACGAAGAAATACAACAAATTACTAACGTCCACGGAAATTTGTCAGGTGATAACCTATATAACCAGGTATGTCTCGGTCAGATATTATTTCCACCTTCTCAAAAATATAACGATCCCTGCAAAAAATCTCAATAATCTCCTACTTCTTGAAGTTAGTAATGGTCGAGAGAACATCGAAGCAATGGTCCGCTGTGGCTGTGAAACGATCTAATTGATAGGAGGGTTGTATGGTAGGTTATCTATTAAACGTTGCGCGCGACGTCTGTCTGCGTATAGACTGAACTGGTGGTGGACTATTTACACTTAGAAAATCACGATACATAGCTACATCGGTCGCAGTAAAGGGTTGTGGTGGAGGGGGAATAAAGTAAACGCAGGTACCTTTCCCTATGCAGCCCTGGAAAAGCTTGTCTTGCACTCGAAACTTCAGAGGAGGTTGCCTCCTGAACCTCTGGTACAAGCGTGCAGGCTCATTCCACCAATCGTCTGAGTCGTCCAAGCGGTCCTGAACAAGATCCCAATAACCACCTGCAATTTGAAGCAGAGTGTTCCAAGAAGTCCAGACCCTCTTCAGATAATCTCATTTGTTTTTTATTTGGGTCTGCGTCAAATATTCCTCGAACCGCTCATTGAATTCATCTTGGACAACGATCAAAAATCTATGTGTTTCTCTAAGCTGAATATTGTTGAGACAAATATCTATAAAAGCCTCAGTTCGCTCATGTGGCCACGAAACGATGGGCACGTTAAAAGACCCCGAACGCGAGGCAGAAGAGTGTCATTTAAACAAAACAAAAAAAAAGAATAAACAAAAAATACGGACAACATATTTAAATCGAATATACGAACATTTAAATTATAAATAAAAAAATAAAAAAACAGAAACAAACTGTAAAGGACTGGAAAGTAGAAGCAGTGGAGGAGGAGAGCTGGAAGAGAAGCTGTAGAAATGTGAGGAGGAGAAATGGGGATTTATAGGGGGAGAAGCGGAGGAGCCAACGGTTAGAAAACCAACAGTTGGAATCGACACGTCGGTTGCCAACGGCTGGATTTCTAGCCGTTGGGTAACGGACGCATCCGTTACCCTAACAATCCGTTTTGGACTATCGAACGGACCCTATAGCCACAGTTTTGCAGTAATTTTGATGTTGTTGTTTACAGATGTACCTTCAAACGATAACCTCATTTGTTACATATCAAACATGAGATAATGATAATTGACATTCTATACATATCTGTTCCATATCAAACATGAGACGATGGTTAATGTTCCATGCTCATCTGTTTCATATTAGATAACCAAACTGAAAAGAAGGTATTTGCAATGCAATCGGAGACAAATAATAAAATAAGGGGGTGTTTGAGGAATCAAAATGGGGCACCTTTATTACGGCTCGAATTTGTTGCGTTTTCCTCGTTTTGGTTAATTATGTTATTAGTTAAGTTAATTACTAAATTTAGATTTTTATAAATTTTAAAAAGTGAAAAGTGGAAAATAGGCTAAATGACAAACTTAACCATTTTTTTGATGAAAAATATTTAAAGTTTGGAATTTAGAGAGTATACATTTTAGCGTAAAAAGAGAAAAAGATAGTAGGCCCCTTGAACTCCACTTTTACACTAAAATGTGTTATTTTTCCTAAATTCAAAACTTTACATATTTTTCGCCAAAAAATTTGTTGAGTTTGTCCTTTAAAATAAAATTCTCTTTTACAAATTAATAATTTGTGCAAATGGGATCCATTTGATACGCAATTTGTTGCGTTGCGATCGTATCGAAGTGCTCTACATAATGAATTTATTTGAACTGAATTAGAGTAATCTATAATTTTTCTATTTTATTAACAATCCGATAAAATACTCCATTTAAATAGCCCGTTTAAATCCACAAATCGTATTCTTCGCTAACTAAAATACTTCATTGTCCACCTAAAGATCGTTGAGTTTTGCTATGTCATAGTAACTTTATAGTGACCAAAAAAAAACTTCCTGTACACCTAAACTGCATACCATAAGAGAGACATAACTAAATAAACTGTTAAACCTTGGGCGCTGAAAGAAAAATATGCTAAACCCGTTTGGATCATTAAAGCACAATATAAACTAATTCAATGATTTCAGGTCGGATCTTTAGTGTTTTATCAAGTCTTTAGGCATTTTTCAAGGCGCAGAGCAATCAGGCTCGCAATTGCAGTACAAACTGCCAATCATGATTTAATGAGAAAATTAGCACTTTGCACCGATATGTAGACCAATCAAAGATTGAATTTTGAACAATTCATCATCTGCTTCCACAGTAACTAGAGGATGTTGATTTCTAAGGAGTATCGTTTGGATACCCATCAATTTCAATGTTGATTAGAAAATGACGTTTTATGAATATATCAATTCAATAACAGTATTCCAGGGAAGCACTAACTGCACAAAAGATCAAGAGGAAAAATCTCATTAAAACTGTAACTACTCAAACTAACATACCAAGGACAACATTGGAACTTTATAAAACAGAGCAAGCAACATTAAGAAAACATAAGATGACTAAATAACCCTCATTTCCAGATCTAGCCGCTGGTGAACTTGGTGACAGCTTTCGTACCCTCAGACACAGCGTGTTTTGCAAGCTCGCCAGGAAGGACAAGACGAACAGAGGTCTGGATCTCCCGTGAAGTGATAGTAGGCTTCTTATTGTACCTTGCCAATTTAGAGGATTCCTGAGCCAGCTTCTCAAAAATATCGTTGATAAAGGAATTCATGATTCCCATTGCCTTGCTTGAAATTCCAATATCAGGATGCACTTGTTTCAGCACTTTGAAAATGTAGATCTTGTAAGTCTCAACGGATTTCGACTTCTTCTTCTTCTTCTTGTCGGCCGTCGCTGATGAATCTTTCGCAGGGAGCTTCTTCTCGGCTCTGGGCTTCTTACCGGCTGGTGTTTTCTCGGCGGCGGTCTTCTTTTCTTCCTCGGGCTTTTTCTCTGCGGGTTTCTTCTCAGCTTTGGGTGCCATGGCTAAAATTAGGGTTTCCGAAAGATGAGGATTAGATTTGGGAAATTGGGTGAAAATTAGATTTGCAATGAGAAGTTCTGTGAGATATGAGGTGTTTTATAAAGGCATAAGGGTGATGTCTGATTGGCTGAGAGGCGATGATGCGGATCGGAAGGGCGAATGGTTTCCAACCACTCGATCAGTGAACGAGTCAACGGTTTGCGTTTAACCGCAGGGGGATGCTTGGATTGATGAGCTGGTCCAGACAGTTTAACGAGGTGATTAGAATTCACTGAATGGTGTTTAACTTGGGAACTATCATGCTCCTGCTGGGGATGAATTTCATGCGTCGGAAGCGCCTGACACTCCAAGTCCAGCCGTGCTCATCCATCATTATACCGTTTGGCTTAACTAGTATAACCGCACAACGGTGGAAAAAACTGACCGTTAAGATATTTAATATGAAATATAACATTATTTGTTAAAACTAATTTACCTAGATTGAAAAATATAACTAGTTAGTAGAATTGAAGGAAGAAAGTGGAGCACTGTGCGGTTGATGAAAATAAGAATAGCATGAGTATTTATAGATGAGAGCTTATGGGATCCTAGCAAATATATTGACCAAGAAGTATAAAGACGTGGTATTCAAGAGGAATAATATCAGCGCATATTCAGATGTGAAGATATGAAGTGGTCACGGTAAAAAAAGATAAGACCCAGTATTCAAGGATCAAGATTGAATGATGTTTTTTTTTTTAAAAAAAAAAAAGAAGAAGAAGAAGAAGTCAGTTTTCACATCGCATGGTTAACTTGCGCATATCGTCTGTTGAAAATTTGTGTTTTCACACATTTTTGAACAGTTCAAACAATTGTTTGGCTCTTTGTAATGTAACACAAGATCATAAAACATTACCTACTATATACAGATAATATAACCAAAGGAGAATAAATCAATTGAGCTTCAGAAAGCATATAAAGCAATAATTAGAATATTTAGTATTCAGTAAAAACATATCTGAGTCGAGCTAAATGCTCAAACAACAATTCCAAAACATTACAATTGTGATCAGTATTCTGTTATTTAAACTTAAAATAGAGATGAAGTCATAAAATCAAGCTCAAATAGCCTTATAAAAATACACCGTTACAAATAAAGTTTTTTCAGAGGTTACAAAATAATATCAGCAATAATCACGGTATCGCCTTTTTTAACCCCATGTTCTTTCAGAACTTTATTTACACCCAGCCTTTAAAGCATGCTGAAATCTTCTTAGAGACTCCATACTTGATCAACCTAAATTGCATCAAACTGTATGGTAAGAATGTAATAATTATATATGACAAGTAATGATTAGGGTCAAGACAAATGAGTTAATGCATTAATTCTGTTAAATGACCAAATGAACTGGAGTTAAAACAAATAAGTTAATGCATGAAATCTATATTTATTCAGTTTTCTTATTGAAATTTTGATTCAGTAACAATTATTAGAGCAGTCAAGGAGACAGTCAATTTAGAAGCTCATCTCATGGGTTTTCATCATCTATCTACCTTTTGATTTGATCACCGTTTAAACGTAAAGCGTTCTATTTCATTAACTAAATTCATGAGCGGTTGTACATGAAACAGAAGATTTTCTTTCAACAAGTTAATATTTGTTTTTTTTTTCCAAAAAATATTATGTTTTTACATTAAATTGTTGCTTATTCAATCTCATCTTCTGATTGCATGCCTATATATATTTAAACCTTGTATGTCACAGATCATACTCGTGTTAGTTACATCACTAGATTCGTTGTCTGTAGAAAGATCACGGATACAACGTTCTTATGAATTGATAATCCAATAGAGTCTAGAACAGTCTAAGAAAAAAGGCAAGGACACAAGCGTAATGTTGGTGAATTTCAAACGAAAAAACATCCAGGACCCAGATATAACAGTTGATAGATCAGACTAATGTTGACCCCAAATGCCACATTCAAGCATTGAAAGTATGAAGAATAAAATTTAATTGGATAAGCATCATGCCATTTTAATACACCTAAGAAATCAAAATCACAACTTAACGTCTTTAAGTAGTAAATAGTGTGAGAAAACATAAATGAGCAAACATGAATTCAACAAAATGGGTAATGAAATGAAACCATACATGTGATTACGTAGTGTTGTTGTATCCGTAAATGAGGCTTTGATGTCGTCTTCTTGGTAACTCTCTCCTTTTCCCATATGAAGGCAACGAATTATTTCATTGACTCACCTACATTATGAATCAAAATGCTAAATAATAGTATAACCAGTGAATTAAAAAATCAATTATGAATCAAAAATCAAGTATGCGTTTAATGTGTTGTAGGTATAATGTATGAGTCATTTGACCAAGAAATTTCTTTAGGTTATAAATATTTCAAAAGTATTGAAAAATAATAATTGATTTATTTACCATTTATTCAAGAGACATTTTATGCAATCGTTCTTCCTCCATTAATCTTGAATGTACGCCTTTGCATTTCCCAATTTGCGTAAGTCTTTCAAAAGTAAACATAGGGTTGAAAGCAAGATCCTCCAATTTCCTAGTTCGTGATATTGCAACAAAAGTTAAACCATGACTGTGATAACCCGAAACTTCGGAGTTCTGATGGGATCCGGTGCTTTAGCGCTGATACAATAATATCAGAGTTTAAATTACATTTAAATAGCAGCGGAAAAATAATACAAAATACAACTGAGACAAATACACGGATACAGATCTTTCCGAATATCGCTTCAGTTGTAGACCAGGATCCTGTGAGTATAATATATGCAAAACCAAAACTACTAGTTGCCCGTGTAGAAAAATATGGGCACCCAGAGTTTAGATTAAAACAATAAACTTCAGGTCAGTCATGGGACTGGTATGAGAACTCAAAAACAATTATTAAGTTGATTTTAAAGTTAGGTAAATCAAGGGACCACGCCGTATAACACGGAACGGGTTTACCCCCAAGAATACCAGTGCATAAAAATAAACAGCGTAATGCTAAATAAAAGAAAACGAAGCTATTATAAGACTCAGGTCCCATCACACAATGCAACGCAAGCCGGAGGATAGAGTTTTACCTTATAATAGCCAAATATGTTTGGTACGCGAAAATTTATCTTTTAAAATTACTATAAGTGCATAGTGTTGAAATCAATTTCGAAAGTAAATGTATTAATCATAGACGGTATGAGCACCCCATCCCACTATGTCGCCATATATAGGGTTTACAATCAAAACCGTAATGTCGTATTGGAAATTGGTTTTCCATCATGAGTCAAGGCTAGGGAGGAGCTCCTTACCGATTCGAAACACTCTAGCAAATGCCTCAGGATCCCCCGCAGTGAACCCTTGGAGCGGTAGGGCCGGTCCACACCTGTCGAAAGTGGATTGGCAATTCCTGAACACACGTTTCACGGTCCCTTTGGACCTATAGTATGACCACTTACGGCCTATAAATCCGAGGCGCCTCAAAATCCATCATCCACATAAGTAAAACATCAGCGCTGGTAGGTCCCTGACATCTCTCTAGCTAGAAAGAAACGTGTGCACTCCCTACGGTCCCTTCTCCCGTTTTAGACTCCAATCGGGGTGTGAGGCTCGCGAAGTAACGCTATACACAAAGCTACGCCTAAACAGGCTATGCTTTGATCATCCCACAAGGCTCTGCTTTTCAACAAAAGCCTTAACCAATTGCATCTTCACGTGCCACATTGTCGGACCATACCATATCATTGATCATCTACCAATATATAACTGGGTGTTAAGTGAAGAATAAATTCTCCACCACCAACAGCTATACATTAAACAGAGATCAACGAATACAATATAAAGGAATACAATGTCAGCTACACAATCCATTTACAAATCCGTTCTGGGTCTGAACGAAACCGGAGGCACCTTATTCCTCGCATTTCCATCGATCTCCAAGTACGTTTGGATGATCACCACTTTTTTCATCGTCTTGGGTGTACGGTCCAATCAAGATAGCAATAACCACCCAAACGACGTGAAGAACTCCGGTCTTCAACCACCGTCTTCATCTTCGACTCTTGATCGGCGTATTAGTTATTCAGAATGGGTTAAACCCGGACTTTCTGAATAATTCGCGTATTTTATAATCAAGTGCTATAAAAACACATCCAACGCCTCATTCCACTTTGGAATATTCTTTTAATAAAATATTCTTATTATTAGGGAAATGTTCCCATTGATTTTATCAAAGATAAAATCCTTTGAAATTATTATACTCAATTCAACTAAGAATTTATTAAAACTCCAATTCGGTTTTAATATCAAAAATCATTATTTAATGATAACCACTTTTAAGAAATAATTCTTATCTTTAACTGGGTTAAAGAACTAATGTCATTTAAAACATAGTTCACGATAAACCCAATATAATTTTCCATAAAATATAGAATTTTCATAGAAATTAGATCAATATATATAATCGGTATAAATTTCTGTATTAGACTAATAATATAAATGGAATAACGACAAGGCCTTTTAAATTCCATATATAGTAACAGTCTTCATCCACAGAAATTCATCTCAATTATTAACCAATCGAATTCCATTCAATTAAATTGGAAAACTTTACTTTGGAAAATTTTCGTTAAATCTAGATAAAAGATTTATAAATTCCAAATCATATTTTCACTGTAAATCGGGTTAAAAAACGAATGTCGTTAAAAACATAGTTCACAATAAACCAAATTTACATTTCAATTTATTCCAATTACTAAATATAATTGGAAACTCTAATAATCTTAATTAAAATATTTATCTTTTCCAAACTTATATTTGCTATTTAATTCCAATTTAAATATTGATTGGAAAATTCCATTAAATCTTATTTAAAAGTTTTATTCCTTTCTAATCGGGGTTTAAGAACAATGTTATTAAAGACACCGTTCACGACAACCCAAAATCCAATTCTTTTATTCCATTCCAATTAAATATTAATTAATTGAATTTTTATTCTAGTCAATAACTAGTTCATTTCGATAAAGTTGCATTTTTAATTAAATTGTTATTACATTGAAAATGTAATATTTTCATTTCAGTCTTTATTACATTGAAAATGTAATATTTTTATTTTTAAATCCAAATTGAATATTCTATCTATTATCATATTAAAATAATATTGTTTCCAAAATGTTAATTTTGAAATTAGGTCTTTTAATATGCATTATAAAATGGATAAAATAAATCGATAAACACGTTCGGGTTAAAATGGCATTGCTATTTAAAACAGATTAAATAGCCCAATTCATTATCTTATTCATTTATATTTAATACTGGGCCAGACCTCCCACATTAAGCCTGTGACTTGTGGATGCTGGACATGCCGGTTGGTTCCGGACAGACTTATCCCACAAGTTGGGCTTAACCTCGTGTAATGGCCCAATTCGTATTTGCGCACTTGGACCTCTCACATTAGGTTCAACATTTGTGGCTGCTGGATATGCCGGGCGGGTCCGGGCAGACTTATACCACAAATGTAACCTAACCTCGTGTCCAAATACAATTATAATTAATAGTTATAATTAATTCACTGAAAATATTATTTTAAAATATTATTTTAAAATGAAGATATGATCTTTATATTTAATTGTTAAAAATACTTTGTTTCCCAAATATCGTAGCTTACATTTCAATCTTTAATAAAATTGAACTTCCTATACTATTATTATATTATAATAATAATCTTTTCAAAATGTTCAAATTTTGGAATCAAACTTTCTTATCTTAATATATAAAGATGTAATCTTTTTAATTGAGTCCTTTTATTATAACTTTTAAACAATAAAGATATAATCTCTCAAATTCATACGTCAATTATTTCCATTAACTGAATATTAAATAGAAATATTTGTTTAATTCAAAATTGGAATGAGACCCAATCCATTACCATATAATTTTAATTATATGTATTTCAAACATCGCATTAATTCCATAATAATGAAAAAACATTCAATAACAGCCAAAGTGCATTTTAAACTAATTACAAGGGCGATGTGTAATCAGAATATCAACCCAAGACCCGTGTACGGTTTCAACCAACACAAATTCAAATAATATATTATTAATTGTGCTTTTGGACGATATGTGAAAATTTATCGTCCAATCAACATAAACAAGTCAGGAAACTTGTAAATGGCAGTGTAAACATGTTTGTAAATATCAAAAATGTCATAACAACACATTACATATTTCAAATTTCAAACAATTCACAATAGTCATCCAAATCAACATTTTATAACAAAAATGTTATTTATATTCTAATGTACATTTTATAACAAAAATGTATTTATAGTCTAATGTACATTTTTATAACAAAAATGTATTTATATTATAATACAACATTTTATAAAAAAAAATGACAATTTTATTTCTAATGTAACATTTTACATCAAAATGTTATTTTTTTCTAATGGAACCTTTTTATATGAAATCCTGCATTACAATAAAAATGTAAATTCTAATGTAATCATACATTTTAATCAACATTGAATCATTTTATGTGAAATCTCCTATTACATTAAAAATGTAATTTTAATTGTAAACATACATTTTATCATGTTGAATATTTTAATATGATCCATTCATACATTAAAATATACTTTTTTTTGTCAAAACAATTTTATCCCAACTTAAATCTTTTATATGATTCATACTTACATAAAAATGTAATTTTTATGTTAACACGAATTTTATCCAAACTTGAATATTTTAATGATTCTATCTTACATTGAAAAAGAAAATGTATCTTTTTAACCATTCATCTACTATATTAACAATGTAATCTCTTTTTATTCATTCTTGTATTACATGGGAAATGTAATCTTTTTACATTGTATCAAAATGTAATTCTTTTTATCTTGCATAAAGATGTAATCTTTTTGTATTACATAAAAAAATGGAATTCTTTTTATATTACATAGAAAAATGTAATCTCTCCTATATTACACAAAAATGTAATCATTTCTATATTACATAGAAAAGGAATATAATTTAAAAATATAAATATAAATCATTCCATGTTATCGTTAACATATAAAGGCGATGAATTTATCAAGACAAACAAGATGACAATAAAAAGATATTCTTTTTATATAAAACAAAATGCCATTAAAAGATTGTAACACCCCGTATGTTGAATAACTTGCTATAATATAAAACAGGGCAGAATTAAATTTAAAAATCTGAATTACAGGAAACGGGCTATGCCATTGCGTTCGTCTCGGAAAAATACGCGAAATAGAGTCCGAGTTTTCGAAAATCGGAGTCCGTATGACCCCGGTAAGGCCCAAAGAAGTTTTCAGAAATTTAAAAACAGATTTTCAGAAGTGGCGGGAAAAATCCCGCCAGACCCAGGGGGTCGACTGGGGAGTCGACCCTAGGGTCGACCTGGGAGTCGACCTCCCTGGTCGAGCCCAGGTGACCTGGGTGCATCAGTTTGGCTTTTGGGCTGAGTCTGGTGGCTTGTGACGTGATCTGACGGCTCTAATCTAATTTAGGGTTAATCTAAGGGCCTAAAACACCTAACTAATCTATAAATACACCCTAAGACTACCCTAATTCATACTAAAAATAGCTACAACACCGTTATGCCGTCAAATTGCAACTTGAAGGAGCCTCCATCAATCTAAAGAGGAAGATGGCTTCTCAAATCAATCTATAATCAACACTAGCAACTTAATCTTCTTCTTAGGAGTGCTAATCAACAAGTTGTGAGTTTTCTATAGCCTTAATGACCAATTATTGAAATGATTATGATAGGATATAATGAGGTTATGGCTATGAATGTGGATTAATGCAAGTTATGCAAGTTATATGCTATGTGTTAATGATGTTATGCATGTTATGCAAGTTATAGGCTATGTGTTTGAGATGTTATGCATGTTATGCAAGTTATATGCTATGAGTTTGAGATGTTATGCAAGTTATGCAAGCCATATGCTACATGTTCATGATGTTATGCAAGTTATGCAAGCCATATGCTACATGTTCATGATGTTATGCAAGTTATGTGTAAAGGTCCGCAAATCCGTGCTATCCAAGTTGACTAAATACACCACATGTCCAACCCAAATTGCACAGAAATACGAATCATTATTAGAAAGAAGTTAGAGGATGAGAAATAGAAAGAAAGAAATATTAGAATAGAAGAAAAACGAAGATCACAAACTCACAGCGGAACGAATAAAATATATTATATAACATAAGCTTTGAAATACAAATCTGTTTTGTACATATATATACATACCATCATCAGAGTACACATAACATTTGATTCAGCGGAAGTAACTCTAAATAACTAACGTTGAAGCCTCTTGCTTCAAGCTCCTCCAAGTGTATCTGTAAAAGCCTGAAACACTTGACTGCCCGTACAAATTTGGGCACCCAAGAGTTTAGGAAAAACAAAACAAACAAACTCTGGGTCAGTCATGGGACTGGTGTGAGTAAACTCCAACCACTGGTTTAACTTTCAAAAATCCTTTTCGAAAGAAAAGATAATAGTAAGACCAGCCCACACATAAACATGGACGGCTTTTACCTTACTATAACCCAAAACACTTTGATATCAAATCCAATGATATTATAATAATGTCTACATCAAGTAAATAACCAAATAGCAGAACGCTTGCATCTCACGCTCCACATACATAGTATAAAATCAAAACCCGCATGGCGCTTATTGGAGATTGGATTTCCAACATGACAAGGTATGGAACCACCTTCCGATGATGTATCTCTAGAGGCGAATACACCTGGGTTCAACAAGAACGTCTTGCAACCCGGCCCACACATGACCGACCACTCATTTCGCTTGAGTGTATCGAATGTATATCACCAACGGTTGGACTCAAACCACCGTTTCCCGAATGGGCAGAATCGATAGATTTAGAAACAAAAGGAATTTCTCTAGATAGGTGATTATACACCCTAATGGGTGCGACCCACATAGCCATGCTGCCTGCCCGATTTTTGTCCTTTCCCGGTTGTTGAGGCCTGAGGCTACGATTACTTACCATTCATTGATAACACAATCACTTTGAATGCCACATCATCAGATCCGTTAATCACTAGTTGAGTTTGCACAAATATTCTGGATATTATGCTAAGGGATAAATCCGTTGCAACCATATATATTCATACAGACCAACCCATTTGATCATTGGAAATACTCTGTCAGACATTCGTCCATTTACGTTCGTTCTGGGATTGAACGAAACCGAAGGCACTATTTCTATAAATAGAAAAGCCCTTGCACTTTACTCCGTCTTCAATATATTCAGCATACTTGGTTCGCAACGCTTATGCCGATACGGAGTGGTTCTTCGGATAATAATCCAACCGGTCTCTCCATATTGACAACGATTGTCAAAAACTCCGATAGTCTGTGATTTAACTATCGAATAAAAACAAGTGTTCAATCAACATATCAAACAAATCACTGGGCTCTTTAATTAATATTTCATTAATTAAATCTCTTCTCCATTTCCTCTATCAATATTTGTTAACCAAATATTTTCAATAACCCTCTTGCCTCTTATGCCATTTGGAAAACGTTTCCAAATATTAACTTCCTTTATTTTCTATATATTAGAAAATGTCTCTATTTGCAATTGAAAACAATTTCAATTACTTATCTCTATCCCTTTTACAACATTCGATTTTTATATTCACTTTCCTATCGAATTCAATATGTCGATACAATGATTTCAAATTATCAAAATATCTTAAAAATATTCTAACTTCTTAAATTTCCGAAAAATTTCGCCATAACCTCCCCTGTATCGGGAGCATCGGGAAATTTCAAATAGCTTTCCCGGTCCTTCTAATCTCAAAAAGAAAAAGAAGAAGCCAAGCGGCCAGCCGATACGGCGCATAAAACTCATATATGAATTTAAACAGGTACCTTATTGTCGAGCACATAAATTTAAATCTTCATATACTTCATATCCAACCTGCTTACACATGTTCACCTGTTTTCAATTCAATTCAATACCATCTAATCGTTTGAATTCAGTTTCGCCCATTTATTCTTTAAATTGGCCCTTTTGCCTATTTCACTTTTTGTTGAACATAACATGCTCAAATTTGATTCCACTTGCTTATACAAATCAAATTCCTTTTTTCCCATTTCTAGTTTCATATTTGGTTTGAATATGAAATCACAAGTTAATCTACTTATTCACAGTTTGCTTGATTCAATCGTTTTAACTAATTCATTTGTCAGTTTGCAAATTAACTCTTTTGCCTATATCACTTTGATATTTGAATATAACCTATCCAAATATATTTCACTTGATTATACTAATTTAATTTCATTTTTTCAATTCACGTTCTATATTCGATTTCAAATATATATTTAAAAATTCCCTTCACCTTTCAAAGTTCATCGTCAAAATTCGATTAACTAATTTCTCTTTGTCTTAGTCAACTCTATTCAATAATCAAAATATGATTATTGATTTTAAAAACCATTTCTTTCACTTCACTTAAGTTCGCATATATTTTATAACTCAAATCTGAGATTTCCTAAATAGAAATTCGGATTTTTATTGGTTTAAAATCCTTTTATAAAATGAAATAAACCGTTATGGTTTTTAAATAGTTCTGGCGCTGTTTTTCTGAAAATTTGATTTTGACATAACTCAAAATCTATACGACGAAATTCAGATTTTTCTCCTTCATTAGAAAGCTATTATCAAATCGGTCCTGACGTTTCTTGTTTCGAAGAATTCCGACTTCAATTGCGTTCTGTATACTCAATTGAAGTTCGAATCGCTATTTTACGAACTGCAGCGCTGCGGCGAGTTCGTTTTAATTATATATATATAAACTTTTAAACTTCTTTAAAATGAATTCAACTTCATTTAACTCCATTTGAATTCCTTGATTCAAATTCCAATCTCACTTTTATTTGAATTCTATATTCAAATCCCAATTCCTTTTCTATTGGATATTCAAATTCAATACTTGAATTTCTATTTGAATTCCCTATATTCAAATTCCATGTTTGAATTCATTTGAATTCTCTTATTCAAACTCTATATTTAAATTCCATTGGAACTTCTATATTCCAATTTCTATATTTGAATTCTATTGAAATTCAAATATTCAAACTCCTTTTTAAATTCTAGATTCACAATTCCATAGTTAAAAACCCATTTGAATTTCATATTCAAATCCCATAGATTAAATCCTATTTGAATTCAATTTGAATTTCTTATATTCAAATTTCATTTTCCATTTCCATTTGAATTCTAAAATTCAAATTCATTTCCAACCCCATTTGAATTCTAATATTCAAACTTATTTTTAACACCATTTGAATTTCTTCACTCAAATCCATTTGAATTCCTTGAATTCAAATTCCATTTCAAAACCATTCGGATTCCCTATTTTGAAATCCTATTTCCAATTCTACTTTGAAAATCCTATTTCAAAGTTTATTTCAAATTCTATTTTGAAATTTTACATTCAAATCTTTATTTGAATTTCTTTATTCGAATTCCTTTGAATTCAAATTTTATTTTTATTCCTTGAATTCAAATTCTATTTTTCAATCTAATTTCGTCTATTCAAATTCTATTTGAACTTCTATTCGAATTTCTAATATTCAATCTCCTTTTAAAATTCAAATATTTAAACTCCTTTTCTAATTCTACTATTCAAATGTTATACTCAAATTTCATTTGAGTTATATATGTAAAAATTTCATTTCACATCCTATTTTGAAATTTCATTTCAAATCCCAATTTCACGCTTGTATTTCTATTTCTGAATTATCAAATGATAATTCTTTTCACTTCATTTATAACTTCGTTATAAAAGAACTATTTATAAACTTCGTTTAAAAAGAAACTTCTTGTTTTATTTTTCAAAAACAAGTTTATATTTTTATTCCATTTAAAAATTCAAATTCTATTTAAAAATAGAATTTTCCTTTTAAAATCTCAAATATCCTTTTAATTGGCCCAGTGATGTTTAAAACAATCAAATCACCCAATTTTCAATCATTTGGTTTTTAACACATCATATATGAATATATATATGAAATCAAACAATAAACAAACAGATAATATATTTTTGAGGAATCCAGTTGGATTCCTCCAACCTGTTTTCCTGCATCCACAGATGTTAGCACATAAATAATACCCATTCTGCTTCGTGGCAGAATATCGTGGTATAGAAGGTCATCCACTAATCATAGCGTGGGGCGTATAGGGTAATCATCCGCTATGAAACTGCGGGCATCCGCTAATGAGACTGCGGGAATCCAACCAATCAATCAACCCAATATATATATATATATATATATATATATATATATATAGCCTAAATAACTAATATATATAAAACAACCAGAAAATATTCACACAAGCAACAAACAATTATTTTTAATGAAATAAAGATAATTCTAAAGGTGAGTGAGATTTACTCACCTGATTTTAGTTGCTGAACATCCCTCAAAATTCCAAATCATCATAGCTATGAAATTGCTCGAGTTGATTATCTTGTACCTATGTTTATGTATTTTTAATTTATCGATTAAATTCTATAAACAAAATTAAATAAATTACCCTAGGGTTTCAATTTTCTAAAGGAAACGTATATCTTACTTTGCAGACCATGCGATCATTTCCCGACAGCTCCAACTATTTCAATTTCTCTCTTGGACTTTCCATCGAACACCTGGACTGCTCCACCTTCCTCCTCCCAAATCAGTGACTGACTTTCCCCGTGAACAAACTGCTTCCTTTCTCATCTCGTTCCCCCTTTTGATCACAGAACCGTGTACAGGAAACCCCTAGATCCAATTCGAGATCATCAGCAAACCTTTCTCGAAAATTTGAAAGGCTACTGCTGCTCGATACTGCTCTTGTTGAACGAGCGACACCCTCCCCCAAAAGCCACCGCAGTTGACCAGAAACACCCTACCGAACACCCAATCTTCATCGTACCCTCTTCTGAAAGTCGCGACTGCTTTCCCCTCCAACGCACCTCAATTCCTCTCCGTTTCGAACTCCATTTCATCATCGAGCGCCTTTAATCCCGAGATAGCTTCCAGTCAGGATGCGACTCCGATTTCACCCCCTTTTGGTTTTAAAGCCGATTTCGATTTTGCTTTGAAGGATTCGGGTTCGGTTTTGAAAGTATGGATGTCGGCCATTTTGATTTCGAAGCCTTCGCTTGTTTTCTGTTGAATAAAGGAATGAAGTTGCGATGGTTTTAAACAAGCAAAGGAAGGGAAACAACTAGTACGAGCCATTAAAATTGTTGTTTGCTTGCTACGAAGTTGGGGAGCAGGAATTTGTGCTCGAGAAAATAATATGTCTGCTTATAAATGAAGATAGGTCGGCTTTAGGAATAATGTAGGGTGGCTGAAAAGAAGTTTAATAAATTTGATTAGATTTTTAATTAAATTAAATAATCAAAATATCTCGCGGTATTCTTACTCAAAAACTCGAACTGCTGTTCTAACGTAACGACCGACATTCTCAGATTATGGCGTTATTCTGAACTCCACAGAATTGGTTCTGGATTTTATTTCGACTGTGAAATAACAATTTAAAATAATGATTTAAAATAAATTTCAAAACAATTTACTTTAACGATAATCAATTATTATTATCGCTCTAATCCAATATAGAATTTATATTTATTATCTGAACTATTTTGATTCAATTCTAACTTCGAATTCAATATATCTCGTATTACGGTAATTAGATCTATAACTCAATATGAAAAATCGATTTATATTATCAGCTCTATATTTAAAATAATATTAAATATTTAAAATAAACCGACCAGAAAATCTGGGTCGTTACATTCTTCCCCCCTTAAAATAATTTCGTCCTCGAAATTGCTAAGATAGAACAAATGGTACAAATCTATTATCTTTCAAAAATTCACTTATGTTAAAGCTCAACTCCTCATATTTCTATGACTTTAATTTCAACCAAACTTTTGGTTTCCATTCATATACATTCTAATTCATATTCATTTCAATTTATTTCAAATTGATTCTAGTCAATTTATTCACCTCGAACCATTTAACTTGCTTCAGTTAAATTTTAATTCCAGAATCCAAATCCCTGGGTTTTCATTTTAAATTCTTTTGAAATCCCATAAATATATACATATATTTATTTTCATCTCAATTCAAAACATTTGAATTTTCAATCTACTTGTTTTCTTTCAAAACAAATTTCCATCAAAAACTTTCTAAGGTAGCAACCTATCACTTAGAAACTCGGAAATGAACACTGATGATGTTGCAATCATCATCAGAATTATTTCCCAGCCACTGAAGTGAGTTCAGTGCTTTATTACTTTCAAATCCTTTTAAACAAACCTATATTATTTTAATTACTTTGAAAAAAATATTTTTCAACTTCCCAGGATTTTGAATTCTTAATTCTGGTTTGAATTTAATTCAATTCATTTGTATATATTTCATTCATATACAAATTCAGTTTGGTTATAAATAACCATTTCAATTTTTTTATAATCTTATCTGATTATAATGATATCAATCAACACATCCATATAATATAATAATTTCTAAAATTATTCTTTCTATATCAAAATAGAAAATTTGGGTAAAATTATTTCATTTACCCACTTTAAAACAATATTGTGTTCAATCTTCTGTTCAAGTGTTTAGAAATTCCTATCGACTTTGTGGCGTCCCACTATTCGACCAGAATTCATAACCCACTCACAGACTAGTCAACACAATATAAAACAACTTTTTATATCAATTTACAAATACGCTCTCTCGTATATATACACTCAACTCATTCTAGGGTACTACTGACCCTATCTCTAATGAGTACATACCACACAAGCCTAGGTATTCGCTCAACCTAAGCTCTGATACCACTGTAAAGACCCGCAAATCCGTGCTATCCAAGTTGACTAAATACACCACATGTCCAACCCAAATTGCACAGAAATACGAATCATTATTAGAAAGAAGTTAGAGGATGAGAAATAGAAAGAAAGAAATATTAGAATAGAAGAAAAACGAAGATCACAAACTCACAGCGGAACGAATAAAAAATATTATATAACATAAGCTTTGAAATACAAATCTGTTTTGTACATATATACATACCATCATCAGAGTACACATAACATTTGATTCAGCGGAAGTAACTCTAAATAACTAACGTTGAAGCCTCTTGCTTCAAGCTCCTCCAAGTGTATCTGTAAAAGCCTGAAACACTTGACTGCCCGTACAAATTTGGGCACCCAAGAGTTTAGGAAAAACAAAACAAACAAACTCTGGGTCAGTCATGGGACTGGTGTGAGTAAACTCCAACCACTGGTTTAACTTTCAAAAATCCTTTTCGAAAGAAAAGATAATAGTAAGACCAGCCCACACATAAACATGGACGGCTTTTACCTTACTATAACCCAAAACACTTTGATATCAAATCCAATGATATTATAATAATGTCTACATCAAGTAAATAACCAAATAGCAGAACGCTTGCATCTCACGCTCCACATACATAGTATAAAATCAAAACCCGCATGGCGCTTATTGGAGATTGGATTTCCAACTTGACAAGGTATGGAACCACCTTCCGATGATGTATCTCTAGAGGCGAATACACCTGGGTTCAACAAGAACGTCTTGCAACCCGGCCCACACATGACCGACCACTCATTTCGCTTGAGTGTATCGAATGTATATCACCAACGGTTGGACTCAAACCACCGTTTCTCGAATGGGCAGAATCGATAGATTTAGAAACAAAAGGAATTTCTCTAGATAGGTGATTATACACCCTAATGGGTGCGACCCACATAGCCATGCTGCCTGCCCGATTTTTGTCCTTTCCCGGTTGTTGAGGCCTGAGGCTACGATTACTTACCATTCATTAATAACACAATCACTTTGAATGCCACGTCATCAGATCCGTTAATCACTAGTTGAGTTTGCACAAATATTCTGGATATTATGCTAAGGGATAAATCCGTTGCAACCATATATATTCATACAGACCAACCCATTTGATCATTGGAAATACTCTGTCAGACATTCGTCCATTTACGTTCGTTCTGGGATTGAACGAAACCGAAGGCACTATTTATATAAATAGAAAAGCCCTTGCACTTTACTCCGTCTTCAATATATTCAGCATACTTGGTTCGCAACGCTTATGCCGATACGGAGTGGTTCTTCGGATAATAATCCAACCGGTCTCTCCATATTGACAACGATTGTCAAAAACTCCGATAGTCTGTGATTTAACTATCGAATAAAAACAAGTGTTCAATCAACATATCAAACAAATCACTGGGCTCTTTAATTAATATTTCATTAATTAAATCTCTTCTCCATTTCCTCTATCAATATTTGTTAACCAAATATTTTCAATAACCCTCTTGCCTCTTATGCCATTTGGAAAACGTTTCCAAATATTAACTTCCTTTATTTTCTATATATTAGAAAATGTCTCTATTTGCAATTGAAAACAATTTCAATTACTTATCTCTATCCCTTTTACAACATTCGATTTTTATATTCACTTTCCTATCGAATTCAATATGTCGATACAATGATTTCAAATTATCAAAATATCTTAAAAATATTCTAACTTCTTAAATTTCCGAAAAATTTCGCCATAACCTCCCCTGTATCGGGAGCATCGGGAAATTTCAAATAGCTTT
Organism: Allium sativum; assembly: GCA_030737875.1. Taxonomy (NCBI): domain Eukaryota; kingdom Viridiplantae; phylum Streptophyta; class Magnoliopsida; order Asparagales; family Amaryllidaceae; genus Allium; species Allium sativum. The sequence goes on along the minus strand of CM060918.1, from coordinate 124,067,341 downwards.
CCCGGTCCTTCTAATCTCAAAAAGAAAAAGAAGAAGCCAAGCGGCCAGCCGATACGGCGCATAAAACTCATATATGAATTTAAACAGGTACCTTATTGTCGAGCACATAAATTTAAATCTTCATATACTTCATATCCAACCTGCTTACACATGTTCACCTGTTTTCAATTCAATTCAATACCATCTAATCGTTTGAATTCAGTTTTGCCCATTTATTCTTTAAATTGGCCCTTTTGCCTATTTCACTTTTTGTTGAACATAACATGCTCAAATTTGATTCCACTAGCTTATACAAATCAAATTCCTTTTTTCCCATTTCTAGTTTCATATTTGGTTTGAATATGAAATCACAAGTTAATCTACTTATTCACAGTTTGCTTGATTCAATCGTTTTAACTAATTCATTTGTCAGTTTGCAAATTAACTCTTTTGCCTATATCACTTTGATATTTGAATATAACCTATCCAAATATATTTCACTTGATTATACTAATTTAATTTCATTTTTTCAATTCACGTTCTATATTCGATTTCAAATATATATTTAAAAATTCCCTTCACCTTTCAAAGTTCATCGTCAAAATTCGATTAACTAATTTCTCTTTGTCTTAGTCAACTCTATTCAATAATCAAAATATGATTATTGATTTTAAAAACCATTTCTTTCACTTCACTTAAGTTCGCATATATTTTATAACTCAAATCTGAGATTTCCTAAATAGAAATTCGGATTTTTATTGGTTTAAAATCCTTTTATAAAATGAAATAAACCGTTATGGTTTTTAAATAGTTCTGGCGCTGTTTTTCTGAAAATTTGATTTTGACATAACTCAAAATCTATACGACGAAATTCAGATTTTTCTCCTTCATTAGAAAGCTATTATCAAATCGGTCCTGACGTTTCTTGTTTCGAAGAATTCCGACTTCAATTGCGTTCTGTATACTCAATTGAAGTTCGAATCGCTATTTTACGAACTGCAGCGCTGCGGCGAGTTCGTTTTAATTATATATATATAAACTTTTAAACTTCTTTAAAATGAATTCAACTTCATTTAACTCCATTTGAATTCCTTGATTCAAATTCCAATCTCACTTTTATTTGAATTCTATATTCAAATCCCAATTCCTTTTCTATTGGATATTCAAATTCAATACTTGAATTTCTATTTGAATTCCCTATATTCAAATTCCATGTTTGAATTCATTTGAATTCTCTTATTCAAACTCTATATTTAAATTCCATTGGAACTTCTATATTCCAATTTCTATATTTGAATTCTATTGAAATTCAAATATTCAAACTCCTTTTTAAATTCTAGATTCACAATTCCATAGTTAAAAACCCATTTGAATTTCATATTCAAATCCCATAGATTAAATCCTATTTGAATTCAATTTGAATTTCTTATATTCAAATTTCATTTTCCATTTCCATTTGAATTCTAAAATTCAAATTCATTTCCAACCCCATTTGAATTCTAATATTCAAACTTATTTTTAACACCATTTGAATTTCTTCACTCAAATCCATTTGAATTCCTTGAATTCAAATTCCATTTCAAAACCATTCGGATTCCCTATTTTGAAATCCTATTTCCAATTCTACTTTGAAAATCCTATTTCAAAGTTTATTTCAAATTCTATTTTGAAATTTTACATTCAAATCTCTATTTGAATTTCTTTATTCGAATTCCTTTGAATTCAAATTTTATTTTTATTCCTTGAATTCAAATTCTATTTTTCAATCTAATTTCGTCTATTCAAATTCTATTTGAACTTCTATTCGAATTTCTAATATTCAATCTCCTTTTAAAATTCAAATATTTAAACTCCTTTTCTAATTCTACTATTCAAATGTTATACTCAAATTTCATTTGAGTTATATATGTAAAAATTTCATTTCACATCCTATTTTGAAATTTAATTTCAAATCCCAATTTCACGCTTGTATTTCTATTTCTGAATTATCAAATGATAATTCTTTTCACTTCATTTATAACTTCGTTATAAAAGAACTATTTATAAACTTCGTTTAAAAAGAAACTTCTTGTTTTATTTTTCAAAAACAAGTTTATATTTTTATTCCATTTAAAAATTCAAATTCTATTTAAAAATAGAATTTTCCTTTTAAAATCTCAAATATCCTTTTAATTGGCCCAGTGATGTTTAAAACAATCAAATCACCCAATTTTCAATCATTTGGTTTTTAACACATCATATATGAATATATATATGAAATCAAACAAACAACAAACAGATAATATATTTTTGAGGAATCCAGTTGGATTCCTCCAACCTGTTTTCCTGCATCCACAGATGTTAGCACATAAATAATACCCATTCTGCTTCGTGGCAGAATATCGTGGTATAGAAGGTCATCCACTAATCATAGCGTGGGGCGTATAGGGTAATCATCCGCTATGAAACTGCGGGCATCCGCTAATGAGACTGCGGGAATCCAACCAATCAATCAACCCAATATATATATATATATATATATATAGCCTAAATAACTAATATATATAAAACAACCAGAAAATATTCACACAAGCAACAAACAATTATTTTTAATGAAATAAAGATAATTCTAAAGGTGAGTGAGATTTACTCACCTGATTTTAGTTGCTGAACATCCCTCAAAATTCCAAATCATCATAGCTATGAAATTGCTCGAGTTGATTATCTTGTACCTATGTTTATGTATTTTTAATTTATCGATTAAATTCTATAAACAAAATTAAATAAATTACCCTAGGGTTTCAATTTTCTAAAGGAAACGTATATCTTACTTTGCAGACCATGCGATCATTTCCCGACAGCTCCAACTATTTCAATTTCTCTCTTGGACTTTCCATCGAACACCTGGACTGCTCCACCTTCCTCCTCCCAAATCAGTGACTGACTTTCCCCGTGAACAAACTGCTTCCTTTCTCATCTCGTTTCCTCTTTTGATCACAGAACCGTGTACAGGAAACCCCTAGATCCAATTCGAGATCATCAGCAAACCTTTCTCGAAAATTTGAAAGGCTACTGCTGCTCGATACTGCTCTTGTTGAACGAGCGACACCCTCCCCCAAAAGCCACCGCAGTTGACCAGAAACACCCTACCGAACACCCAATCTTCATCGTACCCTCTTCTGAAAGTCGCGACTGCTTTCCCCTCCAACGCACCTCAATTCCTCTCCGTTTCGAACTCCATTTCATCATCGAGCGCCTTTAATCCCGAGATAGCTTCCAGTCAGGATGCGACTCCGATTTCACCCCCTTTTGGTTTTAAAGCCGATTTCGATTTTGCTTTGAAGGATTCGGGTTCGGTTTTGAAAGTATGGATGTCGGCCATTTTGATTTCGAAGCCTTCGCTTGTTTTCTGTTGAATAAAGGAATGAAGTTGCGATGGTTTTAAACAAGCAAAGGAAGGGAAACAACTAGTACGAGCCATTAAAATTGTTGTTTGCTTGCTACGAAGTTGGGGAGCAGGAATTTGTGCTCGAGAAAATAATATGTCTGCCTATAAATGAAGATAGGTCGGCTTTAGGAATAATGTAGGGTGGCTGAAAAGAAGTTTAATAAATTTGATTAGATTTTTAATTAAATTAAATAATCAAAATATCTCGCGGTATTCTTACTCAAAAACTCGAACTGCTGTTCTAACGTAACGACCGACATTCTCAGATTATGGCGTTATTCTGAACTCCACAGAATTGGTTCTGGATTTTATTTCGACTGTGAAATAACAATTTAAAATAATGATTTAAAATAAATTTCAAAACAATTTACTTTAACGATAATCAATTATTATTATCGCTCTAATCCAATATAGAATTTATATTTATTATCTGAACTATTTTGATTCAATTCTAACTTCGAATTCAATATATCTCGTATTACGGTAATTAGATCTATAACTCAATATGAAAAATCGATTTATATTATCAGCTCTATATTTAAAATAATATTAAATATTTAAAATAAACCGACCAGAAAATCTGGGTCGTTACATTCTTCCCCCCTTAAAATAATTTCGTCCTCGAAATTGCTAAGATAGGACAAATGGTACAAATCTATTATCTTTCAAAAATTCACTTATGTTAAAGCTCAACTCCTCATATTTCTATGACTTTAATTTCAACCAAACTTTTGGTTTCCATTCATATACATTCTAATTCATATTCATTTCAATTTATTTCAAATTGATTCTAGTCAATTTATTCACCTCGAACCATTTAACTTGCTTCAGTTAAATTTTAATTCCAGAATCCAAATCCTTGGGTTTTCATTTTAAATTCTTTTGAAATCCCATAAATATATACATATATTTATTTTCATCTCAATTCAAAACATTTGAATTTTCAATCTACTTGTTTTCTTTCAAAACAAATTTCCATCAAAAACTTTCTAAGGTAGCAACCTATCACTTAGAAACTCGGAAATGAACACTGATGATGTTGCAATCATCATCAGAATTATTTCCCAGCCACTGAAGTGAGTTCAGTGCTTTATTACTTTCAAAATCCATCTAAAATGATTTTCTTTCAAATCCTTTTAAACAAACCTATATTATTTTAATTACTTTGAAAAAAATATTTTTCAACTTCCCAGGATTTTGAATTCTTAATTCTGGTTTGAATTTAATTCAATTCATTTGTATATATTTCATTCATATACAAATTCAGTTTGGTTATAAATAACCATTTCAATTTTTTTATAATCTTATCTGATTATAATGATATCAATCAACACATCCATATAATATAATAATTTCAAAAATTATTCTTTCTATATCAAAATAGAAAATTTGGGTAAAATTATTTCATTTACCCACTTTAAAACAATATCGTGTTCAATCTTCTGTTCAAGTGTTTAGAAATTCCTATCGACTTTGTGGCGTCCCACTATTCGACCAGAATTCATAACCCACTCACAGACTAGTCAACACAATATAAAACAACTTTTTATATCAATTTACAAATACGCTCTCTCGTATATATACACTCAACTCATTCTAGGGTACTACTGACCCTATCTCTAATGAGTACATACCACACAAGCCTAGGTATTCGCTCAACCTAAGCTCTGATACCACTGTAAAGACCCGCAAATCCGTGCTATCCAAGTTGACTAAATACACCACATGTCCAACCCAAATTGCACAGAAATACGAATCATTATTAGAAAGAAGTTAGAGGATGAGAAATAGAAAGAAAGAAATATTAGAATAGAAGAAAAACGAAGATCACAAACTCACAGCGGAACGAATAAAATATATTATATAACATAAGCTTTGAAATACAAATCTGTTTTGTACATATATACATACCATCATCAGAGTACACATAACATTTGATTCAGCGGAAGTAACTCTAAATAACTAACGTTGAAGCCTCTTGCTTCAAGCTCCTCCAAGTGTATCTGTAAAAGCCTGAAACACTTGACTGCCCGTACAAATTTGGGCACCCAAGAGTTTAGGAAAAACAAAACAAACAAACTCTGGGTCAGTCATGGGACTGGTGTGAGTAAACTCCAACCACTGGTTTAACTTTCAAAAATCCTTTTCGAAAGAAAAGATAATAGTAAGACCAGCCCACACATAAACATGGACGGCTTTTACCTTACTATAACCCAAAACACTTTGATATCAAATCCAATGATATTATAATAATGTCTACATCAAGTAAATAACCAAATAGCAGAACGCTTGCATCTCACGCTCCACATACATAGTATAAAATCAAAACCCGCATGGCGCTTATTGGAGATTGGATTTCCAACTTGACAAGGTATGGAACCACCTTCCGATGATGTATCTCTAGAGGCGAATACACCTGGGTTCAACAAGAACGTCTTGCAACCCGGCCCACACATGACCGACCACTCATTTCGCTTGAGTGTATCGAATGTATATCACCAACGGTTGGACTCAAACCACCGTTTCCCGAATGGGCAGAATCGATAGATTTAGAAACAAAAGGAATTTCTCTAGATAGGTGATTATACACCCTAATGGGTGCGACCCACATAGCCATGCTGCCTGCCCGATTTTTGTCCTTTCCCGGTTGTTGAGGCCTGAGGCTACGATTACTTACCATTCATTGATAACACAATCACTTTGAATGCCACATCATCAGATCCGTTAATCACTAGTTGAGTTTGCACAAATATTCTGGATATTATGCTAAGGGATAAATCCGTTGCAACCATATATATTCATACAGACCAACCCATTTGATCATTGGAAATACTCTGTCAGACATTCGTCCATTTACGTTCGTTCTGGGATTGAACGAAACCGAAGGCACTATTTCTATAAATAGAAAAGCCCTTGCACTTTACTCCGTCTTCAATATATTCAGCATACTTGGTTCGCAACGCTTATGCCGATACGGAGTGGTTCTTCGGATAATAATCCAACCGGTCTCTCCATATTGACAACGATTGTCAAAAACTCCGATAGTCTGTGATTTAACTATCGAATAAAAACAAGTGTTCAATCAACATATCAAACAAATCATTGGGCTCTTTAATTAATATTTCATTAATTAAATCTCTTCTCCATTTCCTCTATCAATATTTGTTAACCAAATATTTTCAATAACCCTCTTGCCTCTTATGCCATTTGGAAAACGTTTCCAAATATTAACTTCCTTTATTTTCTATATATTAGAAAATGTCTCTATTTGCAATTGAAAACAATTTCAATTACTTATCTCTATCCCTTTTACAACATTCGATTTTTATATTCACTTTCCTATCGAATTCAATATGTCGATACAATGATTTCAAATTATCAAAATATCTTAAAAATATTCTAACTTCTTAAATTTCCGAAAAATTTCGCCATAACCTCCCCTGTATCGGGAGCATCGGGAAATTTCAAATAGCTTTCCCGGTCCTTCTAATCTCAAAAAGAAAAAGAAGAAGCCAAGCGGCCAGCCGATACGGCGCATAAAACTCATATATGAATTTAAACAGGTACCTTATTGTCGAGCACATAAATTTAAATCTTCATATACTTCATATCCAACCTGCTTACACATGTTCACCTGTTTTCAATTCAATTCAATACCATCTAATCGTTTGAATTCAGTTTTGCCCATTTATTCTTTAAATTGGCCCTTTTGCCTATTTCACTTTTTGTTGAACATAACATGCTCAAATTTGATTCCACTAGCTTATACAAATCAAATTCCTTTTTTCCCATTTCTAGTTTCATATTTGGTTTGAATATGAAATCACAAGTTAATCTACTTATTCACAGTTTGCTTGATTCAATCGTTTTAACTAATTCATTTGTCAGTTTGCAAATTAACTCTTTTGCCTATATCACTTTGATATTTGAATATAACCTATCCAAATATATTTCACTTGATTATACTAATTTAATTTCATTTTTTCAATTCACGTTCTATATTCGATTTCAAATATATATTTAAAAATTCCCTTCACCTTTCAAAGTTCATCGTCAAAATTCGATTAACTAATTTCTCTTTGTCTTAGTCAACTCTATTCAATAATCAAAATATGATTATTGATTTTAAAAACCATTTCTTTCACTTCACTTAAGTTCGCATATATTTTATAACTCAAATCTGAGATTTCCTAAATAGAAATTCGGATTTTTATTGGTTTAAAATCCTTTTATAAAATGAAATAAACCGTTATGGTTTTTAAATAGTTCTGGCGCTGTTTTTCTGAAAATTTGATTTTGACATAACTCAAAATCTATACGACGAAATTCAGATTTTTCTCCTTCATTAGAAAGCTATTATCAAATCGATCCTGACGTTTCTTGTTTCGAAGAATTCCGACTTCAATTGCGTTCTGTATACTCAATTGAAGTTCGAATCGCTATTTTACGAACTGCAGCGCTGCGGCGAGTTCGTTTTAATTATATATATATAAACTTTTAAACTTCTTTAAAATGAATTCAACTTCATTTAACTCCATTTGAATTCCTTGATTCAAATTCCAATCTCACTTTTATTTGAATTCTATATTCAAATCCCAATTCCTTTTCTATTGGATATTCAAATTCAATACTTGAATTTCTATTTGAATTCCCTATATTCAAATTCCATGTTTGAATTCATTTGAATTCTCTTATTCAAACTCTATATTTAAATTCCATTGGAACTTCTATATTCCAATTTCTATATTTGAATTCTATTGAAATTCAAATATTCAAACTCCTTTTTAAATTCTAGATTCACAATTCCATAGTTAAAAACCCATTTGAATTTCATATTCAAATCCCATAGATTAAATCCTATTTGAATTCAATTTGAATTTCTTATATTCAAATTTCATTTTCCATTTCCATTTGAATTCTAAAATTCAAATTCATTTCCAACCCCATTTGAATTCTAATATTCAAAATTATTTTTAACACCATTTGAATTTCTTCACTCAAATCCATTTGAATTCCTTGTATTCAAATTCCATTTCAAAACCATTCGGATTCCCTATTTTGAAATCCTATTTCCAATTCTACTTTGAAAATCCTATTTCAAAGTTTATTTCAAATTCTATTTTGAAATTTTACATTCAAATCTCTATTTGAATTTCTTTATTCGAATTCCTTTGAATTCAAATTTTATTTTTATTCCTTGAATTCAAATTCTATTTTTCAATCTAATTTCGTCTATTCAAATTCTATTTGAACTTCTATTCGAATTTCTAATATTCAATCTCCTTTTAAAATTCAAATATTTAAACTCCTTTTCTAATTCTACTATTCAAATGTTATACTCAAATTTCATTTGAGTTATATATGTAAAAATTTCATTTCACATCCTATTTTGAAATTTCATTTCAAATCCCAATTTCACGCTTGTATTTCTATTTCTGAATTATCAAATGATAATTCTTTTCACTTCATTTATAACTTCGTTATAAAAGAACTATTTATAAACTTCGTTTAAAAAGAAACTTCTTGTTTTATTTTTCAAAAACAAGTTTATATTTTTATTCCATTTAAAAATTCAAATTCTATTTAAAAATAGAATTTTCCTTTTAAAATCTCAAATATCCTTTTAATTGGCCCAGTGATGTTTAAAACAATCAAATCACCCAATTTTCAATCATTTGGTTTTTAACACATCATATATGAATATATATATGAAATCAAACAAACAACAAACAGATAATATATTTTTGAGGAATCCAGTTGGATTCCTCCAACCTGTTTTCCTGCATCCACAGATGTTAGCACATAAATAATACCCATTCTGCTTCGTGGCAGAATATCGTGGTATAGAAGGTCATCCACTAATCATAGCGTGGGACGTATAGGGTAATCATCCGCTATGAAACTGCGGGCATCCGCTAATGAGACTGCGGGAATCCAACCAATCAATCAACCCAATATATATATATATATAGCCTAAATAACTAATATATATAAAACAACCAGAAAATATTCACACAAGCAACAAACAATTATTTTTAATGAAATAAAGATAATTCTAAAGGTGAGTGAGATTTACTCACCTGATTTTAGTTGCTGAACATCCCTCAAAATTCCAAATCATCATAGCTATGAAATTGCTCGAGTTGATTATCTTGTACCTATGTTTATGTATTTTTAATTTATCGATTAAATTCTATAAACAAAATTAAATAAATTACCCTAGGGTTTCAATTTTCTAAAGGAAACGTATATCTTACTTTGCAGACCATGCGATCATTTCCCGACAGCTCCAACTATTTCAATTTCTCTCTTGGACTTTCCATCGAACACCTGGACTGCTCCACCTTCCTCCTCCCAAATCAGTGACTGACTTTCCCCGTGAACAAACTGCTTCCTTTCTCATCTCGTTCCCCCTTTTGATCACAGAACCGTGTACAGGAAACCCCTAGATCCAATTCGAGATCATCAGCAAACCTTTCTCGAAAATTTGAAAGGCTACTGCTGCTCGATACTGCTCTTGTTGAACGAGCGACACCCTCCCCCAAAAGCCACCGCAGTTGACCAGAAACACCCTACCGAACACCCAATCTTCATCGTACCCTCTTCTGAAAGTCGCGACTGCTTTCCCCTCCAACGCACCTCAATTCCTCTCCGTTTCGAACTCCATTTCATCATCGAGCGCCTTTAATCCCGAGATAGCTTCCAGTCAGGATGCGACTCCGATTTCACCCCCTTTTGGTTTTAAAGCCGATTTCGATTTTGCTTTGAAGGATTCGGGTTCGGTTTTGAAAGTATGGATGTCGGCCATTTTGATTTCGAAGCCTTCGCTTGTTTTCTGTTGAATAAAGGAATGAAGTTGCGATGGTTTTAAACAAGCAAAGGAAGGGAAACAACTAGTACGAGCCATTAAAATTGTTGTTTGCTTGCTACGAAGTTGGGGAGCAGGAATTTGTGCTCGAGAAAATAATATGTCTGCCTATAAATGAAGATAGGTCGGCTTTAGGAATAATGTAGGGTGGCTGAAAAGAAGTTTAATAAATTTGATTAGATTTTTAATTAAATTAAATAATCAAAATATCTCGCGGTATTCTTACTCAAAAACTCGAACTGCTGTTCTAACGTAACGACCGACATTCTCAGATTATGGCGTTATTCTGAACTCCACAGAATTGGTTCTGGATTTTATTTCGACTGTGAAATAACAATTTAAAATAATGATTTAAAATAAATTTCAAAACAATTTACTTTAACGATAATCAATTATTATTATCGCTCTAATCCAATATAGAATTTATATTTATTATCTGAACTATTTTGATTCAATTCTAACTTCGAATTCAATATATCTCGTATTACGGTAATTAGATCTATAACTCAATATGAAAAATCGATTTATATTATCAGCTCTATATTTAAAATAATATTAAATATTTAAAATAAACCGACCAGAAAATCTGGGTCGTTACATTATGCAAGCCATATGCTACATGTTCATGATGTTATGCAAGTTATGCAAGTCATATGCTACATGTTCATGATGTTATGCAAGTTATGCAAGTCATATGTTACATGTTCATGATGTTATGCAAGTTATGCAAGCTATATGCTATATGATCATGATGTTATGCAAGTTATGCAAGTGTTCATGATGCTAGTTGCTATGATAAACATTGATCCACTATGACACCATGATTATGCAAGTTTGGTGTATGATTATATGCAAGCTCATATATGATATGTTATGCAAGTTTGGTGTATGATTATATGCAAGTCCATATATGACATGTTATGCAAGTATGGTGTTTGATTTTATGCAAGTAACATGTGCAAGTTTACACCTTAGTATGATATGCATACATATGCAAGTTAACCCCTTTACATCTCATACATACATATGCAAGTTTACCCTTTGTATGACATAAGAAACTTATGCAAGTTAACCTCTTTATGACATATGTGATTCATGCAAGTTTGGGTTGATTATTTATGCTAGTTGGGTTTGATGCTATATGCATGTTGACACCTTTAAACCCATGTTGATGCTAATGTGTTATGCAAGTTGAACCCATTGTATTTGTGATGAATCTTCCCTTTTATGTCATGTTAGCGAATTACGTGGGGAACGATGGGGTTAATAAACATGCTAATGAAATTGTGTGAAGTTGGTATGATTATGCATACCACAAAGTGGATGGACATAATTGAGTCAATTATGTACATCGTTAAAATTGGAATTAATTAGGGAAAATTAATTCGGGGGTGATTAATTAGGTGTAATTAATCGACTAAGACACGAGGTTGGACCCTTTTGTAGCATAAGACTGCCCGGAACCGACCGGCAAATCCAGCGGCTACAAATGATTGGCCCAATGTGAGAGGTCTTAGGCACAAACTATATACGTGACAAGTGGAAAGACACGAGGTTAGACTCGGTTATGGCGTAAGGCTGCCCGGACCCGACCGGCAAATCCAGCTGCCATAAGAGATAGTCTAATGTGAGAGGTCTCTACAACGGTTACGTTCTTAATCAATTAAGAAACACTTAACCATATTAGCATGTAGAGGACATGAGGGGTTAAGTGGGTGCCTTGGGTGGCATGTGGAAAAATCTAGTAGTTGCCTTGGGTGGCAATAGAAAATACGATTAGAATACTTAACCGAAGTGGAACATGTAATTAAACATGATTAAAGGGTTAAGTAAGTGCCTTGGGTGGCATGGGAAAATCTAGTGGTTGCCTTGGGTGGAAATAGAAGATAAGATTAGAATACTTAACCAAAGTGGGACATGTAATTAAACATGATTAAAGGGTTAAGTGGGTGCCTTGGGTGGCATGTGGAAAAATCTAGTGGGTTGCCTTGGGTGGCAATAGAGAATACGACTAGAATACTTAACCAAAGTGGAACATGTAACTAAACATGATTAAAGGGTTAAGTGGGTGCCTTGGGTGACATGTAGAAATCTAGTGGGTGCCTTGAGTGGCAATTGAAATATGATTAGATGACTTAACCAAACCTTAACATGTAGGTGGGCATGATTATGAAAAAGGGGGTTAAGTGGGATGCACTAGATTAAATGACAAGCTTAAGTAGTAGCTTGTGGGGGCCTTGAGTGGCAATTGAAATAAGATTAAATGACAAGCTTAAGTAGTAGCTTGTGGGGGCCTTGAGTGGCAATTAAAATAAGTTTAAATGACAAGCTTAAGTAGTAGCTTGTGGGGGCCTTGAGTGGCAATTGAAATATGATTAGATGACTTAACCAAACCTTAACATGTAAGTGGGCATGATTATAAAAAGGGGTTAAGTGGGATGCACTAGATAAAATGACAAGCTTAAGTAGTAGCTTGTGGGGGCCCATTTCAACCAGTAACCCATATGTATCTTATTGGGCTCGACCCATGTCGAGGACGGGACACGCGTACTGGGCTTGATTATAAGAGGCCAAAACGGGGTAGCGGTGGCAACACAAGTCCAACGGGTTTCATATGCGTGTGTGGACCCGGGCTGGTAGGTAAGACGTTGTTACATCGTGTAGGTATAAGCCGTGCACCATTGATTATCGGGTTGCCACTTTGGGGAGTGATACACCCCACTGTGGGGCCAGCACGGGTATCTACGTTAGGGAGCCGATCGCTTGGGGAGTAGTGGGTACACCTAGTGGAGATAGGGGCAGACGACACCTATGTAGTCAGCTAGGGGTACACGAGACTTCTATTAAAAATTACTAAGTACACTTAGTGGGGATCAACCTTTAAGTAGGAATTACCCTTGGGTGGGTGGAACTGGTGTGGTGCAGTGTAGGAATTATCCTTGGATGGGTAGATCTGGTGAGGTGCAATGTAGTATTTATCCTTGGGTGGATAGGCGCGTCTTTACCGTTATCTTAGTTTATCCTAAGTCTAGTTGGCTACTTAGTGTAGTCATTTATCCCCAGTCGTACCGTACCAGGTTTATATCATACCCTAATTACTTTAATGATTGTGTGGTTAAAGTTATAGGGCTCACTCAGACTTATGTCTGACCCCGTTGTTTTTATCTTTTTCCCCCTCAGGTCCTCAGGTTGGGCCTAGCACTAGTGGGCTTTGATCAGACTACTTTATCTATCTTCTGGAGCTTGGACCGTGATGTAAAGCCCAACTTATCTTTTCTTTGATGGCTATTGTTTATGTAGTGGGATTATGTACTTATGTTTTTATCAGGATGGATATTTAGTACTTGACTATGGTGTTGTAACTAAACATGTTTACCTTCTGCTGCTATGAAATGATGTTTTAGATTTTCAAGTATTTAAATCTGTCTTGTTGTAATTTTTCTGTTCTATACTCACTTAAAATGCTCCACCGAAGTTAAGGCATTCCCTTTGTGAGTAACCTTAGCGGGTGTGGGGTGTTACACGTGGTATCAGAGCTTAATGTTACCAGAACAGATAAAATTTTTAGAAAACTATTTTCTAAAAACATTTTCGGAAGAAGTATTTTCAAAAACATGTCTTTTAAGAGAAAAGTTTTTGAAAGAAAAGCATAATCCCCAAATAGCCATATCTTTATCCTTCGGATTCTCCGTTTTGAATCTCTTCCTCTATCTCTTTCTGAATTTCCCCTTCGCGTATAGATGTCTTTTTAAGATAAATAAGGACTTCCGTATGAAGGACGGAAGAACCACTTCAAGGGACTAAGAAGTATGTCGGGCTAAGAAGGTAGTCCAAGGAGGTGGAGGGCTTATGGGTACCTTTAAGATGGACGAGAGAGGAAGGTTCAAATAGCTATTAGGTAAATAAGGGACGAAACCTCATCGTGGTAAGAAGGCCACGAAAGGAGAATGTGAAGGGGAAGGCTAGTTGTTTTGGAGAAATAGGACATCTTGGGGTTGTCCAAAGAGGTAAGGACGAAGTACAGGATCTTCTGGAGGGTAGATGTATTCCCTCACAACGGGTATACCTGATGGGGGTAGGACCGTCTAAGTTGAAATTTGGTTCTCTCGATCATCCTGTTCGAACTTTATTCGACTCTAGCACACCACATTCGTTTATCTCATCATCAGTAGTTGAGTCACTGCACCTAGACACCAGTTGAGTAGATGATCCCGTGGTTGTTTTAAACCCAATTGGGCGGGCTCCACTTATTTGTCCATGATATGTTTGGGTTTGAAGATTTCCATACTTAGCGTTGAGTTTAGAGGTGATGCTTTTGTTTGGGCTTCACGGGCTATGGGTTGATTTTGGGCATGGACTGGTTATCCAGTAATGGTGCCGTTCTTGATTGCGAAAAGAGAGTTGTTGGGCTCATAACCCGCTTGGGTAACACTCTCGAGATCTCTTGTAATCCCATAGATTTTGTTATGCTAAGTTATCTTGAATCGCTTGACGCTTCGGTCGAGAGTTTGCGATCTGTTAGAGTGGTCCGGGAATACTCGGATGAGTTTGGGGAGGTGAAGGGCTTACCTCCGAAGCGGGAGATAGACCTCCGAATATATCTGGTAGACGATGCTAAACCAGTATCTTTGGCAATGCGCTGCATGGCTCCTCGTGAGAGGAAGGAACTCCATAAGCAAGTAGAGGAGTTGCTTGAGAAGGGGTTCATAAGACGAAGTATATCAGAGTGGGGCGCTCCAGTAGTTTTTGCCACGAAGGCGGATGGGTCCCTCAGACTTTGTGTAGACTATAGATAACGCAACAAGCTCACAAAGAAAAATAGACACCCATTGCCGAGGATTGAGGATCTCTTTGATCAGGTTGGTTGGCGCCTCAGTGTTTTCGCAGTGGGACTTGGCCACGGAATTTCATCAGTTGGGAGTGACTGAGGATAGGATAGAGAAGACCGCCTATAGGACTCCGGATGGTTTCTATGAGTGGCTTGTGATGCCATTTGGTTTGACGAACGCCCCCGCATACTTTGTTGATTTGATGAGTAGGGTGTTCAGGGAGTACCTAAACAACTTCGTAGTGGATGACATCTTGGTCTTTTCTAAGAACAAAATAAGTTTTCGTGTGTGCTTAATAGGTTAAGCAAAGCCAGTCATTTGATCAACGGTGGTTTTGGAGCGAGATTGGCAAGGACATCCAGAGTTGGACAAGGGCTTAATTATTTAGCCGTTTTTACTAGTATCATCTCACGTAGGTCGTCTGAATTCGAAGGAGGTGTCCCTTGGGTGGTTGTCTGATATTGGTTTAGGCCTTTGGGGCTTGCACTTGGGGGATGTCGAGTTCGACTAGGATGGTCTGCATGAGAGATGGATAGTTGTGACGACTTTGTATGGGAGAATATCCTGATTTTCTCCAGAAGTGGAGAAAAGCGTGCCCTACATTTTAGGGAAGTGTTGGAGACTCTTCGAGCGCATAGTCTTGAGACAGCAAAGGTGGATGGAATTTTTAGTATACTATGATTTCGAGATAGCGTATACCCTTGGCAAGGGTAACGTGGTGGCGGACGCCTTGAGCGGAAAAAAAGGTTGTCCTTGAGTCCATTGTTCGTGGAACGACGAAGCTTGGAATTTATCTCGATGTTTGATTTCAGACCTTCCGTTGACTTTATACCTGGTTTGCTAGCATCCTTGGAGGTCAGACCTACTCTTTTGAGACGGATTGGCGAGGCACAGAGGGACGACCCACAATTGGTTGAGTTGGTAGAGAGGCTCATAAGGGGGGAGTCGTCCAGCCATTTAAGTAGGTACACCCTAGATGATAAGGGGTGCTTGCGTAGAGACGGTAGACTTTGTATACCGCAAGACGAGGGTTTGAGGAAGGCTATTCTCGATGATGTGCATCGTTCTAGGATGACCATTCATCCCGGTGGGGATAAGATGTACCAAGACATGAAGCGAGTTTTCTTTTGGGCCGGTATGAAGAAAGATGTGGCCGAGTATGTAGCTAGATGCTTGGTGTGCCAACAAGTGAAAGCGGAGCGAAAGAAACCTGGTGGATTGCTTCACCCATTAGAAGTTCCGCAATGGAAATGGGATGGCGTCTCGATGGATTTTATTGATGGGTTACCTAGATCGAGGAAGGGTAATACGGGAATTTGGGTTATGATAGACAGACTTACTAAGAGTGCCCATTTCATACCCGTGAAGAGCAAGAGGACTGCTCCATGGCTAGCTTCAGTTATCTTCGAGAGATAGTTCGGTTGCATAGGGAACATGACGTATTCCATGTGTCACATTTGAGGTAGTGCCTACATGGGACCGCAGAGGTGGTAGAGCCGACCTTGCTTAGAGAGGTGGAGGTAGAGCGTGATCCGACTATTCGACGAGCTCCTACCCGCATCCTTGGGTCAGAGATTAGGAAGTTGAGAAACAGAGAGGTTCGACTAGTCAAAGTGCCAAGGGGAGAAGATGAGAGTAATGCTACTTGGGAGAGAAGCGAAGATGCGTTCATTGTACCCATTTCTTTTTTAGGGTGTGTCTTTTAACTTCTCCTTTATCGTTTGTCTAGTACCTATCTTATCTTTAGTATGTCCTCTCATTAGTACCTTTGACCTTTAGATATGGTAAAACCTATGGTTGAAACATGTGTTTGAGACATGTTATGTTTGATGGATGCGTGTGGATGCAAGTGGTTGCTAGTGGTTGCTCGTGGATGCATATACACACACTCTAGGCACTAGATCGGCTCAATCACTTCATATTGCATATTGCATAAAATTGTGTGTAGGAAGCTATATTAATGGATGTATAATGGTTGCGTTATCATATGGATGATGCATTTTGGTGTATGGTTGTGCACACATGTAGAAATAGTATGTGTCGATAGGGATCTTTCGCATACATATTGGATGCATGGCACTATCATGGTTTGCATTAAGGAGGTCAACTAAATAAGTGGACCGCCTAATTTTGCATTAGACAGGGAACATATACACACACTCTTTGCATATGTTCATACAACATTAGAAACTTTAAGGACAATGGATGCCAGTGTTTGATGATTTGAGTAGATGGTTGTTTGGTTGGTAGGATACGTTCTTCTTGACTTAGAGATTTCGGGGACGAAATCCTTTAAGTAGGGGAGAATGTAACACCCCGTATGTTGAATAACTTGCTATAATATAAAACAGGGCAGAATTAAATTTAAAAATCTGAATCAGGGGAAACGGGCTATGCCATTGCGTTCGTCTCGGAAAAATACGCGAAATAGAGTCCGAGTTTTCGAAAATCGGAGTCCGTATGACCCCGGTAAGGCCCAAAGAAGTTTTCAGAAATTTAAAAACATATTTTCAGAAGTGGCGGGAAAAATCCCGCCAGACCCAGGGGGTCGACCTGGGGGTCGACTGAGTCGACCTCCCCCCCCCCCAGGTCGACTGGGGAGTCGACCCTAGGGTCGACCTGGGAGTCGACCTCCCTGGTCGAGCCCAGGTGACCTGGGTGCATCAGTTTGGCTTTTGGGCTGAGTCTGGTGGCTTGTGACGTGATTTGACGGCTCTAATCTAATTTAGGGTTAATCTAAGGGCCTAAAACACCTAACTAATCTATAAATACACCCTAAGACTACCCTAATTCATACTAAAAATAGCTACAACACCGTTATGCCGTCAAATTGCAACTTGAAGGAGCCTCCATCAATCTAAAGAGGAAGATGGCTTCTCAAATCAATCTCTAATCAACTCTAGCAACTTAATCTTCTTCTTAGGAGTGCTAATCAACAAGTTGTGAGTTTACTATAGCCTTAATGACCAATTATTGAAATGATTATGATAGGATATAATGAGGTTTTGGCTATGAATGTGGATCAATGCAAGTTATGCAAGTTATATGCTATGTGTTAATGATGTTATGCATGTTATGCAAGTTATAGGCTATGTGTTTGAGATGTTATGCATGTTATGCAAGTTATATGCTATGAGTTTGAGATGTTATGAAAGTTATGCAAGCCATATTCTACATGTTCATGATGTTATGCAAGTTATGCAAGCCATAATGCTACATGTTCATGATGTTATGCAAGTTATGCAAGCCATATGCTACATGTTCATGATGTTATGCAAGTTATGCAAGTCATATGCTACATGTTCATGATGTTATGCAAGTTATGCAAGCTATATGCTATATGATCATGATGTTATGCAAGTTATGCAAGTGTTCATGATGCTAGTTGCTATGATAAACATTGATCCACTATGACACCATGATTATGCAAGTTTGGTGTATGATTATATGCAAGCTCATATATGATATGTTATGCAAGTTTGGTGTATGATTATATGCAAGTCCATATATGACATGTTATGCAAGTATGGTGTTTGATTTTATGCAAGTAACATGTGCAAGTTTACACCTTAGTATGATATGCATACATATGCAAGTTAACCCCTTTACATGTCATACATACATATGCAAGTTTACCCTTTGTATGACATAAGAAACTTATGCAAGTTAACCTCTTTATGACATATGTGATTCATGCAAGTTTGGGTTGATTATTTATGCTAGTTGGGTTTGATGCTATATGCATGTTGACACCTTTAAACCCATGTTGATGCTAATGAGTTATGCAAGTTGAACCCATTGTATTTGTGATGAATCTTCCCTTTTATGTCATGTTAGCGAATTACGTGGGGAACGATGGGGTTAATAAACATGCTAATGAAATTGTGTGAAGTTGGTATGATTATGCATACCACAAAGTGGATGGACATAATTGAGTCAATTATGTACATCGTTAAAATTGGAATTAATTAGGGAAAATTAATTCGGGGGTGATTAATTAGGTGTAATTAATCGACTAAGACACGAGGTTGGACCCTTTTGTAGCATAAGACTGCCCGGAACCGACCGGCAAATCCAGCAGCCATAAGAGATAGTCTAATGTGAGAGGTCTCTACAACGGTTACGTTCTTAATCAATTAAGAAACACTTAACCATATTAGCATGTAGAGGACATGAGGGTTAAGTGGGTGCCTTGGGTGGCATGTGGAAAAATCTAGTAGTTGCCTTGGGTGGCAATAGAAAATACGATTAGAATACTTAACCGAAGTGGAACATGTAATTAAACATGATTAAAGGGTTAAGTAAGTGCCTTGGGTGGCATGGGAAAATCTAGTGGTTGCCTTGGGTGGAAATAGAAGATAAGATTAGAATACTTAACCAAAGTGGGACATGTAATTAAACATGATTAAAGGGTTAAGTGGGTGCCTTGGGTGGCATGTGGAAAAATCTAGTGGGTTGCCTTGGGTGGCAATAGAGAATACGACTAGAATACTTAACCAAAGTGGAACATGTAACTAAACATGATTAAAGGGTTAAGTGGGTGTCTTGGGTGGCATGTAGAAATCTAGTGGGTGCCTTGAGTGGCAATTGAAATATGATTAGATGACTTAACCAAACCTTAACATGTAGGTGGGCATGATTATGAAAAAGGGGGTTAAGTGGGATGCACTAGATTAAATGACAAGCTTAAGTAGTAGCTTGTGGGGGCCTTGAGTGGCAATTGAAATAAGATTAAATGACAAGCTTAAGTAGTAGCTTGTGGGGGCCTTGAGTGGCAATTAAAATAAGATTTAGTAGCTTGTGGGGGCCTTGAGTGGCAATTAAAATAAGATTAAATGACAAGCTTAAGTAGTAGCTTGTGGGGGGCCTTGAGTGGCAATTGAAATATGATTAGATGACTTAACCAAACCTTAACATGTAAGTGGGCATGATTATAAAAAGGGGTTAAGTGGGATGCACTAGATAAAATGACAAGCTTAAGTAGTAGCTTGTGGGGGCCCATTTCAACCAGTAACCCATATGTATCTTATTGGGCTCGACCCATGTCGAGGACGGGACGCGCGTACTGGGCTTGATTATAAGAGGCCAAAACGGGGTAGCGGTGGCAGCGCAAGTCCAACGGGTTTCATATGCGTGTGTGGACCCGGGCTGGTAGGTAAGACGTTGTTGCATCGTGTAGGTATAAGCCGTGCACCATTGATTATCAGGTTGCCACTTTGGGGAGTGATACACCCCACTGTGGGGCCAACACGGGTATCTACGTTAGGGAGCCGATCGCTTGGGGGGTAGTGGGTACACCTAGTGGAGATAGGGGCAGACGACACCTATGTAGTCAGCTAGGGGTACACGAGACTTCTATTAAAAATTACTAAGTACACTTAGTGGGGATCAACCTTTAAGTAGGAATTACCCTTGGGTGGGTGGAACTGGTGTGGTGCAGTGTAGGAATTATCCTTGGGTGGGTAGATCTGGTGAGGTGCAATGTAGTATTTATCCTTGGGTGGATAGGCGCGTCTTTACCGTTATCTTAGTTTATCCTAAGTCTAGTTGGCTACTTAGTGTAGTCATTTATCCCCAGTCGTACCGTACCAGGTTTATATCATACCCTAATTACTTTAATGATTGTGTGGTTAAAGTTATAGGGCTCACTCAGACTTATGTCTGACCCCGTTGTTTTTATCTTTTTCCCCCTCAGGTCCTCAGGTTGGGCCTAGCACTAGTGGGCTTTGATCAGACTTCTTTATCTATCTTCTGGAGCTTGGACCGTGATGTAAAGCCCAGCTTATCTTTTCTTTGATGGCTATTGTTTATGTAGTGGGATTATGTACTTATGTTTTTATCAGGATGGATATTTAGTACTTGACTATGGTGTTGTAACTAAACATGTTTACCTTCTGCTGCTATGAAATGATGTTTTAGATTTTCAAGTATTTATATCTGTCTTGTTGTAATTTTTCTGTTCTATACTCACTTAAAATGCTCCACCGAAGTTAAGGCATTCCCTTTGTGAGTGACCTTAGCGGGTGTGGAGTGTTACAAAGATGTTCATTTTATATGGAAAACATGTTGACACCAAATATGTTCTTTTTTAATTTCAAAAATAATATTACATCAAAATTTGTTCTTTTTGCTTTCAAAAAGAATATTACATCAAAATGTTCTTTTTACTTTCAGAAAGAATATTAAATCCAAATTTGTTTTTACTTTCAAAAAGAATATTAAATCAAAATTTGTTCTTTTTACTGAAAAAGACAAATTCACTCAAAACCCAATTTTTATATGAAATCAACAAGATATTATTTTATTGGAAATCAAATCCGAATAAAAATCCATTTTTATGTGGTTCATGAAAATGAGATTTTTATTCTAATTCTTGATTTGATAAAATCCATGTTTCATGTAAAACATGAAAAATGTGATTTTATCTCAAATCTCAAATCTGATAAAAACCCATATCCATGAACAACAATAAAATGTAATAATATTTTTTATTATTATATTGTTAATCCTGATTCCAATGTTCATGCATAAATAAAGATTGAATCTTTAACGCAAAAATAAATCAACATTACAGATAGAAATAAAAATGAAATTTTTGTCGCCTAAACAGGATAAATATTATTGATCTCAAATAAAGATGAGATTTTTAATGCGTGAATAAACAAATAACATGAATCTCATATAAAGATGAGATTTTTATCGCTCGCATAAATAAATAACATGAATCTCAAATAAAGTTGAGATTTTTATCGCTCGCATATATAAATAACATGAATCTCAAATAAAGTTGAGATTTTTATCGCTCGCTTATATAAATAACAAAATTACATCACATAATCAAATAACATGAATCTTAATCATACAAACAAGAATTAAGTAACAAGGAAAAAAATAGTAATTAAATTTCTAATTATTAAATAATTCAGAATTCTCACCTGTCATGGATAGGATAAAGATAAAGAACCAACAAATTTTCAATTTGAAGATCCTCCTTTTCCTTTCTTTTGAGAAGGACGATGGCAGAAATTTTAAGAAGACATAAATTATTTTTGTTGTAGGGTTTTTCAAAGAGGAAAAAGAAAAAAGAAAGAGATAAGGAAGGAGAAGAGGAGGAGAGGAGAAAGCGGCGGCCATTGGTGAAGAGGGAGAAAGAAAATAGGGTTTGGTGCTAGAGTTATGAGAAAGTTAGAGATAATATATAGAGGTGAGGAGTCTTCTTTTATTTTAGCCCTCGCGTATTTTATCTTATTTAATAATAACCCTTACGTATTTATATCTTTATCGACCAAAAATAGAATTCAACATATGACTATTTTTTTTATAACTTCTTATTACATAAAATAGTAACTTTTAATGTTAACCCATTATTACCTATGTTGAATTCTTTTCCTATCTTTGCTAACATACCAAAGATCACATTTTCTATCGTTAACATATTACAATCTTAATTGTTAACATATTTTCAAATAAATAAACATTTATAATCTTTAACAATTCTAATAAACATTTTAACATAAAAAGAATAATTTATGTTTAACAATTCTATTTTAACAAAATAGATATTTTTGTTTTTAACACAAATCTATTTAACAGAAATGTTATTTTTGTTTTTAACCATTTAATTTCAACAAAAATGATATTTTGGTTTCAACTACTTTATTTCAACACAAGTAAATTATCAAATAAGTCAAGTTCATAAATGGCTGTTGAAATACATTATTTAACAAGACAAGATAAATTCCATATCTTATAAATTTACAACATAAATCATTAATTCTAATATTTAAACCAACATTGTTTTAAGTCAAATAGTTTTGTAAAAACTAATTTTAAAGTTATTATCAAATTTTTATTTCCTAAAAAGAACCAATTTATACTACATATTCCTCAAAATAGCTTAAATTAAAATTTAAAATTGGTTCTGAAATTCCGGGTTGTTACAATCTCCCCCATTTAAAATCTTTTCGTCCTCGAAAAGGAACGAAGCTAAAAGTTGCTCACTTAATTAACTCGATTTTCATTCTAATCAATTTTCAATTCAGTTCAATATTAAATTCAATCTAGTTAAATTTATCATTCTATTACATATTGGTTTTTATTAATTATCATTCTAATAATTTTATTAGTTAAACTAATTATCAAACACAACTAGCAATCAATTAGGTGATTAACTTTTCAAATATATATAATTTTTATACATATAGTCAAAAATCATATTTCAGTGTAAACAACAACAATATACCCTATCTAGTTTTGGTTCTCACACCAGTCAATGGAAATATATAGAGATACCACTTTCGAAACTCGAACATAAACTCTGATGATGATGCATCAATCATCAGAATCATCTCCGGGCGACTAGAGTGTGATTCTACATCTATCCAGTATACCAAAACTTCGAATATCTGTTAATTACTCGTATATTCGAAATCTTTATATACTCGATTGTCCAAATTAAAATATAATAATATACTCAAATACGTATATTAAAATAAAATTTTCAAAACTAAATTTGTTTTCATTTTTTTTAAAAACATGATACTCTTTACACTCGTTCTAGGATGCTACTGATCCCATCTCTAACGAGTTATTCTTATTGGATATTACTAATCCAATCTCTGATGAATTATTTCGTTCGGTTCTAATGTGTCTTGTTCTCGAGCTGTGTAAATCAAAGCTCTGATGCCACTGTAACATCCCGCACCTCCGTTCGTGCAAGATATTGTCCCCAACTTAGCCACCGTATAGGTGTGGGATTTTGTTCCTCAAAAGGCCTCGGCGTTAGTAAGAGATGGACTCTACTATATAAGTACCCACTTCACACAGGCTTCCACGATGTGAGACTTAGGGATGTTACAGTGGTATCAGAGCCAATACCCAGCCGGAATTGTGGCTCCTGTGTGGACCACAGCGCCTGGGTGAGGTGTTTGGGAGCAAACGGGGACGTTAGGCTCTGTAGGAGGGGAGAATGTAACACCCCTAAGTCTCACATCATGGAAGCCTGTGTGAAGTGGGTACTTATATAGTAGAGCCCATCTTTTACTAACGCCGAGGCCTTTTGAGGAACAAAATCCCACACCTATACGGTGGCTAAGTCGGGGACAATATCTTGCGCGAACGGAGGTGCGGGATGTTACAAAGACTTTCCCGATCTCCAATATTAATGATTGCTCGATTAAGTGTGAGTCCTTGACTTTTGTGTATCGTTATTGCCCAACACAAGACCAACGGTAATTGAGTTCACATACATGATGTACCAGAAGAATTTTTCCAATTTACCGTTTGAGGAGTCGTTGGAATAATGTTTGTTCCCTCACAAAATCGACTACCATGATAATTATCAAAATCCACCATCACTGCCAGTGGTTGATCATTAGGAGAGCTTGATGAATGAGAATACACGATATCCACAACAGTACCCATTGCACCATTGACTAACCCATTTTGCACTGAAAGATTTGACAGTAACATCACTCGTGCACCTACTGAGAGATAAACATATTTTGCTAAACCTTTTGCATCATCAGAAGAAGATTTAGATGTTGTTTCACAATTATTTATTGAAGGAACACATGCAATGGGTTTTCCAAGTTCAATTAGACTATTTTTGTTGTGTTCATTAGCAGCCTCCCTTGTTGGAAAAAGACAAAGAGCGTTCTTAAAAGTCTCTTTAACTTCGTTTGATAACAATACCCAATCTCTTGTTTTGAATAGTTCCCAATCGTCTAAAGTAAACGCACCTCTACTTAATCTTTCTAAAGCCAGCTGTAAAGGTAGCTGATTATCTCCAGCTTAGCGGAATATATATGATAGTCTTACACATTTATTGAAACCTGAATATGCAACTCCTCCACGTTGTTGCAAGAGATTTCCACCTTTTAGGTACAATGAACTATCACACACAGGAGGCATTTTTCGCATATCACCAACTAAGACAACCGAAACACCATCGAATAAGTCATTCACTGAAAAAAATATCACAGCAACGTAAATCAACATTTGCAATCATTGTTCTACCAAGCATGCTATATTCGTCAAATATAATCAACTTGGTATCTTTAAATTCTTCTTGCATATGACGACATTGCTCATTTCTTTATAGCATGACTTTCTTTCTGTAGAGATTGAAAGTTCATGATGGTATTACTGCCACCAATGTTGAATGCGACCACTTCGGTTGGAGCCATAATGCTAACTACTTTACTACTTCCAAAATGAGTAATAATTGTACGAACAATGGCATTTATAAGAGTTGATTTTCTTGTACCAGCTCCACCACATATGATCATTCGAATTGACTTTCCGTGCGATATACTTTTATATACTTAATCATGTGCAATTCGTTGATCGTTTGATAACATGTTTAAAAGAATGTCAGTACAACTTTTCATAGTTTCATTTGTATACTCAGTAGTTAAACGCAAATTGACATGTATAAAATTACGTTCAACATCTATATTAGGATACCGTTGAAGTGATTCATTCCAATTATGCAAGGTATCAAAATCTCGTAAACCCATTTCTACCTCTCCTCCATCAACAAATAGAGGTCCCATCGATGCTGCAATCATCCATTACTCTTGCTGATTTTCTTCATTATCGTTTATTGTAATATCATCATCAACTTCAAACTCATCTTCAATAGCATTTGGAAATGCATCAGGTTGAATTAAACCCAAATCAACATATCTTTGAGACCATTTCTCGAAGTTTCCTTTTGCTTCATTTAGATTTCGATAATGATGATGCAATAGTACCTGTATGTAAAAATTAGCAGTAAGGGTAATAATCCAGAATTGTTTAAATATTTTGAAATATAAAACATGATTAACTGTGTGACATAAAAGCAAAAACATATGATGTTTCGAGAAGAATTCATAAAAAGTAGAAAAGATGAATTAAAAAAGAATATAAATGTAGTAAGTAATGAGTACCTGTTGTTCACAAAAAAGTTCCCATTTATTGCTAAGTGGAGAAATTTTACTACTTAGATCTAGTATAATTCGAACCACCGTCTCAGTTCGAAGCTTATGCCAACCTTTATTATAGTAACGATTGTTTTTTGCCATATAAAAAAGTGAAAGATTTTCATACTCCCTTGGCCGATCCATATACCTTGCATTAAAATTTGGATCTGATTCTACCGTATCTTCATCTGCTGCACCATTTCTATGTCGTATAATTGTTGATAACATGCTTTTCTCACTTACTGTAAGTTGCACCATGGTTCTAAATGAATGTACAAGTGGGTAAGACATCAAAAGATGACATACCTCTTATGCAGAAATATCTCGTTCTGATACACTTTTAAGTAGAAGTTTTTTTATTGCAGATGTAGAAGTTTGACATGGACGATGAATGTTTTCGACTATTGCTCTGAACATATCTGTGAAAGTCTTTGATACTGGCTCTGCTTTTGCTGCATATTTCCCAGTATAATTTACCACTGCATGAACAGATAGGACCGGAGACCAATCAATGTTCGCACGCCAAACTTGAAGGACTTTTCGGTTATGTGAACATACAAAAGGATCATTCCGTTTTGATTGAAACCGGAAATTTTTACTGTTTGGAGGATCTTCTACAATTTGAGACCTTGGCAACACATCAAATGAATATTTAAAGCGACATGTCATTTGTTTGGTTGTTTCATGCAATCGTAAACAATGATCCCCACACCTAGAATGACGCATAACCCAAGTTATTAAGTTTGCATAGTCATCATCATCGATATCTAAATTTGCATCAAGTGGAACAACTCTTGCACAAGGATGTTCTTGTTCATGTAAAGGTTCTAACATATGAGGGTTTGTTGTGCAAACAAGACGATCAAAATACTCGATAATGATATCATTATTAAGTAAATTTCGATTATTATAAGATAAGTCTGGTGCACCACGTAGCCAAAGAAAGCCATGAATATGTCCACTTCCACGATTTTGCTATTCAAATCGATACCAATAGTCTTTAATAGAAACCTCAGGTGTTAGAAAATCTTTTATGAACATATGAACCCTCGCTTGGAAAAACCACGCAACAACAAGTGGGTTCTCATTTAATAATTGTGCTTTTCTTTTTCTTTTTTCGGCATGATCCAAATTTTGCAATTCATTTGTTGGATCAAGAAGTTTATAAAGTTGCGGCCATTGCATATCTGCCGAACTCAATGTGAAAAACACCGTTGGTGCTCCTAATTGTTTTACCATAGCTGCAAGTTCTTTCAATCTTGCAAACCAATAAGAACGGCTTCCACGGATGCCTTTGGCAAAATAAGAAATGTGTTGAGACAACTGCCGATTCCTTGATTTTAACAATTCACAAATATCTTGGATTGTCAAATTTCCATGTTTAGGATTTTTTGCACATAAATATTTCCAATGTCCAGTGCACGCCATCTACTAACAGAACTGTAAGAAAAATAACGAAATCGAGCATCTTTTGCAAATCTTTGATCGTGATATTTCATTAAGTATTGAAAATACTAAAGAGGCTTTATTTTTCTTGGTCGTGCTTGTCTCAAATCGGCATTCCCTAAGGGAAACAATGTTGGAAAAGCCGTCGAGATGTACCCGGAAGTTTTAAACTCATCGATAGCATTAGAAAAAATAGGCATTTCAACTGCCATTTCATTATTTTGTTGACTTTCTAAAACAAATAATACACAGGCTTATTGGTTGGGCTGTACCATATTCGTTATTGCACCCGATGATTCAAATTCTTCAATGTCGGTTATTTCATTTTCATACTCCGGAGGCCCTGCTGGATATGAATTATAGTTATGTGTTGGAATGTTTTCCGACTCATCTTGAATATGCGGAAGTGTAGAGGGTA
This sequence comes from Allium sativum, assembly GCA_030737875.1. Taxonomy (NCBI): domain Eukaryota; kingdom Viridiplantae; phylum Streptophyta; class Magnoliopsida; order Asparagales; family Amaryllidaceae; genus Allium; species Allium sativum. The sequence continues at coordinate 124,039,407 of CM060918.1, read as the reverse complement.
CACCATCTTCAGGTAATTCATTGAGAGATATTTCATTAATGTGTACGTCCGCATAAAAAATATTATGGGTTTTAAGCCAAATTAGTGCTTGTCTTACATGTTCACATCTTACTTGAAACTCCTTGTTTTCATATACTCCACTTCTATTAACAACTCGGACCGCCGATAAATCATCTAGCTTATAAGGGAGAGAAGATGCAACTGCGTTGACGTCTTGTGGAAAGTTAATAACATTTCCGCTATATTTATATTGTTGTCCTTTAAAGCGATAATCTAACATCACCATATGAATGTGTGCTATAAGTATCTGCTCCAAGCTTGTAAGGCTAGATAATTCAGGTGGAACATGTCTAGGTTCCATTAAATTTTGAGAACTGAACATGGATGGAAGGTCATTCTGTGGTCTATCATAGTGACAATCAGAACATGAAGATGAAGAAACAATTAGATCTGGAAAATACCGAGTGCAAGCTTGACAATATCTCCATTGCATATCTTGGCATGATTTTCTAAATTTGTGTGCACTCGTAATTTTTACAGCTGAAGAAGATGATACTGAAGTAGGAAAGGATGAGTTTTCCGTGTTTGAATTTTTACGTTGAGCTCTAGTTTGCCTATGTCGTGCATCATCCATGGATTTTCGACGTTGTTGTTGTTCGTTAGTTTCTCTCAAACGTTTAGCTCGCAGCTTTGATGCACGATTTCTATTGTACTTAGTAGTCCTTTCATCATGGTTTTCCAACGTAGGGAGGTCTCTGTTTAGAAAATGATTATCATTTACATGCAAGTAAAAAATTATATATGAAACAGAATAAGAAAAACAAAGTTTTACATAAATGATGCACGAGGAATATTTAGTTTTTTATGTATTAGTACGAGATAAATGTGGTATTATCCATGAATGTGATGTATAGTTTCGCATAAATATAATAAATGCTTAAAAATGGTCACAAATAAGCATATGTCATGGAATGGAGTGAATTATATACAGGAAATTGTAAGAAAAACGAAAACTAATAACTAACATCAAATAACACTTACATTAAAGGAAATATTCGCTAATCATGAAGGAATTAATTTTGAATTGGATAAAATACTATCATTTGTGTGTGTATATACATACAAATTGATTTTAACATAGGAATACAACTCAACATACGCAGACATAATTAACTAAAAAAACATTATCATTAAATGTAATTGTATATACCTATTCGCGGAACATGGTAGATGAAGTGGAGGCAGTGCACCCGGAATGTTTTCAAGACTAAATGCAATAGAAGTTTCACACATAACTTCATACGACCTCTACATACAAATGCACATTATAAAAATGCTTAGTGATTTTAAATAATTTGGATATATTTATCTGTAGCATTGTTGGAAGCATTACAAGCCTTATTTTGGAAAACTTAACATAGAAGTCATAATAAACAGAGCACACTTGTTTAAGATTGATAAGCTTGTATGTTTACCTTATGCGAAATAGTCATAGTCTTTGAGGATCTTTGTATGTAATATGTTAAATCCTCGAACGATTGTGGGTCATCAACAGAAGATGTTAAGACGTTCAAATTAAAATTACACATACCTTCAATTATGATGAATGAAAGATGTCATATTTATGCAAACTTATTATAAGTTCAAACGGTATAATGATACTTATAAAGGAGTCACCTTGACTAGGGTCCGACGTTTTATGTTGAGCCTCTTCAAATAATGAAATGTTTGTGAATGATTTTGACCCTTGTAACATAATAGGTTCAGTCGTTATTTCACATGGAATCTAAAAATAAAGTGAAACAAAATCATGTAAGAATGTCAAATCAAGAAAATTAGAAAGTATACAATAATTATTTTATTGCGTATATATTCCAATCATCATTTTAATACAAAATTAAAGAGTAATTTAAAATGTAGAATGGAAATTAATCACCGTATGTGAAAAGCATGATATTGACGATGGTTGCACATAAGCAACTTCAAATGGTTGGTCGACGCTGTTAGCCAAAGGTGATACTTTTAAATCAAATCCGCACTTGATGCCTGCATTATTAAAATAAATAAGATATCTAATTTTTTCAATTAACAAAATAAATTTGATTTACAAATTTTAGAAATATGCAATACTTAAAATGGAAGAAAGAAAAAAAAATGATTTTGAGGAAAAGTAATTGCTTGGTTTCCAAGAATACCTTGACTATCAGATTTTGTTGTTGCAGCTTCTTGCATATGGCTGACATGTTTCTCATATTGTTGCTATTTATTGGTAGGTAGCAGTCATGCATCCAAAACAATACGATTTATATTAGGTGTATGACAAAAGTATAAAACTTAAGAATATGTTAATTTGAGAAAATTACCGTATGATTAATTAACTCCAATGTCGACACCGGTGTAGGATCAACACGATGCTCAAATGTTTGCTCATCAGATAAAGGCGTATCATTCAAATCAATATGAATCATTTTAGATATTTTGTTTTTCTGCACCTGCCAAAAATCATGCACAGATTACTAATTAAATAGGCATAACATCTCATTTAGAGTGGAAATCAACATCATAGCATTTTTCATTGAAATGGAAATTTTCTCTAAGTCATCTTAAACAATGAAAAGAGACAACTATAAGAAAGTGGAATCACTCCTCTTTTTTACAAGTTAAGAATGTTTTTTTCTTCTTCAAATAATTAGAGGTGGTTGTCAAGAATTTAGGTGGTTTTCTTTATGAATACAATTTTCAAATTTCTATACATTATTTTCTGTGTCATTTTGTTCGTATTCCATCGCTCAATGTGCTATGATAATCCATTCTTTGAAAATTAAACCAAATTATACTTCGATAAAAAAGATCATTCTAGAACAAAGTATTATACACACGTCAATGGCTTCTTAGTACATTAATACTAAATTTCAGAATTTTGAATAATCATAAAAAGCACATCAAAATTTGTTTTATACGCCAATATTTTACTGCTATCATTGACCATGCCATAATTTGTTGTATGGCATGCTATTCCATGCGATGGGTGCCATTACCAATTTGGACGATGCTTTAATTTGGAAAGTTGATGTTTGTTGTGGTTGAGCTGCCATTGAAGGAAGGAGATTTAGTTAGAAATGGTTGCTGGTGCTGGTGCTCTGGTTGAATACTCTAATCTTCAAAACATTATTAACAAGCAAAATATTTTTTTTTTTAAATATATACATTGCATCTGTTTGTGTCAACAACTAAAGACCGTGTAGTATAAGTTTGGGTACCTTTTTTAAACATTGTGTAAAATATATTAACAACATCCAACAAAAATAGTATTTACATTTTATATAACATCATAGAAAGATTGTAAATACTATCTTTGTCATATATATATATACATATATATATATATATATCTATATAATAAAATTCCCCCCTTGGACAAACAACAAGACAAAGAGTGGTTCGGATTTAAAGATACAAGAGACAAAGAGTGGCTCAGATTTATCATTCTAACGCTAATAACATTCCATTATAAATAATTTGAATGATATATTAAATGCATAAAAATATATGTTAATATTTTTATGCCTTATATGCTTCCACAAACAATTTACCATTTTTAATGATTGTAATTTTCATAATTTTTTTAAATAACTGATTGTATCTTCCACAAATTAACATATTCTGCTATGTATCAGCCATAATTTTTTATAATTGATTAGCTTCCAATTATATATTCCTCTCCACTTATTTTTTGATGGAATATTTATTTCTGTCCACTACATATAATAATTTTCCTTACTTAAAATCATTGCTGCAAACGTAGGACAAAGCTTCAATTTTCGGTTATAAATACACTCCCCCTTCTACTATTTCTTCTACTTTAATCTTCTCCAAAATTATTATTTCGCACCCAAACCATTTCCCATCTTCCCCTAACCCACCTTATATATTTCTGCATAACCTCTTCTGATTTCTCTTCCCGCATCCTGACAGTACCTTCTCTTTTAATCTCATCTCCGCCCGATTCACGTACTCTAATCTCGCTGCTCATCAACTTATCAACTTACCCATTCACTTTCTGTTTCAACTGTTGATTACCCATTATACGAATACATGATTACGTCGCATTCAGTTCCGTTGTTGTGGGCATAATAATATTGCGTTTTCTTCAAATTTCACTTCTACTTAACTGTATATTTTGTAGCTTAATATTTGTTTAAATCATTTTATCTGCTGATTTTTTTTTGGGAGAACTTAATAACTTACATTGCACTACTTGCAAGATGATTCTTGATACATCTATTCATGTTTTCTTTATGCATACTTTATATTTGATTATAGTTTTGGTTTAAATGCTGGAAGATGGAAAGAAAAAGAGCGGAGGTGATCGAATATTCATGATGGTATCACAGGACTGTTAATTCTAACGCATCAACATGATGACTGACTAGCTTCCACAAATGATTTATACAGTTGTATATTATATATTATATGTTAATATTTTAAATAGCCGATTAACTAAAATTTTAATGATATATTGAATGTGTCCACTATGTGTTAATATTTTTGATGACTGATTAGCTTCCAATTATATATTCCTTACACCTCTCCACTTATTTTATGATGGAATATCTATTTTTGTCCACTACATACAATAATTTTTCTTACTTAATATTTATGTTGTAAACTTAAATATATTTCTACTTATCCATTGATGCATCATATAAATATGTTACGTTAGATACAAAAGCTTTGACAAAGATAAACCTTCTATAAATTGGATGTCATAAATATCTTTGCAGTGAACATGAATACTTTTGGTTGTACTACATTATCTTTGCAATCAACATGAAAATATGTAATCTTAATTTTTTATATTCCTTTGTATTTATTTCTGTTCACTACATATAATAATATTCGCTACTTAAAATTTATACTAAATATACATAATTATTCGCTACTTAATAATATTCACTACATATAATAATTTGTACTACAATATCTTTGCAATCAACATGAAAATATGTTGATTGCATTAACTGCTCTTTCTCATGCATCATTCAAACACTATTAATATTCCATCATAATTATCGTTTTAATGATATATAAATGCGTCAACTATATGTTAATTTTAATTATTTATTTCTGCCCACTACATATAATAATATTCCTTAAATATTTTATACTAACATATGTTGATTGCATTAACCGCTCTTTCCCATGCATCATTCAAATGCTATTAATATTCCATCATAACTATAATTTTAATGATATATTAAATGTGTCCACTATATGTTAATTTTTTTAATAACTGATTAGCTTCCTCTCCACTTACTTATTTCATGTATATTGTATTTTTGTTCAGTTTTTTGAATGTAAAATAAGCATGTGTTTTCCCTTCAATTCAAAACGTGTGTAGGAACATGATGACATTAATGGATGGTATGTAACAAAACGTTACTAAGGCGCTATTTGATGTATGCATGTAAATTATAGGTTTGGCTTGCTATGACAAAATTTGTTATTGCTTTTTTTTGGATTATAACTAATATTGATTGATTGTATTTATTACTATTTACGTGTTATTGTATGCATGGATTGAAATGCTACGATGGTAAAGGTAAATTACTGTGTTATTATTGCAAGTTTTAATATTTACTTTTCTTCTTGATTAAAAGTTGCAGCAATGTGCAAATGTTAATTTGTACAGTTGGATTAATTGTGCATTATGAAGAATTATTTAAAAAATGGCATTGACCTATACTGCATAATACAAGATCAACACTTTGACTTTAAATTCATGTTTTCTTACTGCTATGTTTTATCTCTCATATAATTCATAATTACTCCGGTTTTAATTAATAAAATAAATGCATTATGTGTGTTCCTATTGAAAAGATAGAAAAAAATTAATTGAATATATTGTAATTTTCATATAAATTAATTAGGTTTGAAAAATAATAATAATGACACAAATGTATTAAGCACGAAAGGAAAATAATGTGGGCCTTAGAGCATTTAATGCATTTTGCTATTGCAGGTAGTTTATGCATGCTACATCATATCTGATTATTCCTACTATCAACCTCTGTATATATGAAAATGATTAATTTGTATATTCGGAAAGTTGTTTAAAAAAGGGATATTGACTCTCGCATAATATATGATCAGTAAATCAACTTCAAATTCATTTTTGGTAAATGCATGTTTTAAATAGAACAGTAAAAGGTATTACAATATTTATACAAATATGTGTAGCCTGATATAATTTGAACGCATAAATTGCATTTACATCAGGTAGGCATTCATGGGGCATTTACTTTATGCCTTCAATGTGAAGTAGGACGATAAACTAAATAAATGATTCATTAGTTGTTCGTTTATGTACTGGAAAAGGAAACAACGTAGAATCAATTTATGAATTGAATGAATGCATTAAAAATAGTAATGAACTATCACTTAATTCATTCCAACAATAACATTTACAATGGATTATGAAAAGTATTAAATCTGTTATTTGTTCTTTTGTACAAATCCAGTACTACATCAATTAGCCTATTACATATATCAACATCACTATCATATCGGTTTTTCTAAACACATATTATATCATACAGGTTGTTCCACAGCTAAAAATAAAGTAGAATTTATGATAAGTAGATAAGATGCCATAGCTTGATTAACACTGTGTAACCACATTCAACATGAATAAAACGTTATGTAATGTTACAAATGTTAACCTTTTATGCAGTAAAATTAAGTTTTGGCTACTTTCGCTCATACTTTCAAGCTACGACTTCAAAACTAATGTAATACCACTGAACAATCGATCATCTCATATTTTCAATTGTGACTACTTTCACTTTAAGTATACGATTATTACAATCCACGACACACACAATTTAATCATCTCAACAAATTATGACATCCAACATCTTATGCATCCGTGCAACGCACGGGTTTCCACTCGTATATAATAAAATCCCCCCTGGACAAACAACAAGACAAAGAGGGGCTGAGATTTAATATTGAAACATATATCAAGCGGCTATTAACGGTACACGTTTCCTCGAACGCAAAACAGAAATAAATGGACCTACTTAATTGGTAATTAAACCACGTCCTTTCGATTTCTATCCATTTTCCCACGATTCATTACCGGTAATTACTTCCCTTTCTATTTATTCAATTCCACATTAATTTTTTTCCAACGATCCCTTCAAAATCATTTTTGAGTCTTCTCCATCGCTCCAGTAAGGATCTTATTCTCCAAAACAAAAAAAAATTGTTTTCAATTGGATAGAAGCATAATACTCTTACATCTTCTTTTGGCTTGGTTGCTCCAATCTTCAACTACGGATTCACAGATACATATGAAATTAAAGGTAATCTTCTCAATTTCACTTCAATTTTCAAAGTTTCTGCTGGAATTTAATATGATTTAACATAATGAATTTTATATTATTTGTGCTTCATGAATCACTACGTTTGAATCGACATTGCTTTGTATTTTTTGGTGTTCAATATGAAATCAAATTGCTAATCGGCATCGCTCTATAGTACGATCCAGTTTATTTTAATTTCAAGTGTTTTTTTGGTGATTTTTCCCATCCAGACATGCAAAAGAAAAAGCTGCCATTGTAGAGGGCATATTTATCGCCATTTACGTTCAGTGAGCTCCTTATCTTTATATTTCCACTCATCTTGAAAATGTTATCTAATTTTGGGACTTTCTTCAGATGTTCGGGGGTGAACTAAAATAGATTCATGTGTACTTTGATTTCAAGGTGTGATTAGATCTTTTTAATTACTTCATCTTTACTGCGCTTTGCATCCAACTGTTGTTCCCCTTTCAAAACAACAGCAGCCTTCATCTTCCTCCCTGAAGTAAAATAAATCCATGTGTGCTTCATTGATTTTAAGGAAGGTTTATATCTTTTTAATTAGTTTATCATTTTTGGGTTTATATCTCAAGTATTACCATCAAAATCATTGTGCTAATTGCAAAAGAAATTTATGCATAATCAATAGGGGTTCATTTCTCCTATACCTAAGAAAAGGTAACCCAAACATAAGTGCCAAATTGTAAAAGAGGTTGAATAATTAACGTAGAATATGCATTGTTTTTATAAATCATTGTTTGAAAGTTTTCAATTTTTACACATGTCCTATATTTGGAAATCCTAAAAACTATATTTTACTTTGTTATCAAAATATACTTTCATTCCATATTCACTGCACATTTCGAAATTGGCATATTTTAGGATTTATCTGTTAAATTTGATATTTTTTATAATTCCTTATTTGTGTAAGCAATTAATGGTGCCTTTCTAAAGAAAAAATAGGTGGAAAATTAACTTATATGACATATGCAATAAACTAAGGCATTAACATTAACATAAATTGACAACAATTTGTTCCACCAGTCAGTTTTTTTTACTATGATTGGGCCATCACATTTACAATCAATTTATTAAATACAGATTGGCTTTATAATGTTTTCAATGTAACTTATGGAAAACAAATTTATTTAAGCTAACAGGTTATCACCATGTACATATAGAAACAGTCCAAACTATGGTTAGATATTCCTGCATCACTAATATGATTTAATATAATGAATTTTATATTATTTGTGCTTCCTGAATCACTACGTTTGAACCGACATCGCTTTGTATTTTTTGGTGTTCAATATGAAAACAAATTGCTAATCGGCATCGCTCTATAGTACGATTCAGTTTCTTTTAATTTCAAGTGTTTTTTGGTGATTTTTCCCATCTAGACATGCAAAAGCAAAAGCTGCCATTGTAGAGGGCATATTTATCGCCATTTGTGTAATTCCTTATTTGTGCAAGCAATTAATGGTACCTTTCTAAAAAAAAATAAGTGGAACATTAACTTATATGACATCTATATAATAAAATTCCCCCCTTGGACAAACAACAAGACAAAGAGTGGTTCAGATTTAATCCTGCAAAAACAAATCCACCATCCTAATTTAAGCACATCCCCTGATATTTTGATTGCCACCTCATCCGCATTTGCCTTATATTGATTGATGTAATTCTTGCTGCTAACCATATTTGTTATGCCAGTAGTCAAATTTACAAAGCATTTCTTCATTTATTAACACATTAATATTAAATTTATATTGTATTAAGAATATTTGCCCACTTTTGAAATGCATAATAAAAAACGAACTATATAAATATGGAATATTTAAATATGTATTATTGGAAAAGGCACATGAATAAAGGAGCATTAAGCATATAAAGAAGGATGAACTATTTTTTTTTCCTACTGCGTATTTAATATGATGAAGATGCTGGAATTGCATTTCTCTCCATTGTCTTTCTACTTCTCCTAACCTAAAATGTATTTCATCTTTTATTTTATATAAACTATGTGAAGTTACTACTGTAAATTAAATAATTGCAGACTAATTATCAAATAGGAAAAACATGCACACTTATATGAAAGGTAACTCATTTTCTGTGTCATAGCTTGATTTAATTATTCTATTCACTTCTTGCTTCAAATTAAAAAATTACTCTAAACCACCGGTTAATTGTTTTATCAATTTGTCGTATACTCACCATTAAATTGACATATAATCAAACAGAATGATTATGTATACATGTTATGTAAATTTGTTTCGTGTAACACACCTTTTAAATTTTCAACACGCTACTAACTACAGCGAGAGGAAATGGATTTAGAGTTGCTTTGTCTTTATGCCACTCTACGTACTTCATCTTCCTTCTTCTCATAAGTTAAATAATTAGTTCTTCAAATATTATATCGCTTAATGGAAAGGTTAATTTTTCCATATAGAAATCAAATTGTGTTTATTAGTTTTTACATATTTTTCGTTTAATAATAATTACGTATATTAAAGCTTTAGATGCCATATAATGCTAATTACAACATATGTAATTATACTAGCCTCGATTATGAAAATTAAATTAAATAATTTCCTTCAATAACTTTGCACTTTGCTTGAATTTATGCGCTCATTTTGGCAACTTCTAAAACTGCTAACAAAATGTTTTTGGGTTAATAAACGTAATAAATATCAAATTAGTCCTTTAATTGATTCTCATTTGTGTTGTTCACCATTTTTTCAACAAGTGTTTCAGATTCAATCAATAATTTTATTCCCATTTATTTCAGTTACTATCCATTGACAAAAATTTCAACTATTATATGTTGATAATAAAAAACAAATATGTTTTCACATTGACTTTTGGGGTTTACCATGTTAAAATCCATTTTCATTTTGCACTTCAGGCAACATTGATTAGTAAAATTCTTTTCAAATCAAAATGCAGTAAAATCAATTATCATGTCCACTGCAGATTGTACCTGATTTTAGGACTGATCACTTTTGAATTTTACTGAATAGAACTTAATATGATGTTAACAAGACAAATTAGAATTTTAACGCCAGTAGATTCATGTCTATAATAAATTTTATGATCCTTATGAAGGAAAATCTATGCCAATTATAGTTCATTTATTAGTAACCTATTGTTGTTTGTTAGCCGTAATATTCATAAACTATGCTCATTTGTAGCTGTCATTCCTATATTATGTAATATATGTCAGTTTAAATGACTGTATTGATTAATAGTCATCGAAAACTCATACAAATAAGATTACTATTTGGAATATCCTACAAATTTGTAAATAAAAAAAAATATCCTACAAATTTAAGCTGTTATATTTTCTGTTTTGCACCAAAGATTTATTTACTACTAAAACTATAAGTTCATCCGAAAATTATTGTGGTTTTTTTTGTATTTTGCTGAAGTTTACTCTTTTTCTATATCATGTAATCATTATGTTAATCAAAGAAATAAAAGCTAATTATCAATGATTTTTTCCCTTTAATAACTTTGCACTTTGGTTGAATTTATGCACTCATTTTGGCAACTTCTAAAACCGCTAACAAGATATTTATGGATAAATAAACGTAATAAATCTCAAATCACCTTTAATTGATTCTCATTTGTGTTCACTTGTCCATTTTTTCAACAAGTGTTTCAATTTCAATCAATAATTTTATTCCCATTTATTTTAATTACTATCTATTGACAATTTTTTTTTGACTATTATCTGTTGCTAACCAAAAACAAATATGTTTTCACATTGACTTTTGGGGTTTACCATGTTAAAATCCATTTTCATTTTGCACTTCAGGCAACATTGATTAGTAGAATTCTCTTCATATCAAAATATAGTAAAATCAATTATCATGTCTACTGTAGATTGTACCTGTTTTTGGACTGGTCACTTTTGAATTTAATTGAATAGAACTTAATATGATGTTAACAAGACAAATTAGAATTTTGACGCCAGTAGATTTATGTCCATAATAAATTTTACGATCCTTATGAAGGAAAATCTATGCCAATTATAGTTGATTTATTAGTAACCTATTGTTGTTTGTTGGCCATAGTATTTATAAACTATGCTCAATTGTAGTTGTCATTCCTATATTATGTCATTTATGTCAGTTAAACTGACTGTATTAATTAATTGTCATCGAAAACTCATAAAAATAGGACTGTTTGGAACATCCTACAAATTTAAGCTGTTATATTTTTTGTTTTGCACTAAATATTTATTTACTACTAAAACTATAAGTTCGTCGGAAAATTATTGTGGCCTTTTTTATTTTATTTTGCTGAAGTTTACTCTTTTTCTATATCATGTATTATGTTAATCAAAGAAATAAAAGCTAATTATCAATGATTTTTCTTTTGTATACTTTGTGTTGTTAAAGTGGTAGGTGCATAAATGTGAACATTATTCTCATCAGAATGCCATTTTTTTTTAATCTTTATGGTAATTGTCATATTTACAAAAAATGGTAAGCAAGTTATTTTCCAGTATAACATTCCATTTTTCACCGCAAATACTTTCCATATTTACTTTCTTCATATATACACATAAAACCATAAACAAACAAGATAAAGAATATGTCATGCATTCAAATATGTATTTCTACAGCAAACCTTCACCCACTTGACCTCTTTCAAACGTTGGTTTACAGTCCCACCACCTGCTGTGTGTGCTGGAATACATATCAGATTAATGCCAATACACCATATTGTACATAGGTGGATATTGAAACTGAAAAATGTAAATTTAGTTCGTGTTATGTTGTGTACCTTCATCCACAGTATCATATTGACGCAACACATATGAGGACTAAAGTTAAAGTTGTTGCTTCCATTACTGTTATGCTTGCTTTTTGCAATGGTGACCAGACTATTTTTTAACCTAAAAACGTTAGCAGTAAAGATAATATTATATCACAAATGCAGAGTTGACAATCCTTTTGATGTTTTTTGATCTTGCACTGAATTTTATTTTTGTATTTTTATATGAAGCTTAAAGTCTTTATATCCATCAAGCCTTCAACAAAAAAAATGCAGCTTTTGTTGGTCTAATCTGCTAAAGAACTTATACTTTACACCTGGTTGGAGACTTTTTCCTAATGTATTTGAAGGTTTGATTTATTGTTTGACATGTATGGTATGAAAGAGATAAGTCACTTAATTCAGTGCTTATGTATAGGTCTATAAAAGACAGCGCAAAATTATGGTTTAAAAGTTTTTTGGCAGCTTCTTTGGACTATACAAAGCGAGAGATTGCAAAGGCAAGATGGCATAGTAAGACACGAATACTTGAGCTCCCAACTGGCAGATATATGGAACAATAACCTATGTGTGTTTCTTCTTTAATGTGAAGTTAACTATTCATCCGTTATCATATATTGTTCTGCTTACGTATGCACATTCAAATATGTTTACTTCTCCTCTAATGGGAAGTTTATACGAGAACGACTTCAGTTGACCTATTATTTATATTTGCCAACAAATTTAATTTTGTTGAAGCTGATTTTATTTTGTCAACATTATTAACTAGGCATTATATATGATTATTGCATGGTTTATAAGATTAACTTTTTCACTTTAGTTTTAGAATAATTATTATGAACTGTTATTTTTTCAATCATAGTTCCAACATATCTTTCGTTGTTTAGAAAGATTTATGTAAGACATATTTAATGCACACCGATATTCATACTCTTGCTTATATAGTAACGTTGGTATTTTCTTCTAAGAGTATATTTACTGTTTGATTTGCAAATAGACGTATTTAATGCACACTGATATTTATACTGTTGCACGTTGCATGTTATGGTGCCACCATACACAACAGACCGTTTTGAACTATGCTGACTTTTTAACTACTACAGTTTTTTATCTCCGTCTTAAGAATGCTATTTTTTTTTACTACTTACTGCTCTTTTGTTTCAATCATTTTGGTTGGTAACTACTGTTTATTTTGTTATGGTGTGGTTAATTTCGTATGACATAACCTTTAATTTCTATGCATATTCTTTTTTCAATTCCGTACTCATATTTCTATGCTCACTGTGTTCAATCAATGCAAATTAACACATACATGGTTGTTTAATTCATCATTTCATATATACATCTTTTAATCAATTGAATGGAGATACATGAAATTCGACGCAGTTTACACTATGTCCAAACTGTAGCCACTAGCTATACATGAATCATTTACTTACTGGAAAATTTAATGTCTACGGTTGAATCCTAACAAATACATGTATCATTTACATTATATTTCTCACTATCATACAACACGTTCTCATACCTTATTCATAAATGCAAACTACAACACTTGAAAGTTTATGCTTCCGTGCATTGCATGGGTTTCCACTCGTATGCAATAAACTAATGCATTAACATTAACATAAATTGACAACAATTTGTTCCACCAGTAATTTTTTATTTTTTTACTATAATTGGGCCATCACATTTACAATCAATTTATTGAATGCAGGTTGGTTTTATAATGTTTTCAACGTAACTTATGGAAAACAAATTTATTTAAGCTAACAGGTTATCAGCATGTACATATAGAAATAGTCCAAACTGTGGTTAGATAATCCTGCATCATTGCACTTGATTTGTTGTCACCATGTACATATAGTCTATCTCCTCTAAGAAAAAGGTACCGCCTTTGGTATGTTTGCATGTCATAATAGGATTTTTTTACGTTCATTTATGATAACGAGAATGATAGATGCTAAAATTTATAATGTAATCGTTTCAATCTTAGGCAAGGAATTGTTAAGGAGGAAAAGAGACGTTCTACATGTTAGTCAAAGCAAGCAAAGTTAACGTTGTCTTGGAGCTACTGTCTTAGATCATATGCCACATGAAGTCAAACCATCTGGATATTACATATATGTGATGCGTCCTTTGTTTTCGTCTCATTATGTTATTATAAATGCTGCCATGTAATTCTACAAGTTAGACTAATTGTTACTCCATGATTGATGTGTTGATATATGAATTCAATTTTTTTTTGTCTTATGTGCCGGATTAACATTCACGTGTATTCTTTTGGATAGCCAATTGATTTAATTAATAGCATATACTTTATATCTTAGCTTGCAAGCCGTATAATCAGTAAGCTCTCCTCTTCTTTTCAAATATGTTTCCATAGCCATTATTTGATCAATTACGCCACTTGATCAAAATAAAAATTTATCGCTGGGAATAAAAGAACTGCACCTATATCCTACCATATTATATAAAGAAAGCTGTTGCATGTGTGCCATTTAATGCACACACTATTGCATGTTGTTTTTTCATGCATTTTTGTCTTCTTTTCTAACATACAGTATAAATGTAAAAAGGAGGATTGGAACATAACACTAAACCACAGAAAATTACTTTAACTCGCTGTGTTTCAAAAAAAAAAAAATCCTATTTATTATATATTAAAAGAATCAATTACTAGACGTATAACCCCACATTTGTTCATATACGGTTTCCACCCACTTCTCTCATTTCTTTATATTTTTTGACTTCTTTCTCTGCTACAAATACTAATTTATAGAATATAAACACATTTTGTAACGTATACAAACTCTCCATAATATCGCCTGAATTTTACCTGCCATAACTTTGGATATAATGATGATATATAATTTAACCTTTCATAACTCTTCATAATCCCTTTTCATAAACTCTCCTTGATTATATTTCTTCTTACCGAATTAATAGTATTATTCGTACTTTTTTCATGCGTTGAATCTTTATATTCTATTGTCATATTCTTCCATCCTTTATTACTTACGTGATATAATTCAATAATATTACATTCAGTAACATCCAATTTTCATTACATTACCTGCTACAACCAAAAATTAAAACACAATATTACTACACATATAAAAAAATATTTCATGAACATCATCCTGTAACGAGTCGGATTTTGCCCGGCCTTAATCGATCGCAAAATCGACTAAAACCGTTCAAATCCCGCCTACGTTAACTTTGGGAATACAACACATCAGAAGAATAACATCAGACTTTTATAACATCAATAATAAATGTTACATCAGAGTACAGAATATCAGAGTATATTGACTAATAATTACAGCGGAAGATAATTTTACATGATTTTAATACATTGCAGCGGAAATAAAATAACTAAGGCAGCGGAAGACTTCCAATGTTCAGGACACAACTTTAAGCTTCAATCCAGGATCCTGCTAAAGAGATAAACCTGTAGACAAACTGCTCGACTGCCCGTGTGGAAAGAGGGCACCCGAGTTTGCAAAAGGTGGAAACAAACAACGGATCAGTCATGGGACTGGTGTGAGAATTCTTAACTAATTTAACTAATAGTAATAAGGCAAATCCAAGGACCACGCCGCTAACGCGGAACTGGTTTACTCCAATGGGCTGCCGTGCATAAATGTGTCAGAACAAATAATAAGTAAATCGTACAACAACGTCATGCTTTTGAGAAAAATGGAATCACCATAAGACCCAGGTCCCATCACACAATGCAACACAAACCAGAGGATAGGGTTTTATCTTATAGTGATTAAACATGCTAAATACGACAAATACGAGTTTAATATTATTATTAGTATATATCAAAACATTTCAAAGTAAATGGATAAATCCTAGGAAGAATAGTATCCCATACTATTATGCCTCCATACTAGTAATACAATCAAATCCGAATGGGGTCGTATTGGAAATTGGTTTCCATCATGAGTCAAGGCTAGGGAGGAGCTCCTACCGATTCGAGACACTCTAGCTAATGTCTCAGGATCCCCCGCAGTGAACCCTTGGAAAGCTGCAGGGCCGGTCCACCATACGAGTTGCGGATTAGTTATTCCTGAACACACGTTTCCCAGTCCTATAGGACCTATCATCCGAGGCGCCTCATTCCATCATCCACTTAAGTAAAATCCCGGGCCGTGTTAAAGCCCAAACACCACTTCTAGCTAGAAAGAAACGTGCTGCTCTCCCTGCGTTCCCTTCTCCCGTTTTAGACTCCGCCGGTGTGTGAGGCTCGCGAAGTCACGCTATACACAAAGCTATGCCTAAACAGGTAGTGCTTTGATCATCAACCACAAGGCCTGCTTTTCAACAAAGCCTTGATCATATGCATTTTAGCATGCCACATCGTCACTCCATATCACACTACCAATCCTTTGCCGAAATAAATGAACGGGTGTTAAGCAAGAGAATAAATTCTCCGCCACTAAACATCCATACATTCGACAGAAGATTAACCACATGATATTTAATGGAGTACGACATCAGACACACAATCCATTTATAAGCTTATGCTCTGGGTCTGAGCGAAAGCCAAATTCGTACTAATCAACACTACGTCCGGACGGCCACCACTGTAGCCCCTTCAAGGTAGCTACTCCAATCACGGGCATCAGCAGTCGTCGTCCATTCGATATGAAGATCATCGGTCTTCAATCGCCGTCTTCAACTCTTGAATTTTAAACGTCGTTCAAATTATTTGGAATGAGATAGACTCGGACTTTCCAAATAATTCTCGTATATATATATATAAGTTGGAAATCATTTCATATCGTTATTAGTAATTTGTAATGATTTAGCTTTATTTTTATATATATAAAAATAATTAAATTCCATTTCATTAACGTAATTACCTAACAAGTAGTGAATGTTTTGCTTCACAACCTATTGAAATGTTTATAATGTGTAATGAAATTTATTTTATTTCATTACATTTTGCTAACGAAAAACATTCCTATTCGTATATACAATATTAATGTACAATGTACACACCATAATGTTTATTTTTATTTTCATACACATACACATCTTATACATAACAATGTACATTTTCTTGTTTCATCTTTCGAATTACACAAAATGTATTTTGCGTATCATACCAATTCCAAAAAAAATAGCATTTTTGTGTTTCATTTCAATTTAAACAAACGAATATTTTAATTCATCAATTTTTACTTCTACAAGAATGAGTATTTTTGTTTCTTTATTTCAATATAACAAAATTGATAATTTTATTATCTTTTCAATGCAAAACACAAAAATAATAATTTTACATTACAAACAAAACGATAATTTTGTGTACTAACCTATTTACATGAAAATGTAATTTCCATATCTTAAATCTTTTAAATGAAAATTTAATTCATTAACATATAAATTTCATTGTTATAATCTTTACTGAAATTCTTTTACATGGGTATGTAAATTTCATACCGTTATCCTTTTTAATAAAAATTCGATTGATTAAAATGTAAATCTTTTACTTTAAGTTCTATTTACATGAAAATGTAATTTTCCTTCTTTTATTCACATTAAAATGTATACTTTTCTTTTTACATCAAAAATGTAACTTTCACCTTTTTAAGTATAAACAAAAGTTAAATCTTTTAATTTGACAAAAACGGTGATAAACAATATGACCTTTCATTTTTAACAAAAGAATATTAAAAATATTCTTTTTAACTTTCACCAAAAATGAAAATTGTGTGTTAACTTTCAAAACACAAACAAAATGAATGTTTTCTTTTTATTACGAACAAAAATGAATGTGTTTTATTTCATTCCTTGCATTTGACAAAATAAATATTTTTGTCCTCCATTTACATTTGATAACAATGTATATTTTTATCATTCTTTCACATTTAACAAAATGAATATTTTTGTCATTTTTTTACATTAGATAAAAATGTATATTTTATCATTCTTTCACATTTGACAAAAAGATTTTTTTTTTATCAATTTCACATTTGAACTAGTTTTTCAACAAAATATGTATACATATTTTTGTGTAATATTGTTTACGTAAAAAAAAAAGAACCGCTTTGTTAGCAAATATGATATGAGAATAAAAATGCACATTTTGTTGGTAGCGTCATATGAGAATATCATTTTTATGTCAACATGTTAGAATATCATTTTTATATCGACATGTTAGAATTATCATGTTAATGTTAACATAGTAGAATTGGTCATTTTAAGGTTGATATAATAGAATTATCATTTTATGAAATGCCAAGACGAAGAGATGAGCGGTGGTTTCAGGTCAATCGGAGGTCGGAGGTGGAAGTTATGGACAGTCAAAGTTGGGAAGAGGAGGGTTGACCGAAAATTTGGGGTAGAATTTGAATTTTAATCTATTTAATTTTATTCCAATCTTTGTAATTGTATAACTCTCTCATACGAGGTCCGTTTGACAAACCGTAAATTGCGTTGGAATCACAAAGTCGAGAGCTTTGCGATGGCGCAGACCAGAGCTGAATCCGAGACGGTCGAATTTTCAGCCATATCAACTGTAAATTTATTTACAATGCAAGTTCATACTTTTGTTTGACATTAAAAAAATAGCAAAATTATTATTTTTGTTACATGGAAATTAAACAAACAAAAATATATTTATTTGTATAGAAATGAAGTTGACACCAAAATATATTGCATTTTTGGTTAGGAGTTGAATGACGCAAAAATACTCATTTTTATTAAATTAGAAATGACGCACAAGAAATATTCATTTTTGTTGTAATGGAAATGAAACACAAAAATATCTATTTTTGTTGTAATTGTAATGGTACATGAAATATACGATTTTGTGTAGTTCGAAAGATGATTGAAAAATAATACGTTAATGAAATGGATGAAGAAATTATACAGAAATTATATAGAAATTGTATAAAATTATATTTATATATATAATGAAAATTTATCGAATCGAGTGTGGTAGTTCACATTTTAGAATTGTACATTTAATTGATTATACCGAAATATCCGACCGTCGGATTTTCCCAAAACTGAAACCATTAGGTTCGCCTTGGGAAGATCTTTCCAACGATATGAATTATGTTATAGTCCAACGGTTAGAATTAGAGAAATATGTAAAACAAATTTGGATGAAAACAGCGACAAGGTCGCCTATTGACTTGAAGTGTCGTTGAAATGGAATTTAATTATTTTTATATATATAAAAATAAAGATAAATCGTTACAAATTACTAATAACGATATGAAATGATTTCCAACTTATACATATATATACAAGAATTATTTGGAAAGTCCGAGTCTATCTCATTCCAAATAATTTGAACGACGTTTAAAATTCAAGAGTTGAAGACGGCGATTGAAGACCGACGATCTTCATATCGAATGGACGACGACTGCTGATGCCCGTGATTGGAGTAGCTACCTTGAAGGGGCTACAGTGGTGGCCGTCCGGACGTAGTGTTGATTAGTACGGATTTGGCTTTCGCTCAGACCCAGAGCATAAGCTTATAAATGGATTGTGTGTCTGACGTCGTACTCCATTACATATCATGTTATTAATCTTCTATCGAATGTATGGATGTTTGGTGGCGGAGAATTTTTCTCATGCTTAACACCCGTTCATATATTTCGGCAAAGGATTGGTAGTGTGACATGGAGGGACGATGTGGCATGCTAAGATGCACATGATCAAGGCTTTGTTGAAAAGCAGGCCTTGTGGTATGATCAAAGCATAGCCTGTTTAGGCATAGCTTTGTGTATAGCGTGACTTCGCGAGCCTCACACACCAGCGGAGTCTAAAACGGGAGAAGAGAACGCAGGGAGAGCAGCACATTTCTTTCTAGCTAGAAGTGGTGTTTGGGCTTTAACACGGCCCGACATTTTACTTATGTGGATGATGGAATGAGGCGCCTTGGATGATAGGTCCTATAGGACTGGGAAACGTGTGTTCAGGAATAACTAATCCGCAACTCGTATGGTGGACCGGCCCTGCAGCTTTCCAAGGGTTCACTGCGGGGGATCCTGAGACATTAGCTAGAGTGTCTCGAATCGGTAGGAGCTCCTCCCTAGCCTTGACTCATGATGGAAACCCAATTTCCAATACGACCCCATTCGGATTTGATTGTATTACTAGTATGGAGGCATAGTAGTATGGGATACTATTCTTCCTAGGATTTATACATTTACTTTGAAATGTTTTGATATATACTAATAATAATATTAAACTCGTATTTGCCGTATTTAGCATGTTTAACCACTATAAGGTAAAACCCTATCCTCTGGTTTGTGTTGCATTGTGTGATGGGACCTGGGTCTTATGGTGATTCCATTTTTCTCAAAAGCATGACGTTGTTGTACGATTTACTTATTATTTGTTCTGACACATTTATGCACCGGCAATCCTTTGGAGTAAACCCGTTCCGCGTTAGTGGCGTGGTCCTTGGTTTTTCCTTATTACTATTAGTTAAATTGGTTAAGAATTCTCACACCAGTCCCATGACTGACCCGTTGTTTGTTTCCACCTTTGCAAACTCGGGTGCCCTCTTTTCCACACGAGCAGTTTGTCTACAGGTTTATCTCTTTAGCAGGATCCTGGATTGAAGCTTAAAGCTGTGTCCAGAACATTGGAAGTCTTCCGCTGCCTTAGTTATTTTATTTCCGCTGCAATATATTGAAATATTGTAATTTATCTTCCGCTGTAATTTTATTCAATATACTCTGATATTCTGTACTCTGATGTAACATTATTGTAATGTAATAAAAGTCTGTTGTTGTTGTTCTGATGTTGTTGTATTCCCAAAGTTAAAGTAGGCGGGATTTGAACGGTTTTGGTCGATTTTGCGATCGATTAAGGCCGGGCAAAATCCGACTCGTTACAGTTGGTATCAGAGCAAATTTCTAGCAAAATGATAAAAATATACATTGTGAAATGGTTAAAAATGATAAAAAAATAATATAAAAATGTAAAATGAAAAAAGAAAGATGAAATGGTTAAAAATATACATTTGACAAAATGATAAAAATGTATATTTTCACATTTGATAAAAATGTAAAGTAGTAGCGACAAAAATCATATTTTTGTCAATGTAAAATGGTTGTAAATGAAATTTACATTTTTATTATGTAAACAAAAGTAGAAATTTACATTGTAAACTAAATTTACTTTTTTCTATGTAACTATGATATGAAATTTACATTGTAAACAAAATTTACTTTTTTTATGTAACTATGATATGAAATTTACATTGTAAACAAAATTTACATTTTTCTATGTAACTATGATATGAAATTTGCATTGTAAACAAAATTTACATTTTTCTATGTAACTATGTTATGAAATTTGCTATGCGAACAAAATTTACATATTTTCTATGTAACTATGTTATGAAATTTGCTATGCGAACAAATTTTTTTTTTTCTATGTAACTATGATATGAAATTTACATTGTAAATTAAAATTACATTTTTATGATGTAACTTAAGATTGGAATTTACATTGCCATTATAAATAGTCAAGATCATTTTGGTTTTGCATGAAAAGAGATAAGAAAAATTATTATTTTTGCTTAGCATTGAAAGAATAACAAAGTTATTATTTTTGTTACATGGAAATTAAACAAACAAAAATATATTCATTTGTATAGAAATGAAGTTGACACCAAAATATATTGCATTTTTTGTTAGGAGTTGAATGACACAAAAATACTCATTTTTGTTAAATTATAAGTGACGTACAAAAATATTCATTTTTGTTGTTATTGGAATGACACACAAAATATACGTTTTGTGTATATGATATGTAAAAAAAAAAAAAACTTTTTGTCAAATGTGAAAGAATGATAAAATATACATTTTTATCTAATGTAAAAGAATGACAAAAATATTCATTTTGTCAAATGTGAAAGAATGATAAAAATATACATTGTTATCAAATGTAAATGGAGGACAAAAATATTTATTTTGTCAAATGCAAGGAATGAAATAAAACACATTCATTTTTGTTCGTAATAAAAAGAAAACATTCATTTTGTTTGTGTTTTGAAAGTTAACACACAATTTTCATTTTTGGTGAAAGTTAAAAAGAATATTTTTAATATTCTTCTGTTAAAAATGAAAGGTCATATTGTTTATCACCGTTTTTGTCAAATTAAAAGATTTAACTTTTGTTTATACTTAAAAAGGTGAAAGTTACATTTTTGATGTAAAAAGAAAAGTATACATTTTAATGTGAATAAAAGAAGGAAAATTACATTTTCACGTAAATAGAACTTAAAGTAAAAGATTTACATTTTAATCAATTGAATTTTTATTAAAAAGGATAACGGTATGAAATTTACATACCCATGTAAAATAATTTCAGTAAAGATTATAACGATGAAATTTATATGTTAATGAATTAGATTTTCATTTAAAAGATTTAAGATATGGAAATTACATTTTCATGTAAATAGGTTAGTACACAAAATTATCGTTTTGTTTGTAATGTAAAATTATTATTTTTGTGTTTTGCATTGAAAGGATAATAAAATTATCAATTTTGTTATATTGAAATAAAGAAACAAAAATACTCATTCTTGTAGAAGTAAAAATGGATGAACTAAAATATTCGTTTGTTTAAATTGAAATGAAACACAAAAATGCTATTTTTGTTGGAATTGGTATGATACACAAAATACATTTTGTGTAATTCGAAAGATGAAACAAGAAAATGTACATTGTTATGTATAAGATGTGTATGTGTATGAAAATAAAAATAAACATTATGGTGTGTACATTGTACATTAATATTGTATATACGAATAGGTTTGTTTTTCGTTAGCAAAATGTCATGAAATAAAATAAATTTCATTACACATTATAAACATTTCGATAGGTTGTGAAGCAAAACATTCACTACTTGTTAGGTAATTACGTTAATGAAATGGAATTTAATTATTTTTATATTTATAAAAATAAAGATAAATTGTTACAAATTACTAATAACGATATGAAATGATTTCCAACTTATATATATATACGAGAATTATTTGGAAAGTCCGAGTCTATCTCATTCCAAATAATTTGAACGACGTTTAAAATTCAAGAGTTGAAGACGGCGATTGAAGACCGACGATCTTCATATCGAATGGACGACGACTGCTGATGCCCATGATTGGAGTAGCTACCTTCAAGGGGCTACAGTGGTGGCCGTCCGGACGTAGTGTTGATTAGTATGGATTTGGCTTTCGCTCAGACCCAGAGCATAAGCTTATAAATGGATTGTGTGTCTGACGTCGTACTTCATTAAATATCATGTTGTTAATCTTCTGTCGAATGTATGGATGTTTGGTGGCGGAGAATTTATTCTCTTGCTTAACACCCGTTCATATATTTCGGCAAAGGATTGGTAGTGTGATATGGAGTGACGATGTGGCATGCTTAGATGCATATGATCAAGGCTTTGTTGAAAAGCAGGCCTTGTGGTTGATGATCAAAGCACGGCCTGTTTAGACATAGCTTTGCGTATAGCGTGACTTCGCGAGCCTCACACACCGGCGGAGTCTAAAACGGGAGAAGGGAACGCAGGGAGAGCAGCACGTTTCTTTCTAGCTAGAAGTGGTGTTTGGGCTTTAACACGGCTCGGCATTTTACTTAAGTGGATGATGGAATGAGGCGCCTCGGATGATAGGTCCTATAGGACTGGGAAACGTGTGTTCAGGAATAACTAATCCGCAACTCGTATGGTGGACCGGCCCTGCAGCTTTTCAAGGGTTCACTGCGGGGGATGCTGAGACACTAGCTAGAGTGTCTCGAATCGGTAGGAGCTCCTCCCTAGCCTTGACTCATGATGGAAACCAATTTCCAATACGACCCCATTCGGATTTGATTGTATTACTAGTATGGAGGCATAGTAGTATGAGATACTATTCTTCCTAGGATTTATACATTTACTTTGAAATGTTTTGATATATACTAATAATAATATTAAACTCGTCTTTGCCGTATTTAGCATGTTTAATCACTATAATGTAAAACCCTATCCTCTGGTTTGTGTTGCATTGTGTGATGGGACTTGGGTCTTATGGTGATTCCATTTTTCTCATAAGCATGACGTTGTTGTACGATTTACTTATTATTTAATCTGACACATTTATGCACGACAACCCATTGGAGTAAACCCGTTCCGCGTTAGCGGCGTGGTCCTTGGATTTGCCTTATTACTATTAGTTAAATTAGTTAAGAATTCTCACACCAGTCCCATGACTGACCCGTTGTTTGTTTCCACCTTTTTGCAAACTCGGGTGCCCTCTTTCCATACGGGCAGTCGAGCAGTTTGTCTACAGGTTTATCTCTTTAACAGGATCCTGGATTGAAGCTTAAAGCTGTGTCCTGAACATTGGAAGTCTTCTGCTGCCTTAGTTATTTTATTTCCGCTGCAATGTATTAAAATCATGTAAAATTATCTTCCGTTGTAATTATTAGTCAATATACTCTGATATTCTGTACTCTGATGTAACATTTATTATTGATGTTATAAAAGTCTGCTGTTATTCTTCTGATGTGTTGTATTCCCAAAGTTAACGTAGGCGGGATTTGAACGGTTTTGGTCGATTTTGCGATCGATTAAGGCCGGGCAAAATCCGACTCGTTACAGTTGGTATCAGAGCTTTGGTTAGCTCAAATCTTTAGGGTACAACTCATTAGAACTGAACAAAAGACTCATCAGAGATTGGATTAGTAATATCCAATAAGAATACTCATTAGAGATACGATCAGTAGTATCCTAGAATGAGAAAACTCATTAGAGATGGGGTTAGTAATGCCCTAGAATGAGTTTAGAGTGCCAAGCTTATAATTTACGTACTTGTGATTATATATAATCTATTTTAGAAAATATGAATTTTGTGAATATATAAAAAGTTATATATTTGAAAGTTAATCAACTAATAAAATTATTTAAACCAATGGAGAAAATATATATAAATTAGTTTAGAGTGCCAAGCTTATAATTTACGTACTTGTGATTTTCATCATTTATTTTGTGAAGAGAGGAGCCGCCATTAGGGAGATGAAGGTGGAGGCTAGCATTAGGTTTAGAAAAATGAATTAGGTCTTGGTTATGGCTGCTATGAGATAATATATAGATGTGTTCAATTTTAATTGGGCCTTTATGTGTGTAAACCCATTTTTAATTATAACCTTCATGCTATTATTAACGTACATTTCACAGTTTTTAAGACCGTATGATAACGTGCTGATTCCAAATTCGATGAAATTCGGAACACAACCAATTATAATCAATACGAACCTATAGAAACATGTTTCGTAATTTTTCGAGTCCGTGTGTATTTTTAATGAATTTTTAAAGTCATTTTTTCACTGTAAAATCAATAATAATTACATATTAATTCTAAAAATTACAGAAAAAACATTTTTAGCTTTGTTTTGACGATACGAATCCAAGAAAATTAATTTCGTTCAATTTGGAGTCCGTTTGCAAAACCTCATTTTTCAAGGCGTATATATTTAATATTAAAAATAAATTTGTATACCGAAAATTTCGAAACTCGAAATATATAAGTGTTTACTGTTTTTCAATGCAGAAACGTCATTCTGAACTCAATGGAAGTGGTTTCGAGTCGAAATTCCTTCATATGTAAAAAGTGGCATTTTTGACCTTAATAAATTTCATAGCGAGCTTTCTAATTTCAATTTTGACATAACTTTTGATTCCTGCTATGAAATTTCGATTTTTCAGATTCATTAGAAAGATATTTTTAAATAAATTCTAATATTTTTGGTTTCACTAAAATCCGTTAAATTTTGCATCCTGTATGGTCAGTCAAAGTTCAAGTTTGACTTTTCAAACTACCGCGCTATTTCTAACTCTTTTTATAATTAAAATTAAATTATTCATTCTAACTTCGATTTAAATCAACTTTCAATCATTTTTATTTTAAGTAAATTATTTTAAATATCGAAAACTCATTAAAATCACTTAAAATAAATTTTTAAATTGGCCCCAAAAATCAGGGGTGTTACAATTCCACGCGCGAAGCGCGTGCCAAGACCACGCGCGTGCAAACTACAACACCCCGTACTCTATGTTTCCGTGCAAACTATAACACCCCGTACTCTATGCTTCCGTGCAACGCACGAGTACACTACAACAACATAATAATGCCATTCTTGAAACAATATATACATCTTTTATTACAACTATTCGCTAGCATTATTAAAATAACAAAAACATTATCATTTACAGATTCTTAATTTGATATCAATTACACAAAAAGTTTCAACTTGATGAACCAAGTTATATATATATATATATATATATATATATATATATATATATAGTCATTTGATTATACCTTGCTATTTATACCGTCTGCATACACGCCCTCATTAATTACCATATCAATCCAGATATTCAACCACTATTTAAATAATCATGTTATGTACATACTATTTAGAAACTAGGAATTGAAAAATGTATATTTTGTTCACAGCTAAATAGATAAAATCATAATTATTTTCATTGCCCAATGGCACAACAATTGCGATTCTGCAATTGGAATGGAATTATGTCAAAAACACTACACAAAACCCATATGTTGATTAAAACACCTTATATAATAGTAGATTGTTGTTCCAGGTTATTAATAGCAAGACAAGCATCAAAAAAGAGGAATAGAGGAGAAATAGAAAAGACCAAATTCAATCAACACTCATATAAATAACATAAAACCAACCTGGAATTCTTGAGTGTTATAAGTACAAAATATGATAATTATCTTATCATATATTAGTTATTTACTAAGTATAGTACTTTGAGTGATGGTCTATGTATGAGATTCATCTTATTTGTTTGTAAGTTTAATTTACTTCAGCTATGAACTATATCTTCTATTGAGTTATCGATTAGGCAGTTTTATAAGCATTTTACCAGGTAAATAATTTATTAAGATGTTTCAAATCAGAATTGGTATCGCAAGTTTAGAGTTATTTTGAACTTTCATCATTTTGTTTGCTAATAAAATTAATTTTACTTAAATTCATCTCATCATATGTAAAGTATCAAGTGCAAACATTTAAAGATCTGTAGCTAATCCATTCATCCTTCTTACATCTTCTACCTAAATGACAGCACAAACCAAATTTGTAATTTTATTGGTATGGAAAACATATGCCAAATGAAAATGTTCAGAGCATATGAAAACACTTAGTATACATCCAAGGACACACAAGATGTATTATAAAAATCAACGTCCATCAAAGACATATGCTACAAAATATCCATTGGCTCACGATGCCTTGAAATTACTTCAATATAACCGTAATACTGCAACAACAACAGCCAAATAAAAAAAAAGGAATTTGATGGATCTCATTTTCACTGTAACCAATAACACTCAATAGATTTATTGCAGCTTAATTTCCAATGTAACAATTTAATTTCAGAGTCGGAGACTAGCTATCAAATCCAAAGAATTTGAAAAAAAAATATCAAGAAATAAAAAAAACGTACCTTAATTTCAAATGTAACTGAAAAGTGGATAGAGTTAGAGATTAGTGGTCGAATCTAAAGAATTTTAAAAAAAAATCACGAAAAAAAAAATCAACTATCTCAGAAATAAACATGAATATTATTTTCACTATACCAAATAGCACTCAATAGATCATCGTACCTTAATTTCCAATGTAACTGAAAAATGGAGCTTTGCATCAGATTGGGAAGAAAGATTTGGAGATTAGTGGTCGAATCTGAAATTAGGACATATGTTTGATTTTCATGATGAAAAGAGTTAGAGTGGAGTCTGGTGACGTGAAAGAGTCAGAGAGCGGAAGATTTGAGGAAGAACGAAAAACGCGAAGGTGGATAGATTTGAGGAAGAAATATATGGAGGAATCATGGAATGTCCGATTATAATTCCGGAATTAATTGGCACAGACTAATTTGATTTTGGCTCTTACAGTAGGTAAACCTCCCTAACGGTCGGTTTGATTAATCATACTAGTATTATCGTACAACGGTGGGAAAACCGACCGTTAAGGTGTTCAATGTGAAATATAAAATTATTTATTAAAACGTATTTCAAGTCAGGTTTTATTTTAAAAATTATAGCATATTTAAGCGAAATGAAAGTAATTAATAAAGTAGAAATTCAATTAAACTAAATTTTACATGTAAACAAACTTGAGACTGTGAATATACTATCGATATATTGATTTGAACACAAACACATACTATCAATGTATTGATTTACGAGTGGAGCAATTATATGTCGTTTATGGTTGCTTACTTGAGAGAGATAGTGAAATCTATGCCACGATTAAATAAATGAATTCACAAATGTATTATGAACAATTATATAATGATGTATTGTCGTTGGTTAACACTCAAAATATTTGAGGAAAAAAAGTATCGTTCAGAAACGATAAACAATGCCTATACGGTTGAAAATTAA
Organism: Allium sativum; assembly: GCA_030737875.1. Lineage (NCBI taxonomy): Eukaryota > Viridiplantae > Streptophyta > Magnoliopsida > Asparagales > Amaryllidaceae > Allium > Allium sativum. Next base: position 124,010,814 of record CM060918.1, on the reverse strand, counting down.
CTCCTATTTCAACTCAAGATTTGTTTAGATATTTGAAATATCTTATATAAATAGTCAGACCTTTAAAACACAGTATCAAAATTTGTTTAATATTAGATAAAGTTCAACAATATCAATGCCTCTAAAAACTTGGTTCAAAATCAAACTAGTTGAAAACCTGGAGAGTCCACCATTTCATCACATGACACTGTTTAATGTTTCTGTTGTCTGATTATTTTGGATTTATGCTTTGTGAGAAAATTTGTTTAAATTGATAAACTGGTAAATCCACTCAAATAATCTAGGGAGATATGTAGAAATTTTGAAAACAAAACAATTTATGTAGGATTTTTTTCCGATTTGGCCGCCTTTAGAAAACTAATCACCGAATTAACCTAGTTTTAAGACTTATTACGGTCATAGCCTGGTTTTGGCCTCGGTGGTAAAAACGGTTATTTTTATTTGCTCCATTTGAGATGGCGCATGGTACTCCATTTGAGATGGCGCACATTTTTTTTTTTTTTTTTTTGCGCTATTTGAGATAGCGCAGCCGAGCGTTATTTCAAATAACGCAAAATTGTATTGCATCGTCTGGAATGACGCTAGTAAAAAATAACTGTTTTTGCATTCAAGGCCAAAAAAAGGCTATGACCGTGATAAGTTTTAAAACCGGGCCAATTCAATGATTAGTTTTCTAAAGGTGACCAAATGAAAAAAAAATAATAATCCTTTATTGTAAGTTTCAACCAAATCTCATCAAGATACAATATAAGTAATAAGCAGACTTAAAAATAATGAACTACAATAGCAAACGTACCTCAATAACCAGTTAGATATAGCTAATTGCCAAATTGATGTCATTTTTTCTGCACCGTAGAGATGCATATATTCACTGTGAGGTTTTGTTTATACTTAACATGTTTACGTATAACCAGTAAAACACAGAGGACATAATACATGCTGAAAGCAAATTTGGATTGCCACAGATCACGAAAATGCAAGATACGCAGCTTATATTTCATAGAACATTAAGGATGCTTACTGAGATTGATATGTTGGCCCCGATTGCATTTCTACTGAAATTTTTAAGCAAGTTATGACCTTTTTTTTAACATATTTTCCCATTTGTTTGGAAAATTGGCAGATCCTACTTAATTCTCCATTTGAAATTTTCAAACGAATGCAAAATAAATGGTAGTGATAGTAGAGTAACCAAATGGATACATTGCACTGGGATATAGCTGTTGAATGAAACATGAAGCGTGTAAGCATTATAGTAGTTATTGGTCATGTGGATGAAATTTAAGGTGCCCACGAAAATAGCAGCAAACGATTATCAAATTGGGGCTAAAAAAACAATACAAATATTTTTGAAACAACACTCCTTAACTTAAAATAAATTAAATACATGTTTAATCTAGTACTCAAACAATAATAATAACATGGACCAAATCCACAATTTTTTTTGCACTCAGGATATAACTATACACTACAAATAGAAACGATTACCATCCATTTACAATCTGAAGCTCCTTCAATATCAAAACAACTGCCTAACATTACTGAATTATATATAACAGATGATATAAACCTTCAACTGATTTTGATCACACTTGAAATCAACCAAAGGATCAGAAGGATGACAATTCATTACTGCTGAATCGTAGAATTGATCATTGATTCCAGAAAATGTATTTAAGAACCCTGTCCACTTCCACCGGTGATCGATACGAACGTCAGTGGAAGAGGCAAGGTGGCCAGCTACTGGGACTGTGGCTGCAGGGGCAGGCAATTGTCTCTTTGTAGCGAGATCATCATTCTCAGTAGGACTCCGTGGACCGCATGTATTTTTTGTTCGCTTCATTAAGGTTGCAATGTCTGATAAACAGTTGGAGCATATAGTGTACTTTGCAGAGTTGGGGCTAATGCAATACAAAATGATCATGAACTGCCCATCAATGCTAGCAGCATAAGCAGTGTACTTAGCTTGATGCACTCTTAACAGAACTCCACTGTGAACCGAAACACTGAGGCAACACATTGTCTTTTCTGAGCCAGAGTTGAAGGATTGTGCAAAGATGTTGATTAGCAGTCACACTGCTGCACCAGATGGAAAACTGAATGTGCTATATAAGAAATACTTGAGGAGTGAGCTCAATGTTGCTGCGTTGCATCCACCTGCAACGATGGTGTTAAATTTAAAGAAACAAAAGCTTGAAGAGATGATATTAGGAGTGTAATAATGATGGAATTGGGTCATCTATCTTATGACATTCTAAAGAAAAACATAAATAATATATGTACTATCTGGTAATATTATTCTTACAATTTTTTGGGTACAAATTTTTATTTTTCTGCCATTTCTTGCCAATAGCGATTAAAAAAGGGTTAAGTAAAAGTAATCCATGTAAGCTGCTTATGATTTATACAAAAGCGATCAACATAGCAAATTATTTTTGAAATTATGGATTAACAAGGAGCGCAAGCTTAAGCTTCTACTAAAAAAAGGATACACATAGTTGTACAAATTTCTTTCAATGGCTTAAAAAAACATTTTTTTTAATTAAATGCTAACTGCGATAGTCCTATATTTGTATACACCATGCAAAGGACTATCTATTATAGTTCCTTTACACAGGCACTTGACTCCTTTGAAGGGATGCGTCTGATTTTACAATGGCAGAAATCAATGTATATTTCTTTATTATTCTTTTGATTTTCGTGATACAAACCATGTTGTTATTAACTATATAACATATTAAGACAAAAGGCAAAACAATTTTTTAATTAGACCTTTTTCTATAAACATTGCAATTAATGATTGAAAAAACGAAAGATAAAAACAGTGATATTTAAAATTATTTGGCAAATAAAATAAACTATAGATGAATTAGTGAATATCATAACTGCAAAATATTGGGATGGAAAATGAACCTGCACATGATAGAATCAAAGCACCAAATGGTTTCTTCTTGCTGGCAAAGACGGATGCATTGATAACTGCAGATGGCCTAGAGAATTCTACTTGGGACAATAATGTTCCATCTGTATTCCTCATTACTAACAATTTTCAAATGCAAGGCGAATTTCAAGTAACTAGTGGCTCTGGAATCAAGAAGGCTACCCAAGTTATATGGAAACACTGGAGCAGTTTTATAGTTGATAAGGATTTCTAGTTTATATCATCGGGACTAGTATACAATAGCTGAAATCAAGAATTAGCATATAGGTAGTTAGCTGTCATCTCTTCACCCCATGCAAATCCAAACCTTTTGAGGAAGAAAGGTTACTTTCATATGAGGACTTTTTTGTATGCGAACCAAAAAAATAAAAAAAACAACAAAGATTTTAATATTATTCAACTTAATTAGGGAGCGATAAAAGATAAAAGATTTGTAATTTTTTATTTTAATGTACGTGGATGACTATGTGTTACTAAAATATGTATTTTGTGCTGATTATCTAAATGTAGCAACATGTACAAATAAAATTTAGATTGAAATTTTGTATTGAATCTGGTGTAATTCTAAAGTTTAAATCATTGAAATATCTGTATGAATATCCATGCCGATAATGTAAATGCAGTCCTTTTAAGATCATCAAGTTGATGTTTGGAGAATTTATTACAGTTACACGTTCCTTATTACACCCAATCTATGTTTTGTATTAGTAGGGTGAAGCCATGTCACATTTCATCGTTTAAAATTTTATTGAACAATGTATCAAACACATTTGACGTAGGGAAAAGAAATGTGACTCAACTGCAGTTTTGTTTTAATACCAACACAATTTTAGCTCTTGGCCCAATCACAACCGCTGCATCTAATACTCTAATATACATAAATATGTAAGATCCTTAATATCCCAAATACACTACTGTATTGTCTCGCTGGTTATATTTATACATTCTCTTAAAAGATGTTAGTCCTATCATGTATGTAATCTGATGTTCGCACATACAGATATACCCAATAAGCACACCTATTCATAAATATATTTCACAGAAGCAAGAAAAAAAAAACTTCATGAAGTTTCAAAGTTAGCACATAACTAATCCAATCATATATGATAACTATGATACATCATTTTACATAAATGAGTGTCATAGAATTGCAAACCTTGTGTATGCAACATGAACACTAACGGTATCTTTTCCATGTGTATTTAAAATAATAATAGCTTCTATCTTCATCATTCTGTATTTGTCTATCATTAAATTTGCTAAGTTGGTACTAAGGTACATTTAAAAGATCACATGCAAGAAGCTAAGCCATGAAGAAGTTAAAAACATATATCATAGAATTGTATTAGTTCTCAAAAATATTTAATTTGAAATCATAGATATTAATGATTTGTTTCATTACACAAAACTGGAATAGATGTATAAAACCATACCTCAATCTGGAGTGCACGAACTACAAGTCCTCTACCTTCTAATTCTATCACAAACAACATATTAAGAAGGTTTGAAGCTAATGATAAAAATCATTGGATGCTTGAACAGTTGGCATGAATATTAACATGAATGGAGGAGATGATGAAGAAGTTATATTAACATGAGAAGAACGGGGAAAGCAAAAGTTGAAGACACAAACAATCATGGCAACTATTTTGCTGCCATGTATGAAAATTAATAAACGAAGCGTTTTTTTTTGTTGGTTTCAGTTCGCCCAGATAAACAAATTTCAGTGCAGCCACCGATTCCAGTAATAGCGCAAGAAAACTCGACTGGAGTTGAAAAGGTGCTCAAGTTTTCCATTGGTTCGTCAAAAGTAAGAAGTCAGATCTGCAATTTTGAAAGGAAAGGGAGGAAGGCTGGAGGTAACTGTAATCTGAAATGGGCAAAGAAGTAGCAGGGACCTGTGTGGATTTATAATCAAGATAGTCGCTTTATACTCCGATCGATTCTACTCATCGAAACCTGAGCTCGACGCTCAACGAATATTTAATTAGCTTGATAGAAAACGGGGCCGTATTTATAATTAAGACAGAAATAAAACAAATATTTAATTAGCTTGATAGAAAAATATAGTTGTTAAAAAATAACATTGAATGAATTAATGCCGAGTATCATGTCATTGCATTACATGCAAACTTTCCATGGAGGCCATGTAGAGTGTAAAAGTGTTAAATGCAGTCTTCAATGATTCCATAGATAAGTTTATTATTATTCTTATTCTCCAACGAACTATAAAACAAATAAATCAAAGATCAACATTTTGTGTAGAAAAAGTTAGATTCATCAATTTAATTTGAAGCTTCTAAGACGTAAGAACACAAAGTAGTAATAAAGGTAAGCGGATAAAAAAGAATTTGGCATATAAAGAAGGCAAACCTTTTACGGAGCAATATGAATACATAGTAACCTCCATCTTCCAAAGTCAAGCGATGTTGATGCTTTGAAGTCACTCATTGGTGTTTAAGAAAAAAATGCATCCAAATTCTTCATTTCTTTGCTTTAACTATACAAACACCACTTGTTAGCAGTATGGAAATATTCATAAGTTTTTTGAAGTTGGATACTTATATGGTAATACATAGTTGTACTACGAGTCATAGATGATACACGGTGTATTATAAGCTAACATACATCCAGAGATAAATAAGTGTATCAAATAAATAACATCCATAAGCTGCTTCCTTCGAAACACAGAATATTGGACTGTAGATTATTCAAAGTAAATAAATTGTCTCACTGACAAAAACTCCAATGTCAGCAGCAAATATAGCACTAAATATTGGTTTTTTTCCAGCTAAAATCCAAAGATATGATGTTTCCATGGTCATTGCATTCACAATATAGTATTATACTCCACTATCATCTACTAAACCAAATTTTTTAACAGAAAGATGTTTTAAAATGAAACAAACATTTCATAATATCTTGCTTTGTATATTTATCACATTTCTGCAGCAAGGGACACATGTGGTCTGTGTATGTTTGTTCGTAGATGTAGGCAATAGTCTTATTAATGCCTGCAAAAGATCAAAGAGCAATATTAATCAAAATCATGAAAGGAAAGAATCAGAAATGGATCCACCCAATGAAATTGACAAAATTGCATTCATCATAAAATTAGTAAGCATTTTTGCAGATTTGGTTAATGTATAATGCATTTTGCGATTGATAGGAGAACAAGTTCGATGCATTTGCAACAAAAATTGTGTTCTGTAGCACTCCAGTGCCTTTATCAGAAAATCCATAGATAAGGTCCTAATAGTTTTAAAAGATTACAATGTATACAAAGTTACAACTGACAATTGATTTGATTTTGCATGTCACTTACCACCAACGATGGATGCTGCTTTTATTCCACCATGTCTATGTGGTTGACCGCTCCTCCATGATCGATATTGGGTTCCTATATATATATTCACTTATACTCATTCCGGAACCAAATAAAACATTATTATCATGTTTTTTTGAAATCAAATACCATTAGCACAACACACTAATATATATTAACCGTCATAATTTTATATCGTCCTCTAAGAGCATTTCAGTTAATATTTCATTTTTAGATCAAATACCGGATTTTTTTGTAGATTGCAGAGACTTGAATTTTTTGCAGCCATTGTAAATGAAATAGGAAAATTGTACTGTGAACGAATTGAATGGAAATTAATCTAAATTGAAAAGAACAAATATCTTTCAACATACCTTGAGATTACAACTAATGCCAAAGGAAAATCAACTCGTTTAGTTGTTAAACAACTTTTAGAAATAATTCTCCAAAATTTGCATGTCGTAAACTGATCAGAGAAGGAAAAAAAACCCACTCAAGCCAAGGCTTAAGGGAGGCAATGAAACCCTAGCCCGAAAGGAGAGCAAGGTTGAACGTAGATTTTAGAAAAATAAGATTCTACTACGACCAATTCAATTACAGGATATTATTTCGGAATTGAAGAAGTAAATCCAGATTTGAGAGGACGATCCGGGAGAAAAATCTGGTTGGGAGGAACGATTTGTGAGGAGAAACAAAAGTAGAAAAAATCACGTAGAAAGAATCGTGTAAGAACAACAGCTGAATGTTTTGGCATCAAACGAAATTGAATCTATTAAATAATAGTAAAACAGAAGAATTTCTAGCTCTCTCCTTAGTTCTCTCATTTCTCTTAATTATCCTTAATTCTCTCAGTTCTCTCAATTCCCCTTAAAACTCTAAAGATACTTTTATTAAATTAAAATGAAAATCCCATACAAATTTTACATTCAACCCATACGACGAGTAAAAATAGAATCTTATATATTTTCTCATTTAATAAATCGCTCTCTCATCTCAGAACTTCTCATTTCATCTAAACACAATGGTTTCCAATGCAGAACTTAGTCAATTTGATGCAGGTAATTTTTCCTCTAAAAAAATGTTTTTTTTTTCCTTGAGCATGATCCATTCTCTTTCTATGAGCGTTTCATCTAAGCACAGAGGTCTCCAATGCAAAACTTAGTCAATTTGATGCAGGTAAGTTTTCCTTTAAAAAAATGGTTTTTTTTCTTTTCTTGAGCATGATCTATTCTCTTTCTGTGAGTGTTTGCGTCTGATTGTAGATAGCGTGGTAGTTTTTTAAATCCCCTTCTATTTCTATTTCTGTGTATGTTTGTCTTTTTTTCTTTAATTGTGAAATTTAATTGGTGGACTAACAACCCATCCACTACAGCCTCGCCTCCGCCTCCTCCTTAGGCCCGACCTACATTGATCGTCATTTCGCCTGGAAAACCAAGTTAAATGGAAAACACTCAAATTGATATTTCTTCATTACCCGGCCTCCGATCAACACTGCACAACTACCAAAGTCTCTATCTCTCCATTCTATACTTCTTCTTCAAGTGCCACAAGCTAACTTTCCAATGTTATAAGATTCGTAGCCACTTAAATAGGGGATAAAAAACAAACATGGAAAGTTATGGAGAACCCATCACATATCCGTGGACTGAAAAGACCGTGTCAACATCGGATAAAGCAAAAATGACAGGGACATGGGCAAATTATAAAAGTGCATCTACTGGACAACGAGATGTTCAACATAACAATATTGATTACATGGCTACTGAACGAGTTTCTCAACAGAAACAGTAAAGTCTACAACATGAGAAGTTCCACTCAATGATCCTTTCGAATATTTGCTAAAGAAATATTATGCTTTAGCCTCTAATACATCACCAAAGAGAGTTCACGAGACTAAACATACAAACACAAATGGCTCACAGGCTTCAAATGAATACTGGGTCATACTTGATGCTCTCCCATCTTAAACAATGCTATGCATCCGTATAAATATTTGGTCGTATTATCCGTATGAATACCAAGTATGACCCAGTTTTCTCTTTTCTCAATGTTAAATGAAACCAACATTTGTTATGTAGCAGTTCATCTTCGTTACTTTTTAAATTGAAGTGATTCTTATGCAGCCTATGTGCAAATATCCATAGACCTATTGGCATTATAAGTTTTTAAGAATGTACTTTTTGGGTCACATTAATTCATGCACCTTTTGATATACCATTTTGATCTTATATCATATTGAAACTTATTTTAATAATTTCATGTACTTCGGAAATGTATACACGTAACATGATCATGTAGCTTTCATTTCACTATCATATTTACATATCATTATGCTTTTTTCTTTCTTTTTTCTAGATCATCCCTTTGAGCTTTAATACGATGTTGAGTTTCTAACAGTCTACACTTTGGATCACATTAATTCCTACACCTTCAGATATACCATTTTGATGCTTATTTTAATAATTTCATATACTTAGGAAATGTATGTATGATCATTTAGCTCTCATTTCGTAGTCATATTTACATATCATTATGTTTCTTTTTTTCCCCTCTATTGTCCCTTTGAGCATTAATACCATGTCGAGTTTTGGCCTTCTCATTAAAAGCTTCAGTCTACAATGAAAATTTTACGTGATGTTCCTCAGATTGTCACAGCTTTTGTTCATACATCCATTTGCGTGATGTACTGATTTAAACTGAGAAACTGCTGCAACAGCATTTTAATGTTATATGCTGCTAATTTATATATGTTCTACCATCATTTTTTATTTTAGACATAAAACTCTTTTTTTTAATCTAACTCACAACTAATTTTCACATGTCAACTTTTGAGACATCATCATCATCATCATCTTCATCATGGTTTGCATGAGTATCCGTTCATAGCCTTATGCCACATCATTTTGATGGATGTATTATATTGAGACATATTTTGTATCATTTTTCAGATCCTTTATTTTATGGCCCAACAACCAACACTTTCTTAAAATTATTTGACTAACAATCATGCTTTAGAGTTTCATTGTGCATTACAACTCCTCAAGCATGTGTACTGATATCATGTTGAAATTCAGCAATCGTGCTTGAGTGCCACTTCACAAGTGAAACATGCATGTATAATATACAAGCGTATTGTTATGCATTAAACATGCATATGTAAAATTAACATCTACATGTGTTATGCATGTGTAAGTGTAATGTTATGCATGAAACACGCATATGAAAAATTAATATTTACGTGCTTTATGCATGAAACTTGCATACATGTATAATATATTAGTGTATTGTTATGCATGTTGCTTCCTAAATTATTCAGGAAACACTGCCATAATAGTTAGTGCATCTAATGTATGTTATTGTTGTTGTAATTTCATAATTAAATTAGAAACCGATTAAATGAACAAGTGGATGTTCAATGTATGCAACGTATTTATTAACAAGGATTGGTTTGTTAATTGAAAATAGATTATAGACCAAATAATGGATGCTAAACCGTCCGATAAACAAAAATTGGTCAAATATAATACAACACCATCCAAAGCTACATCAGTGGAAAACGATAAAAAAGTGCAAGAGCAATTGCCCAACAATCAACAGATCCATTGGTAGGTGAGTACGATTGGGATGCAAGTTTTACTTCTGAGTTGGTAAGCTGTATATGAATATAATTTACAACACATTCATTATTTAATTATATTATCTAATCATATTTTTTTCTTATAGGTAAATCATATGGAGAAAATTGGATGGTGACAATGAAGATAATTAAGATGAAATATTTTATGAATAATTTTTTTTTCTTTTTAGCATGGCAGTTGTATATTGTAGCATTATCATAGTATATGTTTTATTCTTAGACTCTTTTATTTACATTTGCATGCATTAAGGACTAATATGATCTTTTTACTTTTGTGATACTATTCTACAGTTGATAATTTAGATCCTTATTAATCATATTTGTATTTCTATCATAGTTGTGTATAAAAATGAATGGTTTTTCTTAATTATCCATGCCAACACATATTTATTAGGAATGAATGGTATAAAGAAGGGATTAATGTCGTCACCAATGAATTTGAGAGCTTCTTTTCCATAAAATAGGAGCAAATATCATGATACTACAGGTATTTGGTTAGATATTAATATTTAATTTCTGGTTTGATTAGGTTTGGAATAAAGACGGGATGTATTGTCACTTTCACGACTTTAAATGTTTGGGAGTTTTCCAACCAAGTCAATTTGAGAAACCTGATTTTTTTGTTACATAATTAACAATACTCTATAGTGTAGCTCATACAGCATTTACCCCTGCAAAACTTTTAAATAATGTCTGAAAACACATTGAGAATGGTAGTTAACAAGAGGATGGAAGTTAATAAATAGTTAAAGTAAGAGGAAAAAAAATCTTTTTATGCTGGTAGAATGATCAATGTCTAAATTTAGAGTTTTGCAGTAGTCCAGAATAACATGCTAAGAGCTTACCATATGCATACGCTAAGATCAACCACTTATGTGGTGCTCACGGACCGGACTAGGTGCACTAGACAGGATTTTACGATTCCGGTCGGTTTACCTCCTGAGCAAATTCAAAAAAAAAAAAAAAAAAAAAATTATAGAGGTTTTAGAATTTGCTTCGAACGACCCTTGAAACTGGTATATTTTGTTGTTGTAGTTATGTATTGGTCATTTTGTCTAAAGTACGTGAAGAAAATGTTTTTAGATTTTAAAGCTGAGTAAATGCTTGACTTTTATTTGAATCTCACCTAAAAGTAGTATTTTTGTTATATTGGTTTACAGTTTTAATGTGCTCTACGGTTGCAATCCTTGATGATTTTAGTTATTTTGTATGTTGATGAAACATTGTTGGAATGCATCATTATACCAGCATTGTCAAACCATTAAATAACATAAGATTTGCATATGATAAAACTAAAATATTCTTGAATATATATGTTTAATCTGCACTAAATGCTCTTTTTAAAAACAAGTGAATATGATGGTTGCATGTAAGTCAAATATATATGTTTAGAATTCAAGTCACATTATAAACATAAACTGTTGTCTTTATGAAAATGTCCAAGAAGCTCGGTGCCTACTGCACAGATTTTAGGCTCTAGCAAATTACAATAACCATTCTCTAGCACAATGCAAATGAGCTACCAAAATAAAGAAGCTATAAGCATGTGGATGCTACTTTTTCGAACAATTATTTTGAACTGCGTAGCAAGTTTACTTATGAGTGAAAAAAGACATATAAAAGACCCAGACGGATTTTAAAATGTACTCTAAATACTTGGGCACCTCAAAATTCGTAAGGGAATGTAAGATCAATTATGAAAAATCAATTTTATTTTATGCACGGTATATAATTGTACATACTCAGCCCAATCAAAAAAGCATCGCCTAACAGATGGAATATTAAGAAATATATATTAAATTAAATAAACTTATGACTATGATTATTATTATTTCATAAACTAAAATATTATGGCAAATCATTATGAAAAAATAACCAATACAAATTCAAAACATGTAATGTGATATACTTTTGTAAACACAAAAGATCAACACCATTCAAATATATTTTCTTTTGACGGAGAACTACTTTTTAAACCCCACATTCCAACCTAGATCAAGAATGTTCTCCACAACTCACTTTTGAATTTTGTCGTTTAGGTAAATATATTTTATTTAACTAGAAATTATAAAACGATACATATTCAAAATAATTAAGTTATCTATATTAATTTATTTGATAAATTATTCAAAACAAATAATTTCAATTTGCATGCTACTTTCATATTAACCAAGAAGACAAAATTAATTTTTCAATCAAATATAAAAATTATTAAATGGAAAACAATAATTATTAACGTAAACAATAATATCATATTATTCAATTTTTTATTGATCCCTTCTTTGTTTTTTCTTAATATCTGCATTTGAGTCAACTACGTAAACCGATAACAACTAAAAATTTAACATATTTTGGAAAAATCACTTGATTGTTTAAGTAAAAATAATAAAGATGTTTTCTTTCACAATTATCGTGTAAGATGTATAACACAAAATTATACATCATAATTTTAAAAAAATTATTCTAAAAATAAATTATTTTACTTAAATCATCGAATGATGCATAATAAGCATTTATTTTTTATCATTAATGGTGCAAATGTTACATTTTAAAAAATAACGTGTGCAACGCACGGGTTACACACTAGTTGCCCCATAGTAGTCAAATCTTCCTAACGGTCGGTTCGATAAATCGATAAATTAATTTATTTAAGTTTTTTAATTTAATGACTTTTATAAAAGACGTCATCTGAGATGTGGTTTATATGTTATGATTTTATCAAAGTGCTATATGTTATGAAGCTAGTTTGAACTTAATCCGAATAATTTATATTTTTTAAATTTATTTACTTAATCGTTTGTTTTTGCATGGCATTGGCACATAGTATTTTTTAAAATAAATAATTAACTAATAAATTGTAAAAGGGTTTAGATTAACTAAAAAATGGTAAAAGGCATTTTATATGATTTGATTTATCCTTTCTATCTAAATATTTGGTTGTAATGTAAAAGGGTTTAGATTTGATTGGTTTTATTGTTTGAATAGGTTTGGATATCCATTATAAATGGATAATCTGAGCGTATTCAAATTTAAAGAAAATCAAATGTCAATGTTTTTATGAACAACATAAGAAAAGGGTAATTAGAAAAATAAAGGTCTATGTATATACATATATGTATATATTTATATATGTGTGTATATCTATATGATTTACACTTCGTTCTTAGTTCATTACTTGAATCATTCCAATAAGCTCGGGGATGCAAGTTTTGATTTTTATGTTGTACTTTCTCATTACCGCTATTGTTAATTATACTCTTATGTCATTATGCCATGTGTTTAGCGGTCTGATATGGAAATTAACCTTGTATGCCTTGAATATAGGTTAAATTGATAATTCATACCGTTAAAACGTTTCTTCACTCAAACGAAAACTAGCGTTTATTATACAAAATTAATATTCTATTTGAGTAGTGTAATACGTTAGATACGGTTAGAATTTGAAATGTCCCCATGTATGGATTGTTTGTGTGTATATAGAGTGACTATTTATATATTAAATAATGACACATAAACACGAGGTTAGTCATCATTTGTGGTAGAAGTCTGTCCGGAACCAACCAGCAAATCCAGCAATCACAAGTGGGTCTAACTAATGTGAGAGGTCTGGGTGCCATGGGCCATTCAAGTTTAATACACTATGACACGGACCTGCAGTAGAAGTCTGCCCGGAACCGCCCGGCATATCCAACATCTACATGTAGATGATTTAATGTGAGTGGTCTAGTGTGTGTGTAACCTATTGCGTGTGAAGACAAGCATGTTTACTAAAACCTATCTCTTGGGAAGGTCTTAAGTGGCTGACTCTCTTCTTTCCTAGTTTGGGTCTTAAGTGGTTAGGACTAGGATTCTTTTGTAACGACTCAAACTTCCCGGCCTGCTTTGAGAACACGACGCATCAGCACACAAACATGAGAATATTTCATTGCTATTACAACAATTTACAATATCAATGTATAAGAATATTAGAATTCAAATAAATAATATACAGCGGAAAAATAATATCAGAGATATAATGTACAACAGAAAACATCAACTACACAATTGAAAGAAATACACGGATACAAAGCATTCCAAATATAGCTCCAGCCGGAATCTAGGATCATATGAAAAGAAATATCTGCGAAAAACAAAACTACAAGTTGTCCGTGTGGAAAATACGAGCACCCAGAGTTTAGGTAGGAAACAATAAACTTCAAGTCAGTCATGGGACTGGTGTGAGAACTCAAAACAGTTATTAAACTTTACTTGAAAATAAGGTAAATCATGGGACCACGCCGTATGTCACGGAACGGGTTCACTCCCACGAATACTCTGAAATAAAACAATTTATAAACAACACAATGTTTTTTGGACAAAAGAAGCTATTATAAGACTCAAGTCCCATCACACAATGCAACACAAACCAGAGGATAGAGTTTTACCTTATAATAGCCAAACATGCTTGGTACGTCTTAAAACAAATAGTTTTGATATTACTATAACTGCATAGAGTAGAAAACAACTTCGAAGGTAAATGTATCAATCATAGACGGCAGAATACCACATCATATTATGTCGCCGATAGTATACAACTAAAATCGTAAAGTTTCGTATTGGAAATCGGATTCCATCATAAACCCAAGCAAGGGATCTTCCTTATCCGATTCAAGACAATCTAGCCCATGTCTCAGGACCCGGACACAGGTAGCCCTTGGAGCATGCAGGGACGGTCCAATCTTACGTTTGTGGATTGGCAATTCCTGAACAATACGTTTCCCAGTCCTATGGGACCTAAAATCTGGTCAGTATGTCGAACGTCGAAGGCCTTTTAGTCGGCCATATCTAAGGTACCTCGATATCCAAAATCCATATAAGTAAAATGTTTGGGCTCCATACCATAACACCCCTTATAGCTAGAAAGAAACGCATGTCCTCCCTGCTGTCCTTCATCCCGCTTCTGGTTCACACCTGGGTGTGAGGCTCGCGAATTAACGCTATACAAAAAGTTGCGCTACTTAAAGTCGTGCTTTGATCATCATCAACAAGGCTCTGCTTTTCAACAAAAACCATGATCATTTGCATCTTAGCATGCCACATTGTCAATCCATACCATACCATTGGTTTCTTTCAATATATAACCTCTAAGCTCGTACGTCTCAGAGAAGGGTGTTAAGCAAGAGAATAAATTCTTCGCCACCAAACAGACATATATTTAGCAAAGATCAACGAATATAGCACACAATACAATGTTAGACACAATCCATTCACAAGTCTGTTCTAGGTCTGAACAAAACCGGAGGCACCTTATTCCTCATCCTATATGTCCAATACAAGAGAGAAGCCCTCGCATATCCGAACAATCAACAAGTATATCCGAACAACTACCACTATAACCCCTTCGAGGCAGCAACTCCAATTAAGGGCATCAGTAGTAATCCATTCGATGTGAAAATTGTCGGTCTTGCATCGTCTTCAATATCTTCGACTTTTAATTGTCATAACAGTTATTCAGAATGAGTTAAACCCGGTCTTTTCGAATAACTAACGTATCTTTATAATCATGTAATAAATACAAAGATAGCTTACATCTTATTCCAATCCAGAGTATTCTTTTATTCAAATATTCACATCTTTGGGGAAAGGTTCCCATTAATTTTACCAAGACAAGTTCTTTTAAACTTATTCTTTAATCTTCCTTTCGATATCATTTTCAAAAGATTTTATTTTACCTTTCCACAACTTAAACCAAATTAAGGTTTAATAATTAGTCGAGATCATCAAGCCTTACCGGAGTAACCATTTATTTTATTAATCTCAGTCCCAACCTATTCATCCCATGGAGCTAAACTGGTAGTACTTCATATCTAACACCCACTGTGTTTTCGGTAAATTTAATTACCACTTAACGTTCAAATTTAATTAAAGATTTAACTATCACATGGAGTAAAACTGGTGGTACTCCATTATCGAACATTTCTTGAATTTGATAAATTTAATTATCTTATTCTCATTTTAATCTACTTAAATATTCACTAAAACTCTAGTTTGGTTTTAATCTCAAAAATCATTACTTGATGATTATTCAACCTTTGGAAATTAATCTTACCTTTACTTAGGTTAAAGAACAAATGTCATATAAAACAACGTTCACGGTAAACCCAAAATCATCTTCCATTTTATATAGAATCTTCACAAAATCTGAATCATTTATAATTAATATCAATTTCCGTATCAGACTAATACTATAAGCGGAATAGCGGAGAAGCCCTTTTAAATTCCATGAATAGTAAACGTCTTCCTTCACAAAAGATAATTTCGATTATTATGAATCGAATTCCATTCAATTCCAATTTAATTAAATAAACTGGAAAACTTCTCTAAATCTTAATCAAAAGGTTCATTGTATTCACAAATGGGTTCAAGAACAGTATTAATGAAAATACCATTCACGTCAAACCCAAAAATCCCATTCTCCACTTAATTCCAATTTATATGTTGAAAACTTCTGGTTATGACAAAACTGTTTACATATCCAATTTATTATTTCTAAAAATCATTGGATTGTTAGTCTAGTTATTAACTAGTTCATTCGGATAAAAGTACCTTTTATCTTTTCAAATGTGAAATATTTCATCCAAAATCTTTTCAAATCATTTATTATTATTTTACATAATTTATTCATATGTTTAATAATTTTATCAAGGCCCTTATAGTCGGTTTTCAATATCGGTCACCGAACTGCATCCAGAGTGACCTTTGTTAGGGACTGCATAATGGATCGTTAAGGCAAAGCAAACACTAGAAGGGGTGAATAGTGTTTGTAAGAATTTTAAACAAAACAAAAAAGCTAAATAGAATTATGGAGTGAATCAAACAACACAAACACAATCACAGACACCAATTCAAACACAAATGCAAAATAAACAGAAATAAAGGAAAATGCAGAAAAGGAAAGAACACACCGGATTTTGTACTGGTTCGGATCACTCCTACGTCCAGTCTCGCACAATGCTCGATTGTTCAGAGTTTTATTACTATTTTCATAGCCAAATACACTCTCCTTGATTTCACGGCTCAACAAGGAGACATTGACTCCTATCCCTTTATTTCACGGCTCAACAAGGGCACACCGACTCCTAAACCTTGATTTCACGGATTCAAGGATAAAACCGTTTGCTCTTGACTTACAAATTGGATCTTTCAATCCAAGCAATTACGAAACAACCCTATAACTCTTCAATAGCACTTGTTTTAGAGAGTAGAGAGTAGAGCGTGTTGAGAGAGAAGAAGTTTGATCAATTCAGAAGTGAATTCGACAGAGTATAAGTGTAAAAACCATAAAAATGAATAAGAATAATGGTAGGATGAAAGGGGATAAAGATGGATAAGAAGAGATGTTAAAAAATTCGGTTTTGACCTCTTCCTATAAGGAATGATGGGTTGCAACGTTTCTAAAACATTTCAAATAGTGAAAAGACACTTCCCTTCAAAATTAAAAAACTAGCTGTTACATGTCGACATACATATTATGCTATGTCGACATACCAATGTAGAAAATGGATTTTCAAAGCATTTTCAAGTGTTTTGATATAAAACTAATGTTGGAAATTCTTGAATAAAATTCTAATGTTGTAAAACAATATTATATGATAGAAAAACATATTTTTTAAGCTATATAAATATATTTATAAAATTATAAGTTTTTAACTATAAAATATAAATAAAGTATATATAAAAACTTAAGTTTGAAAAACAAAGAAGAATAAAAATATAAAAACAAAATAGATAGGATTGAGAATAAAATAGAAAAATACAAATAGAGAGAATTGAGAAAAACAAAAATAGAGAGGATTGAGAAAAGAATTGAAAAATCAGAATTTGAATTTGGATTGAACCTGGAGTGCTATTTAGAGTATTACAAAATCTAGACTCTATAATTATATTAATCTTGAACTCTTGACATCTTGATATCTTAATTACTCATGAGTCTTGAATCTACTCTGAATTCTGAATCTCTAAAAGCTCTTAAAGTATACAGTCTTCAGTATTAATTCCAGTATACAAATCCTGCATATGTGTGTGTGTGTATATATATATATATTCTAGATAAATATGCTAGTATATATTTTATAATCAATGATAATTGAAATAAGGTTATTGTCGTCAAAACTCCATTCTCCAACAATTTCCCCCTTTTTGATGATGACAACCTTAGTTTATAAAATATCATACTTGTATATACTTGTTTGATGATGATCCTCTTATACTCCCCCTGTCTATAAGAATTCTATAAAATTATGCCTATATTTTATAATTTCTCCCTCTTTGGAATTATCAAAAAGAAAGATTAAAGATACTTCCCCTAAGTTAAACGATTGTAGAATCTAAGTAATATTCCTAAAAATACTCCCCCTATACTGAATAACACAATGAATAGAATATAAGTAACTATCCTTAAATAATACCCCCTTTAATTTATTAACTAATTCTAATCTATTTAAACAAAAGAGAATAATACTTAATATAATGATTAAACACAAACCAAATCAAGTATCATTATTACATATGTTTGTATAACATATATACAAACCAATCCAAACTAAATCACACTATATGTCTTAATATTTACAAGTTCCAATCAATATAGTCTAAATCAAATCACACCATATGTTTTTAGAGTAATTAAACAAATCAATCAAACTGTACCAAATAATTAAACGTCTCTTGGAACTTCAAACCAACCATCTTCTCCAAAGACGGGATCCTTCTTAATTACTTCCCAATCTTTATCTTCTTTGATTGGTGGAGCCTTTGCGAGAATGTTTTCTTCATCTCTGAAAAGAGAAGAGATTAGCCATCGCATTGCGTCAAAGTGCTTTACTTGTTGTTCGAACATCTTTATTTGACTCAATTCAAGATGATGCTGATTTCGTAGAATGATAGAGAGAATGTTTTTGAATGAATTGAGAGTTTCCTCTAGATTTTCACTTAGATTATGGATAGGATTTGCCATGGATTTGATGAGAAATGATTAAAGAAGGAGTAATGAAAAAATGTAGTTTTCTGGATGAAATAGACTTAAATAAGGTCTGGAATTCGTTGGATTTTGAATAGACATGAGTAGTTATTTTAATTTTAAAATTAAAAAAATTTGAATTTTTTTCTGTTATATGTCAACATACATCTTTTGTTATGTCGACATACTATAGTGTGTTTTTGAAAATTTTGAATTCTTTTGGTTCTTATAATATATTTTATGATTTTTCATAAATATAAAGATGATTTAAACAGAAATAAAACTCCATTCGTTACTTAATAAAAAGCAAATATATCCAACTAAACAAGACACACTTAAATATGAGATTCGAAAGCAAATACACGAAAATATATAAAGATAGATTAAACTAGATGGCCTAGTTTTCGGATGATGATGAGGAAGATGAAATTCCAAACTTTCTTCCTATCTTGACCATGAATTTGGTCATTTAGGAAAGCTTCTTGTTAAACTTCTTTTGATTTTTGATTGGTTTGAATAATTATATCTTTGAGATTACGATTTGAGGTTGGATACTCGATGCTTTCCATAGAAGTCTCTTCTTCTTCAACTTCCATTGGGTCTTGCTCTTGTTGCAATCGAGCTTGTTTGGCCTCATATGTCTCATAAGGTTTGAAAGTGATAGGAATTTGCATGAGATGAATGTTTGAAGCGTCAAACACTTTCCTAG
Organism: Allium sativum; assembly: GCA_030737875.1. Lineage (NCBI taxonomy): Eukaryota > Viridiplantae > Streptophyta > Magnoliopsida > Asparagales > Amaryllidaceae > Allium > Allium sativum. The sequence continues at coordinate 123,991,204 of CM060918.1, read as the reverse complement.
AGACAAATTCTTCTCCGTGAAGTTCAACTCCAAAGCTTTTGAAAATGCGAGTGAGATAAACACCATAACAGAGAGTGTTTTCTCTTAAAGATACATCTATGGGCTTAATTCATTTAGAATCATATCTGCCTGGTTGATAAGGTAATTACCCATAATGGCAAAGAGAGCCTTTTGGACTTTAAGAGTTGGATTGTTGTAATTTCCGGAATGAGGAGTGATGGTGTGTTGAAGAATAAGGTTGACGATTCTTGCTTTTGGACGAAAGAAACAATTTTTGAAACCCATTGGAGCACCATCTTCGAAGATATTGTGATAGGTTCCAAATCGGTTTCATCGATAGCGAAAATTGAGAAATCCACGCCCTCGCTTCTACAATTTAGAATTTCTCCTAAAAGATCGACGTCGAGAACAATTTGAGTTCCCTCGACACTACTCCAAATTTGATTTTCATTGCCTTGATAAAATCCGTGGTTGAGATTTGCGTAGAACATCTTCACGAGTTTGGCATAACATACTTCGTCGTTGTCTCGAGAGTTAATTAGGCTCAAGATTTCGTTGTGTTGGAAGAGAGAGACGAGATCATAAGATGGAAAGTCGCTAAAGACGGCGAAAGCACATGTGTTAACTTTAGCATTTGCTAAATAGTCACCATAGGTTTTAATGGCCTCTTTATCATTGTAAAGATAACCTTTTATGGTTTTGGTTATTTTCAATTTCTGAGATGAACTTGAGGAAGCCATTGATATGATAGTTTTGAGGAGAATAGATGTGAAGAACGTTATTTTGAGTTGTGAACGAAAGGTAGAAAGAATGGATATATATAAAATGAAGAGATATGGATTGAATGAATATGAATTGAATAGACACAACTTTTCAGATTGAAAGGACACCTTTTCAGACCTTAGGAGTTGGTGAAAAGATTGGAGGGAAGTTTGAAAGTTTAAACTTTTGAAATTCAAAATTTAAATTTCAAATCTGTTTGATATGTCGACATGTTTATTTCTGTTTGTCGACATATACGACTTATTTCAAAAGAAAATTGGTTTTTCAAGTTTTGAATTAGATTATCAATTTGTATTTCAGGTTTAATGATTTCCTGAAATACTTCTAATCCTAATGAACATACAAACAATTTATTTTATTAATTTATTGGTTATTTAATATTATATTTTTATTTTGAATTTCAAAATTCAAATTTGAATTTCAAATTTCAAATATTTTATTAAATTTTTAAATCCAAATCAAAGCAAACAAACAAAGCAACCATTTAACCAAATAAAATTTAAAATGTAATTAATGCGTACCAAGTTTTTTGATCCTTTTCTTCATAGTCTTCTGAATTGCTGTAAAGCATATATTTTATTTCCAGTTTCTTGTTCTTCAGCACTTGATGACGAATCTGAATCATCTAATATTGCGCATATGCTTTCTTTCTTTTCCTTGATGAATTTGAATTGTCTCGTTGTTGAGTAGATTTGTCGGGATATGGACATATTTTCCTTATATGCCCGGGTTTGTTGTAGTTAAAGCATCGTCCATCATTTAAATTTGAATTTGCTTTATTATTCCCCTTCCTTCTATATTTTAAGAATCTTCTAAACTGATTTGTCATGAGTGTTGTTTCTTCATCATCTTCACTACTCGAGTCAGAATCATTTGTTGTGGCTTTCAGTGCAATAGATTTCTTTTCAGTTGATCTATTTTCTTTTCTTTTCTGTAATTGAACTTCATAAGACATTAGATTCCCAATTAGCTCTTCAATCTTCATTTCATTGACATCGTTGGCTTCTTCCATAGCCAAAGTCTTCTGATCCCCTTCTTGAGTTAATGACTTTAATATTTTTCTGACTTGATCTGATTCAGAATAAGTTTTTCCAAGTGTAGTTAGTGAATGCACTATCTCTTGAAATCTGCAATACATATCTGAAATAGACTTATTCTCATTCATTTTAAATAATTCAAATCGATTGACTAGCATGCCTATCTTAGTCTGTTTAACCTTACTAGTTCCTTCATGAGCAACTTGTAAAGTTCTCTAGAATTCATGAGCAATTTTACATATTTATACTCTATTAAACTCATTTCTATCTAATGAACAAAATGACATATTCATCGCTTTAGAATTACTTTGTGCAGCAGCCTTTTGTTCATTTGTCGATTGTGCAAATGCAGTTGTGGGTTCAACATATTCATTTTGTGTACTATTCCATGTGTCTAATTCTACAGGCTTTAAATAGATTTTCATTCTACATGCCCAATATGAATAATTACTACCATTAAATAGTGGTGGTCTAACAGTAGATTGACCCTCTATAAAAGAGCTATTATTGCTACCAGTGTTGGTTTCCATTTTACCAAATTTTCAAAAATCAAATTATGATCTTTTAAAAGACCTTGCTCTGATACCAATTGTTAGGGACTGCGGAAAGGACCGTTAAGGCAACGCAAACACTAAAGGGGGGGAGGGGTGAATAGTGTTTATAAGAATTTTAATCAAAACTTAAACCTAAATAGAATTATGGAGTGAATCAAACAACACAAACACAATCACAGACACCAATTCAAACACAAATGCGAAATAAACAGAAATAAAAGAAAAGGAAAGAACACACCGGATTTTATACTGGTTCGTATCACTCCTATGTCCAGTCCCGCACAACGCTGGATTGTGCAGAGTTTTATTACTATTTTCAAATAGCAAAATACACCCTCCTTGAGTTCACGGCTCAACAAGGAGACACCGACTCCCATCCCTTGATTTCACGGCTTAACAAGGGCACATCGACACCTAAACCTTGATTTCACGGATTCAAGGATAAAACCGTTTACTCTTGACTTACAGACTGGATCTTTCAATCCAAGCAATTACAAAACAGCCCTATAACTCTTCAACAACACTTGATTCAGAGAGTAAAGAGTGCAGAGAGAAGAAGTTTGATCAATTCAGAAGTGAATTCGGCAGAGTATAAGTGTAAAACCATAAAAATGAATAAGAATAATAGTGGGATGAAAGCGGATGAAGATGGAGAAGAAGAGATGTTAGAAAATTCAGTTTTGGCCTCATTTTATAGAAAATGAAGGGTTGCAACGTTTCTGAAACGTTTCAAATAGTGAAAAGACACTTCCCTTCAAAATTAAAAAACTAGCTGTTATATGTCGACATACATATTATGCTATGTTGTCGTACCTATGTACAAAATTGATTTTCAAAGCATTTTCAGGTGTTTTGATATAAAACTAGTTTTGGCAATTCTTGAATAAAATTCTAATGTTGTAAAACAATATTATATGATAGAAAAACATATTTTTTAAACTATATAAATATATTTATAAAATTATAAGGTTTTAAACTATAAAATATAAATAAAGTATATATAAAAACTTAAGTTTTAAAAACAAAGAAGAATAAAAAAATAGAGAGGATTGAGAATAAAATAGAAAAATACAAATAGAGAAAACTGAGAAAAACAAAAATAGAGAGGATTGAGAAAAGAATTGAAAAATCAGAATTTGAATTTGGATTTCAACCTGGAGTGCTATTTAGAGTCTTACAAAATCTAGACTCTACAAATATATTAATCTTGAACTCTTGACATCTTGATATCTTGATTACTCATGAGTCTTGAATCTACTCTAAATTTTGAATCTCTAAAAGCTCTTAAACTATACAGTCTTCAGTATTAATTTCTATATACAAATCCTGCATATGTGTGTATATATATATCCAGATAAAGATGTTAGTATATATTTTATAATCAATGATAATTGAAATAAGATTGTTATCATCAAAAATCCATTCTCCAACAACCTTTTCCAAAATTGATTTGGATATATTTTGAAATCTAACCGTTTAAATTTAAGTCTCATATATTCATTGGAAAGATCTTTTCGATACGAACCCAACGGTTCCGGATATAGGAGAATCCGATAGTCGGATCTTCCGTTGCGTCCATTTCAAGTTAATGTTTGGAATTCGTGAACGGTCATTGTGCGAAACGTTCTATTCAAACCATTTAAATATATAATATATTTTCTCAATTCCCATTCAAAATTTATTTTACAAAATGTTTATAAATTTGTTTTAAAAAGATTCCAAGCTCCATTCCGATTTTTAATTAAAATTGAACATCTCATTTTATTACAATCTCAAAATGATAATATTTTCAAAATGTCATATTTTGAAATTCAATCTTCTACATATTCATTATAAAAATGAATAAAATTAATACAAAAATCCGTTCGAGTCAAAATAGCGTTTATATACTTAACTCGACTTCACGTTTTTATATTTTCGTGTCTATTCGAAATTGGACATCAAAACCAAACTTCTTAGCTTCATTGAATATTACATTATAAAAATATTTACATTTATCCCGTATTGGAATAAAATTTCAACCAATATCCATATAAATAATTTTATATGGATTACATTCATCATATAAACCCAACGATAGTTGCAAACAACTATCAACATCCAAAATGACATCCAATGTGCATTTTATTTTCATATAAGCTTCAATCAAATAATTAACGCTTACATGAATCCGTCAATCAACCGATTAACTGTAATTTCACACAAGGGAGATGTGTGAGTCGAATATCATCCCTAAGACCCGTGTGGGGTTTTCAACCAACAACAATTATTTAATGAATCATTACTCGTATACAATACACACTCCGTAGTCATAAATAAATAAATACTCAATCATCCAATGCCATTTACGGCGCCACAACTGTCCATCCACGGAGTATGAAATGCGAGTGTCACATATTCATACAACGCTTCTAATGCAAATGATTTGTGAATAGTTAATGTGTTGAACTCCAAATAACTAAGATAGAAATTCTCACTTTTCTTTATAACATAACGACTTAACAAAATAATAATTTAGTGAGAGTTCTCACCCAAGCTAAACCAATCGTCACGGCACTTCTTAAGTAGAACTCTCGTCGTGCACTCGCCGTTTGTCTCTCTCTACTACTCGAATTCACCATTATGGCTCTAGAATTTGCATACGATCTCCAACACCAAACTTTTTCACTAGCACAAAACGTCATTCCAGACAATTTTTTACTAGTGAAATTTCTTCTCGAAACGCTCCAATTCGCCAGAAATCGTCAATCTTTGCATCAAGTCTGCAGATTTTGATTGTGTTTTCCGAGCAACTCGAAACTCTAAAATTCAATTTTGATATGTCAAACTCATAGAGAAAAATGAGATCTACGACTTTCGTTTATAGGACCTCGGCCAGAAATGGATTGATTGGAAGTTATTGGCTAAAGAAGAGGAGGGTGTTTTGTACAAAACAGGAAATCGGAGAAAAAGAGGATTTTGGACGAGGTGGGGCCCACGGCCGAAGGGGGGGCCTGACTGGTGGAGGGTGGCGGCAAAGGGGTGGCAGCGGAGGTGGTGGTGGCCATAGGGAGGCTAGGGCTTAGGGGGAATGCTAGGGTTTAGAGAAAAAGGAGAAGAGAGAGGGGAGAGAGGGGGAGGAGTAGAGAAAGTGGCAGGAGGTGAAGAGGAGGCGGTGGCAGGTGGTGGGGAGGGTGCGTCAGGCATGAAAAAGGAGGGAGGCCATTTTTAGAAGGAGGAAGAAAAAATAAAAGGAGGAGGAAAGTGAAGAAGGAAGGGAGAAAAGTGATTTAAGTAAGGTTTTGTTTCTCTCTTTCTCCGATCGTTCAACTGCAAAAGATCTCTGTTTGTCATGAAATTAAATACGAGATAATATGCGTCATGACGAATCCAACGAATCAAGTCTCGTCGAATTCCGAGTTCGTTTGACCTTCCACTTAATTTCCCAAAGACGCTCAAATTAGCTTCAAAAATACGATTTTAGCATACCTTTTCTTCTTGTACGCCCAAACGCTAACTCAAAAAAAATTATGAAAATTTGGATTTTACCATTATTTGACGATATAAATCCGGAAAAAAATTGAAATCGAACAATAATGTTCCTTTGTAAACTGACTTTCAGTTTTTCCCGAAACGGCTTTGCCTCTCACAGCCACATACTAACTCCATTTCGCGTGAAATTTGAAATTTAACCATGACTTATTATTCCGAATCCAACAAAATTGGACTCATCGAATTCTAAGCTCGCTAGCAAAAATTCACTTTTTAAGGGCTGTACGATGATTTTCAAATACAAAGCTTATAAATCAGTTTAATAATTTTACTGAGTTTGTTTTAAGTCAAATAAAATATAAGAATTAATTTTAAAATTATTCTCAAATTTTATTTAACAAAAATAATCAATTTATATTATCACATTCCCTTAAAATAGCTTGAATTAAAATTTTAAATTGGTTCTGAAAATACGGGTTGTTACAATCTCCCCCACTTAAAACTTTTTCGTCCTCGAAAAAGAACGGAGCTGAAAAGTTGTCTAACTATCCAACTCAACTTTCATTCTGGCTTGAGTTCTTCAAGTTTTCAGTTTTTAAGAACTTCTAAATTTCTCTGAAAATTGGCTAACACCTTAAATTTATGAAAAATTTATTGGGCAGTATTAGGCACCCAATAAATCATATATATTGCATACAAATCAATTGTGCACACCCATTTTGATTTATATACCCTGCTCCTCCCATACCCATGCGCCAAAACAAAAACAAGAGGGACGTGACGTGTGTATTTTTTTCATCTCAAGACCTGTGTAGGGTTTGTTATTAAATCCTACAATTTACCATTATAAGTTATTAAGTTCATAATCAGTCCCCAGTACAACCTGTAATTCAGTCATTGCTAGACAAGCATCTTGTTCATATGGTTATCCAAACCTTTTCATATAAGCGCCAAATGCTTATATGGAATATGATATGCTATGCCATTTTCAGTAGTATGATATGCGGTGTGATCCATAATACATTTGTTACTATCATATGGCGTATGTTTTAAATTTCACACAGAACAGCCATCATAGCCCATCCAAATCATTCACAGTAGTCATAATAAATAATAAAATTGCACAACCAACTCATAAAGGTGCACCTGTTTGTCGGACACACAATTTATTTCTCTACTCAACGCTAAGCCATTAACCAGCCCAATATATATTTATATATATATATCCATTTCTAATTAAACTTGAAATTCAATTTGACTAAACTCAATTAAATTAAATTAACAAGTGTTTTCGTATATTCAATGTCCAAAATTGCCAAAGATTCCGTCTAATTTATTTAAATCATACATCATAAGTAATCAAACAATAACACAAATAATCAATTGATTAACTAACTTTCTAAACATATAACTTTCATATACTCAAAAATATATATTTTCTAAGATCGGATTATATATATAATCATAATTACGTTACTTATATGCCATTCTCAACTCATTTTAGGGCATTACTAGCCCCATCTCTAACGAGTTTCTCATTCTAGGATAGTGCTGATCCTATCTCTAAAGGATATTCCAAAATAGAATGTTACTAATTCTATCTCTGATGAATTCTTTCGTTCAATTCAAATGTGTCTTATTCTCGAGCTTTGTAAACCAAAGCTTTGATACCAAAATGAAACGACCCGAACTTTCCAGCCGACCTAAACCAAATGAGAAGGCGGATTGCTTTGAGAACACGACGCATAAGCACACAAAAATGAGAACATTCACAACACTAGAAAAGGGTAATTGCAACGCTTATAAGCGTGACAAATTAATTTTGTCACGGTTATAACCGTCTTCTCAATGTGCATGGTAATTTTTTGTTATAGATAATGCCACGGTTTTAACCATTTTTAAACCATATAATTTGTAACACTTATAATCATTACAAAGAAAATTTCCCTAACATTTACCACCGTGATGAATATAAAAATTGTAACACTTATAACCATTACAAAGTGAAAACCTGTAAAATTTATAACTATTATTGAATTTACAGGCATTTAACAATCACAATTAACACTAGAGTATCACATATAGCAACATGTAAAAAAATTATTGCCTGAATGCATAATAGCAAAATATAACAATTCATTTAGAGAAAAACTTAATTTCATCAATCAAAATATCAAATTTCATTGTACAACCATTTGCCAAAAATAACAATCATCAAAATACCTAATAATTTTGAAGTATCGCAACCTATAAACAAACTAAGAAGCTAACAACTAAAAAATTAAGAAGCTTACATCTAACTTTAAAGTATTTACAACTCAAAGTATCATCAAGATATTGGCTTTTTGTCTCCCCAAATTTAGAAACTTTGAATGCAGCAATCTTTAGTGAATCTCTCAGCTTGTTGACAATAAGCGTGGCTAGTGTGTCTTCAACAATTACAATAATAGGATGACCTTCTTTAATAGCTCTTTTCAACACACCAACCAAATCTCTTGCAGTGGTGATTTTCTTGTCAACAAGAAGTAACTGACAAAAAATTTACAATGATGCATCAATGAACAAAAGCAACAACAGGAAGTGCAAGGTTGTCGAGAAGCCTTTCCTCAAGGCCAGCTCAGGCCCTATGCTTTTATTTTATTCAATTTTGTTTTTTTTTAATTTTAAAAAGGAGAAATGCAATATGTGCATGTACATAACAATGACCAAAATTTGCAAACCGGAAGGCATGATCGGTAGATGTAGTTATAACACTGCACTGTTTTATACTCTATTGCGGCAGATATAGTCATAAAATTTGGAATGACGCCAAGTACAACTATAATTATAATAGCATAAGGCAAAGGCCTAGTATAACCAGAAATAGTGCACTTTTTACTGCCCGTCAGTTAAGGAAAAGGCTATTTGATTTATAAGTGAAAAAGAAAAAAAAAAGTTTACATGGATAAATTCTTAGGCAATTTGCATCATATGTCCATCCATCTTGTATTGCTTATATATCCTAATTCATACAGTTAAAAATGGTGTTCAGTTTACGATGCATTTGTTAACCAAATATTAGACGGTGGTGGTACAAACTAAAAACAAACAGAACTTACCTCTTTGGACATTATCTTGAGTTCAGAAACCAATTCTTTTGAAGTTTTCTCAATGCCATGAGTGATTTGAACCGGGATAACATCAGCTATAACAACCTATATAGATTATTATCTATTTAGAGACGGTTAATATCAAACAATTTCACCGTAGAACAACTTATGTAAATATTTACCTTGACACCTTCAGTGATTAAACCTTGAGAAAGAACAACAGAAGTGGTTGTACCATCTCCAGCCAAATCATTTGTCTTTGCAGCAGCCTGCCTAACTAATCCAACGTTTTTTTACAGGTCCACTAGCTCAACTTATAGCATAAACTTCAAATTTTATGTAACAAAATTGTATTATTGTTATTACTAGGCAGGATGCACAACCTCATCAGACAATGATGCTTGAAAGAGAACATAATATGTGTTTAGTTAAGTTCAGGTGGTAAAAAAGGAGCTGGTGCTTAATGCATCTTGACATCATATGCCGGCAGCTCCTTTTCAACCATAGGGAAAAATGACCTGTTTCTATTTTTGATGCATTAGATGGTTCCACATCAAAAATAGAAATTGGCCATTTTGGACATGCTTATCACACTTAGGTCTCCAAATACAGCAGGGGAAATAAGATTTGTAAGCACGAAAACAATGATAATCAGACTAAAAAACAAGCAATGAACAAATTAATACATTTTTGTGTACTGGGTACAGTTGAAACTGAATGGGGTACCATTTGTTTCTTTCTTTTTCTACCGTCAGATGTTACCTTAACTAAGTTCTAACAAACAAAATACCTGTCTATATTGTGATGAATCACCATCCAGTTTTCTTGACTTCACTACATGAATGGATGGATTGATATCAAAGCCTGAGAAAAAGGAAACAAAACTGCTTGAGTAATGCACAAGGATTTAAAGTTGGGCATCTTTAACAAAATGGTTTTACTAGAATGCAAAATAATTACAGTAGCAATAGTTTAAAGACAACCAGAACTTATAGGCCCTCTATTTTATAGGATTATTTTTAATTGAGAATAAAGGTACATTTAGCCGCCCAACTATTCCTCTTGTCTTTAAAGGATGAATTTTCTATTTTAAGTCCAATATTTATATTTAGAGCAACAAAATTTTATCAACAATCAACACACCTGATGTGACCTTAGTATAACCTGGATTTGATGCTAGCCAATTTAGAAGCATTAGCACCTCCCTCAAAGTGAACATCTATAAGTAGAAAAACAAATGCATAACATCTAATGTTAATAATTTTGATTAATTAAAATATAATTTCTTCTATGTATACTATGGGATGGAAAACCAAGTTGGTAAGAATTTATGGAGGTCTGTGCAAAAGCTAATCACAATATTACTTAGCATGGCAACTGCTTTATATCTATCTAAATTTCATATATACTAGCTAATTATATGGTACCCACCTGCACCATAAGAGCACACAAGGATTGGTCGGTTGTTCAGCTCATAAAAAGCCTGGAGCTCCATGTTTTTACCATGGACCTAAAAACAAAATACAAAGTGACCGTAAACAAGGAGTGCTTTAGTTGTATGGCATGCATAGGCTCATGCCGCAATGTCCAAATTAGAAAGGAGATATTATTAAAAGGAACTAACTAATGAATACTAGAAGACGCCACCGATATTGAATCGAGCACGCTTTTGCTTTTAATAGGTTGCCTAGGAACATTCTTCAGTAGTCCACTCGTTTTTTTAACCGAATCGTGTTTTTTTTCTTGACTGCAAAACATATTATCTAATCAAATTTCCTTAGCATTGATTAATTATAGAGATAGAAGGCCGAGCAAAATACATGTTTATTTACTTCATTATTAGGATCCTGGCTATGAATATTTGCTATAACCTTGATTTGTTCAAAATTTACCAGCCTTAAATCAAGGAAAACCCCGGCAGCACTCTCATTATCTTACTTTCCATCTATGTTAATTTTCCTAAATACCCTTATCAGTATGTTCTTTTGAAAACGGTACGATGAAACCCCAAAAAAAAAACCCTGTTTTTAGACTCATCAGGTCAAATTTGTGTCGAGAGTTTCAATTATTCAGCATTGGTGACTATTAAATCGCAACCATCAGAAGTTGGTTGGAAGGTATTTCTTCCACATAGAGTGAGAATTAATTAGGAAAAATTGGACGTGGAGAGTAATCAGTAATCTATATTAAAAAATGAATAAGAAACTGTAGACCATTAAAACCAAATACATTAGTAATCTGTTGAAAATTGTTGATAAACATTGAAATTTCTAGATATTAAAGTTTCAACTTCTCTAAGTATTTGATACCTAATCTACCTCTATTTATTTGTCCATATTAAAAAAGAGTAAAATATCCGTACTGTCCAAGTTTACAAAGTTATTTAGTTATCCGGATTATACATTGGCCACTATTATAAAGAAATTCTTTGTTAAACAATAACAAATTAAGTTGTGAATGCACAAGTAAACTAAGCTAAAATTGCAGGCTTAGTTATTTGTATGCAGAAAGAACAATGCTGAAATATTAATGGACCCAATTTTTATTTTAGAATAACAACTTAATCAAGTTCCCCAAAAACAAGTACTCAACTATTTTCTCTTGATCGCTCCATATAATTAAGAATAAATCCTTATTCAAATAAAAGAAAGGTAATAAAACGAATATATAATGGAAAAATAGTTGATCATCCAAACATGTTCAAAAATGCAGTAATACACATATATACGATAAGACTGTACTTGATCTAAAACAAATTTTATGTAGCGCAAAGGTGCAAAAGGCTATACTCTATATACAACATGAGGTATATAACACATCCCTTTCTTAATCAGTTTTTTTTTAAAGAACACATCAATTATGATAATAAATAAACATTTATAATTATTCACACATAAAAATTATAAAATGACAAAACTATCATAAAACTGTAAGAACTATTTTACAAAAACTCTGTTTTTCTTCTATGGATCAAAATCAGACCGGAGAAACAGAATTTCCATTGATGCATTACGATTCCAGTATTGACCATGACAATATCCAATTGATATTCCAGATTTACAATTCTTTGAATTCCTATTTTGATCTTCAAGTGCTAAGAAAATAGTAAATAAGAAAAGTGGGAGGTAAAATAAGTGAAGAAGTTGAAAAAGATGACAAAAATATTGTGTTAGAATTTGCCGAAACTTAGTCAATGTTACAGCTTTCTTATGAGAAATAAAAATAAATAACTTGCATATTTCAAAGAAACTATTTTTTAAGTATAACTCTAAACAGGAAGAATACAAATAAAAAGTAAGTGGGGTCCACAAGCAAAACTAATGCTGTCAATATCATCTCTTTTTATATTGTTACACAATATCAAAGACTCATAAAAAACATGATTATTATGGCAAACAATCGTGTTATTTATATTAAATATAGCTTGAAGACTATCTGTTATTTAACCATATACAATCACTTCGTATTTAGTAACTTCCAGAAAGTTTTGGCAACACATAGATGAAGATGTATGGGAAAAAGAATAAGGAAACATATATGCATTTATAATTTTATATTAATCAATAAGCACAACTTATAATTCTAACTCAATTTTACTAGTATAATTAACACTTATAACATCTTTTTTTAGATAAGAATGATGTTATGTTCCAAAGGCAATACACATGCCACGATATTCTAAAACAAAAACATCACATGACCCATAATGAGCATATGCAGCATCAAAGATCTACAATTAGAACTGAAAGACCCCAACAATCATATTCTTACCTTGATAAGGTGATGACTTAACCATAACGCATGACAATATGCTTCAAACATACGACAACTGCCAACTCCAAGTGACCATCGATAATGTAAACTCCTTGGTAGCCTTAACAACTAGAACATAACCTGCTGAACCACATGCTCCTATTACGCTATCCAGTGGCTATTGAACCATGCGCTCCGATTCCATATCGAATGCATTGGTAGCTTGATCCAATAAAAGAATTTTTGGGTTCTTTACCATGGCATGTGCAACCCTCAACAACCAATGGCCCTCCCTTGTGTATCTCCCACAAACGTGCCTAAGAAATAACCTCCATGATCACTATTACCTTATTAGTAGACTAGGAAAAAAATAAACCAAAAATGATCGATAACTCAAATATGTTGTGGAAACGGTTAGTTATATGTTAAAAAAGGGAGATGCGTGGAGCACCAAATAGAAATTAAGTATTTCAAAATGATTCTTATCTTCTATAGAGGAGTCATAAAGCTTCATTGCATTGGACCACGTGGATCCAACACTATATACCAGTAGGTTTCCTGAGCACTTGTACCATTCTTATTCTATGAGAACTGGTGACAGTAAATTTCAACAAAAAAAGGTGGAGATGTGTGGTGACAGTTCATTCATACTGTTTTCATATTTAGTACAATAACTAGAGCAATATTTGTTGATTTCTAAAAGCCAAAAAATCTTAGGCATCAAAAAAACTTATGCTTACAAATATTAAATTTGATACATAGGTTAGGAACCAACGGTGTATATACATCGATACTTCATGCACAAATCCCATATTAAAACATCATTCCTGTTATAGTTTATTCAATATTATCAAGAATATTAACAAAAATTCCATGAGATTGATTATTTTATTATTTATGCACAAACTAGATTTACTTTTAATCCGTTGACAACATTTAAACCTGCATCATGTGATGCAAGTAATATAATGTTTTAGATTTACATTAAAGAAACCATGGGTATATTAGTAAGCGAATAATTATAGGCAGTAGTATAAAGAAAGTTTTATTTAAGCAATTATTGTTTTCAACATATCCTCATATTGCAAAGAGACTGTTTTCTCGTTATTTAATGACTAGTTAAAGTGAATGCGATCTTATCTTCTACCATAAAAACAAGGATCATTAATTTCAACCATAATGCTCATACCGTAGTTTGAATTTAGATATAAGTGATGACCATGTTACGTTAATTCTTTATTGATTATTTATTCAATGTAATAATGTATCCTGTTAACAAACACCAAAATTTGAAAATAAACTAACGTATGCAAAATCAAGAAAAAAATTCAACTAAACTGAATTTATCAATTTAATTTATGTTGGAAATGTTTTATTAACATTAGTGAATTATTAAAATAATGGAATAAGTGTATGAATGGCTCCTATGGGTGAATAGTCCCACATCATGGGATTATATAGAAGAGGCAAGTATTTATACTTGTTTCTAAGAAATCATATTGGGGCCTTGGGCTCCCAATACATGCATTGTTGTGAGGAGGGAGACCATGCATCATGACCACCACACGCGCGCGCACGACCGAACGACCCGGTTCGGTTCGGGCTCGGGCTTGGGCTTTGTGGTGTAGACACTTATATTTTTTGGACCATAAAACTTAGCCTTTTTCGAACCGTTTTTTTTATGGAAAAGATTTCTGCAACGGTAAAAATTCTTATCCTTCATTAAAGCGGCCCACTAATCAGTAAACCCAAACCCTAATTCTCGTTCTATATATTATCATTAGCTTCAGACGAGAATACCTACAAATCACAATTTCTCTTTTTCTCTCAGCCGCCATTAAAATTTTTCTCCCAGAAATTCTCGAGCAGTATTTTTATTCAGAAAGTGCAAATCTGCACTGATTTGTTGTGCAAGCAAATCAGTTATTGTTTTAGAGGCTGTTTTATCCTAGAGGCGGCGGTGAAGGAACGAACTGGTTTGCACCTCCGACCAGATCGCCGAATCGTCTTCAAGAAAGCGACTTAGTCCACGACTCAGCCATTGTTTCCCAACAATTTGAAGACGATCTGAAACAATGGCTTCCAACTCAACCCTAGATGATTCTGCTCCACCCTCTGCTTTCCAGAACCCTCTCGTGACTGCTGCTCCATTCAGATTAGAAGGCTTGCGTTTCAAACGATGGCGTCAGAAGATGGAGTTCTTCCTCACCATCAGAAAGGTTGTGGCTGCGCTGACTACTGACAAACCGCAGCTTCCAGATAAACCTGACGAGGCTGATGCAACGAAAATGGCATCATGGACTGAACAGTCAAAGCAACCGCATACCTGGACTGAACAGGATTACCTATGCAAGAACTTTATTCTGAACGGACTGAGCGATGATCTCTATGATTACTATAACTCAGATGAAAAGACAGCAAAGGAGATCTGGGAAGCACTGAAGAAGAAATATGATACAGAGGAGGCAGGGGCAAAGAAATATGCTGTGAGCCGCTACCTAAAGTACCAGATGACTGAGGATAGATCGGTAGAGATGCAGTCTCATGAGCTGCAGAAAATAGCTCATGAGATCATCTCCGAAGGTATGGTCTTGGACGAACAATTTCAAATTGCTGTTATCATTGACAAATTACCCCCAAGCTGAAAAGATTTTAAGAATGTCTTGCGACATAAGACTAAGGAATTTTCCTTAGAGAGCTTGATTACACGCCTCCGTATTGAGGAGGAGGCACGCAAGCAGGACCAGAAAGAAGAGGTGCTGATTGTGAATAACAACAGTACTAAGAAGACCACACCCGTTGTTCTGAAACCAAATCAGAAATCTTTTAAGAATCAGAACAGGCGCAACAAACAGAATGGGAATCCGCAAGGAAACCCAAAAGGACAGCATAAACCAGCCTAAAAGAATGACTCTGGACAGTTGTTTCTATGTTACAACTGTGGAAAACCAGGTCATATGTCACGTAAGTGTCAGAACAGGCCAAGCTCTGCACCGCAGGCTAACCTGACTGAGGAGCCTCTTACGGCTATGATTACTGAGATTCACTTTGTTGGTGGATCAGAGGGTTGGTGGGTAGACACTGGTGCCTCTCGCCATGTCTGCTATGATCTTGGCATGTTCTCGACATACACGGCTGCTGAAAATCAGAAAGTGCTGTTGGGAGATTCTCACACCACTAGAGTTGCGGGGATTGGCAATGTGGAACTCAAGTTCACCTCTGGAAAAACTGTAATTCTGAAAGATGTTATGCACACTCCAGAAATAAGGAAGAATCTGGTCTCTGGCTTCCTCCTTAATAAGGCTGGTTTCACTCAAGTAATTGGGGCTGATTTGTACACCCTAACTTATAAGGGAACTTTTGTGGGAAAGGGTTATGCTTGTAAGGGTATGTTTAAACTGAATGTTGAATCTAATAAAGTGACTACTTCTGCTTACATGTTGTGTGATTTTAATATCTGGTATTCTAGATTATGTCATGTTAATAATCGAATAATCCGTAACATGAGCACCCTAGATATGATACCTAAAATGACAGAATCTGAACTTGATAAATGTGAATTCTGTACACAAGCTAAAATCACAAAGAAACCTCACAAATCTGTTGATAGAGTTTCTGAACCCTTAGACTTGATTCATTCTGACATATGTGAACTAGATGGCACTTTGACTAGGCAGGGACATCGTTATTTTATCACTTTTATTGATGACGGCTCTGATTTCACATATGTATACCTTATGAAAAATAAAAGCGATGCTTTTGATATGTTTAAAACATTCAAAACTGAGATTGAGAATCAAGCAAATAGAAAAATTAAGAGACTTCGTAGTGATAGAGGAACAGAATACAAATCTAATTCAATTCTGGACTTCTATAAACAACATGGTATAGTACATGAGAGAACTGCACCCTATTCTCCTGAAATGAACGGTAAAGAAGAAAGGAAAAATAGGACCTTTACCGAACTAGTAGTTGCCATATTATTAAATTCTGGTGCAGCAAAACATTGGTGGGGGGATATTTTATTGACTGTATGCTATGTTCTGAATAGAATCCCCAAATCTAAGAATAAAATTTCTCCTTATGAAATTTTAAAGAATCATAAACCCAATGTCTCATACTTTAGAACTTGGGGTTGTTTAGCTTATGTTCGCATTCCAGACCCTAAGAGAATAAAATTGGCAAGTAGAGCATATGAATGTGCATTTATAGGCTATGCTATTAATAGCAAAGCATATAGATTTTATGACCTTAATGCACATAATATAATTGAATCAAATGATGCCGATTTTTATGAAACTAAATTTCCTTTTAAATTAAGGAATAGTGGGGGCACTTCAAATATGCCAATTAGAACAGAACTTATAATGAAAATTCTGAAGCTGAACCTAGAAGAAGTAAAAGAGCAAGAACCATAAAAGACTTCGGTTTAGATTTTTGTGCTTTTACTATTGAGGAGGATCCCATAAACCTCCAAGAGGCCTTATCCTCTTTAGATGCTTATTTTTGGCAAGAGGCTATAAATGATGAGATGGATTCTTTAGAATCCAACAAGACTTGGCACTTGGTAGATTTACCCCCTGGTTGTAAGTCTATAGGCTGTAAATGAGTACTTAAAAAGAAATTAAAACCTGATGGCACTATAGATAAATATAAAGCACGACTAGTAGCTAAAGGTTTTAAACAAAAAGAAAATATAGATTTCTTTGACACCTTTTCACCTGTAACTAGAATAACATCCATTCGGGTTTTAATCTCACTTGCTTCCATCCATAATTTACTTACACACCAAATGGATGTTAAAAATGCTTTTTTGAACGGTGAATTAGACGAATAAATTTATATGGACCAGCCTGAAGGATTTGTAGTACATAGTCAAGAACATAAAGTATGTAAATTAGATAAATCATTATATGGTTTAAAACAAGCACATAAACAATGGCATGAAAAATTTGATAACTTAATCATTTCAAATGGTTTTAAAGTTAATGAAAGTGACAAATGCATTTATTACAAATCTGAGAATGACATTTGCACTATTATATGCCTTTATGTAGATGACCTACTCATTTTTGGGTCAAATATTCATGCCATAAACTCAGTCAAATCCTTATTAAGTGTTAATTTTGATATGAAAGATCTAGGTGAGGCGAGTGTAATCCTTGGTATTAAGATTACTAGGTCAGAAAAGGGAATTTCTTTGGATCAATCTCATTACATTGAGAAGATACTAAAGAAATATAATTACTTTGACTGTAAACCTGCAAGTACACCATATGATCATAGTGTAAAGTTATTTAAGAACACTGGTGAAGGTGTAAGACAGTGTGATTATGCGAGCATCATTGGCAGCCTTCGGTATGCCACTGATTGTACTAGACCTGACATTGCCTATGTCGTGGGTTTATTGTGCAGGTTTACCAGTAGACCTAGTATAGAGCACTGGCAAGCTATTGAAAGGGTAATGAGATACCTTAAACGAACCATGAACCTTGGATTACATTATGAAAGGTTTCCAGCTGTACTTGAAGGATATTCCAATGCAGACTAGAATACCTTATCTGATGATTCTAAAGCGACCAGTGGCTATATATTTAGCATTGCTGGAGGAGCTGTTTCTCAGAAATCCAAGAAACAGACTATTTTGGCTCAGTCTACTATGGAGTCTGAGATGATAGCACTAGCTACAGCTAGTGAAGAGGAAGAGTATTTGAGAAATCTGCTAGCTGAGATTCCCTTATGGGAAAAACCGATACCGGCTGCGTTGATACATTGCGATAATACCGCGGCTATTGCAAAAGTTCAGAACCGTTATTATAACGGTAAGAGACGACAAATGCATCGTAAGCATAGTACAGTTAGAGAACTACTTTCCACAGGTATCGTTAGAGTGGATTACGTACGTAGTGAGGAAAATTTGGCAGATCCTTTGACGAAAGGACTGTCCAGAGAGAAAGTCCATAACTCTTCTAAAAGAATGGGACTATTGCCCTTAGATTGTTGAGTCACGCACAATGGTAACCCAACCTAAATGACTGGAGATCCCAAGAACTAGGTTCAATGGGTAATAACAAGTTGTGTAGTGATATGAGTTGAACATGCTATTTAATAAATCAAGAAGCATGTATTCCTGAAGTGATTAGAGGATGAGTTAATAGAAACTCTTAATGAGATCTATACTCTATGTGGAGTGGAGTACCTACCTTCAGGAGTGCTCTTGATAGACTCACCTTTGTGAATGTGGAAATGTGGCCGTTTCCTATGGAGTTTCGGGCAAAACTTCTAGAGCATTCACTAAACTAGGATAGACGTGCATGGCCATTAATACACGGGCTTATTTGATTGCACTATAGAAAAGGTTGTGTGTGGTTTGATGTTAGGAATAGAGTTCAAGACTACGTGTCACTCTAGTAAAAACTGAATCTTATTCACTATGCAAAGGTTCAAGTCGAAAGACACCTTTGTTTATGCACAATCTTATGTTTTTAAGAAACTGCTCGAAAATATTTTTAAAAATTCAAGTGGGGGATTGTTGGAAATGTTTTATTAACATTAGTGAATTATTAAAAATAATGGAATAAGTGTATGAATGGCTCCTATGGGTGAATAGTCCCACATCATGGGATTATATAGAAGAGGGAAGTATTTATACTTGTTTCTAAGAAATCATGTTGAGGCCTTGGGCTCCCAATACATGCATTGTTGTGAGGAGGGAGACCATGCATCATGACCACCACACGCGCGCGCGGCCGTCCGACTCGACCCGACCCGACCCGGCCCAGTCCGGTCCGGTTCGGTTTGGGCTTGGGCTTAGTGGTGTAGACACTTATATTTTTTGGACCATAAAACTTAGCTTTTTTCGAACCGTTTTTTTTATGGAAAAGATTTTTGCAACGGTAAAAATTCTTATCCTTCATTAAAGCAGCCCACTAATCAGTAAACCCAAACCCTAATTCTCGTCCTATATATTGTCATTAGCTTCAGACGAGAATACCTACCAAATCACAATTACTCTTTTTTCTCTCAGCCGCCATTAAAAAATTTCTCCTAGAAATTCTCGAGCAGTAATTTTATTCAGAAATTGCCAATCTGCACTGATTTGTTGTGCAAGCAAATCAATTATTGTTTTAGAGGTTGTTTTATCCTAGAGGCGGCGACGAAGGAACGGTCTGGTTTGCACCTCCGACCAGATCGCCGAATCGTCTTCAAGAAAGCGACCTAGTCCGCGACTCAGCCATTGTTTCCCAACAATTTCCTATTTTCATCAAATATCCAAAAGATAGTTGGTTGTCATCCTTTAGATATCTTTTACAATCATTCTAATTTGGGGTTTCTAGCCTTCTTGACCTAGATTTGTCCATCGGTAATTGATTGTTTAAACCAAGATTCTATGCATATAAGAAACCTCTAAATAACTATATATCAATTGACTGAAATATAAATATACTCATAGATAGTACAATAATTTTAATAACAAAAATGCACAGCTTTTTAGTATAAACTATACTAGTGGCTTTATAAATGGAATGTGAAATACGTATTGCATTGCAATTTAGGCTTAATAATAGAACGACTTCGAACATATTATTCCGAAAATTTGACGAACATGGCTGTAGTGTTTTTAATGATATGGCAAATTTGTATAAGATAGAAGAGTTAATTTTCTCAACAAAAGAAGTATAATTGTTAAAAAAATGAATTCAAATAAGTGAATTATACTATGAAAATTTCATACATGTAAACAATACAGGAATGTCAGGAATCACTGGAAAAATTGATGAATATGGCAGTTGTGTTTTCAAAAATAGGGTAGATTTTTATTTATAGCCTGTATAGCAGAAACTGGCAGTAAATATGCATTTAATTCCAAAATCAAAAAAAGGAAAACTAAAGAGTATGTTTCGGTTATATGTGATATAGACAGATTTTAAATTTATGATTATTAATAACTCACATTCTAATGAATTTAGGTAGCATTTCTTCAAAATTTAATCATATATTTTAATATGTTGGCTAAATGGAATTTCTTAAAGTGTTCAAAAGTAAAAGTTAATTATTAATACCGAAATTATGGTAAATTAAAAACAAAATTATTATTTTCCAACTTGTTTTCATTCAATTGTATAGCTTATAAAATGTGATTTGGAGTAAATAAAAATCGTATGAACTGTGAAATTAAAAATGGAATATAAGTATGAACAAACTAAGAATGAATAATTCATAATAAAGGCATGCTAGAAAACAAAGCAGTGGCAGGTAACCTGTAAATCTGTCACTGGTGAATTATTTGTGACCAAAATCAAACTAATCATCAAACCAAAGTTATCTTATTATCCTATCATTTAAAATAAGTTTCCAAAATTTGTGATGAAGATTTGTTAACAAAGTTAAACACAATTTCTATTTTTTACCTAACATAATGAATGTATTCTTTTCTCCAACGCATAAATGGTAAGCCAAAAGAAACTAAAGTAATGGAAAAGAAGCAACGGAACTTAGGAATTAACATGGTTTTGTTTTTCTTCCAGTCTGTCAAATTGGGAGTAATAAGTGAGGGGAAGAAGAGGGAAAATCAAAGACAACAAGCACTAAAACTGAAATGCAGAAAACATAGAGCAGGAAAACAACCTACCAAAAAGGAAAATAGAAAGCACTCCAACAAGCATTAAAACTGAAAATACAGAACTTGGAACAAAATTGACCAGAAACAAATATGAATAAATGATTCGACAAAGGCGAATAGAAAGCACACCAACAACAGTTTTTAAATCTCAAATATCAATAATATATGAACATAGAACAAACTAAAAAGTTGAACCAGGAACACCTACCAAAATTATTTCTCATCATATAAACAGCCCCAAAATTCAATAGAAATAATAGTTTAAAGTTGAATTAATCACCTGATTTGTAACTGAAAACCAGCTTGCAATCAATTGCCGAGATAGAACGAAAGCCTTAATCTTTCTTTGACTTTGTCAAATTACTGGAAGTTAAACAATAGAGGTAGTGGCAAACCGATGGAGATGGTGGTAAAAGGAGGTGGAAGGATCGCGGAGGCGGTGAAAGACCGAAAGAGGCGATGGAAGAATGGTAGAGGCGGAGGTGGATGCAGAGGAAAAGGCGACGGTAGAACAAATTAGAGGGGAGACAACCCAAGACAAAAGGGGAAATAAGATGGACCGAGAAAACGTTATGCGTGAGCAATAGGATGAGGGTAAAATTAAATTGTTGTCTATATTAATTTTAACGGTTTATGAAATAACCAGTGGTAATAAGGGTTATAACCGTGGTAACCGTTCACAATGAAAATATCCGTTAGCAATTTATAACGGTTATAATCATTATAAATGGAAAGCGGAAAAGTGTTGCAAAATGAGCTGATTGGTGTAGTGATTTCATTGCTATATATTACAACAATTTACATCAGAGAACAAAAATATCAAAGTTCAAATAAATAATATAGAGCGGAAAAATTAAATGAGACATATAATGTGCAGCGAAAAATGTTAACTACCACAATTGAAAGAAATGCACGGATACAAAGCATTCCAAATATAGCTCCAGTCGTAATCCAGGATCCTACGGAAAGAAATATCTATGAAAACCATAACTACAAGCTGCCCGTGTGGAAAATATGGGCACTGGGAATTTAGGTAGGAATGACTGGTGTGAGAACATAAAACAGTTATTAAACCTTTACTCGAAAATAAGGTAAATCAAGGGACCACGCCGTATGTCATGGAACGGGTTCACTCCCATGAATAATTTGAACTAAAACAATTTATAAACAAACCAATGTTTTTTGGAAAAATGAAGCTATTATAAGACTCAGGTCCCATCACACAGTGCAACACAAACCAGAAGATAGCGTTTTACCTTATAATAACCAAAGATGCTTGGTACGTCTTAAAACAAATAGTTTTGATATTACCATAAGTGCATAGAATAGAAAACAACTTCAAAGGTAAATGTATCAATCATAGACGACATAATACCACATCTTATTATGCCGCCGATAGTATACAACTAAAACCGTAAAGGTTCGTATTGGAAATTGGATTCCATCTTGAACCAAAGCAAGGGATCTTACTTATCGGAGGGATCTTCCTTATCGGATTCAAGACAATCTAGCTTATGTCTCAGAACCCAGACACAGGTAAACCTTGGAGCATGCAGGGCCAGTCCACTCTTATGTTTGTGGATTGGCAATTCCTGAACAATACGTTTTCTGGTCCTATGCGACCTAAAATCTGGTCAGTATGTCGACAATCGAAGGCCTTTTAGTCAGCCATATCCAAGGCACCTCGCTATCCAACATCCACATAAGTAAAATGTCTGGGCTCCATACCATGACACCACTTCTAGCTAGAAAGAAACGCATGTCCTCCCTGCTGTCCTTCATCCCGTTTCTGGTTCACAACGGGGTGTGAGGCTCGCGAATTAACGCTATACACAAAGCTGCGCTACTTAAAACCATGCATTGATCTTCATCCACAGGGCTCTTCTTTTAAAAAAAGCCTTGATCATTTGCATCTTAGCATGCCACATTGTCAATCCATGTTATACCAGTATATAACCTCTAAGCTCATACATCTCAGAGAAGGGTCTTAAGCAAGAGAATAAATTCTCCGCCACCAAACAGATATATATTTAGCAAAGATCAAAGAATATAGCACACAACATAATGATAGACACAATCCATTCGCAAGTCCGTTCTGGGTCTGAAAAAAACCGGAGGCACCTTATTCCTCGTCCCATATGTCCAATATAGGAGAGAGACCCTTGCATATCCGAACAATCAGCAAGTACATCCAGATAACTACCAATATAACTCCTTCAAGGCAGCGACTCCATTCAAGGGCATCAGTTGCAATCCATTCGATGTGAAGATTGTTGTCTTGCATCATCTTCAATCTCCGACTTTTAATCGTCGTAACAGTTATTCAGAATATGTTAACCTGGTCTTTCTAAATAACTAACGTATCTTATAATCATTTGATAAACACACAAAGATAGCACACATCTCATTCCAATCTAGAATATTCTTTTATTCAAATACTCACATATTTCGGGAAAGGTTCCCATTAATTTTATCCAAGATACGCTCTTTTAAACTTATTCTTTAATCTTCCTTTGGATATCATTTTCAAAAGATTTTATTTTATCTTTCCGCAACTTAAACCAAATTAAGATTTAAGAACTAGTCGGGATCATCGAGCCTTATCGAAGTAACCATTTATTTTATTAATCCCAATCCCAACCTATTCATCCCATGGAGCAGAACTGGTAGTACTCCATGTCTAACACCCACCATGTTATCTGTAAATTTAATTTCCACTTAACGTCCAAATCTGATTAAAGATTTAACTATCGCATGGAGTAAAACTGGTGGTACTCCATTCTTGAACATTACCTGAATTTGATAAATTTAATTATCCCATTCTCATTTTAATCTACTTAAAGATTTACTAAAACTCGTGTTCAGTTTTAATCTCAAAAATCATTACTTAATGATTATTCAGCCTTTGGAAATTAATCTTGTCTTTACTTGGGTTAAAGAACAAATGTCATTTAAAATATTGTTCACGATAAACTCAAAGTCATCTTCCATTTTATATGGAATCTTCACGGAAATCTGAACCATTTATAATCGATATAAATTTTCGTATCAGACTATTACTATATGTGGAATAGTGGAGAAGCCCTTTTAAATTCCATAAATAGTAAACGTCTTCCTTCACAGAAGCTCATTTCGATTATTATGAATCGAATTCCATTCAATTCCAATTTAATTAAATAATTTGGAAAACTTTTCTAAATCTTAATCTAAAGGTTCATTCTATTCACAAATGAGTTGTAACGACCCGGAAAATATGAACCAATTTAAAATTTTTAAATTGGGTATTTTAGTGGGTTTTAAATATTTAAAATAAATATTTTAAATAATAATGATGAAAAGTAAGTTTGAATCGACATTTGAAAACGAATATAATTAATTCTAATTATAAACAAGGCCTGAATTGGCACGGTAGTTTCAAAATTTGAATTCAAACTTTGACTGACTGTACCGGGTGCAAAACAAAACGGATTTTAGTGAAACCAAAAATACTTAAATCTGTTAGTGAATATCTTTCTAACGAATCTAAAAAATTGAAGTTTCATAGCGGGAAGCAAAAGTTATGGCCAAATGAATTTTTAGAAAGGTCGCTATAGAGTTTATATAGCCCATGAAAATGGCCATTTTGCAAACGACCTCGGAATTCGACGAAACCACTTTTGTTGGATCCGGGATGTTAAATTATTGCTAGGTTTCAAATTTCATAATTTTTCAAGCAAGTATGTGAGCGTGGCAAAGAAAAACGTGTTTTAGTCAATTACAGTTAAATTGGATCGACCAGAAATGGGCCATTTTTAAAACGGTCTCAGAATTCGACGAAACTAGTTTTTTTGGGACCGTATCGTCAAAACATAGCTAGATTTATTTTTCTGGAATTTTTCGAATCAGTTTGTGGCCCCGGCAAATTGAAATGCACATTCAAATTAAATATTTAATGTTTTATATTTTAATTTGAAGAAAAACTGACTGAAACAGTCGAATGGGCCTTCGAAACATATCCCATTGTGTTTGGAATGGGGGTATTTAGTTAGGGACGACAGTCGTTGGGTTTGGATTGGAGGTCGTGTTAGAAAACCCCCTTTTAAAAGCTCCCGGCCAATCAGAATTTATATATAAAAAAAATTCTCAGAACCCCCCCACCCCGATCGACGACGGAAACACCTCCAGACCTTCCCGAACATTTTCCGACCGCCACACGCGTCGATAGCCCTAGCTCCAGTTCAACTTTCTATCGAGCTTCCTTCCCTTTCCAAATCAATACCAGTCTCATCGCCCCTCGTCTCGAATCCATCGCGCATCGCCCCCAGGAAGTTTCGAACTTCCGTTCGACGCCCTGCCTGCCACTTGGCATCGAAGTGGACCACGTCCCCCTGGTCAGGCGCGCCTCTCGAGGCACTCCACTGTGGTGAAGGCCGATTGTTCAAGCGTGCAACGAATTCGAAGATTTGTGCAAACCTAGTTTAGAACTTTCAACGCAGGTAACGGTTTTGATTTTCAGAACTGAAAATAACACTTTTAAGTGTTGCAAATGATGATTTCAGTTTAAAAATCATATCTTTATCATGTATTGACGAAATTCGATGAAACATGAAACATCGTGACCGCAAGGACGCTCTCGATATTCTAGAAGAGACCGCGGATTTTTCTGAGCCTTCTACAATTTTTAGAAAAGCAACGAACCAAAGTGAGATTTTTAATTTATAAACAATATGGAAAACGACGATGTATAAATTATATAGTCGATGTATGAGTTATATAAGCGTTGTACAACTCTTGTATAAGCGTTGTATAAGTTGTACGTTCAATATATAAGTTATATATGCGTTGTAAAAATTATATATGTGTTGAAATAGAAGTGAAATGCTTATATATATATATGCCCCTCGTCCACAAACCATGGACGATATTTATTGATTGTGATTGGTGTGAAAATTGGTTGATAGCGAATGGTTGATTGAATTGTTTGTGGTTGGAATTGTTTGATTGTGGTTGAAAAATACCCGTTTGTGGTTGAGAATTGTTTGGTTGAAACCACATAGGATTAGTTTGTGGAAAAGAAAAAAAATTATACATGCCGCCTGCGTGCGAACTAGATGCATGATTCCCCATTGTCAAAAGATGCGAGGCTTTAAGGTAGAGCGAGGAGCCGTACTAGGGACGACCCCGGTTTTAACTACCCTGCCGTTATGCTGCCGAAATTTTGAATAATATTCATGTGTTAGAATTATTTTCATATATTGAATAACCTTCATGTGTTGAATTGAAATTCATTCGTTGAATAGAAATTCATATGTTGAATGGTATTCGTGTTTTAAATAAATTGTTTTAACAATAAAAATCACATTTTTACTCTATATATACAAACTATAGAAAACATTCATGTGTTGAATCGAAATTCATTCGTTGAATAGAAATTCATGTGTTGAATGGTATTCATGTTTTAAGTAAATTGTTTTAATAATAAAAATCACATTTTTACTCTATATATACAAACAATAGAAAACATTCATGTGTTGAATCGAAATTCATTCGTTGAATAGAAATTCATGTGTTGAATGGTATACGTGTTTTAAATAAACTGTTTTAACAATATAAAAATCACCTTTTTATTGTATATATACGAATTTTGAATAACATTCATGTGTTGAATAGAAATTCATTCGTTGAATAGAAATTCATGTGTTGAATGGTATTCGGGTTCGAAAGAAATTGTTTTATAATAAAAATCATATTTTTATCATCTATATGAACTATATAAAATAGTCTTGTTTTAAAAGAAATTGTTTTATTATAAAAATCATATTTTTATCATCTATATGAACTATATAAAATAGTCGTGTTTTGAAAGAAATTGTTTTATAATAAAAATCATATTTTTATCATCTATATGAACTATATAAAATAGTCGTATTTTGAAATAAATAGTTTTACATTAAAAATCACATTTTTATTATATACATGGATTGTTGAAAATAGTGAAGTGTTGAAATAAATGTCTGTTGGATAAAAATATTATTTTTATCAAAAGTATGAAAAGCGTATGGTTTTGAAATCGAAGAATCGATTATATATATATATATATATATAATTAAAATAAATCGAATAACGACGCTGCAGTTCGTATTTTGAAATCGAAACTTCAAACGATTGTACCAGGAGATCCGACCGTCGGATTTTCCCAAAACTGGAACCTTGGATTCGTTTTGAAAATATCTTTCTAATGATGTAAATTTTGTGAAGATCCAACGGTTAGATTTTCAGATATGTGTAAATCAAATCTGAAGAAAAAAAGCGCCACTACCGCGTTATGGCCCGAAGCGTCGTTTGAATAAATTGGCTATTTTAAAATAAATAAAAATAGCGATAAATCGTTATAAAATATTATAAACGATATGGAATGTGAAATTTAGAAATTAAATGAAGGTTAGCTAAGTCGAATGGTTTCCTGGGTTTTGATCTGATGTTGGTTTCGGCCTTCGGGGTTAATATTTGGGAAATCGTTCTCTTACTGATTGACGGTTAGTGACTAATGAATTGGGATAAGGTGTATGTTGTGTTTGTGTAGCACTAGTTTATTATATACGTGAGTTGCTCAGAAAGACCGGGTTTATCCCATTCTGAATAACTGAATCGACGATAAGAAATCGAAGATGAAGACGGTGGTCGAAGACCGGAGATCTTCACCTCGTTTGGGTGGTAACTGATGTCCTGATTGGGAGGCATCCCGAAATATGGATAATGAGTGGTGATCGTCTAGGTGTACGTGGAGATCGATGGGTTTGCGAGGTATATAGTGCCTCCGGTTTCGTTCAGACCCAGAATGGACTTGCAAATGGACGGTGTGTCTGACATTGGAATTTATTCTGTGTGATTGATAACCATCAGTTGCATGGTGTGAATTGCCTGTGTGGCATGCTAAGATGCAGTGATCAGGGCTTCTGTTGAAAAGCAAAGTCTTGTGGTTGATGATCAAAGCACCGCCTGTGTGGCGTAGCTTTGTGTATAACGTGAATTCGCGAACCTCACACCCCGGTATGAACCAGAAACGGGAGAGGACCTCAGGGAGGACATGCGTCTCTTTCTAGCTAGAGGTGGTGTCAGTGCTTGAACTGGCTGACATTTATATTATATTCACCTGTGTGGTTGTTGTTGTTGCGAGGCGCCTCGGATATATCGGTCGATACGGGACCGATGGAGTCATTCGTTGGCTCATTTGCGCCCCATAGGGCGGGGAGACGTATTGTTCAGGCATTTTAATCCACATCGGTGGACCGGCCCTGTCGCTCCAAGGGTCGATGCGTTCTGATCCTGAGACATGGTAGGCTAGATTGTCTCAAATTCGGTAAGGACTATCTTTTGCCTTGGTTCATGACGGAAATCCAATTTCCAAATACGACACCGTGCGGTTTTGATTGTATATATATATGGCGACATGATATATGGTACCCATGCTGTCTATGATTGATAGTTATGATTCGAAATTGTTTTTGAAACATGTAAACACTAGTAATAATATCAAATGCTTTTGTTTCATTCGTATCAAGCATATTTTGGCCATTATAAGGTAAAACTCTATCCTCCAGTTTGCATTGCATTGTGTGATTGGAACTGAGTCTTATAATGGCTTCATTTTTATAAAAAGCATTGCGATGTTTAAAAGAATTATTTGTTTTAAAGCACTGGCAATCCGATGGAGTAAACCCGTTCCACGAAAGTGGCGTGGTCCTGCGATTAGCCATATTTTAAATGTGTTGAGTAGGTTTCTCATACAATCCCATGACTGACTCGTAGTTTGTTTCACTTTCAAACTCGGGTGCCCATTTTTCTACACGAGCAGCCTTGTATTCAGGTTTTAGCTGACTCTTTCTGGATAGCTGGAGATGAAGATGGATTCTATCATTTATCTCTTTTTATGCTGTTCAGCTCCTATTGTACATTATGTTTTGTTTTTCCGCTGTAGACATTTATGTATAGCTGAACTGTATTTGTACTAAGTATGATCCTGTATACCGTGTAACTCTGATGATTACGTTTATCCAGTATATTCTATTGTGCATTATCTGGTGTATTTATTTATTTCTGTTCTGCTATTATCTGTTTATGTGTTATATTCCAAAGATTACCCTTTACACTGTTAGTACGGGTTTTGGGGTCGTCACATGAGTTCAAGAAAAGTATTAATGAAAATACCATTCATGACAAACCCAAAAATCTCATTCTCTGTTTTAATTCCAATTTATATGTTGGAAACTTCTGGTTATGACAAAACCGTTCGCATATCCAATTTATTATTTCTAAAAATCATTGGATTGTTACTCTAGTTATTAACTAGTTCATTCAGATAAAAATACCTTTTATCTTTCCAAATGTGAAATATTTCATCCCGAATCTTTCCAAATCATTTAGTATGATTTTACATAATTTATTTACATGTTAAACAATTTTATTAAGGCCCATACAGTCGGTTTCCAATATCGGCCACCGAACTGCATCCATAACAACCTTTTTCAAAACTTATTTGGAAATATTTTGAAATATATCCATTCAAATTTAAATCTCATATATTCATTGGAAAGACCTTTTTGATAGGAACCCAACGGTTTTGGATTTAGGAGAATCCGGCGGTCGGATCTCTTGTTACATCCATTTCAAGTTAATGATTGGAATTCGCGAACGGTAGCTGTGCGATATGTTCTATTCGAACCATTTAAATATATATACTATATTTCGTTGATTCCCATTCAAAAACATATTTTGTAAAATTTTTATAAATTCATTTAAAAATGATCCAGTGTAACATCCTAGATTTTTGACCATTCAAATCGACATTGATCCTTAATGTCGACACAAACAGATCAAAAATACGGATAGTTATTGGGATTAAAATAAGAAAAAGAAGAGAAGAAGGAAAACAACACAGAATCTCGTAGTGAAAGGACAATATAATAATTAAATAACAGTTCATGAAGCTGTTAAAAACATACATTTGATTTTATTTACAACAATTATCAGAGTAAATTAACATACGACATACCAATATATTGGAGCGGAATAATAATAATAGTAATACGTTTGTTGAGTTCCATCTTCATATTCATAATGGAATCTTCAAAGCAAGGGAATCTTCACTAACTGCAACTCGGTCTGACCCGAGCGTATTGCAAAAACAGAAACACAACAGTCACTCGGATCAGAACCAAATCATTCTCATATTAGTTAAATCAAATTTCATGTAATAATATGAGTGCAATAACTTAAGAGATGTTATGGGAATTTCAATCTCTGAAGGATCCGTCAAACTAATACTATATAATATAATACGCTATTATATTAATGTCTATGGTTAAATATAACATAATAAAATAATGTAAGCGGGATTACCATTATTACCCTTACACCGTTTATACCATTGTCGTACAGTTTGCATATAACACACCAGTACGTCGGCGGATAGGGATGCGCCGTGATACGACAATATTAAATCAAAATCGTAGGGGGCTCGATCAGGATAATATGACAAGGCACACGAGAAATGCCTAGAGCATAAATATACTAGTTGCATGCCCGGACTGGTGGTAAAGCATAACCGTGACTACCGCCCACCTCAGACAACACTCCCAAATCACGGATGCGCATCAAATCAATCAAACCGAGGGACTATAGTAATAAAGGAAGAAGTGTTGCCGATGGAGGTAGCTAACCCCACTTGGTCACGGTATAGCTCTGTTTTAGTCATTTTAATTATGAACTGAAGGCCAAGGATATCCATCATCGTTCTCTTTCTTCAAATCCAGTAATCGCCTCCAAATCCATCCAACACCATTTCTGGAACTCCATCGCGTACACAGTTGTTAAAGTGGTTTTCGGTATTGGCAGAGAGTATGACAATATCCGATCCCGGTCTCTTTAACAACCAATCGTTTACATTTTTCACACCGGTCAGTTCTTTTACATTTCGAAGAGGTTCATTCTTCATATCAAAATATCAGATTTTCAAAATCATATAATATTCAAGATAGAATATTATTCATACTAAAATCTCCATTTAAACCAATTAAAATCTTGAAACCATTCCAACTTTAATAATTTGAATACTAAAATAGTTAATAGTATATTTAAAATAGTTTAGATATATCATTGAAATAGTTTGAAATTAAATAGTTTGCAATTTAAAATAAAATTTATTAAAATATATAGTTAAAACATTAAGTAATTTATAAAATAAATGGTTAATTATAAAATGATTTATTTAAAATAATTAAAAAATAGTAATAAATTAAAATAGCTTTTTTTAAATTATTATTAAAATAGTTTATAAAATGATTTGAAATGCTATAGTTGGAATTAGAATTGTTTCTCTAACATTTCCAATTAAACTTGAAGTCAAATTTCAACTTCAATTCAACTAACTCAATTTTCAATAATTCCATCAATTAAACTTCCAGTTTACATTCATTTCAATTCGATCAAATTAATTCAACTAGTTACATGTCAAATCAGATTCTCATTTTCAATAATTTCAATTTATGGCAAATATCGAGTTCACAATTCACAAATCAATGTTGATTCATAATAAAATCCAAAGGTGGGTGAAACCATTCAATTTCAATAAATTCGATTTGCATCATATTTCACTTTTTATTTAGCTTCAGTTACAACACAAATTTATTTCCTTTTTTTATATTTCAAAATTCAAGGTTCAAGTTCAAAGGAAATAAATTATAAAACATCACTTATATTGTCTTTAAAACAATATTTCAAAACTCATGGTTAAAACAAATTTTATTTAACCAACCGACGTCCGTATATAATTTTCTATCTTATGGCCAAGTGATACTTAAATTTTAATTTTAGTATTTTGGGAAAGGATATATATATCATTTCAATCAATCCAAATCGGGGTCATAGGTATTTATCATTTCAACCCATGTTCTTAATTCATTTTAAATATTAATCCCGGGTTTATTCGATGCCCGTAACATCTGGGGTAATGATTGAGATTAATCAGCACAAACAAATGGTCGTATATGAATAAATTGAATAACAGGTAAATTCACACAATTAACATCAATATGTCAAACATATCAAATTCAAGTCATTCATCACATCAATACATATAAACAGTCAAATATCATATAAATTTATCAATTATCAGGTGTCAGGTTTTAAACCAGTAATTAAATGTCAAATTTTAACTTAACTGTAAAATTTAATCTAACAGTCAAACTAAACTACATTATCGATGCAAATCAATATAAGTATGCAATTTAAACTGTCAAACATCAATCCAAACAATCATATCATGACATAATATTATTTTAACTAATATTAGAATACTTTAGTTAAGCGTGAGTGGGTTTAATCACTCACCTTGGATTTAAACGAGATTAAAATCCAATTTTTAGCCTAAAATTCAACGTTTTCAGAATCAGCCCAGACCAACGGCATCGCGAAGAGCTCGTCGATACGATTCCAACACAATAAACCGTGTGTCAATTGGAGCTCGTATGAAAAAGTTATATAAGTTTAAGTGATTGAATTTTTTTAAATAAATAAAAACGAAAAATGGACCAAAATTAAGGCAAACTTGCCATGTTAGCATATTCCGTGCTCCTCCCTTTCTTCTCCATTTAGACTTCTGAAAACCACTCCTAGGAAACAAACGCCATTTCCTTATCCATGCTTCACCTTCCCTTCCTCATATTTTCACAAAAAAGAAAACCGGCTTCACTCTCAAACTCCTAGCCTCGATCTCCATCATCTCCACACCATTAGGTCAAACTCGGCGTCATCCTAAAACTTGCGTTCCCTAGGCCTGCACGAACACTTCTAAGAACAGGTGCGACATTTTCCGATTTCGAATTCACCCAAAATTTTCCACTTGATGTCTTTTCATGCCATGAATTCAAAAACAAACACCGTTTTGTGCCGAAATCCCTATATCGATCATAACTTCGAACCCTAGTTTGGCCTTGCTGCGTTGAGAGTTCCCAGGCCACATCGTATCCAATACCTATCACGCCATCGCAAAGTTCCCTCCTCAATGAGTTCATCGGACTAACATCACTGAGTTACACTGAGTATTTGATTTTTAATAATTCATTGAAGCATTGATGATTTTTTTTCTATAAATAATTAGTTCATTTTAAGTATTAATAATTCACTAAATTTTGCCAATCTCAAATAATTATTTTTAATTAATTTTCAAACTTATAAACTTTATTTAAATCAAAATAAAATTCAATTTAACTTAGTAGACCAAGTTTTACTCATATTAATAAAAAATATTCATTTCGAATTCTAATTATAAATTAATTAAATCGATTTTATCCGGATTCTTAATATTAAGATTTCAATTTTCCAACAATTTATCAACATAAACAAAATATTTTAATATTTAAAATAATTTTGTAAACAGACTAAATTTAATATTCTAAATTGTCGCAAAATCTCGGGATGTTACACTCTCCCCCACTTAAAACTTTTCATCCTCGAAAAGGCGTTGTAAGAAAGTTGTCAATTTAGATATATTTAACCATATAATTTCATATTAAACTTGTCTCATTCGTTAGTTTACATAACTAATTTTGTTAATAATTTAGTTCTGAATCGTGAATTACCAAACCGCGATTTTTCTGAAATTTGATTTACACATATCTTAAAATCTACAAGTCGAAATCTAAAAATTTCTCTTTCATTAGAAAACTATATTCTATAATATACAAAAGAATCTTGTTTCAAGGAATTATGACTTATTTTGGATTTGTACATTCATTTAAACTTTAATTCGGAAAATTACGAACTGCAGCTTCGCGACGAGGTCGTTTTAATTAAATTTAATTTATTCGTTCAACCTTCATTTAAATTTATAATTTATAAACCAATTCACTTTTATTTTCATAAAACCAGTTAACCATTTATTTTCGACTTGAAAATATCGATTATCCTAAGTTGTCGAATATCTAACCATCAATAGCTATACAATTTAAGTCATAGCCAAACAATTTATTTTACTAGTTTATTTCATTGGTTTGGTTTATCTTCATTACCAAGTTAAATTTGATTTCAAGCATAACCAATTATGTATCGTTCATTCCATAACTTAAATTTCATTTGTATTTATAACCCATCAAAATTTTCAATGCTCATTATTCATACCTGTACTTGTATATTATCCAATTTTATTCCAATAACATGTTAACTTTTAATTAATTGGTAAGTTATATATATGCTATGGAAATGTTCGATTTTTATACAAGTTCAATAATTTCAGTTTAATTTGAATTCATTATTTCAAATTACAAAGAGTTTTATTTTAATTATAACTCTCTTGGATTCATTTTCTTATTATATAATTCAGAAATTTCTATAATTTCAATTTATTATCCAATTCTTAAGTGTTTTATTTTAATTATAATTTATTGTAATTATAACTCTCTTAATATTCAGAAGTTTCAAATTTTAAGTTTATTTCATTTCATTAATTATTCAAGATTTCAAGAATTAAATTTCGGGTTTCTTTTCAAATCATCTTTTTTTTTTTTGAAATGTTTCATATAATATATCATTTACATAAAACCATACTATAAAAGGATTTAAATAAAGTTCAATTTCGTAAAACAAAGTACAAAATATTAAATGTCTCCCTCCTTAGACTCTTAAAAACATCGATGATGCGTTCACTCATCACCGAAATCATTTCCAAAGACAAGAGGGTATACACTTAATTCTAAAATTTATGTTGAAACAATTTATATAAAGAACAACTTTTTCTTCCTTTTAAAAATATAAATACATTGTTTCACAACCATTTTTAAATCAATATTACAAAACCACTCGAAATCAAATTCTTGAATTCATATTTAACTTCTTATTTTATTATCAATAAATTTCAATATTTGATTTTCTTAAACCAATCAACAGCCAATGGTTTTAATTATTAAGTATTCGAGTAATAAATGATGAAAATTTAATATTATCATAAACAAAATCAAAATTAACATATTTCAAATAATTCTATATATAAATATAATACAATTCAAAACAATATTATGTCAACGAATCCTATTCGAGTGTTTAGAAATCCCTATCGACGCCTTGGCGTCCCAAGTACCGACCAGAATTTATAAATACTCAACAGAACAAATTAACACAATTCAAAATCATTTTATATCAAAATTACAAGTACGCTCTCTCATATACACTCAAACTCATTCTAGAGTACTACTACACCATCTCTAATGAGTTAATCCCAAATAGAGCCAAGGTTTTCGCTAAACCAAAGCTCTGATACCAAATGTAACATCCTAGATTTTTGACCATTCAAATCGACATTGATCCTTAATATCGACATAAACAGATCAAAAATACGGATAGTTATTGGGATTAAAATAAAAAAAGAAGAGAAGAAGAAACACAAAATAGAATCTCGCAGTGAAAGGACAATATAATAATTAAATAACAGTTCATGAAGCTGTTAAAAAACATACATTTGATTTTATTTACAACAATTATCAGAGTAAATTAACATACGACATACCAATATATTGCAGCAGAATAATAATAACAGTAATACGTTTGTTGAGTTCCATCTTCATCTTCATAATGGAATCTTCAAAGTAAGGGAATCTTCACTAACTGCAACTCGGTCTGACCCGAGCGTATTGGAAAAACAGAAACACAACAAACACTCGGACCAGAACCAAATCATTCTCATATTAGTTAAATCAAATTTCATGTAATAATATGAGTGCAATAACTTAAGAGATGTTACGTGAATTTCCATCTCTGAAGGATCCGTCAAGCTAATACTATATAATATAATACGCTATTATATTAATGTTTATGGTTAAATATAGCATTATAAAATAATGTAAGCGGGATTACCATTATTACCCTTACACCGTTTGTACCATTGTCGTACAGTTTGCATATGACACACCAGTACGTCGGCGGATAGGGATGCACCGTGATACGACAATGTTAAATCAAAATCGTAGGGGGCTCGATCAGGATAATATGACAAGGCACACGAGGAATGTCCAGAGTATAAATATGCTAGTTGCACGCCCGGACTGGTGGTAACGCATAACCGCGACTACCGCCTACCTCGGACAACACTCCCAAATCACGGATGCACATCAAATCAATCAAACCGAGGGACTATAGTAGTAAAGGAAGATGTGTAGCCGATGGAGGTAGCCAACCCCACTTGGACACGGTATAGCCCTGTTTTAGTCATTTTAATTATGACCTGAAGGTCAAGGATATCCATCATCGTTCTCTTTCTTCAAATCTAGTAATCGCCTCCAAATCCATCCAACACCATTTCTGGAACTCCATCGCGTACACAGTTGTTAAAGTGATTTTCGGTATTGGCAGAGAGTATGACAATATCCGATCCTGCTCTCTTTAACAACTAATCGTTTACATTTTTCACACCGGTCAGATCTTTTACATTTCGAAGAGGTTCATTCTTCATATCAAAATATCATATTTTCAAAATCATTTAATATTTAAGATAGAATATTATTCATACTAAAATCTCCATTTAAACTAATTAAAATCTTGAAACCATTCCAACTTTAATAATTTGAATACTAAAATAGTTAATAGTATATTTAAAATAGTTTAGATATATCATTGAAATAGTTTGAAATTAAATAGTTTGCAATTTAAAATAGAATTTATTAAAATACACAGTTAAAACATTAAGTAATTTATAAAATAAATGGTTAATTATAAAATGATTTATTTAAAATAATTAAAAAAATAGTAATAAAGTACAACAGTTTTTAAAAATATATATATTATTAAAATAGTTTATAAAATGATTTGAAATGCTATAGTTGGAATTAGAATCGTTTCTCTAACATTTCCAATTAAACTTGAAGTCAAGTTTCAACTTCAATTCAACTAACTCAATTTTCAATAATTCCATCAATTAAACTTCCAATTTATATTCATTTCAATTCGATCAAATTAATTCAACTAGTTACATTCCAAATCAGATTCTCATTTTCAATGATTTCAATTTTTGGCAAATATCGAGTTCACAATTCACAAATCAATGTTGATTCATAATAAAATTCAAAGGTGGGTGAAACCATTCAATTTCAATAAATTCGATTTGCAACATATTTCACTTTTTATTTAGCTTCAATTACAACACAAATTTATTTCCTTTTTTTATATTTCAAAATTCAAGGTTCAAGTTCAAAGGAAATAAATTATAAAACATCGCTTATATTGTCTTTAAAACAATATTTCAAAATTCATGGTTAAGACAAATTTTATTTAACCAACTGGTGTCCGTATATAATTTTCTATCCTATGGCCAAGTGATACTTAAATTTTAATTTTAGTATTTTGGGAAAGGATATATATCATTTCAATCAATCCAAATTGGGGTCATAGGTATTTATCATTTCAACCCACGTTCTTAATTCGTTTTAATGATTAATCCCGGGTTTATTCGATGCCCGTAACATCTGGGGTAATGGTTGGGATTAATCAGCACAAACAAATGGTCGTATATGAATAAATGTGAATAACAGGTAAATTCACACAACTAACATCAATATGTCAAACATATCAAATTCAAGTCATTCGTCACATCAATAGATATAAACAGTCAAATATCATATAAATTTATCAATTACCAGGTGTCAAGTTTTAAATCAGTAATTAAATATCAAATTTTAACTTAACTGTAAAATTTAATCTAACAGTCAAACTAAACTACATTATCGATGCAAATCAATATAAATATGTAATTTAAACTGTCAAACATCAATCCAAACAATCATATCATGACATAATATTATTTTAACTAATATTAGAATACTTTAGTTAAGAGTGAGTGGGTTAAATCACTCACCTTGGATTTAAACGAGATTAAAATCCAATTTTTACCTAAAATTCATTGTTTTCAGAATCAGCCCAAACCAACGGCATCGCGAAGAGCTCGTCGATACGATTCCAACACAACAAACCGTGTGTCAATTGGAGCTCGTATGAAAAACTTATATAAGTTTTAATGATTGATTTTTTTTAAATAAATAAAAACGAAAATGGACCAAAATTAAGGCAAACTTGCCATGTCAGCATATTCCGTGCTCCTCCCTTTCTTCTCCATTTAGACTTCTGAAAACCACTCCCAGGAAACAAACGCCATTTTCTTATCCACGCTTCACCTTCCCTTCCTCATCTTTTCACAAAAAAGAAATCCGACTTCACTCTCAAACTCCTAGCCTCGATCTTCATCATCTCCACACCATTAGGTCAAACTCGGCGTCATCCTAAAACTTGCGTTCCCTAGGCCTGCACGAACACTTCTAAGAACAGGTGCGACATTTTCCGATTTTGAATTCACCCAAAATTTTCCACTTGATGTCTTTTCATGCCATGAATTCAAAAACAAACACCGTTTTGTGCCTAAATCCCTATATCGATCACAACTTCGAACCCTAGTTTGGCCTTGCTGCGTTGAGACTTCGCAGGCCACATCGTATCCAATACATATCACGCCATCGCAAAGTTCCCTCCTCAACGAGTTCATCGGATCTAACATCACTGAGTTACGCTGAGTATTTGATTTTTAATTATTCATTGAAGCATTGATGATTTTTTTTCTATAAATAATTAGTTCATTTTTAGTATTAATAATTCACTAAATTTTGCCAGTCTCAAATAATTATTTTTAATTAATTTTCAAACTTATAAACTTTATTTAAATCAAAATAAAATTCAGTTTAACTTAGTAGACCACGTTTTACTCATATTAATAACAAATATTCAATTTGAATTCCAATTATAAATTAATTAAATCGATTTTATCCAGATTCTTAATATTATGATTTTAATTTTCCAACAATTTATCAACATAAACAAAATAAAATATATTAATATTTAAAATAATTTTGTTCAAAACAGACTAAATTTAATATTCTAAATTGTCGCAAAATCTCGGGATGTTACATCCAAGCTCCATTCCAGTTTTTAATTAAAATTGAACATCTCATTTTATTATAATCTCAAAACGATAATATTTTCAAAATGTTATATTTTGAAATTCAATCTTCTAGATATTCATTGTAAATATGAATAAAATCAATATAAAAATCCGTTGAGTCAAAATAGCGTTTATATACTTAACTCGGCTTCACATTTTTATATTTTCGTGTCCATTCGAAATTGGACATCAGAACCAAACTTCTAATCTTCATTGAATATTACATTATAAAAATATTCACACATATCTCGGATTGGAATAAAATTTCAACAAATATCCATATAAATAAATTTATATGGATTACATTCATCATATACACCCAACGATAGTTGCAAACAACTATCAACATCCAAAATGACATCCAATGTGCATTTTATTTTCCTATAAGCTTCAATCAAATAATTGACGTTTACATGAATCTGTCAATCAACCAATTACTGCGGCAGTTTCACATAAGGGAGATGTGTGAGTCGAATATCATCTCTAAGACTCGTGTGGGGGTTTTCAGCCAACAACAATTATTTAATGAATCATCACTTGTATACAATACACACACGGTAGTTATAAATAAATACTCAATCATCCAATGCCATTAAATACGCAATCATCCAATGCCATTTACGGTGCCATAAGTGTCCATCCACGCAGTATGAAATGCGAATATCACATGTTCATAGAACGCTTCTAATTCAAATGATTTGTGAATAGTTCATGTGTTGAACTCCAAATAATTAAGATAGAAATTCTAACATTTCTTTATAACACAACGACTTAACAAAATAATAATTTAGTGAGAGCTCTCACCCAAGCTAAACCAATCGTCACGACACTTCTTAAATAGAACTCTCGTCACGCACTCGCCGTTTGTCGCTCTCTACTACTCGAATCCACCATTTTGGCTCTATAATTTTCATATGACCTCCAATATTCACCAAACTTTGTCAGTAGCACAAAAACGTCATTTCAGACAACTTTTGCCTAATGAAATTTCTTTC
Source organism: Allium sativum (assembly GCA_030737875.1). Lineage (NCBI taxonomy): Eukaryota > Viridiplantae > Streptophyta > Magnoliopsida > Asparagales > Amaryllidaceae > Allium > Allium sativum. The sequence continues at coordinate 123,950,889 of CM060918.1, read as the reverse complement.
CAAAACGCTCCAATTCGCCAGAAATCGCCAATCTTTGCATCAGGTATGCAGGCTTTGATAGCATTTTCTGAGCAGCTCCGAACTCTAAAATTCAATTTCAATATGTCAAACTCATAGAGAAAAATGAGATCTAGGACTTCTGTTTATAAGGACTCGGCTAGAAATGAACTGATCGGAAGTTATTGGCTAAAGAAGTGGAGGGTGTTTTTGTGCAAAAGGGAAATTGGAGAAAGAGAGGATTTTGGCCGAGGTGGGGCCCACGGCCGGAGGGAGGGGCCCGACTGGAGGAGTGGTGGCGGCGGGTGACAGAAGTGGTGGTGGTCGTGGTGGCCATAGGGGCGGCTAGGGATCAGGGGGAAAGCTAGGGTTTAGAGAAAAAGGAGAAGAGAGAGAGGAGGAGGTGGCTGGAGAGGAAGAGGAGGGGGCGGCAGGTGGTGCAGAGGGTGTGGCAGCCATGAAAGAGGAGGAAGGCCATTTTTAGAAGGAGGAAGAAGAAAAAAAGGAGAAGGAGGAACGTGAAGAAGGAAGGGAGAAAAGTGATTTAAGTAAGGTTTTATCTCCCTTTCTCCGATCATCCGACTGCAAACGATCTCTGCTCGTTTTGAAATTTGGATACGAGATAATACGCGTCATGACGAATCCCACGAATCAAGTTCCGTTGAATTCCTAGTTCGTTGACCTTCTGTTTAATTTCTCGTAGATGCTCAAATTAGCTTCAAAAATGCGATTTTAGCGTACTTTTCTTCTTGTACGCCCAAAAGCTAACTCCAAAAATTATAAAATTTTGGATTTTACCATTATTTGATGATACAAATCTGGAAAAAAGTGAAATTGAATTCTGAGATCATCTCAGTAATGTTTCTTTGTAAACTGACTATCATTTTTCCCCAAACGTGTTTGCCTCTCACGACCACATACTAACTCCGTTTCGTGTGAAACTTGAAACTAGCCATGACTTATTATTCCGAATTCAACAAAATTGGTCTCATCGAATTCTGAGCTCGATAGCAAAAATTCACTTTTAAGGGATGTGCGATGATTTTAAAAATCGAATTTTCAAATACAAAGCTTGTAAATCAGTTTAATAATTTATTGAGTCTATTTTAAGTCAAATAAAATATAAAAACTAATTTTAAAATTATTCTCAAATTTTATTTAGCAAAAAATACCAATTTATACTCTCCTAATCCTTTAAAATAGCTAAAATTAAAATTTTAAATTGGTTTTGAAAATACGGGTTGTTACACCTTTCCAAAGGTTTATTCCTTGGACATGTACCGAAGTCATGGGACCCACACTTATTGGATTCGAAGTAAGTCTATGGGTCCTCCTTCTCTAAACGTGGTTATGCATAGCGGTGACGGAGTTGGGTTGTTCACGGGGATGTCCACTTAAGCTAGTAAGGGCCAATCCAGGGGCATATTTGGTTTACGTGATACGTAGCATGTTATTTAACACTACACCAAACAGGCCCATTTGTCACACTTATTTGGTTTCTAGTTGTAATGGTTATTATTGTTATAAATTTATAATGGTTATTACCGTGAATTTATACAATAATGGTTATATCCATTATGAATTCGCTTCTTCCGTAAACCACTGGGTAAAATTGTCATTTCCTCTCATCATCTGAGTTCTCCCGTTTGTTATGCTTCCAAACTCATTCGAACCCACTTAAAAAAAATTAGGTTTTCGTTCTCCCCAATTCTGCTGCGATTCCGGCTAATTTTGGATCCGCGCTTATCATCCGCTCCGCTCTCCCTCGTTCTGACATTCGATCTGACACCCATCCACTACTAGGTATGTTTTGCTTTCTTGAGTCTTAAATTCTAATTCGTGTTTTCTGTTTTATTCGCGTTTCTATTTTTTTCATTGAGTAGGAGATAGAGGCTAATTAGAACCATAATCTATCAGTAAGAGGTATTATCGATCAAGATGAATGGGATTTTATCATTACTTATCTACCTAGGAACATCCGTAATTCTATTAGGCAGATTAATATTCAAAGTAGAAATGATGCAGATTTCTAGGAATGGATCTGTTCGATTTTTTTAATCAATTTCGGCCTTGTTTAATTTTTTTGGTGTTCTTATGTTTTGGTAATTAAAGAAAGATTCATACTGTACTGATGTTCTTTAGATGTCCTGGTAAAAGGTGGAACTACTCCTCAGATGATTTTTCCTTATTAAATTTTATTCTGCTGCGCTTAGTTTGGTATTTCAATGTTGGTTTCAATGTTTTTGGTTTATTTTGTATGTTTCAATGTTTTAGGTTTATTTTGTATGAATCAATTGTTTTGTTTGTGCTTTCATTGTTTACATCATATTGCACTAGAAATCACTGTAGTTGCACCAGAATCGTATATGAATTTGGGTTAGTAACCTTGCCTTAGCTATAACTGACATAACATCATTGGAACTTAGATTTATTTATGGCAGTTAGTGGTAAAATGATATTTAAACTACTTGGAAATGATCATATGTGGTACTGTTTTGATAAAAGGAAATCAGTCTTCAACTTATTTGTGGTGCAAAGTATTGTATATGTATGCTTCATGCAACCTTCATTGGAATTTTGCTTTTGTAGCTATTGATTGTTGGTGGATTCATAGTAGAGGGGAGAAAGATTGTACTATAATATGAATTTTTCTTTGTATAAGAAAAAAAAAGATTAATGGGAGAATAGTTAACTTAGTTAGGCACTACAAATTTTCCTAGTAACAAAAATATTTGAGTTTAGGACTTACAAATCTGAAGCTTTTTTGGAAGATTTTCATATGTATCTGATTACGAATCATCAGGTGTGTATGATCTATCATACCAGGTTATGAATCATCAGGTGTTTCCAAAACATTCAGTATTCTGCTTCATTGTATATGTATTATTATTGCGGCTACTAATGAAGTAAGAAAGCTGATCAAATAGAAAAGATTTTGAGACAACTTCCGCAAAATCGAGTTTTTGGCATTTAATGTTTGTGTTTAATCCATCTAAAAATATCATCTAGCCAAACTTTAAATAGGAAATACCAGAGTATGATCATACTAGAGATTTTTCTGTTAGAGTTTCATTTCATCACACCATTTTACCGACTAACCATTTATGTAATTAGAAAAATTCAAATTGTATCATTTTAATATATTTAATACCTATATATTTTCAATCATATATTAATGAATAATCAGTAAAATATACTGATTGATATAAAATATACATTCTCTGTTATTTTTCTTCCACTCTCATCGTTTTATGCAATTATGTTTGGGATTAAAAAATGCCTTTATTATTGAAGTCTAATTGACATTAATTATTTGACATATAACTCTATGACTGAATAGAACAAAACACATGTTACATGTGACAAAGTCCAGTGTAGTCAAGGCACTTGCCTAAGCACCAGCCTAGGGCTTTTCTGACAGTCAAAGCTCTACTGTGCTTGAGGAGCTATAAAAGCGCTCGAGGCGATGAAAAAGCGCGCTTCAGCTAGGTTTTTATTTTCCTTTTTGAGGCCCAAATCAACCCACTTCGAACATATTAGGGTTAGCCGGCTAGGGTTTTTACTTAATTTAATACGTCGAACCAAAAAAAAAAAAAAGAGTGGCCATCGAAGACGACATTGAACAAGCAAATCAACTGCAAAAATTGCTCTTATCCAATTGAATCTTGTCTGATCAGCATCATCTGAAGCTTGAGCCTTCAGAAGCTTTTTCTTCTGTAATTTTTTTTCTTGTTTCCTTCTTTGAACAACAATTGTTTTTTGTTAAACAAGAGTAAGTGTCATGTTTTTCTTTTTGAAGAAATGCATTTTTTTTAAACAAACGCTGTTTACTTTTAACCAAATGCAAAAAAATTTAAAAGAAAAAAATGCAGTATTTTTTTTAAGTTCTGAACAAATGCAGTCTTTTTTTTTTGAACAAATACTGTTTTTTTTAGTTTTAACAAAAGCAGTTTTTTTAAAAAAAATCAAGGCAGATTTTAAAAAAAAAACCAGTACAGTTTTTTTTATAAAACAGGTGCAATGCAGTTTTTTTATAAAACAAATGCTGTTTTTTTTTAAAAAAATGAGAACTTTTTTTTGGAACAAATGCAGTATTTTTTTAGTGCAGTTTTTGTTAAGTGCAATTTTTTAAGGCAGTTTTTAAGTTTCATTTTTTAAGTGCAATTTTTTTTGCTGTAAAACAGCAGAAGTCATGCTCAAGGCGCCCAAAAAAGCCCTAGGCGCCAGCCTTGGGCTTTTTGGGGCTTTTTCGCCTTGACTACACTGACAAAGTCTAATGTAAGCCTAGTATTGTTGGACTCAAGTCTTGAAAGTGTTTGATTTATCAATCCGATCTCAAATTAGTCCCTCGCCAGAGGCAAGACTACATACATCTTGTCAACTTCGGACTCCGGTCATGTGAGACAATGAAATGCACTTCAAGAAGATTTGTTTTGGTCATTATTATACCATATCTTTCCTTTTGTCACTTTGTTTCATATTTATAAGACAAAACGAGCATTATGCTATCTTCGTGAACTCCTATTCCCACTCGAGCGTGGTTATTCATTTCACTGGTCAGAAATTAGGGAGCCTACATTTGATTTACTCTTAATAAGAAAAAGAAAAAAAGCCAATCTACCCATGAGTAGTAGTTAGTACATACACGACTGTGCTTAGACTTCGCGAAGACAAAAATTTACAGGCATCTGATTCAAAAAGCACATTCCTATGTTTTACTTTGCAAGAAACTATAAGATGTCCAGAGTACCATTAAGAGTTTTGTTTCAGTTAAGGAAAAAGTAGTATCATTTTTGAGGAAAAACGTTGGTTTGCCATTGCTGGGAAGATGTAAACTTGCAATATACTTATGGAAGCTGTAAACTTGTAATATTCTTATATCTTTAAGTGGTTTCTAAAATTCGTTTGATATTTTTATTATAGGTCAAAAAATGACTTAATAACAAAGTAGGACGCCTGACATCATATACACCAAGTATAACTTTCACTTGTCTTATTCATTTTCGTTAATATTTTCAAGCCACAAATTTCACAGTGTTTGATTCATAGTGTCTATTGGTGTGTTTTATTATGCTAAAAACTATATGTTGAGGTCTAGGCATATCAAGCTTTTATTTATTATTTTTGTTGTTGTTCTTGAAAAAGGCTTACTATACCTCCGGACCATTAACTAGATATATCTCCTCCACACATGAAACACACACACACACACTCATATGTAAGTTTACTATCTCATGTTTCTATTGGACCCTTCTTTGTAGTGACATAATTTTTAAGAACTTCCAACATTGAGTTGGTTTGAATGAATCCAAGCAGTTTGAAATTTTACAGTTTATTAATTTGAAACAAATATATGAGCCTGTTTGTATGCTGCAGGTTTAATACCTTATTGGCAAAAGAGTGACTGTTTTCTAGTTAGCAATTACATGTTGAATATGGTACCAAATTATTTGTTCAAATGTCGAATTTCAATGTTTAATTCCTATTGAGATAAATTATTCTTATATCATCAAATGTTTGATTATATCCCCTATTATATTTACAAGTGCGCTTCCAATTATTTTTACCTAACTCTTCCGAGTTGTATTTTCATGTCTTGTCAGGGGAAAAATAAAGTTTCTTGCTAGAGATGAATCCAATGTCGAAAGAGTGGATTAGAATTCGTCAACGAAATAATATTGATTACGTACAAGGAGTTCGAAATTTCATTGAATTCGCAAAGTCTAATTCACCACCAGACTTCGAACTATGCAGTTATCCTTGCATAATGTGTAGAAATTGAAAAAAGTTGCAATTTAAATTAGTAGAGAAACACTTGATCGTTTATGGTATGGATCAAACATACGATGAATGGGTTTTTCATGGTGAGAGAACCGAGAATGACATGGTGCTCAATCCTACACGGCATGTCAATCACGAGGCTTGTAATTCTAACCAATTTCGAGAGGAAAACCATATAGGAGATGCTCTTGGAGATCTCGTTGATGATGCATATGGCATAGAAGGGATTAGTGATGGTAACCATTGGAAAATGTATCAGAGTACAAAAGAAGAGCAAATGAAAAATTATACCCTTCTTGTGAAGACGATCTAAAGTGTCACGATAGAGCTTCACAATTTGATAAAAGAATTTAATTGGTCAGAAAATAGTATGACCGAGTTATCGAAATGATTGAAACAGTGGCTTCCAAAGGAAAATACAATACCAGAGAAGTACCCAACAATGAAGGAAATATTAAAAGATTTGGGAATGAAAGCAGAGTGCATACATGCATGTGAAAATGATCGCATATTGTTTTGGAAAGAGCACAGCAATACATCAGAATGTCCTCATTGTCACATTTCAAGATTTAAAACTAAAAAGTAAGGAGAAGTGGAAAAAATTACAAAACAACCTCAAAATTTTTTGAAATATTTTCCATTAGCTCCTAGATTAACAAGATTGTACACTATACCATGGATAGCTCAAAAAATGTAATGGCATAGTGAAGCAAAGCCTTGTTGGAATTGCATGCGTCATCCTATTGACTCAGCTGAATGGAGATCATTGAAGAATAAGTGGCCGGAGTTTAGTAGAAATGGACGAAATGTTTGGCATGGTATTGCCACCGACGGGTTCAATCCTAGTACAACCCGGTCAAGCAGTTATAGTTGTTGGCCTGTTTTTCCAGTTCCTTATAACATACCGCCATCATTATGCATGAAACGTGAGTTTCAAATGTTGTGCTTGTTAATTCCTGGACCAAAAGCACCAAGTCAAGATATTGATGCGTATTTGGAACCTCTTGTGGATGAGTTAAAGCAATTATGGACAAAAGGACAGCTTGCATTTGACACGAATACAAAGGAGTATTTCACTCTTAAAGCAATGTTGTTATGGGGAATTCACGATCTACCCGCCCTTGGTAATTTATCTGGTTGTGTAACACATGGTTATAAAGCATGTCCTATTTTTGCTATGGAGACAGAATCATAGCGCATCGGTAATAAGATTGTTTATACGAAGTATAGAAGATTTTTGAAGAATGGTCATTCGTATAGGGCATTGAAGCATGGGTGGTATAAGTCCATAGAGAATAATGAACCTCCAACACGATTGACATGATCAACACTTCTAGCAAAGCTTGCTCATATCAAATATATACCAGGTAAATTACCCCCCAAAAAAGCACATAGTAGATGATGTTGATCCTGTTGAGGAATATTCTATGAATGAAAAGGGTGATGATGAAAGACCGACATGGTACAAGAAGTCGATTCTTTTTGCATTAGAGTATTGGAGTAATCATAAAGTGCGACATACTATTGATGTGATGCACACCAAGAAGAATGTATCAGAGCATTTTATTAATTTGTTATTCGATAGGCACAAGCAATATTCTTCCAAATTTGCGTTTGATAGATCTTACAAGACTCGTTGCTATGAATTCCTAAAGGATATCAAACTTCCATCTAGCTTTGGGATTAAGTTAAGCAACTTAGTAAATAGTCAACCACCTAGTTTGAATATTAGAAAGTCATATGAACACCATGTTATCATCCAATATATTCTACCTGTCTTGGTTCAACATGCTTACCCAAAGCATCGTGACTAAAGACGTGCAATATTGCAAGTATGCTTGTATTTTAGTAGTATTTGTTTGAAGGTTTTAATTCGAGAGCATGATCAAGCTGCTAAAGACATGATTGCTGAGGCATTATGCGTGTTGGTGCATTATTTTTCTTCTCAATTCTTTGACATAAGTATACATTTAATGGTGCATTTAGTTGATCAAGCATTGCTATGTGGACCGGTTACTTATATATGGATGTATTCATTTGAAAGGTATAATGTTTCTTTCATGTAATTATTACATGTTTTATTTCACCAATAACGTAAAATTTTAAATTTTTTGTTAGAGCTATGAAGGAGTGTAAGGACATACCGAGCAACAAGCGTTATGTGGAGGGATCAATTTCTGAAGCATATCTTGTTTCAGAATCTGTTAGATACGCCATGGAGTATATGCCGGATCCACGTACTGGCAATCATAGCTGCAAACAAGCACCATTTTTAGATGAGAACGGAGATGATACTTATGAACGTTCCATCCTTGAGGGTAAAATTATCAAATTATCTGGCGTACAGCGTATTCAAATTCGATGGTGGATACTTTTTACCATGGATATCGCTGGCGTAGACGATTATTATAGATTTGTCTTATTTTGACATGTTATGACATTATGTGATGTAATTTCAATATTTACTTAAGCCGCAACATTCTGATTTGTGGCAACTATTGTTCATCATTAAAGGATGTTCAAAGGAGCAAAAAAAGGCACCATACACGGGCAGAAGTAGTAGTAAAAACTGAATTTATTGATTGGTTGCATAAGAAGGTTTGTTAAATTGCACAAAACTCATACTTCAATAAAGAATTTGACATTGTTTAACTTGTTGAAATTGGTTTGACAGTTAATGGACGAAAAGTGCATGAATTCACCGTTATGGTGTTATGTTAGTGGACCAGCATGGGAAGCCAAAATTCATCTTAAATATAGAATTAATGGTTATGTATTCTCTCCACAGCACTACGATGACGCTCTTTTTACACAAGATAGCGGTGTTTGTATGGATGCAATTACAACATTTATAGCAAGCACAAAAGATTTAAATCCTACAGATGATGACACTACATGGTATGGTATTATCATGGAGATAATTAAAGTTGATTATTATCAATTTCAACATGTTGTGTTCTATTGCGATTGGGTGAATGTTGCTGACAAAATACATGGTTGTAAGATTTGTACAGACTCTAATTTGTTGATGGTGAGTCTTAACAAACTTAAAAGCAGTGATGGAGTGTATGATGAGCCTTCCATTATAGCATTAGAAGCAAGTCAACTTTTCTATGTAAAAGACATACAAAATCCTGGTTGGTCCATTGTATGACATTCACCTAAATGTCTGACTGATAACATGGATGATTACGAGGCGTCAGCAAATTTTCAATTTGTTTTAAAGGAACAACAAAACTTAGGAGCATTGTTAAAATGTATCGAAAGAAAATAGATGAGCTTGAATTTGAGTCCAAGTCTTTCTTTATGTGTTGAATATTTGAGATATTTGATGATTTTAACATTGATGGTTTTAGTTGTAATATTCGAGTTATTGAATGATTGTTGCCTCTTTTCTTATAGTTGTGCACTTTTTTATGTTCGACATGTGTATGCATTACATTATTGTTGATTTTTGACAGGTTGAATTCTTGAATGCTTGTTTCCTTTTTTCTTATGACTGTGCGCTTTCTTTTCTTATGGCTAAACTATTTGTTTTCCTTGTTTTTTCCATTTTTTTAGTCTTACATTAGCAGCTTGTACCTAGTTCATATATTAGTTTTATTAGCTTTCGTGTATTGAATGTAGGCTAAAATATATGAATTACATATGCAGAATGTCGACTGGTAATGGTAATGTATCACAACATAGAGGAAGTGTAGAAGCTACCGTTCCTCCTCCTCCAGCAAATAAAAAGTACTACATAATTGTTGAAATGGATGGTGCAAAAGGTGATGACTCATCAAAGTGGGCTTCTCGTTGCGACACTCTGATCCGAAGGCATATTCCAGTTAGCTACGACGATTGGAGGACAGTTGATAAATTTTACAAGGACAACTTATGGACATTACTAATGGTATATTTCTTTATTATTTCTAATTTTTTTTGGGAATATATAAAGCAAAGAATTATAATCAAAATCATTTACCTTTTCCATAGAAAGAGTTTGACTTGAACATAAGTCCCAATGTTGCTCGACCTATTTTGGAGAAATTTTTTCCACAATATTTAAGATCGTCAAAATCACATTTGAGGAAGACAAATATAAAAACAAAAGAAAAGGAGCTTTTGCCTAAGCAACTTGCAATTGAAAACCAATCCGATGAAATCGAAAAAGTTCAATGGGAGAAGTTCATGGACAATGAGTATACAGACAAGAAGAGAAAACAATGCAAGACGAATAGCGACAACAAGAGAAAATTACTATAAATCATACATTGGGAAGAAAATCTTATGATAAGCTGTATGAAACATTGGTTCGTGCTCGTCAATCCTTTTGAATACTTTATGGCTATTTTAGATAATACTTTATGGCTATTGAATATATTTATATTTATTTATGTAGGAAAAGGAAAATCCGGAATGTAAGCCTACATGAACAAAAGTATGGAAAGTAGCACACACAAGTAAAAAAACTGGAAAAGTGCTTCCTTGCGCCGTTGAAAAATATGTAAGTTAATATTATTTTTTGTCTTTGAATCAAAAGTGATTTTTACATCACATTATATGAAATGACGCTCTTTTTTGTATTTTTGACTAGCATATCATAGTGTTAAAAATCTAAATTGAATTGTTTTTAGCGGCACGCTTTTTCAATTCCTTCTACATAAAAATAACAAGAAACCAGTTTTGCTATATTTTGGTCTAAACCATTTTAAACCAGTTTTATCAACGTAAAAGTAGAACATGGCAGGCTATCATTTATGCAAAAAGTCAGCATATATGCTGCAATAAATCCTAGTTCATACCCATATCCATGCTGGATCCACCATGAATTTTGTATTTTTATGAATCACCTATTCACCTTTCACTTTCCTTAAAAAAATCCTCGTCATAATTTTTAGTACCATATCTTGTTGGACTCCATAAAAGAAGTCAATAATAGCTGATGGTAAATAGTCAAATTAACTTGCAAAAGTAACTATGTGGCATTGTTCTGTTAAATTCCATCAATGCATGAGTTACTTCATGGCACTTCTTACAAAATTGGTATGTGTTTGTTAAATGACATACTACCTTTTGCATGGTCCCCATACTCATATTCTATTGCATATCATATGTCATTTTTCCTTACTTTGAACATGTGAATGTTATTCTGCTTTTGCTGCACTAATTTTATTTGCACTATATTATTTGCGCTGAGATATAGGGAAACCAACTCAATTTATTGTTAGCTTTGTATGTCAATAAACTACTATCCATCAATTACTATATGCATGTCCTTTACAAATTTGAATTAGATTTGTGTTGGGAGGATTCATGTGTGTGTCCTCTATTATTTTTATTCTTTTCGATAATATAGCATACATCTATGAATTTATAACATGTTTGTCCATGAGCTAATATTATTTGCCGTCATGTATGCAAACTAGTGACTGCTAGATAAACCCTAAGTTTAATTCGTTGATATACATGTATTATACTTAAATTAAGATAGACAAGCAGTGATAATTCTTGTCATAAATTAGTTTTCTCCTTCGGTTTGACATCAATTTAGTACCTATGCTTCACATCCTGTTTTAATATTTCGATAAACAGCCATTCTCAAAACGGTTCTCGAAACATGAAAATTTGCAAAATAATATTGGTGATAGGCCATTTTATTTTTATTTTAAGCGCATTGTTCAGCTGCGCATCACACTTGCTGCGATTGGGAGCTTATATATCATCTGACAATGCATCTTTCATTTGATCACTCAGGACAAAATGGGTTTGTGCACTGTCCTCGCGACAATACAGACATATGAATTTCCATTCATAATATAAAAACCAGTTTGCACACAAGCACACAAGCACATAAGAAGTGAACTCTCAAAACTGGCCTTGTACACTTTTTTATTTATTTTCCTCACAAATCATATAGGTCAGCTGAGTGAAAACTAACAGGGTTTCTATTCTATTATGTAACGGGTTCAATAGTTTATGCAAAAAGAATCTAGTGTTAATATATATGCTTATAAAATAAGTAGGCATTGATAGAAGCAGCTGAAGAAAGATAAAAGTCAGAATCTAGTGTTAATGGAGGTGATGGTATAAGAGGCTTAGAAGATTTTGAAAGAGATCCCATCACCGAAGTTTTTGGAGATGATGGTAGGAGAAGTTATTGCCGTGCTATTAGCTCTACGTCTAATGCAAAACAAGTAAAACTCATGCAAGCTTCAAAGGCAATAGTCAATTATCGAGGGAATGTGAATCAGAAATGGCGAGAGGAAATGCAGACAAAGATGAAAACAATGAGTTCGGCTATCGTTGATTTGAAACAATGCATGGCGTTTCTTGTAAATCAATTTGGAGGAAATGCGATGACACCAACACCGATTGATACTTCCAAAACCGAGCAAAAGCTCAATAATTCGATATCTAGCAAAAATGTGCCATTAGATAAAGTGACAGTATCGCCTACAGGAGGAAAACAATCGGTAACGATATTAGGACCAGATTCGGTGGAGGTAGAGAGAGGACTTATAGGGACGTAGAAGATGTGTCATGGTAAAAAGGTGGTTGAAGGAGAACAAGTTGTTTGGGTGGAGGATGTTCTCGATCCAGATGCTTCACTTTTTGATGCACCACAAAACGGTCATTACACGCTGTCCGAGCTAGTTAACGGAGATTTTGTGATTTGGCATGAGTATCGTCTATGTTATCAGTAAAATTCTGTAAGTTCATTTTAATATTTTGTTGCTATTTTTAGTATTTTGTTAGTACTGTTTAGCATTTTGTTGGTACTTCATATAACTTTTTATGTTTTATCTGAACAGATTCGATTGACTTAGTTGGAAAAATGGAAATTGGACTTGATATGAGTGATTTTCTTGGTAAGTGTCTCTATTATGCTCGTTAGATAATTTTTTTGTTTCTTTGATTTTTTTTGTAGACAATATGCAGTCTATTCTACCTAAATGAACTAGCTCTTTATATGTCACTAAGAGAACCAATTTTTATTAGGTAATCCTAGTTATCAGGATTTTACAATCCTTTCTATCCTAATTAATTGTTATTATAGACATAATAATAATAATGATAGAATATCATACTGACATACTGTCAAAGCCTTGGACCTTTGAGTATTATAGTTTGATGTGCCATACGCCGTACAATTCAAACACCATCAAAGTCTCCGATTTCAGAACCATTTTTCATTGAATTGTCGGCAAAAACAGTCGAAAATAGTGCATCAGGCTCTTTACTGTCAAGACTTTCCGCTAAACTAGAATAGCTTAAAGGATGAAAACCTTGGTTTAGAAAGCCACTACCGAATAGCTTAAAGGACGGAAACCGAATTACGTATATTGATTAGGCCCTATAAAATATTCAGATCGATACGTATATAAGTACCCTGAATGTGTATTAATTGAAACTTGGAAATGAGTTATACCAGAACCTGGTATGAATAAACCAGTGAACAAAATATGCAAGTATAACTTCCCTAAAACTCTTTATGTTTGTACATAGTAGCATATAAACATATGTATAATGGCATATGTAGTTTTAAATGTATTGAATTTAGCTAGTATAAACCTGGAAACTAAAAACTGAAGTAAAGACAACAAACATAAGAACAGTGGGTGGCAATTAAAATCTGTTAACATATATGATGGTAAAAACTGGTATATAGGTTGACATGCCCCTAAGCGTATAAATCAATTTAGTCTGAATATCAAAACTTGAAATTTTGGAAACTCAGAAACCAGTGAGCAAGAACCAAATAGTGTATGTGGTGAGAAAACTCTCTTCCAGTTGTTACTAATGTGTGTGTATATATATATATATATATATATATATATATATATAAAAGGTATTTGTGGATAGAGTTGAATGGACAACTGTTGCATGCTAGTAAGTAAAGATAGTCGATTTTTGTCATCTTAATGTATTTTTTGTTATGTGGTTCGCTAGGTTACTAGTGCCAAAATACTAGATTTCATGAAAGAAGTTAAAGTTAAGAGCTACAGTAGTTTATGCATTTCTTAGACCACATTCAATGGAGAATTTATACGTTGATTCCTTATGCACATGTAGTTACGGCGGGCGTAGTTGGTGGCTCTGATCTTGTTAAAATATCAGAGCAGCTCGGCCATGTGCTTCACATTATTATGTAATTTGAAGACAAAAATAAAAATTACTATCTTAGATATAAAAGCCACACTATTATATGCAGGTATATATTATTGTTTTTACCAGATTGGATACTTCGATTGATACCTCTTGGCACTAAGAAACCTTATTCAATTTATTTATTTTACCTTTTCCATTGTTGCTGCTGTTGTGCATAATGTTAAGTTTCTTTGTTACTTCAAATAGTCATTTGTTTTACTATGTTACATGTGTTATTTCTAGTATCATGTTAGATCAAAGTACGATATGAATCATTGACTACCATGAAGAAGTTTGTAAGATTTTAGATTAAAAATAAAAGCACTTAAGTTACATCATATAGCAAAGGGTAATGAGTTGATTAAATTTTTATATCAAAATTGGAAAATAAAAACATAAAGCTGAAAAAAAGGAAGAGGAAAAAAACAGTAAACAAAAATAGGGAGTATAAGGACAGTAAACAAATAATGTAAGTATACTCTTTCTCTATTGAATCCATATTAGGTCTGTCGAATGCTAGGGAAAGACCTAGGCAGTGGCTTAGCTAGGAACTTTTATTGGCCGGGGCACAATGAAACATTTCGGAATTTGAAGACTACAAATTTGAGTTTTTTCCTATTGCTTGCAAAATTTTGTGCGATGAAATACTAACACTAATGTAGTTTCCTAGGCATAACGAATGCAAAATTTATGTCGAATGTTATATTATATAGTTGAGGCCGTTACTTGCTTTTTGCCTGAAATCATGATCATTTTCTTGCTTCAACATTTGATATCTTTTATTTGAGTTTATTTTCATAATTGTTTGAAGCTTAGGTTTGTTGGGCAGTTCCTTTGCAGAACAGTACACTATCACTTTATGCATAGTAAATATTACAACTGTGTATATCGCTCCCATTAATTTTTCGCACTCACCTAAAAAATTCAATTCGCATCCTTAGCTGAAGTCAATGTTTTTATGTCTTGAATACAACGATGAAAGTATGAATGTAGTTTAGTGTATCCTCCTATTTTTCTAGTATCTTACAGTTGTCTTTTTCCTACACTTTGGAAATTTCAAGCTTTCATTATTATATTCAACCAACATTTGTAGTGTACTGTTCTATTGTATTTTGCTACTCACGTGATGTTTTATTGTGGTTTTCTACAGGTACAATTAAAGATGTGCGGCTAATGGTAGGATTGAAGTTAATTTGGTAGATGATTGAAGTTATTTTGCTACTCACATGATTAGTAGTGTTTGTGTTAAGACTGAATTTAGACGAAATATGTTGAATATTGTTTTAAAACTTATTATGTGGGTTAATGATGGTGTATAACACTTGGTATTATAAATTTGTTATGTATGCTATTTTAAACTTGGTATGTTCTACATGCCGTTTGTTGTTTTAATGCTGTTATTATATATGTAACCAACACTAGTACTGAATATTTTATTCGTGTATATTTAATATGAAATATAGATCTTTTTGTAGTAACCATACTATGTGTAGTATCTAACAGTTATAACCATTATAACTTTGGTAGCAACAACATTTAAAACCGTTAGATAGTAATATAATATAATGGTTATAACCGATAGTAAACCAACAAATATAACATTTATTACTGTAATTAAATAAAAAATATAACGTTTATTACTGTTATAACTTAAAATATAACAACGCATATAACCGTTAGTAAATAAAATAAGATAACGGTTATAACTGTTACTATAGATAAGAATATCACGTTTATAACCGTGACAATAGCCGTGAGTATTTATAACGGTTATATCCGTGATTATATGCGTGATAAAAATCACCAATGCCTGTTGGGCAAACGGTTATAACCGTGAGTAATTTCATTTCTCACGGTTATAAGCGTGACAAATGAGATTTTCTGGTGTAGTGTAATTTACCAACTGTCTAAGGGAAGTCTTTAAGAGACATAGGTGTTCTACCGTAATATCATTTAAGTAGTAACATGTGACGTCCGCCGGAGAGGTCATAAATGGTTATATGCGGGGCTATCTTAAAACCGGTATTAAGCGGCGAGATTACTACTTCTCATATTACTTCTTAGAATATAAACTTAGGAATAGTGACATATTAGGATGTGGGCTTAAGGGGCTAAGGTCGGCCTTAGGGTTATAAGAGATCACAGGAATCCACCTTTATTAAATAAGTAAATATGAGCCATAAGTGATCGAAAATGCCCACCTCGTTGGATCTTCACCCTAAATGCACTAATGTAGGTCTTAAGAGATTGACTTGGATATCCACCTCATTGATAAGATACTTCTTGTTTATGTGTGTGCTAGTGTGTTTCGTAGACATACCTTAACATATATAACCTGCCAATCTAGGGTATGATCTTTAACTATATACTATTTTTTAGTCACACAAGACTTTATGTTCTGACCCCTCTACTTAACATATCCAATAGGTCAATAGGTGGGGTAGATTCAATGGACGAAGCAATGATGGAGACTGAAGAGGACGATGGAGATATTATGTTATTATTAGTTATCATTGCTGTATTGCTTATTGAAACTCTAAAGGATGAATTTTAAATGATGTAACTATTGAATAATTGTATTTTGACAATCTTGTTTGAATTCTGTGGCTTTTTTAAGAAACGGTACGTCTTATTTTGAGTATTATATTTTCTATTTCCGTTGTGTGAGATTCCATAACGCTATGTCTATTGGTTATCCTATGAAAATGCATTTCCTTACAGGAATCAACGACCCGTTTAGAGTGGCTCTATGTTTCGATGAGCCTTTTCTGAGTCGAAATTTAGTCCCACTCCAGACGGGTTGTTACATTAACGACCCTGCCTTACACATAAAATCGCAAAACTGACAATGGTAGATCAAAATAAAAATAACCCAAGGTGACGCGCTCAACGAACTAAAATCAATCACTAAATATAGATAATGACAATAACAAACCAACCAGGCTCAACCTAACACTGGACCAAATAAAACAACATTACTCACCAGCACATTGAACTAAACACCAACACGTTGACACAGTCGACCCACAACTAATACCATGGCATGCCTTTCGATGGGAAACGCTGTACTTATAGGCAAGGTCTGGTGTAAGAGATCTGAACAAGCAAGGAGGAAAGTGAGGTATATAGGCAAAGGATAATTGAAGAAAAAGACGACGAGTTGGAAAGTAATATATGGAGAAGGAAACCACGTAGCTAGAATCCACAATGACGAAAACAACATTAGAAAAGATAGATCGAAGAGAAAGGACGGAGACAAGGAAAAAAAGGCGAATTGAGAACGAAAGATGTCAAAGGAAATGAAGAGAGAGGCGACGGGGAGTACTCTGTCATCACTGGAGATAAAAGCCCGGAGAAAGTCAACTTATTGTATTTTTATTTTTTTTAAAATTACATGCTTATTCATTTATTTTTACAAATTATTAATACATATTATTTATTAAAAATAAATGATTATACGTTGAATTATATAAGAATTGAATTATAAATCACAAATTAAATAACATGCTCAGTACAATGCTTAAATGCTTTTTTTGTAACTGCAAATGCGTTGCATGCCTAATTCTTCGTTCAATAGTCCGCTCAACACCCCACTTACGTTCGTCACAGATGCACCCTTAACTATTAACATTTATATTTTGATAACTGTTAACATTCATACTTATTGCTTCTTTAAAAATTAGATCAATAGCTAGAAAATTAATTTAAGAATTTATCATTGGAAACTTGAGAATTAAAGATTTTAATTTAGAAATCACTAATTAATAATTTTAATTTAGAATTTACCACATAATAATGCATAATTACCATTATAAAGAAAGAACAGTTATATATCGTAAGTAAGTTACTATTTATATGGAATTGATAAGTATTACCTACCAAGAGTTATTCAAAGCTCTATGCAGTTAATTTCTCGTTGACACTCCATTAAATGTTTAGTGCACTTTTACCATGAGCGTCATGGTTTATTAATTTTATTAATTAAGGTTTTAAAAAATTAAATGTATATTCATTGGTGTAAAAAAAGACAAGGAGAACCAATTGTCACTTGTAGACTCTAAGAAAGTATGCGCTGAATTCACAATGTGTACCTCAGACAGTTCACATGAATATGTGTTGTTGAGTTTTGAACCATTAGCCTCTAGTGTTAGCACTACATATCCAACCAAATGCACAACCCGTGGTGCTTCATTAATGAATGCATATGACTATCGATACGTATTATCTTATATCGAAGATTGTTTGGATATTATGAATCTTTCGTATACGTCGTTAATTGCTGATTGTTTAAGATTGATTATCGTATTATTATATGTTTAATTAAAATTAATCATGATTTTAAAATTTGAATATAATTAATTATTTAATTTGAGTGAAATATCATGATAATGTAAAAACCGAATAGGTAAATGAAAAATAGGGTAACCTATGGGGTTTGTAATATTTCTAAATATGATAATGTTACTTTCTATGAATTTCTCGAGATATTCTTAAATACCAACGAAATTTATTTTGAATTGTATTTAGAATGTTTGATACTATTTTATAAAATAAAGTGATAGTCATAAATGATGACATGGTTTCATGAAAAGTACGTTGTTTAGAGCGAGTGACCATATAATTGTCTTTTCAGTGTTTATTAGAAACAACAACAACAATAATTATTATCATTATTTTTACTATATGAGTAACAAAAATAAAATATATTTTCAAAATAAGAATGGTAGTAGTAAATATACAATTCCAAATATGGTTTGAACAATATTATTGCTATTTCAGGGTAAATGGCACTAAAATGAGCTTTGAAGTTTAATATGGAATATTTGCACTTTTGGGAGAAATAGTAATAAACTAATTTTAGAAAGTACCGTAGAGATTTCAATATATATTATTATTTTGTTGTAAAATAATAATATCATTGATTTGAAAAGTAATCAGGTATGAATTGCTACTTTTGATGGAAAGTGTGATATACTAGGGATATGAAATAAGGCGGCTCTGCTACATTCCAAAAATGTGATCATGATAAATTTGGAAAAAATATATTTTATTAATTTTAAAACAATTGAATTTTCTAAATTAAGACTATCATAAGCGCATGATGTAAAATTATAGTGTGTATGCGAGTACGAGTTGATCCCACAAGAAAGCAAATTTTTTAACATGACTCAATCAGATTATTCCAGAAGTTTAAAAACGTCAACTGAAAATGATAGAAAATAGAATTAAAGTAATAAGATTGAAAGACATTTTATAGGTAAATCCACTCTTGTATTCAAATAAATTAACGTATAATAAATTTCAATTATGCTAGGGCGCCCGAATCAAAAACGGGCAAAATATGAGGGCTGACGTGAAAAATGAAGATATGGTCTGAAAATTGGTACGGATCTTTTCTTTCTTCTCAAACAGTTTTTTCTGCCGTCATATTCTTTCGCTCCTTCATCAAATTCTTTCGCTCCTTCATTATTCCTCTGCATCTTCATTATTCCTCTGCATAATTGTATCTTCTCAAATAGTTTTTTCGCTCCCTTCGACCTTGTACTGTCTTCTCCCTTGGACCTTGTATTGTGCTACTTTTTCACTGTCTTCTTCCCTGAAATTTGCAGGCTGCAATCCAAAATCACTATATTTTGGAACAATTAATCAGTTTCCTTCAAATTCAGACAAGGAGCTTGAGAACATGCTGTTTTCGTAGTTAAATCCACAGGTGTTAGACTGGGGCACAGAGCTCAGATTTGTGGCACTAAGAAAATTATTATCGGACCCAAACTTCGTTGCCTGGTCATTAAACAATGGATGATGCGTGAATTTCGACTGCTCCATTGTACTCGGCCCGATAGGTTTAGGTTTAACTACTGAAGAAGAATTCAACTTGTTTTTCACCATCGTTGATATATCGTCTGATCCCTGAATATCAGGTATAACTGCCGGTTTCCAGAATCCAACTTGTCTCTCTGTTTGAAATCTTAGCTCTTCTGTGTAGAAAGACATTCTTTGACCCTGTGCTATGAAAAATGATTCGTCGAAGAAATAACTTCAAAATCTGCGTCGTGCGCGATCGTCCAAACATATCATCTCCTGCATTGCAAGCCACATCGCGAAGATAAGCAGGAACACTGTCTTCTCCCCTGGAAGCCTAATTATATTGTCTTATCCTATAATTCTATTCAAATGAAAACAAATATTTTCATTCAACTTAAAAAGCAGTTTGGTTAATTAGCAACTGCAGCTGTGAAACCAGTGAAGCTTGTAATGTACGTACTACTTATTTTCCTATTTTCTATGGGTTTTTGTAGTGCAGACGCATCAATACTTGTTAAAAAAACAAAAACAAAATGGACCCAAGAAACATGAAAGAAAGAAAGGGAACCTGACAACAAACAGAAGAATGTCCACATTTTAGTAATTATTCAAGAAGAAAGATAAACACAAAAACTTTTTCTTTGTTCCAGCAATATGGTTTGCCTGTCATCACAAATATGAATTATGCATCGGTTTAGAGCTCTTCACGGAACATTATCTTACTACTTACTCAAGTAACTGACCAATGCATAATGTTACATTAACATGGCAGTTTTTTAAACAGCGAACTTTTAGCTTACAGTATGAAAACTAAATGCATAAGAGACCATGGTTTCAAACAGTGAACTTTTAGCTTACAGTATGAAAGACCATGGTTTCAAACGTGTTAAATGCATAAAAGTTCAACGTGATAAATGCATAAAAGACCATGGTTTCAAACAGTGAACTTGTAGCTTACAGTATGAAAACTAAATGCACGAGTCCACGACCAATGCATAATGTTACATTAACACGGCAGTTTTTTAAGCCACCACCACCATCTAAATTCTAGACTTTGTCTACTTGTATTAATTTCAAACAAATTTATAGATAAATATACTTCTTTACCTTCATTTCAACAACCAAAGATAAATCAAAAAATTAGTTATACATGAATGATGAAATCTGCATGATAAGTTTGAGTGCTCCAGGGAATCCAATTCTAGAGTTGGGATTTGCATAATACAAAAACAGTAAAGGCAATAAAAAAGATTATATAATGCAAAAGACACACGATTCACATGTTGTTTGTAATGTCATCCAATGGATATACTTTTTCCGTAGTGAATTTCAGCATCTCATTTTGTTAATCATTCCAACAGTTCATTGATTCATCATCTTTTTGGGTAAATGGGCAAGCGTGTGCACAAATTATTTATATGAGGAGGGTTATAGGACATCTTTGTTTTGTAGTGTTCTATTTCTTTTTCTTGCCCTTGCCTGGGGCAACCCCTTTTCTCACTTTTCTGGAGCTAGCAATCCAAACTCATCAACTGCCATCAGCAAAATCACTCCCTACATATTGTTATGCTGTTCATATTGTGAAGGATAATTCTCCTTGTCAAAAATCCAATGCATTAAATCCAGCTATGCAGCCCTCCAATGGACAAAGTTTGTCAAGTGCTTCATGTGTATGCACAAGACAAACATGGTACAGATATCAAAAAATGCTCCAGTGCTTTTACATGTAATCAACTTTTGTGCAGCATGGTATGGATATCAACAAAAATAACAACTCAACATTACAAATCATCAGATCAAACATAAAAACAACTATGAAAATCAAATCTATCAGTGTAACAAACTTACAACAGTTCCAAATATTTGCTTATATTTTTATGAAACCTTATAACAGAGGTAACAAACACCCATACACATATTTTGGAGGAAAGCTGATTATCAAAGCCGAATTCACTAATTCCACCATTTCAGCTTCATCTGTGTACTTCATCAGGTCGTGGAAGGATACGGAACATTAGCTCAATCAAGTTCTCCATTGCATTCTTCGACCTGCACATAGCATCGATTAAGTCAAATCAATTTTCAGCATCTCAATATTGTGAAAATAACATATTTAAAAAATAAAAGTATACACAGAATAGGCTCACCATTTGCTGGCCTGGTCCTGTTACGTAATTCTGAATGGTGTCGTGAGTTGTTTGCTGTGTTTGATGAGGAAACAAAGGTGCTAACATAGACGAGGTGAATATATAAGGATTACTGCTTCCCGAATAATGAGGTTCCTGATAAATAAAATGAAATATGTGAAATATAAATAAACATGTGCAACATTAAAATGTATAGTGAAATTTTACCATGACATTATGTTGACCATACAAGCATTGCATGTGTTTCCCATATCCCATCATAGAATTCATGTATGTCTGCAGTATAATATAGATTCAAACATTGCTGTCAATTTTATCATTAAGAAAAACAAAAAGGCTAAAACAGCTAGATATGCTAAAACTGTACCTTCTGTGCATACGGTGAAACAAGAACGTTTTGCGATAAATTTTCATTCCCAACCTCAATATCCTGATTTGACGATACTCCTAGCTGCAGAAAAGAGTGGTTGTTGTCATTTCACACATTATCATAGTATCTTAATTTATCATTCTCCCTGTTTTTGGCTAGTTTTGGTTTCTTCGAAATTGAAATTGAATCGTCAAAATTAGAATCCTCCTGTTTCAGTCAACAAAACAAATGTCAACATTTAGCAGTAAAAAATTAAGATAACTGAACGTATACACAAGAATAATAACCACAACTCTGCAAATGTATAAAGTACACAAATTTCGATGTTCACCCTGCAACGACATCTGCATTATTCAAACAATAAATTTTGTGCTTATACCTGTCTATCCTTACTCGTTGGAGTTCGCCTTCTACTTTTTTTGGAATTTTTCTCGAGAGACGATTTTAATCTATTTACGCGAGTGCGGCCTTTCCTTCTATTTTGCACAGGATCTTGCATCTTCAAACAGGTCTTGCTTGTACTATGATTTTCTTTATTGCTTGCATGTTCTGGGGCCTTTGGAGGTGCATTGTATTTGATTGCGTACAACTCTTTCTTATTATTTTCTAACCACTCCATAATAACATTGAAACGGCTCTCATCCTCTGTTGCTAAATGTGCTACTTTAGAGAATTCATTACACATCTTCTTGTATCGTACTAATTCGGAAGTAACTTCTTCATCTCCATGATTGAGTCGGATTCTTGAATGAGATCTCAACTTGTCTTTTCTCCATCTATCCAATATATATTTTTCTGGAACTGTTTTCACATTATTTTTAATCAACACGAGCAGTGTATGTCGACACAGAATCCCTACAAACTCGAACTTACAACAGTTACAATTAACTTCACAAGCCTCTTTTTGTAATAAAACCTTATATTGCATTATTTTCCTATGATTTTCGAAAGCCACGTCTTCGTGCACGTCAAATTCTCTTCCCACGCTAGTCTCCCTACTATCATATATATCACAATACATCTTGGCTACTAACTCTTTCTGAAATTCTTTAAATTTTTTGAGTGTGTAAACACTTTGAAATTGTTTTTCTATATCGTACGTAGTTGCACAACGAATGCTCTGTGAAAACGATTTGAAATCTGCTTAACTTTCCTTCTCGATTTTTGCTTTCAATGCATAATTGTATTGCTCCACAAATTGCTTTAAACTGGTTTTGGCATTAACATATCCATCAAAAAAGGCATTCATACTTTCACTTCTTTGAGTGGTGGACATCCCGGCCCAAAAATTCATTTTCACTAAACATGGCACCCAATGATGTCTTTCTTTATATATTTCTAATAACCAAGTGTTCTCATGCAATGCAAATTTGTCTAACATTATTTTCCAACTATCTTCAAACTCCTCCAACTCTTGTGTATCATAAACAATTCTTTGTAAGCTACTTTTGATTAACTCATAATCGCCGTGACTTCCAAATTTTTCGGGCACCTTCTTCATTATATGCCATAAACATAGTCGATGTTTAGTATTAGGGAAAACTATGTTTATTGCCTTTTTCATTGCCTGGTCTTGGTCAGTAATTATTCCTTGAGGAGCTAAGTTAGACATACAAGCAAGCCAGGTCTTAAAAAGCCATACAAAAGTGTTTGTTGTCTCACTTGAAATCAGTCCACAACCAAACAAAATTGACTGGCCATGATGGTTTACTCCAACAAATGGAGCAAACGGCATATCGTATTTATTCGTCAAGTACGTTGTGTCAAAAGTAACAACATCACCAAACTCTTAATAAGCCTCTCTACTTCTGCCATCAGCCCAAAAAACGTTTTTTAGCCGTCCATCGTCATCTAAATCCATACTGAAAAAAAAATCTGAATTATGTGCTTGCATTTTCAAAAAATATTTTTGAATTGCAACGGCATCCCCTTCTCCAAGGCGCAATTTTCTCGCCTTATCAAGATAGTTTCTACAGTCCTTCTCAATGAACGTTAAGTTCTCATGGCCACCTCCTTCTACTACTAACGCATTAAAACTTTTTTTAGGACCAATTCCTGCAATATCACAAACTTCGAGTTGTCTTTTGACATGATCATCAATGTTTCTATAGCATTGAAAGAATCGAGCTTTTGTAGGGCTCAAGTCATGGTTGTGATCAAAAAAAATCTTATTAATGCGCCATTTTCCATCTTCACCTAAACTGGAAGTGAGCTTTACGCGGCAACCTATATTATTTGTTGGTTGTGGCGTCAGTGGATTTCCAACTGCATAATCAAGATCCATACTATCTGGTTTCCTGCATCGACTACAAGCAAATGTCACATACTTCACTTTTCCGTTTTAATCTCTCCTGCTTGAACGTCGTCTCACTGCAAATCCCATTTGCTTTCCGTAATCCTTAAAGCATTGAAATACTTGTTCAGCGATATCAAATTTCGAACCGATTTTGGGTGCAGTAACTTCTTTTTCAAATACAATTGCATTTTCATTCACCGTCTCAACACTAACCAATTTTTCTGATACTTCGTCGATTTCATTAGCTTTTGCGCATGTAGCAAATTCTTTGTGTAAAAATTTTGTACCTAAATGGTTAACTGAGTCCGCATCTAATTCTGCAAATGAAGATACACCATTAACCACCAAGTGACAAAATATATATTGATGTAATTAAGCGCAAAACACTGAATAAATCAAAATGAAATAATTATACAGTTGACGCACTCATTGTAACAACTGACATGATAATGTAATGAATTTGTCTACAATTCTAGACCGTTCTACAAGTTAATGACATTAAATATAATTAGAATTAGGGATTGAGGCAATTTATTGGTCTCGTTGACAACATAACCCAACTTCCGATAAACAAAAATTTGATTCGGGCGCTCTAGCATAATTGTATCTGAAATTCAATCGTATAAGAAAATCATAAACAAAAATGTTGATGTTGCATGTTGAACAGTTAATGGTGGATGCATCTTCAATTCCTCAAGTTAAAAAAAAAAAAAAAAAAACGAAAGATGAGGTAAGATATCTTACCGTTCATAAAATGAGTTGCTGGCATTTTGTCCATTATTTGAAGATGAAGGAGTGAAAGAATCTGCCGTCAAGGAGCGAAAGAATTTGATGAAGAAGCGAAAGAATATGACGGCAGAAAAAACTGTTTGAGAAGAAAGAAAAGATCCGTACCAATTTTCAGACCATATCTTCATTTGCCACGTTAGCCCTCATATTTTGCCCGTTTTTGATTCGGGCGCTCTAGCATAATTGAATAAATTTTTAATCTCTATTTTTTTAGCATAAGGGAATTAATTGATATACTTATTTTAAGTATGGAATATTTGTGATATGATGTAAAGCAACATAAACAACTAAAATTTAATGCATTAACCAAACCCATTTTTTAACTCTAACGAAAATGAAGCAAAAGTTAGAAGCAAAATTTATTTAAAGCATGTTCAAATTATGATATTTGATATAGTAACATAGAACATCTAATTTTAATTCTACCATTAACTTCAATTTCAAAATCAAAATCAAATTGTTAGATGTATATGTAACATGTGTTTATATTTTCTTAAGTATAGCCTATTTGTTTCCAAACAACATAAGTTATCAAATTTATTAATAAACACAAACATTTACGACTTCAAAATTTATGTTAATTAAGCTCAAAAGTAAAAGATTATAGATGAAATCATCATGTTGATTTTATATGGTTCATGAGATTTTCATTACTTCTAAATTAAAGAAGGTTTAGCCTCTAGTGGTTGAATTCATATCACAAAAAGTGGATCTAAACTTTAAAAGAAAATTGCAAACTAAAAGAAAAGCGAGCTACCTAATTGCACAAAAGTGAATCTAAATTAATTTGCAGTGAGTAGAATTAATGTACATGCATGAAATAAAAGCAAAGCATAAAAGAAAATAAAATAAAAGATAGGGCTAATAAAACATAAAATATAAGAGAACTTCCTACCTATAATTGTGTTCTACAACCACATATGCATTTCTTTTTACATGAAACACAAGAGGGTATTTAAAAAAGTCTAAAATCATAATTTATTGTTAGAGCGCTATGAAAAATGCATTTTACTTTGTACGACATACATTCACTACTTCAGATCATAATTTATCGTAGTATGTCCCCTTTGTCATCCATCAGTTCAACTCCATCACCCCTCACATCAACCTACAAATGCACTTCAATAAGCACCTTTACCCTCTATAAACATCATCTACCCACCTAAACCATCGCGCCATTCTACGACATCCATTCCTCGTTTCCAACCGCACTTAAGTAAAATTCAACCACAAACCCACATCATCGAATAACTTGTTGTTCTTCAGCTATAACTCATTCTCCTTACCACAATGACTAGTAATAGCTTGTGTCTTATGTGTGATCATTGTTGCACTTTTCAAGCATATGAACAGTCTGTTACTAGTCCTACTGGACATATCTGCAATAAATTTAACAAAAAAAACTACTAAATTATAAAAAATTCATTAAAGCAATGGCGGGAATTAAAATCTCATTGCAGCAGGGAGCCCGGATCTTGCATCCCCTTCTTCTTTTTAGATGGAAAAGGATATGTATTAATGTTAACAGAGTGGAGATCCTGTTCTTGCCATAAAAGATGAGATGATACAATATTAACGTCACTAGGAATCCACAATTTACCTCTCCAAATTAAACATGATAAGATCTGCTACTTAATTTTCACTACTTTTAAATCTCTCTATGATCATGTGTCTCATCTGGACTAAAGAAAGTAGCATATCAACCAAAGATAAGCTAGTGAAATTTGCATTCATTCAAAGCCACGGCGTGTGCCATCTGGAATAAGGTTTACCTCAAAAATCTTCCTGCGATAAATAAGCAAAAATGGGAATGCGTAAGCATTAATTAAACGCCACTCAGGCGAGCCCAATCAACAAACTGCATCCCACTCAGGCGAGTCCTTTTATACCTTCAATCAAAACAACAAATTATATTTTACTAAATGGTTCAAAATCATCAAAATAATCGGGAAAAAAGAGAGGAAAAGGGATGACCCAAACTCCATCTTTCCAAAATTGAGGCGAGAAGATTCAATAAGCTTCTTCATCGTCGTGTATTGGAAGTCTTGAGGAAACAAGGTATGAGATGGGAGCACAAGATTTAGAAGGAAATGATGGGGTCAATACGTATGAAACCCTAACAGTGCTGGCAACAACTCCGATTGATACCAAGATCTAGGAATCTAAAGAAAGAGGAGGAATGAGCTAAACATAAGCAAGTAACGACACAAGAGATGGATTTGGTGCCTAAATCCAATGAATTTTGGGCTACTTGTGGTCTGGAATTTGGAGGTGAGGGAGGGAAATTGATTCACCGATTTAGGCAGATCAATGATTGAGAGTTCAAGACTATAAGGGTTTCTATGTAATCAGGATATAGGCGGCGAAAGGCGGGGAATGAAAAGTAGAAGCGGGAATTGAAAATTAAAGGTGTGGGAGTTTGATTTGTAGTTGGGATTGCTTAATGTTACACTTGAACAAAAGAGGGAACTAACAAAATATTATTATAAGTTATTAGTGATTAATTATTAATTATGAATAATTTACAAATAACCATTTGTTATAGTAAATTATTAATTATTAATAGCATTCTATTACAACGAGCGACTATTGCAGAAAACATTATTTAAATTTTTTTTACAGTTATTTGGGTAGACATTGTAGACACTATTACTTTTACAATGATGTTATAAATAATATAATATTATTAATAATAACTAATTATTAAATATAATATTATTAATGATTAATGATTATATATTAATAAATAATATAATATTATTAATGATTAGTAATTAGTAATTTAATATTATAGTTAATAATTAGTAATATAGGATTAATGATTAACTATTAAATAATAAAACATAATCGGTACTAATTTTACGGTCAAAGCCTTTATATATATATATATACAAACTTGAAATGCTTTCATATTATTATTATAAATAAAAAAAGAATTTTAATGATTAAAAACAAAATTTGAACATTTGTTCAAAACTAAATATTCAAAAACAAGCCGGCGAAATTCCAAGTTATTACATTGAATTTAACAATTATGTAATCTTTAATAATCTATTGATTTTTATTACTATTGAATACTATATATCAATGTAAATATTAGTCATAATACAAAATTATTTTGTAATAAAATAGACATTTATTACAACGGACATTTTGTGACACTTGCAAAATGAACATCTATTACAACGGGCCAGAAATTACAGTTGTAATAGCACTCTATTACAACGTGCAGTTTTACCGGTTGTAAATAGAGCGTTGTAAAGGAAACCTATTACAACTGCCCAGAAACGACCATTGTAATAGCATTTCATTACAACGTGCAGTCTACGTCCATTGTAAAAGGGTACTGTACAAACATCTATTACAACGGTTCATAAAGTGACCGTTGTAATAACTTTCTATTACAACGGGAAACCAATGCCCACTGTAAAATGGACGTTGTAATAGGGTGTTTTTGTTGTAGTGATAACATGTCATATCATCAGCATACCCTTACATCACCTTATCTACACTATTCCATATGTTACTCCTCCCTCCACCATGCTTCTGTGTCATCTTATACCCTTGCCATGCTTTCGTAAGTATGGCATTTGGTGGTGAGTTTTATTTTATTTTGGGTTGTTCTATGTGCTTGTTTTTACAAAGAGCATGCTTAGTTCTAATTCTACAAACATAAAAGAGTAGCTCAACACTTATTAGTATATGTTTGTGTATGTCACTGTATGATTTACAATGTTGTAGAACTTATACTTGTCAAACCATTGATAATCTGAAATTCGATTATCAGTCTTATTTTCATTTTTCAGTTGAACTATATTTATCTAGGTAAACAAGAGTTAAAAATGTTTTTTCTTGTCATTCTTATGGTGGTTATTAAGTAATAAGACCATATTAAACCATAAACAAACATTAATATTATTTCGATAAAGTGATATCAAACTTTCTTATATTTTCAAATCGAGTGTATGACTTTTTTGAACTTCTTATCTATAACTAGTTATCTTAGTATAACTTATTTTAATCCTTATGTAATAATTATTTACTTAATATCAAATCATAAATTCTCATGAATGTATTATTATATGAAATGTTTTGATTAATGATGTCAATGCTACATTTAATTCTTCAAATTAAGTCATATTCTTGTTTCATTATTAAAATGAGTGTATGTATCTAAAGTCATGCACTATTCTTATGGTTAACAAATGGCTTTACTAATAAAATGCTTCCGACTATTTTATCGATGTTTCCCTAGAGGAATATGTTCATAATATTTATCTGTCAAAAGAAATTAGGATTTTGAACAATTTAAATGATTTAGTTAAAGTGATTAAATTCTAAGTTGTTACATTCTCGGTATAAGATTCTATCTCTTTTAATTCTGATGGGATTTTATTTATGTAATATAATTAAATTATGTTATATCTTAATTTTTTCTTACTCCAAAATTTTATTTAAAGCTTTTAAGATTAAGTAATATTAAATTATAAAATATTTTAAGTTTATTATTCAAGTATATAATATTTTGGAAATATTTTAGAGGCAAAATATAAAATATAGCATTATTTTATAAATATAATTACAAATTAATAATTGGATTTTAAGAGATTTTAGTTAAAAAAGGTTAAATGATTTTGAAAATTTTCAAATGCCTTTTAGTAAATAAAACACTTATCATTAAATTTAATTTAATTTAATTTAAGCATTTATTAGCAATTTGAGGAAAATTATATCCTTTAAAATATAAAATTAATTAAAAAACTCTCTTATTTTATTTGCTGTGGATTTAAGATTTTTGTTGGGATTTCATGATTTCTTATGAAATATTTTTGTTTTAAATTTCAATTGAATTTCGTTATTTTCTACGAAATAAAGATTTTTAATAAAAAGTTAAATTAATGGATTGGTATGGGACTTTTGCTATAACTTAGTTGCTTATTATTATAACTTGTTTAGTAGAGTTCAAGTGGAAATTATTAGCTTTAGTAACCACACAAATATCACTTTATGGAATGTGATAGTTTAATTCTTATGATTATGTGAGTGATAGGAATTAGCATTTAGAGTTGTATTATCTTAGGGTGTTCAAATTTTATTTTAAGCCAATAGATCCTTAAGAGAAGATGACTTATTCTTCATCAACTTGAGAGTTGACATCATTCTTATATATTGGTAGGCCGACTGATTTTCTAAGTTAGGTTTATTTTAGTGTAATGCAGCTGCCGTGTTGTTGTTTTGGACAGGTGTTACGTAATGGCGCTATCAGTTTATTTTGGTACACAATTAGAAAATTTTTACTTACTTCTTGCCATTTAGTAGATTCGCATAATTAGTCTAGTCCACATCGTTAGACCATTCATGTAGGTTGTCTACTTAATGCTATTAGACTAATACACTATGTGGTAGGGTCTACTCCATGTTATTTGACTCCATGATTCTGTATTAAACTGATTGTTAACTACCATTATTATTTCACTAGTAATATTTTCTTATGGATATTCTAAGATGCATTTTTTTTGGATTTGTAAAATCTTGAGTGGTCATCACCACATTACAAGAAATATTGTCAATAGCGACACCTAAATACCGATGAAGAAAAAACATTGGAAATCACAAGGCAACACTGACGAAATAGTGATGATTAATACCTCCATAAAAAGTAAAAAAAAAACATCGTGAAATCTGTCCTCATATTTATTAAATGAGAACCGTTGCATCATCTGAAAAATTACACAATGGACATGGATAAAGATACGAATGGTTGATATGTAGGGGCTAAAAACATTTTTGGACTTTACTCCATGTTGGAAGTAGCCTGTTACAGTCGGTCGATTAAGTAATTCTGTTTTCACTCACAATACCTTTCTATATCTCGATTCCCTTTTCTCTTTGATTCTAGAGCTACAAAAACCCTAGAATCTTCCAATATATCACACAAAACTTCAATCTACACATGAATGCATGAATTTTCCTATGAATTTGGTTTAGGAAATCTCAAAAATAGAAGAGGAATTGAGTTGGAGCAGATGGAGAAGATGAAGAGGAGGCTTACCCAAGCTTCTATACTTAATTTCCTCAATAATTGAAGTTCCAGGATCAAGCTAGGGCTTAGGGAATTTCTATTTCCCCTTCTTTTCCCCATTTCTATTCTTTTGTTTTTTGAAGAGAGGAAGTGAATGAAGGAGGTAGGGCTAATGGGGAACTTAAGTGAGTGGGTTAGGTTGGCTAACCAAGCCCAAACCTAGGTGCCAAATCTCTGAAGCTCGGAATATATCGAAGTTTATACTTTTCGAACACGTAAACGACATTTTGAACTTAGTGGAAGTGGTTTCGAGTCCAAATTTGTCCATATATAAAAAGTGATATTTTGGTTATACATCGAGTGAAAGAAACCAAATTTCGCCAACTCCAAAGGTATCGATGTTTATAGTTTTAAAAATCACAAACGACATTCTGAACCCAATGAAAGTGGTTTTGTCGAAAACGGAAGTCATTTGCAAAATGCCTATTTTTAAGGGATATAATATATATATATATATATAATCCATAGCGATTATTCTAAATTTTAATTTAGACATAACTTACTATTTATAAAGTGAAATCTCAGTTTCTTACATTTGCTTGAAAAGTACAATTCAAAATATTCCAACGTTCTTGTTTCATCAAATTCCGATCTATATTGAATTCTATATATTCCTTCAAAGTTTAAAATCGAACTTTCAAACTACCGCACCATTACTAGTTCGTTTTAATTAAAGTTTAGGTTCACACATTCCAACTTCGATTTAAATAAATTTTAAATCATTTATTCTCAAAATAAATCATCTTTAATACTTAAAATCCATTAAAAATAAATTTTAAATTGGTTTCAAAATTTCGTATTGTTACACTTTCCACCACTTAAAATCTTTTCGTCCCCGAAAAGGAAGAAAGAACTAAAGGTCATTTACTTAACCAACTCAACCTTTGCTTGACTAAAGTTCTTCAACTTTTCAGTTTCTAAGAACTTTTATATAATCAAAAATCATATTTCAATGCGAATCACAACATCAACCCTAACTAAGTTTTGGTTCTCACACCTGTCAATTGGAATCATATAGACATTCCACTTTCGAAAATCGAACATAAATATTAATGATGCAACTGCTATCATCAAAATCATCTCTGGGCGACTAGAGTGTGATTCTATATCTATCCAGTATATTCGACACTTCGAATATACGTTCATGACGCGTATATGTAAAATCTTCATATACTTGATAGTCCAAAATCAATATCAAATATAATATTTAAATCTTTATAATAAGATATAATTCTCAAAACAAAACTCATTTTTAGAAATAGCACTCTTCAAACTCATTCTAGGGTATTGATAACTCTATCTCTAATGAGTTATTCTTATAGGATATTACTAATCCTATTTCTGATGAGTTATTTCGTTCGATTCAAATATGTCTTGTTCTCGAGCTTTGTAAACCAAAGTTCTGATACTAAGCTGTCATGCCCCGAATTCGCCCGGCCTCCGAGAAGACGGAAGAACGCAGATTGTGTTAAGAACATGAGGCATCATAACACAATCGCAAGAATATTTCATTGCTATTACAATATTTTACATCAGAGCACAAGATATCAGAGTATGAAATAAATAAGGGTGCGTTTTCTATAGGTCCACATTAACTTTTAAATTAGGCTTACATCCAGTCATAAACTTATTGTAAATTCAGTCACTATTTTTCAAAAAATCAAAAAAAAAAACAATATAAAAATCACGTAAATTCGTAATTAATCAAAACAATTAATCATGAAAAATCCAGATAAAAAAAACATAAAAAACAACGTCAAAATCAAAAATTACAAAAAAACAATGAAATGCAGTAAAATGCATAAAAAGATGCATATAATTCAATTAGTTGCATACACGTATGCATCTATTTTAATTCTGCGTCAAAACTGCAGTATAAACACATACATGTATGGACATATTGTAAATACATACAACTTTTCATGCATTTATGTAACAACCCGGAAAATCTGGGCCAGTTTAAAATTTTTATTTTGGCAATTTTAGCGAATTTTGAATATTTAAAATGAATTATTTTAAATAATATCGACGAGAAACTTATTTTGAATAGAATTCGAATGTATATATTTATACGCGTCGTCCTTAGAATATAAATAATTATATATAATTATAAAAGGAATTGAAAATGGCGCGGTAGTTCGATAATTCGATTTCAAACTTCAATTGAATGTACCGGGTGCAAAACAATCCGGATTTTAGTGAAACCAAAAATAATGGAATCTAATAGTGAATATCTTTCCAACGAATCCGAAAAATCGAAATTTCATATCAGGAATCAAAAGATATGTCCTGTTGGAAATTCTGAATAGTCGCTATGGAATTCAGGCCCTTAAAAATAGCCATTTTGCAAATGACCTCGGATTTCGACGAAACCAGTTTTGTTGGGTCCGTGATGTCAAGTTATTGCTAGGTTTCAAATTTCATAATTTTCCGAATCAATATGTGAGCGTGGCAAAGGAAAACGCGATTGACCATTTTCAGTTGATTTTAATCGACTGGAAATTGGCCATTTTTCAAACGGCCTCAGAATTCGACGAAACTAGTTTTGTTAGGACCGTATCGTTAATACGAAGCTAGAAAATATTTTTCTGGAATTTTTCTAGTTAGTATGTGACCCCGGTAATTTGAAATGTACGTTTAAAATTCAATATAGTGATTTAAATGTTAATTCAACGGAAACTGATGGTAACAGCCGAATCAACGTGCGATACATATCCCATTGTGTTCGGAATGGGGGTAAAACGCTATGGGCGACAGGCGGTGGGCCTCGTTTCGGGGTCGTATGTAAAAGTCAACTTTTTGAAAATTAATTAAATAAAAAAAAATCTCTCTCCTTATATCCGCTCAGCCCCCCCCCCCGTTTAAATCAATTCGGGAAGAAAAAAAAAAAAAAAAAAAAAAAAACCTACGGATCTCGTTCTAAGCCGCCAGCCCCCCCCCCCCCCCTTCATCGTCGCCGTCGAGCCGCCAAGGGAGGTGCTTCCCCATCGCCTTGACCTCGCCGCAACCCCTCGAAGCAACCCCACCACCTCGACGCCTCCACATCGGACATCATCGCGACGCTCCCTGAACCCTTGCCGCCGACGAACAACACCATCGAGCCCCCCCCCCTTCGCATCCAACGGTGAGCTTTTAGTTATTTTAGTTTTATTTTTATTTTCGTTTTAAGAAAAACTGATTTCTGTTTTATATTTAAAGTTAAAAACTGATATTTGTTAAAGTTTTAAAAACTAATTTTTGTTTAAAGTTAAAAACTGATTTCTGTTTTATATTTAAAGTTAAAAACTGATATTTGTTAAAGTTTTAAAAACTAATTTTTGTTTAAAGTTAAAAACTGATTTCTGTTTTATATTTAAAGTTAAAAACTGATATTTGTTAAAGTTTTAAAAACTAATTTTTGTTTAAAGTTAAAAACTGATTTCTGTTTTATATTTAAAGTTAAAAACTGATATTTGTTAAAGTTTTAAAAACTAATTTTTGTTTAAAGTTAAAAACTGATTTCTGTTTTATATTTAAAGTTAAAAACTGATATTTGTTAAAGTTTTAAAAACTGATTTTAAAGGGATATTAAAACTGTTTTAAAGGGAATTTTAAAACTGATTTTAAAGGGATATTAAAACTGATTTAAAAGGAATTTTAAAACTGATTTTATTTTTAAAAGGTTTAAACTTTAAAATAGAAAAGGCGGAATTTTTATTGAATAGAAGTAATAAAAATATGATTTTTATATTTTTAAAGTATTAAAAATATAATCTTTATAGGATAGAGAATATAAAAATATCATCTTTGTATGTGTAGCGAAATAAAAATCTGATTTTTATTTTATATACGTTGAGATAAAGTGGTAAATTTTATAAAGGTGAAAACTTTATTTTTATAAAGGCGAAAACTTTATTTTTATATATTGAACTTCAGAATAAAAATAGAATTTTTATATATTGAACTTCAGAATAAAAATAGAATTTTTATATATTGAACTTCAGAATAAAAATAGAATTTTTATATATTGAACTTCAGAATAAAAATAGAATTTTTATATATTGAACTTCGATAGAAAAATATGATTTTTTAAATATTGAATAGCGAAGTAAAAATTCGATTTTTATGTATGTAGTGGCTACGGGCAACGAGGATGACGAAGATGCGAGAGCGATGAAGATTTCTATCAATGAAGTGCCGTGGAGCTAGGATAGCTATTTGTGAGAATTTCTCACCTTTCAATTTCATTTCTATTTATATATATATACTAGGATGCAGACGGTGCTTAGTAGCACCCGACACAATCGTCCACAGACCATGGACTTGTTTGTTTGGTTGCATAGATTAGTTATATGATTTGATTTGAATTTGGTTGTTTGGTGATTTTGATTGATGTGTGAATGGCGTGGGCCTTCACTAGACCGGGGATAAGGCTAGGCCTTGTCCCGTTTCTAGTATCGTGCCGTTATGCCGCCGAAATTTTCTAAAATATGTTAGAAAAATAAAAACATCATTTTATTTAAAGAATGAACTGAATAGAAATTCATATGTTGGAATAAAATGTTTTATCGTTAAAAATATAATTTTTAACGTGAATGTGAATAAATAAATATTCATTTACAAACCAGACGGTTTGTTTATGTACACCTGTTTGAAGGACATTGATTGGGTCGATAAATTTTACACATCGCCCAACTGCACAAATAAAATCTGTGTTTGATTGTTTGAAACCCCACACGGGTATTGGGATGAAATTTGAAGTTCACTCATCCTGATTGATTAAATATGTCGATCGATTGATTGACAGGCTGTTATGAGCGTTGAATATCTATATTTGATGCTTATACGGTGTAGTGCACTTTGGTTGATGATTGATTATTTATCGTTGCTATTATATACATGTGTTGTATGAAAATCCATATAATTAACTTTATATGGTAATTGATTGGGCCTCATTCCAATCGTGAAAATAAAGAATATTTTGATAATAACAAATATTTTGATAATAGGAAATATTTGAAATAGAATATTTGAAAATAGAAATATGTGAAGCCGTGATGATTAAATTGACGCCATTTTGACATGAACGATATTTATATCGATTTTAAAACGATTTCGAAATGAATTGAATTGAAAACGATTTCGAAATGAATTGAATTGAAAACGATTTCGAAATGAATTGAATTGAAAACGATTTCGAAATGAATTGAATTGAAAACGATTTCGAAATGAATTGAATTGAAAACGATTTCGAAATGAAATGAATTGAAAACGATTTCGAAATGAATTGAATTGAAAACGATTTCGAAATGAATTGAATTGAAAACGATTTCGAAATGAATTGAATTGAAAACGATTTCGAAATGAATTGAATTGAAAACGATTTCGAAATGAATTGAATTGAAAACGATTTCGAAATGAAATGAATTGAAAACGATTTCGAAATGAATTGAATCGAAAACGATTTCGAAAGGAAATGAATTGAAAACGATTTCGAAATGAAATGAATTGAAAACGATTTCGAAAGGAAATGAATTGAAAACGAATTCAAATTGAATTGAAAGCGAATTGAAATGAATTCAAATTGAATTGAAATTTGAATTGAATAGAAATGAATTTTAAAACGAATTTATAAAGAAGAATTCAATTTTGATTTGAATTGAAATGGAAGTTGAGATTGCTTTTGAAACGAATATTAAAACTATTTATATAATTCGTTTTAAATAGAAATCGACGAAGTATATATTATATATATTATATATATAATATAATAGCCTGAATAGAACGCGCCGCGCCGCGGCAGTTCGTGAATTTCGACCATTCATTTCAAACGGGCATTACGGGAGATCCGACCGTCGGATTCTCCTAAAACTGGAACCGTTGGGTTCGTATCGAAAAGAGCTTTCTAATGAATGTTAGAAATTTGAAATCTAACGGTTGGATTTGGAATTATGTCCAAATCAAATTTGAAAAAGGTCGCTGTAAGTGCAGTTCGATGGCCGTTGATGGAAATCGACTGTACGGGCCTTGATAAAATTATTAAAAATAATAATAATTTGTGTAAAATCATAAGAAATGATTTGTGAAGAATTGGGATGAAAAAACTCCATATTTGAAAAGATAAAAATAGATTTTTATCGAAATGAACTAGTTTTGAACTAGAAACATAATTCTATTTATTTTTAAATAAATAAATTGAATTTGAAATGGTTTTGAAAATAACCAGAATTTCCAATGATTGCATTGGAATGGATTTGAATCGAAATTGTCTTCGGAATATTTTGATGTTGGAATTCGTGATTATACGGATGTTGTTATGGAAATTTGAAAGATATATATTTATATCGTTGTTTCCAATACGACATTTGTTAATCGTAGAATTTGATATTGAATATAAGCCGATATATTTTCTATTCAGAACCTTGTATTGAATATCAAATGTGATTTGGGTTTGTTGTGAATGGTGTCTTCACTAACACTGTTCTTGAACCCAGTTGAGAAAAGATTAAATCTTTTTATTTAGATTTAATGAAGTGTACCAATTAAATAATATTTAATTGGAATTGAATTGATATTGATTTTTGGGTTTATCGTGGACAGTGTTTTAAATAACACTCGTTCTTTAACCCGATAATTAATGAACGTGATTTTGGGTTTATCGTGAACCGTGTTTTAAATGACACCGATTCTTTAACCCAGTTAACGATTAAAACTAAGTGGAGTTTTAATGAATCTTTAATTAGATTGAAATGGTCGAGAATGGAGTATCACCAGTTTTGCTCCAGGCGATAGTCAAATCTTTAATTAGATTTGAACGTGAAATGGTAATTGAATTTACCGATAACACCGTGGTGTTAGATATGAAGTATTACCAGTTTTACTTCATGGGATGAATAGGTTGGGATTGGGAAATTAAAACAAATGATTACTTCAGTAAGTTTCGTAAATCCCGACTAGTTGAATCGAAATTCAAAAGTAGATTAAAGAATAAATTCAAGGAATTTATCTTTGATAAAATTAATGGGAATCTTTCCCTATGAATGTGAAATTTAGAAACTAACTGTCGGTTAGCCAAGCAGAATGGTTTTCTGGATATTGATCTGATGTTGGTTTCGGCCTTCGGGGTTAATATTTGGGGAATTATTCTCTTGATTAATTTGCGGTTAGTGACTGATGAATTGGAATGAGGCGTATGTTGTGTTTGTGTAACACTTTTATAATATATACGCGAGTTATTCAGAAAGACCGGGTTTATCCCATTCTGAATAACTGATTCAACGTGGAGTCGAAGATGAAGACGGTGGTCGAAGACCGGAAGTCTTCACGTCGTTTGGATAATTACTGATAATCTTGATTGGGCTGTACACCCAAGAAGATGGAAACAGTTAGTGATCGTCCAGACGTACTTGGAGATCGATGGATATGCGGGGTACTAGGTGCCTCCGGTTTCGTTCAGACCCAGAACGGACTTGTAAATGGACTGTGTGTCTGACATTGGATTTTAGTCTGTGTGATTGATCTCTATTAAATATATATCTGTTTGGCGGCGGAGAATTTATTCTCTTGCTTAACGCCCTTCTCTGAGACGTACGAGCTCAGGGGTTATATATTGATGGATATCAAACGCATGGAGTGAATTGCCTGTGTGGCATGCCTAAGTGGCAATTGATCGAGGCTTCTGTTGAAAAGCAAAGTCTTGTGGTGATGATCAAAGCACGGCCTTTGTGGCGTAGCTTTGTGTAACGTTTACTTCGCGAGTTTCACACCCGGTATGAACCAAAAACGGGAGAGGACATCAGGGAGGACTTGCGTTTCTTTCTAGTTAGAAGTGGCGTCAGTGGTTTTACACGCCCTGACGAGTTTGACTTATGTGGTTGTTGCTGTTGCGAGGCGCCTCGGATTGATCGGTCGTTCTCGAACCGATGGAGTCATTTAGTTGGCTCGTTTACGCCCCAAAGGGCGGGGAAACGTATTGTTCAGGCACTATAATCCACATCGGTGGACCGGCCCTGACGATCCAAGGGGCAGTTGCGGCTGTTCCGGTGGCTCGGGCTAGAGAGTCACGAATCGGTTGAGGACTATCTTTTGCCTCGGTTCATAGAAGGAAATCCAATTTCCAAATACGTGACATTTGCGGTTTTATTTGTAGAACCTAGTATGGCGACATAGTGGGATGGGGCGCTCATGCCGCCTATGATTGATACTTATGATTTGAAGTTGTTTTATACACTATGCACTTATAGTAGTATCAAACGATTTGTTTTAAACGTACTAAGCATTCTTTGGCTGTTATAAGGGAAAACCCTATCCTCGGCTGCGTTGCATTGTGTGATGGGACCTGGGTCTTATAACAGCTTCATTTTTCTTTATTTAGCATTGCGCTGTTTGTTTTATGCACTGGTATTCTTGGGAGGAAACCCGTTCCGTGTTATACGGCGTGGTCCCTTGATTTACCTAACTTCAAAATAAAGATTAATAACTGTTTTTAGTTCTCACACCAGTCCCATGACTGACCTGGAGTTTATTGTTTTAACCTAAACTCTGGGTGCCCCTATTTTGACACGGGCAGCTAGTAGTTTTGGTTTTGCAGATTTATATTCACAGGATCCTGGTTTACAGCTGGAACGATATCCGGAAAGCTCTGTATCCGTATATCTCTTCTAGTTGTGTATTGTATTATTTTCCGCTGCTATGTATTTAAATGTAATTTAAATCTCTGATATTTCTGTGTAATACTTATTCATTTATACTCTGTATATTCTTGTAATCTGATGCATTGTTGTAATATACAGTGAAATGTTCTTTTATATGCGTTCTGTTGTGGCTTGTTCTCGAACTATCCGACGCTTTCCTTTACGGGGAAGTCACGGGTTTTCACAGTTGGTATCAGAGCTTTGGTTTACAGAGCTCGAGAACAAGGCACATTAGAACCATACGAAAGAATTCATCAGATATTGGATTAGTAATATCCAACGGGAATGACTCGTTAGAGATGGGATCAGTAGTATCCTAGAACGAGTGTGAAGAGTAAATTTTTAAAATGAAAACAAAATTTTGTTTTGAAAATTTAAATCAATTATTCGTAGTTGATTATTTATTTATATTGATTTGGACAATCCAGTATATATAGATTTTGCGTATACGTCTGATCCGCGTATATTCGAAGTTTTAATATACCGGGTAGATATAGAACCGCACTCTAGTAGCCCGACAATGTTCTGATGGTGGTTCGAAACATCATCAGCATTTATTTTCGAGTGTCGAAGGTGTGATTTCTATATATTTCCATTAGACTGGTGTGAAAACCAAAACTTATATAGTTAGGAACACATTGTTGTGAATTGGCATCAAAAACATGATTTTTGTATATGTATCAAAATTATGAATTTGAAACTCTAAGGCACTAATTGATTGATGTTTGTGTTGTTTGTTTAATTGTTTGATAATTTTGAACCATTTGGCCTAATTGAATCGAATATTGAACTGTATTGAAATTGGTCGCATTCGCTTGCATATACATGTATATCATTGAACAGGTCATAGCAAGGAGGCTAGAGCAGAGAATAAAATTTGTTTGCCCAACAAATAGGTACATGTTTACTACATAATTTCCTGTTTTGTTTGGGTGATGATGATTTTGTGAGCCTATTGGCTAGCCGCTTGGCTTTTTCTTTTTCTTTTTGAGATCTGAAGGACCGGGGAAGCTATTTGAAATTCCCCGATGCTCCCATTGCAGGGGAGGTTATGGCGAAATTTTTCAAAAATTTAGGGTATTAGCCAAATTTTTGAAATTTTGAAAATTCTCAGAAACTGAAAAGTTGGAGGACGGAAGCCTGACCGATCGTAGAGCTGAATAATCAAACCACTTTCGACTTTGTTCCTTTTCGGGGACGAAAAGTTTTAAGTGGGGGAGATGGTAACAACCCGGAAAATCTGGGCCAGTTTAAAATTTTTATTTTGGCAATTTTAGCGAATTTTGAATATTTAAAATGAATTATTTTAAATAATATCGACGAGAAACTTATTTTGAATAGAATTCGAACGTATATATTTATACGCGTCGTCGTTAGAATATAAATAATTATATATAATTATAAAAGGAATTGAAAATGGCGCGGTAGTTCGATAATTCGATTTCAAACTTCAATTGAATGTACCGGGTGCAAAACAATCCGGATTTTAGTGAAACCAAAAATAATGGAATCTAATAGTGAATATCTTTCCAACGAATCCGAAAAATCGAAATTTCATATCAGGAATCAAAAGATATGTCCTGTTGGAAATTCTGAATAGTCGCTATGGAATTCAGGCCCTTAAAAATAGCCATTTTGCAAATGACCTCGGATTTCGACGAAACCAGTTTTGTTGGGTCCGTGATGTCAAGTTATTGCTAGGTTTCAAATTTCATAATTTTCCGAATCAATATGTGAGCGTGGCAAAGGAAAACGCGATTGACCATTTTCAGTTGATTTTAATCGACTGGAAATTGGCCATTTTTCAAACGGCCTCAGAATTCGACGAAACTAGTTTTGTTAGGACCGTATCGTTAATACGAAGCTAGAAAATATTTTTCTGGAATTTTTCTAGTTAGTATGTGACCCCGGTAATTTGAAATGTACGTTTAAAATTCAATATAGTGATTTAAATGTTAATTCAACGGAAACTGATGGTAACAGCCGAATCAGCGTGCGATACATATCCCATTGTGTTCGGAATGGGGGTAAAACGCTATGGGCGACAGGCGGTGGGCCTCGTTTCGGGGTCGTATGTAAAAGTCAACTTTTTGAAAATTAATTAAATAAAAAAAAAAATCTCTCTCCTTATATCCGCTCAGGCCCCCCCCCCCCACGTTTAAATCAATTCGGGAAGAAAAAAAAGAAAAAGAAAAAAAACCTACGGATCTCGTTCTAAGCCGCCAGCCACCCCCCCCCCCCCCCCCCGTTCATCGTCGCCGTCGAGCCGCCAAGGGAGGTGCTTCCCCATCGCCTTGACCTCGCCGCAACCCCTCGAAGCAACCCCACCACCTCGACGCCTCCACATCGGACATCATCGCGACGCTCCCTGAACCCTTGCCGCCGACGAACAACACCATCGAGCCCCCCCCTTCGCATCCAACGGTGAGCTTTTAGTTATTTTAGTTTTATTTTTATTTTCGTTTTAAGAAAAACTGATTTCTGTTTTATATTTAAAGTTAAAAACTGATATTTGTTAAAGTTTTAAAAACTAATTTTTGTTTAAAGTTAAAAACTGATTTCTGTTTTATATTTAAAGTTAAAAACTGATATTTGTTAAAGTTTTAAAAACTAATTTTTGTTTAAAGTTAAAAACTGATTTCTGTTTTATATTTAAAGTTAAAAACTGATATTTGTTAAAGTTTTAAAAACTAATTTTTGTTTAAAGTTAAAAACTGATTTCTGTTTTATATTTAATGTTAAAAACTGATATTTGTTAAAGTTTTAAAAACTAATTTTTGTTTAAAGTTAAAAACTGATTTCTGTTTTATATTTAAAGTTAAAAACTGATATTTGTTAAAGTTTTAAAAACTGATTTTAAAGGGATATTAAAACTGTTTTAAAGGGAATTTTAAAACTGATTTTAAAGGGATATTAAAACTGATTTAAAAGGAATTTTAAAACTGATTTTATTTTTAAAAGGTTTAAACTTTAAAATAGAAAAGGCGGAATTTTTATTGAATAGAAGTAATAAAAATATGATTTTTATATTTTTAAAGTATTAAAAATATAATCTTTATAGGATAGAGAATATAAAAATATCATCTTTGTATGTGTAGCGAAATAAAAATCTGATTTTTATTTTATATACGTTGAGATAAAGTGGTAAATTTTATAAAGGTGAAAACTTTATTTTTATAAAGGCGAAAACTTTATTTTTATATATTGAACTTCAGAATAAAAATAGAATTTTTATATATTGAACTTCAGAATAAAAATAGAATTTTTATATATTGAACTTCAGAATAAAAATAGAATTTTTATATATTGAACTTCAGAATAAAAATAGAATTTTTATATATTGAACTTCAGAATAAAAATAGAATTTTTATATATTGAACTTCGATAGAAAAATATGATTTTTTAAATATTGAATAGCGAAGTAAAAATTCGATTTTTATGTATGTAGTGGCTACGGGCAACGAGGATGACGAAGATGCGAGAGCGATGAAGATTTCTATCAATGAAGTGCCGTGGAGCTAGGATAGCTATTTGTGAGAATTTCTCACCTTTCAATTTCATTTCTATTTATATATATATACTAGGATGCAGACGGTGCTTAGTAGCACCCGACACAATCGTCCACAGACCATGGACTTGTTTGTTTGGTTGCATAGATTAGTTATATGATTTGATTTGAATTTGGTTGTTTGGTGATTTTGATTGATGTGTGAATGGCGTGGGCCTTCACTAGACCGGGGATAAGGCTAGGCCTTGTCCCGTTTCTAGTATCGTGCCGTTATGCCGCCGAAATTTTCTAAAATATGTTAGAAAAATAAAAACATCATTTTATTTAAAGAATGAACTGAATAGAAATTCATATGTTGGAATAAAATGTTTTATCGTTAAAAATATAATTTTTAACGTGAATGTGAATAAATAAATATTCATTTACAAACCAGACGGTTTGTTTATGTACACCTGTTTGAAGGACATTGATTCGGTCGATAAATTTTACACATCGCCCAACTGCACAAATAAAATCTGTGTTTGATTGTTTGAAACCCCACACGGGTATTGGGATGAAATTTGAAGTTCACTCATCCTGATTGATTAAATATGTCGATCGATTGATTGACAGGCTGTTATGAGCGTTGAATATCTATATTTGATGCTTATACGGTGTAGTGCACTTTGG
This sequence comes from Allium sativum, assembly GCA_030737875.1. NCBI lineage: Eukaryota > Viridiplantae > Streptophyta > Magnoliopsida > Asparagales > Amaryllidaceae > Allium > Allium sativum. Next base: position 123,906,640 of record CM060918.1, on the reverse strand, counting down.
TTGATGATTGATTATTTATCGTTGCTATTATATACATGTGTTGTATGAAAATCCATATAATTAACTTTATATGGTAATTGATTGGGCCTCATTCCAATCGTGAAAATAAAGAATATTTTGATAATAACAAATATTTTGATAATAGGAAATATTTGAAATAGAATATTTGAAAATAGAAATATGTGAAGCCGTGATGATTAAATTGACGCCATTTTGACGTGAACGATATTTATATCGATTTTAAAACGATTTCGAAATGAATTGAATTGAAAACGATTTCGAAATGAATTGAATTGAAAACGATTTCGAAATGAATTGAATTGAAAACGATTTCGAAATGAATTGAATTGAAAACGATTTCGAAATGAATTGAATTGAAAACGATTTCGAAATGAATTGAATTGAAAACGATTTCGAAATGAATTGAATTGAAAACGATTTCGAAATGAATTGAATTGAAAACGATTTCGAAATGAATTGAATTGAAAACGATTTCGAAATGAATTGAATTGAAAACGATTTCGAAATGAATTGAATTGAAAACGATTTCGAAATGAATTGAATTGAAAACGATTTCGAAATGAACTGAATTGAAAACGATTTCGAAATGAACTGAATTGAAAACGATTTCGAAATGAATTGAATTGAAAACGATTTCGAAATGAATTGAATTGAAAACGATTTCGAAATGAATTGAATTGAAAACGATTTCGAAATGAAATGAATTGAAAACGATTTCGAAATGAATTGAATCGAAAACGATTTCGAAAGGAAATGAATTGAAAACGATTTCGAAATGAAATGAATTGAAAACGATTTCGAAATGAATTGAATTGAAAACGATTTCGAAAGGAAATGAATTGAAAACGAATTCAAATTGAATTGAAAGCGAATTGAAATGAATTCAAATTGAATTGAAATTTGAATTGAATAGAAATGAATTTTAAAACGAATTTATAAAGAAGAATTCAATTTTGATTTGAATTGAAATGGAAGTTGAGATTGCTTTTGAAACGAATATTAAAACTATTTATATAATTCGTTTTAAATAGAAATCGACGAAGTATATATTATATATATTATATATATAATATAATGGCCTGAATAGAACGCACCGCGCCGCGGCAGTTCGTGAATTTCGACCATTCATTTCAAACGGGCATTATGGGAGATCCGACCGTCGGATTCTCCTAAACCCGGAACCGTTGGGTTCGTATCGAAAAGAGCTTTCTAATGAATGTTAGAAATTTGAAATCTAACGGTTGAATTTGGAATTATGTCCAAATCAAATTTGAAAAAGGTCGCTGTAAGTGCAGTTCGATGGCCGTTGATGGAAATCGACTGTACGGGCCTTGATAAAATTATTAAAAATAATAATAATTTGTGTAAAATCATAAGAAATGATTTGTGAAGAATTGGGATGAAAAAACTCCATATTTGAAAAGATAAAAATAGATTTTTATCGAAATGAACTAGTTTTGAACTAGAAACATAATTCTATTTATTTTTAAATAAATAAATTGAATTTGAAATGGTTTTGAAAATAACCAGAATTTCCAATGATTGCATTGGAATGGATTTGAATCGAAATTGTCTTCGGAATATTTTGATGTTGGAATTCGTGATTATACGGATGTTGTTATGGAAATTTGAAAGATATATATTTATATCGTTGTTTCCAATACGACATTTGTTAATCGTAGAATTTGATATTGAATATAAGCCGATATATTTTCTATTCAGAACCTTGTATTGAATATCAAATGTGATTTGGGTTTGTTGTGAATGGTGTCTTCACTAACACTGTTCTTGAACCCAGTTGAGAAAAGATTAAATCTTTTTATTTAGATTTAATGAAGTGTACCAATTAAATAATATTTAATTGGAATTGAATTGATATTGATTTTTGGGTTTATCGTGGACAGTGTTTTAAATAACACTCGTTCTTTAACCCGATAATTAATGAACGTGATTTTGGGTTTATCGTGAACCGTGTTTTAAATGACACCGATTCTTTAACCCAGTTAACGATTAAAACTAAGTGGAGTTTTAATGAATCTTTAATTAGATTGAAATGGTCGAGAATGGAGTATCACCAGTTTTGCTCCAGGCGATAGTCAAATCTTTAATTAGATTTGAACGTGAAATGGTAATTGAATTTACCGATAACACCGTGGTGTTAGATATGAAGTATTACCAGTTTTACTTCATGGGATGAATAGGTTGGGATTGGGAAATTAAAACAAATGATTACTTCAGTAAGTTTCGTAAATCCCGATTAGTTGAATCGAAATTCAAAAGTAGATTAAAGAATAAATTCAAGGAATTTATCTTTGATAAAATTAATGGGAATCTTTCCCTATGAATGTGAAATTTAGAAACTAACTGTCGGTTAGCCAAGCAGAATGGTTTTCTGGATATTGATCTGATGTTGGTTTCGGCCTTCGGGGTTAATATTTGGGGAATTATTCTCTTGATTAATTTGCGGTTAGTGACTGATGAATTGGAATGAGGCGTGTGTTGTGTTTGTGTAACACTTTTATAATATATACGCGAGTTATTCAGAAAGACCGGGTTTATCCCATTCTGAATAACTGATTCAACGTGGAGTCGAAGATGAAGACGGTGGTCGAAGACCGGAAGTCTTCACGTCGTTTGGATAATTACTGATGATCTTGATTGGGCTGTACACCCAAGAAGATGGAAACAGTTAGTGATCGTCCAGACGTACTTGGAGATCGATGGATATGCGGGGTACTAGGTGCCTCCGGTTTCGTTCAGACCCAGAACGGACTTGTAAATGGACTGTGTGTCTGACATTGGATTTTAGTCTGTGTGATTGATCTCTATTAAATATATATCTGTTTGGCGGTGGAGAATTTATTCTCTTGCTTAACGCCCTTCTCTGAGACGTACGAGCTCAGGGGTTATATATTGATGGATATCAAACGCATGGAGTGAATTGCCTGTGTGGCATGCCTAAGTGGCAATTGATCGAGGCTTCTGTTGAAAAGCAAAGTCTTGTGGTGATGATCAAAGCACGACCTTTGTGGCATAGCTTTGTGTAACGTTTACTTCGCGAGTTTCACACCCGGTATGAACCAAAAACGGGAGAGGACATCAGGGAGGACTTGTGTTTCTTTCTAGTTAGAAGTGGCGTCAGTGGTTTTACACGCCCTGACGAGTTTGACTTATGTGGTTGTTGCTGTTGCGAGGCGCCTCGGATTGATCGGTCGTTCTCGAACCGATGGAGTCATTTAGTTGGCTCGTTTACGCCCCAAAGGGCGGGGAAACGTATTGTTCAGGCACTATAATCCACATCGGTGGACCGGCCCTAACGATCCAAGGGGCAGTTGCGGCTGTTCCGGTGGCTCGGGCTAGAGAGTCACGAATCGGTTGAGGACTATCTTTTGCCTCGGTTCATAGAAGGAAATCCAATTTCCAAATACATGACATTTGCGGTTTTATTTGTAGAACCTAGTATGGCGACATAGTGGGATGGGGCGCTCATGCCGCCTATGATTGATACTTATGATTTGAAGTTGTTTTATACACTATGCACTTATAGTAGTATCAAACGATTTGTTTTAAACGTACTAAGCATTCTTTGGCTGTTATAAGGGAAAACCCTATCCTCGGCTGCGTTGCATTGTGTGATGGGACCTGGGTCTTATAACAGCTTCATTTTTCTTTATTTAGCATTGCGCTGTTTGTTTTATGCACTGGTATTCTTGGGAGGAAACCCGTTCCGTGTTATACGGCGTGGTCCCTTGATTTACCTAACTTTAAAATAAAGATTAATAACTGTTTTTAGTTCTCACACCAGTCCCATGACTGACCTGGAGTTTATTGTTTTAACCTAAACTCTGGGTGCCCCTATTTTGACACGGGCAGCTAGTAGTTTTGGTTTTGCAGATTTATATTCACAGGATCCTGGTTTACAGCTGGAACGATATCCGGAAAGCTCTGTATCCGTATATCTCTTCTAGTTGTGTATTGTATTATTTTCCGCTGCTATGTATTTAAATGTAATTTAAATCTCTGATATTTCTGTGTAATACTTATTCATTTATACTCTGTATATTCTTGTAATCTGATGCATTGTTGTAATATACAGTGAAATGTTCTTTTATATGCGTTCTGTTGTGGCTTGTTCTCGAACTATCCGACACTTTCCTTTACGGGGAAGTTACGGGTTTTCACAATTTATTTAAGAACTGCATACATACGTGCAATTTGTTCACTTTTGCTTATTTTTTGACATATATGCACACATGTATGCAGTTATACAAAAAAATGCATATATGTATGCAGTTATTCAAGAGGTGCACGTAAATATGTGCATGCGCATTCAAATGGTTGCGTATATGTATGAAACTATTTGCAATAGTTGCATACATATATGCAACTATTTTTTTCTTTGCGTGGATTTCTAGGATTATTTCCAGATTTTAGAATTTTTTTTTTAGTTGAAAGCGCATTTTTTTGGCTCAAATACGTAGAAGGCGGAATGTTTGAAGTGGCAAGCAGACGTTTCAGGCGACAGCTAAAAATAGGGGGCGGGATTGAATAGTAAATATAAAAGGGATGTGGCGTGTATTTCAATAAGTTTTATGGGCCTGAGCCTTATTTTCACAATAAATAATATACATCAGAAAATTATTAGAGATTAAAATACATAAGTTTAAAGTGTATAAATATAATGTACAAAGGAAATACATCAACTACCACAACTGAAAGAAATACATGGATACAAAGCTTTCCGAATATAGCTCCCACTGTAAACCAGGATCCTGCTAAATAAAAATCTGCAAAACCAAAACTACAAGCTGCCCGTGTGGAAAATATGGGCACCCAGAGTTTAGGTAGAAAAAATAAACTCTGAGTCATTCATGGGACTGGTGTGAGAACTAAAACAGTTATTAAACTTTTAGTTTAAAATAGGGTACATCACGGGACCACGCCATATGTCATGGAGCGGGTTCACTCCCATGAATACTCTGAAATAAAGCAATTTATAAACAGTGCAATGCTTTTTGGAAAATGAAGCGATTATAAGACCCAGGTTCCATCACACAATGCAAACACAAACCAGATGATAGAGTTTTATCTTATAATAGCCAATCATGTATGGTACACTTTAAAACAAATATTTTTGCTATTACTATAAGGGTATAGAGTATAAAACAACTCCGAATATAAATGTATCAATCATAGACGGCATAGTACACCATCCTACTATGTCGCCATATAGATTTACATCTAAAACCGAAAAATGTCGTATTGGAAATTGGATTTCCATCATGAGTCAAGGCGATGGATGTCTCCTTACCGATTCGGATCAGCTTTAGCAAGATGACCCAGGATTGCACACTCTGGGCAACCCTTGGATCTTGGAGGATCGGTCCTCTCTTACTTTTGAGAATTAATTATTCCTGAAAAATACGTTTCCCGGTCCTATCGGGCCTGTCTCTGAGCCTTTTAGTCGGCTCGATATCCAAGGCTCCTCGCAATCCATCAACCACATAAGTAAAAATGTTTGGGCTCCATACCATGACACAACTTCTAGCTAGAAAGAAACGCATGTACTCCCTGCTGTCTCTAATCCCGTTTTAGACTCATACCGTGGTGTGAGGCTCGCGAATTAACACTATACACAAAGCTATGCTACTTAAAACCATGCTTTGAGCATCATCCACAAGGCCCTATTTTTCAACAAAATGCTTGATCATTTGCATCTTAGCATGCCACATTGTCAATCCATACCATATCATTGATTTCTGCCAACATATATTCTCAAAGCTCATACGTCTCAGAGAAGGGTGTTAAGCAAGAGAATAAATTCTCCGCCACCAAACAAATACATATTTAGTAGAGATCAACGAATATAGCACACAATACAATGTCAGACATAACCCATTTACAAGTTCGTTCTGGGTCTAAACGAAACCGAAGGCACCTTATTCCTTGTCCTATATATCCAATACAGAAGAGAGGTCCTCGCATATCCAGTCGATCTCCAAGTACGTCTGGACGATCGCCACTTATTACGTTGTCTTGGGTATATAGCCCAATCAAGACAACAGTAATCATCCAAATGATGTGAAGATCTTTGGTCTTCAACTACCGTCTTCTTTGACTTTTAATCGTCGTAACAGTTATTCAGAATGGGTTAAACCCGGTCTTTCCGAATAACTTTCGTATTTTATAATCAAGTGCTATAAAAACACATCATAAGCCTTGTAACACCCCCTAATTTTAACAACACTAGAGGACAATTTAAAGAATATTTAATTTAATATTCAGAATTAAGGGAAACGAACCGCGCCACTGCGTTCGTCTCGGAATTCTGGTCAAAATAGACACTTGGTTTGCGTAAAACAGACACCGTATGAAGAAGTCATGAAAGTTTGAAGTCTGTATATGTGTAAGAGAATTATATATATATAGGGTCTAGAAATTCAAAAATCAATTCAAAATTGTTCAAAATGCAGAAATTTAGGGAAGCGGGAATTCTCCCGCCCAGGGGTGTCAACCCATGGGTCGACCCCCAAAGGGGGCGACGACCCCCCTTGGGCAGACGTGGCAGATTAAGGTTTGGGGCTGGTAGCTTTTTATATGGCCTCATTTCTCATGTTTTGCACACTGAAGTAATGGAGGACTAGATGCTGTCGCTGCCCAGATTGAATCAAACCTTTTTCTTCTTCTGCAATCGAGTTAATCAAATTTAGAGTTATTCAAGTGTAGATCTGTGATTCAGCATATGCTATTCTCCTTCTATTTTTCTAGATCCAAACGTTGTGAGTTTAAGTTACTTTTAGATCTAAATATTTAAAAAGTAGAACTTGATATGAGTATAATTTGGATCTATGCCTGTGACAGCTTGAATCATATCAGATTTGTTATAACTTGTGTAACTATGATATCCTAACATGATTATGACTTAGATCTTAACCTTTATCATGTCAGGCCTGCCTTTGATTGTAGATCTAATTCATTGTTTAGATCACCTTATACCCGTTCTATTATGTTTATGGCCAAATCAGATCTGTTATTAATTGGACATCTAAATCATTGTTTAGGTCACATCATGTTTGTCCCTATTATGCTAGAATCAGTGCTATTGTCACATGTTCATCCTATATGCTTATCTTGTCATTATGCCACTATATGTTTATGCCATTACATGTCAACCTTGTTAGTATGATAATCTCTATCCTTTTTCCTCTATCTTTTCCCTTTTATTTTTATATAGCCAAGCTAGGCATGCCGCTGAAATATGCGAATATGTAGATTGGGAACGAAGGAAAGACGGTAAAATTGGGCATAACTTGTAATTGGGAATTTGGGCGCATAACTTGAATAAAGTGTAATAATATGAATTTGGAGCATATAGTTTATTATGAACATAACTTGGGAAAAGGGGCATGAAAACCTGTAATGACATAGGTAAATTTTGTTAATAATGGAAATGCCTAGGATTACAGTAATTAGAAACTATAACCGCGCCTAGACACGAGGTTAGATTACACTTGTGATGGAAGTCTGTCCGGAACCGCCCGACAAATCCAGCGACCACAAGTGGTGAATCTAATGTGAGGGGTCTAGGTACACAAACACGAGACGTACTAAGACACAAGGTTAAGCCTGACTTGTGGAAGAAGTCTGCCTGGAACCGACCGACATATCCAACATCCACAAGTGGTAGGCTTAATGTGGGAGGTCTAGCACATTATAAGCATAAATGGACATGGTAATGAATTGGAATACTTAACCTAGTTGAATCCATAGGGATTGTATGAATATGAACCTGATTAGGGGTTAAGTAAACTTGTTTGAAACAGTGGGTGGGTTAAGTAAATCTAGGGTGGGTGGGTAATACTTATATATAGGCCCACAAACTTAACCTGTTGGGATTATGCAATTTTATGACACCAATAGGTAAGCATAATCTGAGGGAAACCTAGTAGTGGGGATACAAGACAAAGGGGAAAGCTTGCATCATCTTGTGTATGGGACCCGTTTCAGTCAGTAACCCATATATAGGTATCAAACGAGTACTCCGAACTAGGTCGGGGTCGGGGAATGCTTACTGGGCTGAATATAAGAGATCCAAAAGTGGGGATGGTGTCTGACGGCGCATTCCATTAGGGTTATGTGCATGCATGACTCCGCCTACTCAGGAAAATAAGACGTTGTGACATCAGTAGATATGGTTGTGCACATCCGCAAAATGAAGGGTTGCCACTTTAGGGAGTGATACACCCTAATGCAGGGTCAGCACAGGGTATCAAAAGAGTAGGGAGCCGGTCGATTAGGGTAGTAATTAGGGTACGCTTAGACTCTGGTATGTTTAGGAGCCCGTTAATACCCATAGGGGTAACTCCAGTACGTTGGGCTGCCTGTTGATTGTATAGGGTGAAAACCTCTCACTGGAAGTACGCCCAAGTCTACCATCTTATAGTTGTTGGGATCATCTCATTCTGATTATACTAGTATCAGTGCAGAGTAATCATTAGAGAAGTATACACTCCATCATGTTTACCTTGTCATACCTACCTTTTGTGACGTTATCTTTCACATCCTCTTTATATGTCTGTCATGATACTTTTACTTATTTATTTGCTAAAAGTAACTGGACTCACCGAACTTTATGCCTGACCCTTTTTTTTTCCTCTTCTTTCTTCTGTTTCCCCCCAGGTTCTAAGGGTGGGAATACTCAAGCTTAATCAGGATTCTGCTATCATTTTGCTGGAGCCGCTTAGATGTATTTCTCAAGCTGTTATCTTTTCTACTATGGCTATGTTTTTATTTGGGGATTTTGCTTCTTTTATTTTTGTACTATGATATTTTAAGTGCAAGACAGAAGTTTTGATGATGTACTGGGTTTATGTTTTTTTAGACATATGATGTTTTGAACCACGATGCTTTATGATTAATAAAGTTTTTAATTTCACTACTATTTTATATCTGTCTTGTAATGTTTTTGTTTCTGTTTACCTATAAGGCTTCACGAAACTTAATGCATTCTCTTAATGAGTGACATTAACGGATGTGGGGTGTCACACTTGGTATTAGAGCTGAAGGTTACCAGATTAGATAAAAGTTTTTGAAAACTATTTTCAAAAAGGTTTTAAATGAAAGCCTTTTCAAAAGAAAAGTCTGTTTTGAAAAACATATTCCCCAAAGCCATATGTAATATCTTTCAATCCTTTGTCTGAATCCCTTTCCTTTCCTTTTCATCATGTCTGGGGAACCTAATATTCGAGAGGGCGTTACGATAGCAGGTTGTTTCCGTAGGTATCTAGAGGCCACAGCGCCTGCCGGTGGTCAAGCTGGCGTTCCTCCCCCAGCTGCACCCGTTGTTCCTCCTCCTCCTCCTTCACGTGCAGATAAATTCTCTAAGGTCTGCAAAGATTTCTGTGCTATGGGAGGAAAGCCATTCCATGGAACTGAGACATTCGTAGAGGCAAGGAATTGGCTCAAGGAGACAGAGGACTTGTTTGGAATTTTCGATGTGGACGATCGTAGAATGATTCAGCTAGCCTCCTGGCTACCGAAAGATGAAGCTTCATTCTGGTGGGAAGTAACCCAAGCGGGGCGTCCGATGGAAACTTGGGATGATTTTAGACAGAGGTTTGAAATGAAGTTTCTTTCTCAAGCTGAGAAAAGCATGCAAATGGAGAGGTTCTCGGCGCTCAAACAAGGAAACATGACTGTTAAAGAACATGTGAACAAATTTAACCAACTAACAAGATTTGGATTGGAACTGGTAGATACTCTGCATAAGAAAGCTTTGAGGTTTGTTAAAGGGATGAATGAACCCCTTCATGGGTTAGCTATGTCCCATATTCCAATGGGAGCAATTTTTGAAAGGCTTGTTGATATGGCCTTGATGTATGAGGAAGACAAAAGCGATAAGAAGGAAGTTAAAGTTGAGGAATTACAAAACAAGAAAGTATGGCCCAAAAAAGGATAGCAACAACAACAGAAGAAGGGCGGAAAGAATGACAAGGCTAAGGATAAGAGGAAGTGCCACAATTGTAGGCGAGAGGGTCATTTGATCAAAGATTGCAAAAAAAGGAAGAATTCTTGCTTCAGTTGTGGATAGGTCAGACACTTTGCCAAGGTGTGCCCGAAGAAACAGGGTCAAGTTCAAAGAGCAGGAGCTTCTGGAGGGAAAGTGCATGCTCTCGCAACATGTGCTCTAGATAGAGGTAGGAAAGTTTCCGTGGAAGGTTTGATTTCTCTTTCCAGTCTCCTATTAGAACTATTTTTGATTCTAGCGCTTCACATTCATTTATATCTAGTTCTGTGGTTGAGTCTCCGCACCTAAATACTAGTATGGTAGTGGGTCTCGTAGTTGTCTCAAACCCTATTGGTGGTTCGGCTCATTTGTCCATAATTTGTCGGAGTTCGAGAATATCTGTGCTAGGAATCGAGTTTGAGTGCAACGCGTATGTGCTCGGTTTTATAGGCTATGGTTTGATTCTAGAGATGGATTGGCTAACCATGTATGGTGCCATTCTAGATTGTGAGAGGAGGGTCGTTAGACTTTTGACTTACCATGGGAGGACCCTCAAAATTTCTTGTGACCCTCAAGGGTCTGTCATGCTTAGTTTCTAAGAGTCTCTAGATGCATCTATCGATGATTTGCAATCTGTTCCAGTAGTCTGAGATTATCCTAATGTTTTTGATGAGTTACAGGGCTTACCTCCTGTGGCGACCTGAACTTCCCCGTAAAGGAAAATCCGGATTGAGTTGAGAACAACACACATCGGAACACAAACAGAAGAACATTTCATTGCTTATTACAACAATTTCATCAGAATACAAGAATATCCAGAGTATGAATAAATATTACACATCTACTAAATATCAGAGATTAAATTACATTACATAGCAGTGGAAAATAATACAAAAACACAACTGAAAGGAATATACAGATACAGAGCTTTCCGAATATCATTCCAGCTGTAAACCAGGATCCTGTGAATATAAATCTACAAAAACCAAAACTACAAGCTACCCGTGTGGAAATAGGGGCACCCAGAGTTTAGGTTAAAACAATAAACTCCAGGTCAGCCATGTGACTGGTGTGAGAACTAAAGAAGTTATTTAAAAGTTTACTTTAAATCAGATATATCAAGGGACCACGTCGTATAACACGGAACGGGTTTCCTCCTAAGAATACCAGTGCATATAACAAAATAGCACAATGCTTTTTGGAAAAATGAGGCTATTATAAGACCCAAGTCCCATCACACAATGCAGCGCAAGCCGGAGGATTGGGTTTTCCCTTATAATAGCCAAACATGGTTGGTACGTTTAAAACAAATCATTTGATACTATTATAAGTGCATAGTGTATAAAACAACTTCAAATATAAATGTATCAATCATAGATGACATGGGTACCATATATCATGTCGCCAATACTAGACTCTACAATCAAAACCGCAATTATCACGTATTGGAAGTTGGGTTTTCGTCTGTTATCCAAGGCTACGGATCGTTCTTACCGCTTCAAGATTGCCTAGTCCAAGCCTCAGGACCCAGACTTAGGTGGGCCCTTGGATCGTCAGGGCCGGTCCACACGGAGTGGATTAAAATGTTTGAACACTACATTTCCCCACCCTATGGGGCGTGAACTGGTCATATCCCGACCAAACTATCGACCTCGGAACGACCGATATAACCGAGGTGCCTCGCTATCCATCATCCACATAAGTAAAACGTCAGGGCTGGAAAAACGCTGACACCACTCCTAACTAGAAGGAAACGTGTATCCTCCCTGATGTCCTCTCCAGTTTCTGGTTCACACTGGGGTGTGAGGCTCGCGAATTAACGCTACACAAAGCTACGCTATATTTAAGCCGTGCTTTGATCATCAACCACAAGATTCCGCTTTTCAACAGAAGTCTTGATTATTTGCATCTCAGCAAGACACACAGGCAATTCACGCTATGCAACCGATGTCTATCAATCACACAGAATGAAATCCGATGTCAGACACACATCCATTTACAAGTTCGTTCTGGATCTGAACGAAACCGGAGGCACCTTATTCCTCGTCCCATATGTCCAATACAGGAGAGAGGTCCTCGCATATCCGTTGATCTCCAAGTACGTCTGGATGATCACCACTTATTACCTTGTCTTGGGTGTACAGCCCAATCAAGACATCAGTAATCATTCAAATGATGTGAAGACCTCTGGTATTCAACCACCGTCTTCATCCTCGACACATCGTTGAATCAGTTATTCAGAATGGGATAAACCCGGTCTTCCTGAATAACTCGCGTATATAATAAACAAGTGCTATAAAAACACAAGATATGCCTCATTCCAATCCAAAATATTCCTTTATTCAAATATTCTTATACTTTGGGAAAGGTTCCCATCAATTTTATCAAAGATAAATTCTTTAAATTTATTCTTTAATCTTCATTTGAATATCAATTCAAACCAAATTATGGTTTATCCAAACTAGTCGGGATTAGCGCACCATACCGAAGTAATCATTTGTTTAGTTTCCCAATCCCAACCTATTCATCCCATGAAGCAAAAATGGTAATACTTCATATCTAACACCACGGTGTTATCGGTAGATTCAATAACCATTTCACTTTCAAATCTAATTAAAGATTTAACTATCGCCTGGAGTAAAACTGGTGGTACTCCATTCTTGATCATTTCTTGAATTTGATAATTTTAGTTATCACATTCACCTTTCAATCTATTTAAAGATTCATTAAAACTCTGATTCATTTTTAATTTCCAAAAATCATTACTTAATGATTATTCAAAGTTAAGAAATAAATCTTATCTTTAACCGGGTTAAAGAACTAATGTCATTTAAAACACAGCTCACGATAAACCCAAAATTTCATTCCATTAACAATGGAATCTTCACGGAAAATAGATCAATATATATAATCGAAATGAACTTCCATATCCAACCGATAGTATAAATGGAATAACGGCAAAGCCTCTTAAATTCCATATATAGTAATAGTCTTCCTCCACAGAAGTCCACTTTGATTATTACCAAATCGAATTCCATTCCATTCCAGTTTATTTTATTAAATTGGAAAACTTCACTTTGGAAAATCTCCTTTAAATCTTAACAAAAGATTTATAAATTCCAAATCGCATTTCACTGTAAATCGGGTTAAAGAACGAATGTCGTTAAAAACACAATTCACGATATACCCAATTCGCATTCCATTTTATTCCAATTATTAAACATAATTGGAAACCCTAACAATCTTAAGTAAAAGACTTATTCTCTTCACATGGGGTTCAAGAACAGTGTTACTGAAGACACCATTCACGACAAACCCAGAATCCCATTTGATATTAAATACAAGGCTCTGAATAGAAAATATATCGGCTTATATTCAATGTCAAATACTACAACCCACAAATATCGTATTGGAAACAACGATATAAATATATCTTTCAAATTTCCATAATAATATCTGTATAATCACGAAATCCAACATCGAAATATTCCGAAGACAATTTTGATTCAAATCCATTCCAATTTATATACTGGAAATCCTGGTTATTTTTATAACCATTTCGAATCCAATTTATTTTATTTAAAAATTATTGGATTTCATATCTAGTTAATAACTGTTCATTTTGATAAAAATATATTTTTATCTTTTCAAATATGGAATTTTTCATCCCAATTCTTTCCAAACCATTTCTTATGATTTTACACTAATTATTGATAATTTTAATAGTTTTATCAAGGCAAGTGCAGTCAATTTCCATAAACGGCCATCGAACTGCACTTACAACGACCTTTTCCAAATTTGATTTGGACATATTTCCAAATCTAGCCATTAGATTTCAAATATGTAGTATTCGTTAGAAAGCTCTTTTTGATACGAACCTAACGGTTCTAGTTTTAGGAAAATCCGACGTTCGGATCTCCGGTAATGTCCATTCGAAGTCAATGGTCGAAATTCGCGAACTGCCGCAGTGCGGCGCGTTCTATTCAGGCCATTATATTATATATATTATATATAATATATATATTTCATCGATTTCCATTTAAAACGTATTTTATAAATTGTTTTAAATTCGTTTTCAAAATGGTTTCAACTTCATATTCAATTTCAAATCAAAATTGAATATTCCATATCATTAATATATATAAATGACAATATTTTCAAAACATTAGATTTTGAAATCAATTCCTTTTCGATATTCATTATAAAATTGAATAAAATCGATATAAATATCGTTCACGTTAAAATGTCGTTATCTAATCAACACGGCTTTATATATTTATATATATTCGTGTCCATCCTAAATCGGACATCAAAATCAGATTTTGATTATTTTATGAATATTATTTTAAAATATTCGTTCTTTCTGAACTGGAATCAGACACAGTCAATTACCATATAATTGTTGATTATATGGTTTTCATACAATACATGTATACAACAACAACAAACAATCAACCATCATCCAGAGTGCATTCTACACTGCATAAGCATTAAATATAAATATTTAATGCTTACAACTGCCTGTCCACCAATCGATCGACATACAACTAAACAATTGGGATTAGTGTACGTCAAATGTCATCCCAACACCAATGTGGGGTTTCAACCAACAAATACTGAATACTATTTGTGCAGTTGGGTGATGTGTAAAATATATCGTCCCAGTCCATATCAGTAAAATGGGTGTTCATAAACAAATCGTCTGATTTGTAAATGAATATTTATTTTATTTATATCAACGTTAAAAATTATGTTTTTAACGATAAAATATTTTATTCAACATATGAATATTCTATTCAGTTCATTTATACAATAAAAATGATATTTTTATTATTCTAACATATTTTAGAAAATTTTGGCGGCATAACGGCGCAATATCAAAATCGGGTAATGTCTAGCATTGCCCCTCTCCTGATATTAGCTCACACTATACACACATAACAATTCTAATCAATTCATTTCACCCAAACAACCAAATTCAACCAAATAATCTAATCAACTAAACCAAATAATCAAACAAGTCGTCCATGGTCTGTGGACGACGGGGAACAGTTCATATATGCAGTTATAAAATAAACAACTGTATAAGAAAATTATAGTGAGGAGTTCTCACCTTTGCGTTCCACTCCGCCGTTTCATTTCTGAATTTTTGAACCGTTTGAATTTTCCCGTAATGTCAACGCAACCTTTTTTCACGCTGTTCATAGTAAAAATCACATTTTTTTAATGGTGTTTATTTTAAAAATCACATTTTAATAATGGCACTTCATATATAAAAAATCATATATTTTTACAACGCTTCTTTCGATATATAAAAGATCACATTTTTTTATTCTAATGTCATGAATATAAAAATCACATTTTTATTTCAAATCTATATACATAAAAATCGTATTTTTATCTCACTTTCATATAGTAAGAATCATATTTTTATTTCGCTTTATATATAGTAAAAATCAAAATTTTATTTTGCTACATATATAAAAATTCTATTTTTATTCTATTCAAAATATTATTTCGTACATACGATAAAAATCATATTTTGATCTTCATAAAAATATTATTTTTATCTACTAAAAATCATACCTTTTTCTAATCAAAAATTGAATATTTTTATTGTTAAAAATGAAATCTTTTCATTGCTAAAAATCATATGGTTTCATGTTTAAAAATCATATTTTTACATAAGGAAAAATCATATCAATACATATGGAAAAATCATATTTTTACATGTTTAAAATCAAAGCTTTACATGTTTTAAAAAAAATCAAAACTTTACATTACCAAAAAAAATCACATTTCATTATCATTCTTAAGAATCGAAGAAGTTACATCAATTCATAGGGTTTTGGAATGGCGTGTGCTCGCGGAGAACATGAGGGGGTTGCTCACTTGGCTGAGGAGGGTGGAGGAGGGTCGGGGGAAGTCTCGGAATCGGCGGTGGTGGCTAGGTTCGATTTGGGTGGGTGTTCTACGGGTTGGTGTTTAGGGGTTCGAAGGGGAGGTGGCGAGCGAGAGTAGGGCGACATGGAGTGGCCAGTGACGAAGGGGTGGTGGCACGCGTTGGCTCATTCCAATCCAAAATATTCCTTTATTCAAATATTCTTATACTTTGGGAAAGGTTCCCATTAATATTATCAAAGATAAATTCTTTAAATTTATTCTTTAATCTACCTTTGAATATCAATTCAAACCAAATTATGGTTTATCCAAACTAGTTGGGATTAGCGCACAATACCGAAGTAATCATTTGTTTAGTTTCCCAATCCCAACCTATTCATCCCATGAAGCAAAAATGGTAATACTTCATATCTAACACCACGGTGTTATCGGTAGATTCAATTACCATTTCATGTTCAAATCTAAATAAGATTTAACTATCGCCTGGAGGAAAACTGGTGGTACTCCATTCTTGATCATTTCTTGAATTTGATAATTTTAGTTATCACATTCACCTTTCAATCTATTTAAAGATTCATTAAAACTCTGATTCATTTTTAATTTCCCAAAATCATTACTTAATGATTATTCAAAGTTAAGAAATAAATCTTATCTTTAACCGGGTTAAAGAACTAATGTCATTTAAAACACAGCTCACGATAAACCCAAAATTTCATTCCATTAACAATGGAATCTTCATGGAAAATAGATCAATATATATAATCGAAATGAACTTCCATATCCAACCGATAGTATAAATGGAATAACGGCAAAGCCTCTTAGATTCCATATATAGTAATAGTCTTCCTCCACAGAAGTCCACTTTGATTATTACCAAATCGAATTCCATTCCATTCCAGTTTATTTTTTTAAATTGGAAAACTTCACTTTGGAAAATCTCCTTTAAATCTTAACAAAAGATTTATAAATTCCAAATCACATTTCATTGTAAATCGGGTTAAAGAACGAATGTCGTTAAAAACACAATTCACGATATACCCAATTCGCATTCCATTTTATTCCAATTATTAAACATAATTGGAAACCCTAACAATCTTAAGTAAAAGACTTATTCTCTTCACATGGGGTTCAAGAACAGTGTTACTGAAGACACCATTCACGACAAACCCAGAATCCCATTTGATATTAAATACAAGGCTCTGAATAGAAAATATATCGACTTATATTCAATGTCAAATACTACAACCCACAAATATCGTATTGGAAATAACGATATAAATATATCTTTCAAATTTCCATAATAATATCTGTATAATCACGAAATCCAACATCGAAATATTCCGAAGACAATTTTGATTCAAATCCATTCCAATTTATATACTGGAAATCCTGGTTATTTTTATAACCATTTCGAATCCAATTTATTTTATTTAAAAATTATTGGATTTCATATCTAGTTAATAACTGTTCATTTTGATAAAAATATATTTTTATCTTTTCAAATATGGAATTTTTCATCCTAATTCTTTCCAAATCATTTCTTATGATTTACACTAATTATTGATAATTTTAATAGTTTTATCAAGGCACGTGCAGTCGATTTCCATAAACGGCCATCGAACTGCACTTACAACGACCTTTTCCAAATTTGATTTGGACATAATTCCAAATCTAGCCATTAGATTTCAAATCTGTAGTATTCGTTAGAAAGCTCTTTTTGATACGAACCTAACGGTTCTGGTTTTAGGAAAATCCGACGTTCGGATCTCCCGTAATGTCCATTCGAAGTCAATGGTCAAAATTCGCGAACTGCCGCAGTGCGGCGCATTCTATTCAGGCCATTATATTATATATATTATATATAATATATATATTTCATCGATTTCCATTTAAAACGTATTTTATAAATAGTTTTAAATTCGTTTTCAAAATGGTTTCAACTTCATATTCAATTTCAAATCAAAATTGAATATTCCATATCATTAATATAAATAAATGACAATATTTTCAAAACATTAGATTTTGAAATCAATTCCTTTTCGATATTCATTATAAAATTGAATAAAATCGATACAAATATCGTTCAAGTCAAAATGTCATTATCTAATCAACACGGCTTTATATATTTATATATATATTCGTGTCCATCCCAAATCGGACATCAAAATCAGATTTTGATTATTTTCTGAATATTATTTTAAAATATTCGTTCTTTCTGAACTGGAATCAGGCACAGTCAATTACCATATAATTGTTGATTATATGGTTTTCATACAATACACGTATACAACAACAAACAATCAACCATCATCCAAAGTGCATTCTACACTGCATAAGCATTAAATATAAATATTTAACGCTTACAACAGCCTGTCAACCAATCGATCAACATACAACTAAAAAATTGGGATTAGTGTACGTCAAATGTCATCCCAACACCAATGTGGGGTTTCAACCAACAAATACTGAATACTATTTGTGCAGTTGGGTGATGTGTAAAATATATCGTCCCAGTCCATATCAGTAAAATGGGTGTTCATAAACAAATCGTCTGATTTGTAAATGAATATTTATTTTATTTATATCAACGTTAAAAATTATGTTTTTAACGATAAAATATTTTATTCAACATATGAATATTCTATTCAGTTCATTTATACAATAAAAATGATATTTTTATTATTCTAACATATTTTAGAAAACTTTGGCAGCATAACGGCGCAATATCAAAATCGGGTAATGTCTAGCATTGCCCCTCTCCTGATATTAGCTCACGCTATACACACATAACAATTCTAATCAATTCATTTCACCCAAACAACCAAATTCAACCAAATAATCTAATCAACTAAACCAAATAATCAAACAAGTCGTCCATGGTGTGTGGATGACGGGGAACAGTTCATATATGCAGTTATAAAATAAATAACTGTATAAGAAAATTATAATGAGGAGTTCTCACCTTTGCGTTCCACTCCGCCGTTTCATTTCTGAATTTTTGAACCGTTTGAATTTTCCCGTAATGTCAACGCAACCCTTTTTCACGTTGTTCATAGTAAAAATCACATTTTTTTAATGATGTTTATTTTAAAAATCACATTTTAATATTGGCACTTCATATATAAAAAAACATATATTTTTACAATGATTCTTTCGATATATAAAAGATCCCATTTTTTAATTCTAATGTCATGAATATAAAAATCACATTTTTATTTCAAATCTATATACATAAAAATCGTATTTTTATCTCACTTTCATATATGTAAGAATCATATTTTTATTTCGCTTTATATATAGTAAAAATAAAAATTTTATTTTGCTACATATATAAAAATTCTATTTTTATTCTATTCAAAATATTATTTCGTACATACGATAAAAATCATATTTTGATCTTCACAAAAATATTATTTTTATCTACTAAAAATCATACCTTTTTCTAATCAAAAATTGAATATTTTTATTGTTAAAAATGAAATCTTTTCATTGTTAAAAATCATATGGATTCATGTTTAAAAATCATATTTTTACATAAGGAAAAATCATATCATTACATATGGAAAAATCATATTTTTACATGTTTAAAATCAAAGCTTTACATGTTTAAAAAAAATCAAAACTTTACATTACCAAAAAAAAATCACATTTCATTATCATTCTTAAGAATCGAAGAAGTTACATCAATTCATAGGGTTTTGGAATGGCGTGTGCTCGCGGAGAACATGAGGGGGTTGCTCACTTGGCTGATGAGGGTGGAGGAGGGTCGGGGGAAGTCTCGGAATCGGTGGTGGTGGCTAGGTTCGATTTGGATGGGTGTTCTACAGGTTGGTGTTTAGGGGTTCGAAGGGGAGGTGGAGAGCGAGAGTAGGGCGACATGGAGTGGCCAGTGACGAAGGGGTGGTGGCACGCGTTGGCGTGTTAGCCGGTGGAGGTTGAACGACAAGATGCCGTCGTCATTTTTTAAATATTATTCCTCTCGATTTGATCGTGGAGAGAATGGAAAAGGGGAGTCAATGCCAATAAAAAGGAATTTATATTTTATTTAATTCTGTAATTAATACCAAAAAGTAACTTTCCAATACGAACTCCAAACCGAACCCACCGACCGTCGCCCCTAGCTAAATACCCTCATTCCAAACACAATGGGATATGTCTGGTAAGCCAATTCGACTGTTGCGATCAGTTTTCGTTAAAATTACAATATAAATTAATATTTTAGTCAATATTGAATTTAACGTACAATTTAATTTTTCGGGGTCAGATACTGACTCGAAAAATTCCAGAAAAATAAATCTGGCTAAGTTTTGACGATACAGTCCTAACAAAACTAATTTCATCGAATTTGGAGACTGTTTGAAAAATGGCCATTTTCTGTTCGATCCAAATTGACTGAAACTAACAAAACACGTTTTCTTTTGCCACGCTCACATATTGATTTCAAAAATTATGAAAATTGGAATTTAGCAATAATTTGACATCCCAGATCCAACATAAGTGATTTCGTCGAAAACGGAGGTCGTTTGCAAAATGGCTATTTTAAGGGCTATATTTCCATAACGACTATTCTGAATTTTCAATTGGACATAACTTTTTATTCCCGCTATGAAATTTCAAATTTTCAGATTCGTTGGGAAGATATTTTCAAACAGATTCAAATATTTCTTGTTTCACTAAAATCCGGTTTATTTTGAATTCTGTACATTCATTTGAAATTTGAAATCGAATTTTCAAACTACCGTGCCATTTCCAATTCCTTTTATAATTAAAATAAATATTTATATTATAACTTCAATTTAAATAATTATGTACGTTCTATTTCTATTCAAAACAAATTTCTAGTTGTTATTATTTAAAATAATTCATTTTAAACATTCAAAATTCATTAAAATTGCCAAAATAAAAAATTTAGATTAGTTATGATTTTTCAGGTTGTTACAATTTCCCCAACTTAAAATCTTTTCGTCCTCGAAAAGGAACGGAGTTGAAAGTTGTTTAACCAACTAACTCAACTTTCATTTTTTGCTTTCATTCTTCAACTTTTCAGTTTCTAAGAATTTTCCAATTTTTCAAAAATTTGGCTAACACCCTAAATTTTCGAAAATTTTCGCTATAACCTCCTTTGTACGGGGAGAACCGGGAAAATCCCCAAACCGCCACACAGGCCCTCTCATCTCAAAAAGAAAAAGAAAAAGCCAAGTGGCTAGCCAATCGGCTCATAAAATCATCCAAACCCAACAAATATAGTAAACATGTACCTATTTGTCGGGCATACAATTTTATTCCTCTTCTTTAGCCTCCTTGCCTATGGCCTGCTCAATGTATGTACATGTATATGCATGCAATTGCAATCAAAATTTCAAGTCAGTTCAATATTTGATATAATTTGGTTATATGTACCGTTCTTTCACATAATGGTTTTATTAGATAACAAATAATCATACAACAGAACCATCAATCAATTAGTGAATTAACATTTCAAATTCATAATTTTCACATATATACATAAAATCATGTTTTTGATGCCAAGTCACAACAATATTGTTAGACCAAAATCTGGGCCTAACACCCAAATGCAGATCTCAGATCACAGAATGCAGAAAAGCAGTGAAAATTGGGAACACACAAAGTTTTTATAGTGGTTCGGCTCAAACTAAGCCAACGTCCACTTTATCTCTTCTTAAATCCTAAGAAGTTACAAATACAATTCTCTCGGTTTATACACGAAATCCTTGTGTTTACAATAAAAAGAGGTAAGAAATCATAAGATTATAGTCAAAATCCTCATGTTATGATGTGGGATTTGGCTCCTTTGCTGCTGAAATTGCTTTGTAGAGAGCAATGGTGGAAGCTCTGAGGAGTTAAAGCCGAAAGATCCTTGAAAATGCCTTCAAATGGTGTATTTATAGCTGTATGAGAGTTTCTGGGAAGATCGGTTCGTGATGGGGTACGTGGCACCCGATCCGGGATAATAGGAGCAAGATGTGGCGTGAGAACAGGTCAAAACAGTGTGCGCATCAGCAGGTTTGGGGGTCAGATCGTGGTCATAGGGTCGGTTCGTGGTCATGGGATCGTGATCCCCATATACACCACGAATGGGTCGTGACCACAAGCACCATCACGAGCTGAGGCAGGTGCTTCACGAGTCGAAGAGGGCGTGCGAGTTGAGGTGCGTCACGAGCCAAGAGGAGATGGTGATCCATGAGCCAAGATGGGTCCCACGATCCGAGCCAATGATGCTTCGTCACTTCTTCCAAGAAATCGCCAGATTACACTCGTTCACGGAAATGGGCATAACTTTCAAACTGTAAGTACGATTGAGCCAAACCAATGCTCAAACTGAAGCTAATTCAGAGAACTGCAAGAGTTACAGAGCTTAGCTCCGTAATCGCTGTTTTCAGGCCCAAAAAGGTCATATGATAGGAGTTTCGGGCCTTTCTTTGTTCGTGATGCGACTTTGACCAAATCGCTGCCTATCTTCCGACGAGGTTCTTCATATCCGAGCGCGATGTTATCCAGATATTCAGTGTGACAGCTTTTACCAAAAAGTGTGTCAACAAATATATTATAATTATATTTTGGTTCTCACACCAGTCAATTGGAAATATATAGATATCCCACTTTCAAAACTCGAACATAACGCTGATGATGGGTACCCATCATCAGAATCATTCCCGGGCAACTAAAGTGTGATTCTATATCTATCCAGTATATTTGGGACTTCGTATACACGCTAGCTAGGAGTATATGCAAAATCTTCATATACTATATTGTCCAAATTCAATATATACAATAAATATTCAAATACGTATAATACGATTTAAATTTTCAAAACAAACTTTGTTTTCATTTTTTTATATTAAAAATAACTCTCTTTTAACTCGTTCTAGGATACTACTGATCCCATATCTAACGAGTCATTCTTATTGGATATTACAAATCCAATCTCTGATGAATTCTTTTGTTCGGTTCCAAAGTGCCTTGTTCTTGAGCTCTGTAAACCAAAGCTCTGATACCAACTGAGGCAACCCAAACTTCCCCGTAAAGGAAAACCTGGATTGAGTTGAGAACAACACACATCGGAACACAAACAGAAGAACATTTCATTGCTTATTACAACAATTTCATCAGAATCAAGAATATCCAGAGTATGAATAAATATTACACATCTACTAAATATCAGAGATTAAATTACATTACATAGCAGCGGAAAATAATACAACACAACTGAAAGGAATATACGGATACAGAGCTTTCCGAATATCATTCCAGTTGTAAACCATGATCCTGTGAATATAAATCTGCAAAACCCAAAACTATAGGCTACCCATGTGGAAATAGGGGCACCCAGAGTTTAGGTTAAAACAATAAACTCCAAGTCGGTCATGTGACTAGTGTGAGAACTAAAACAGTTATTTAAAACTTTACTTAAAATCAGATATACCAAGGGACCATGCCGTATAATATGGAATGGGTTTCCTCCCAAGAATATTAGTGCATATAACAAAATAGCGCAATGCTTTTTGGAAAAATGAGGCTATTATAAGACCCAGGTCCCATCATACAATGCAACGCAAGCCGGAGGATAGGATTTTCCCTTATAATAGCCAAACATGCTTGGTAGGTTTAAAACAAATCATCTGATACTATTATAAGTGCATAGTGTATAAAACAACTTCAAATATAAATGTATCAATCCTAGACGACATGGGTACCATATATCATGTCGCCAATACTAGGCTCTACAATCAAAACCGCAATTGTCACGTATTGGAAGTTAGATTTCCGTCTGTGAACCAAAGCAAGGGATCGTCCTTGCCGCTTCAAGATTATCTAGCCTGAGCCTCAGGACCCAGATTCAGGTGGGCCCTTGGATCGTCAGGGCCGGTCAACACGGAGTGGATTAAAATGCCTGAACACTGTGTTTCCCCACCCTATGGGGCATGAACCGGTCATATCTCGACCAAACTATCAGCCCCGGAACGACCGATATAACCGAGGCGCCTCACTATCCATCATCCACATAAGTAACGTCAGGACTTGCAAAACGCTGACACCACTCCTAGCTAGAAGGAAACGCATGTCCTCCCTGATGTCCTCTCCCATTTCTGGTTCACACCTGGGTGTGAGGCTCGCGAATTAACGCTACATAAAGCTACACTATATTAAAGCCGTGCTTTGATCATCAACCACAAGACTCCGCTTTTCAACAGAAGGCTTGATCATTTGCATCTCAGCATGCCACACAGGCAATTCATGCTATGCAACCGATGTCTATCAATCACACAGAATGAAATCCGATGTCAGACACACATCCATTTACAAGTTCGTTCTAGGTCTGAACGAAATTGGAGGCACCTTATTCCTCGTACCATATGTCCGATACAGGAGAGAGTTCCTCGCATATCCATTGATCTCCAAGTACGTCTGGACGATCACCACTAATTACCTTGTCTTGGGTGTACAGCCCAATCATGACATCAGTAATCATCCAAACGATGTGAAGACCTCCGGTCTTTAACCACCATCTTCATCCTTGACACATCGTCGAATCAGTTATTCAGAATGGGATAAACCCGGTCGTCCTGAATAACTCGCGTATATAAGAAACAAGTGCTATTAAAACACAGCATACGCTTCATTCCAATCCAGAATATTCCTTTATTCAAATATTCTTATACTTTGGGAAAGGTTCCCATTAATTTTATCAAAGATAACTTCTTTAAATTTATTCTTTAATCTTCCTTTGAATATCAATTCAAACCATATTATGGTTTATCCAAACTAGTCGGGATTAGCGCACCTTATTGAAGTAATCATTTGTTTAGTTTCCCAATCCCAACCTATTCATCCCATGAAGCAAAAATGGTAATACTTCATATCTAACACCACGGTGTTATCGGTAGATTCAATTACCATTTCACGTTCAAATCTAATTAAAGATTTAACTATCGCCTGGAGTAAAACTGGTGGTACTCCTTTCTCGATCATTTCTTGAATTTGATAATTTTAATTATCAAATTCACCTTTCAATCTATTTAAATATTCATTAAAACTCTGATTCAGTTTTAATTTCCAAAAATCGTTATTTAATGATTATTCAAAGTAAAGAAATAAATCTTTTCTTTAAATGGGTTATAGAACTAATGTCATTTAAAACAAAGCTCACGATAAACCAAAAATCTCGTTCCATTAACAATGGGATCTTCATGGAAAACAGATCAATATATATAATCGAAATGAACTTCCATATCCAACCGATAGTATAAATGGAATAATGGCAAAGCCTCTTAAATTCCATATATAGTAACAGTCTTCCTCCACAGAAGTCCACTTCGATTATTACCAAATCGAACCCCGTTCCATTCCAATTTATTTTATTAAATTGGAAAACTTCACTTTGGAAAATCTCCTTTAAATATTAACAAACGATTTATAAATTCCCAATTGCATTTCACTGTAAATCGGGTTATAGAACGAATGTCGTTAAAAACACAATTCACGTTAAACCCAATTCACATTCCATTTTATTCCAATTATTAAATATAATTGGAAACCTTAACAATCTTAACTAAAAGATTTATTCTCTTCACATGGGGTTCAAGAACAGTGTTACTGAAGACACCATTCACGACAAACCCAAAATCCTATTTGATATTAAATACAAGGCTCTGAATAGAAAATGTATCGGCTTATATTCAATATCAAATACTACAACCCACAAATATCGTATTGAAATAATGATATAAATATATCTTTCAAATTTCCATAACAATATCTGTATAATCCCGAAATCCAACGTCTTTCGATTCAAATCCATTCCAATTTATATAATGGAAATCCTGGTTATTTTTAAAACCATTTCAAATCCAATTTATTTTATTTAAAACTTATTGGATTTAATATCTTTTAGTTCATTTTGATAAAAATATATTTTTATCTTTTCAAATATGGAATTTTTCATCCCAATTCTTTCCAAATCATTTCTTATGATTTTACACTAATTATAGATATTTTTAATAGTTTTATCAAGGCCCGTACAGTCGATTTCCACAAATGGCCATCAAACTGCACTTACTGCGACCTTTTCCAAATTTGATTTGGACATAATTCCAAATCCAACCGTTAGATTTCAAATCTCTAATATTCGTTAGAAAGCTCTTTTCGACATGAACCCAACGGTTCTAGTTTTAGGAGAATCCGACAGCCGAATCTCCCCTAATGTCCATTCGAAGTCAATGGTCGAAATTTGCGAACTGCCGCAGTGCGGCGCGTTCTATTCAGGCCATTATATTATATATAATATATATTTCGTCGATTTCCATTTAAAATGTATTTTATAAATCGTTTTAAATCCGTTTTCAAAACGGTTTCAACTTCATATTCAATTTAAAATCAAAATTGAATATTCCATATCATTAATATATATAAATGATAATATTTTCACAACATTAGATTTTGAAATCAATTCCTTTTCGATATTCATTATAAAAATGAACAAAATCGATATAAATATTGTTCACGTCAAAATGGCGTTATCTAATCAACACGGCTTTATATATTTATATATATTCGTGTCCATCCCAAATCAGACATCAAAATCAGATTTTGATTATTTTCTGAATATTATTTTAAAATATTCCTTATTTTAAAATATCTGTTCTTTCTGAACTTGAATCAGACACAGTCAATTATCATATAATTATTGATTATATGGTTTTCATACAATACATGTATACAACAACAACGATAAACAATCAACCATCATCCAAAGTGCATTCTACACTGCATAAGCATTAAATATAAATACTTGATGCTTACAACAGCCTGTCAACCAATCGATCGCAAACAACTAAACGATTGGGATTAGTGTACATCAAATGTCATCCCAACACCCGTATGGGGTTTCAACCAACAAATACTGAATACTATTTGGGCAGTTTGGCGATGTGTAAAATATATCGTCCCAATCCATATCAGTAAAATGGGTGTTCATAAACAAATCGTCTGATTTGTAAATGAATATTTATTTTATTCATATCAACGTTAAAAATTATATTTTTAACGATAAAATAGTTTATTCAACATATGAATATTCTATTCAGTTCATTTATACAATAAAAATGATATTTTTATTGTTCTAACATATTTTAGAAAATTTTGGCGGCATCACGGCACGATATCAAAATCGGGTAATATCTAGCATTACCCCTCTCTTGATATTGGCTCGCGCTGTATACACATAACGATTCTAATCAATTCATTTCACCCACAACCAAATAATATAATCAACCAAACCAAACAATCAAATAAGTCGTCCATGGTCTGTGGATGATGGGGAACAGTTCATATATGCAGTTATAAAATAAATAACTGTATAAGAAAATTATAGTGAGGAGTTCTCACCTTTGGGTTCCACTCCACCGTTTCATTTCTGAATTTCTGAACCGTTTGAATTTTCCTGTAATGTCAACGCAACCCTTTTTCACGCTATTCATAGTAAAATCACATTTTAAATATGATGTTTATTTTAAAAATCACATTTTAATAATGGCACTTCATATATAAAAAATCATATATTTTTACAACGCTTCTTTATATATAAAAATTATATTTTTGTATCACTATATGTATAAAAGATCACATGTTTTTATTCTATTGTCATGAATATAAAAA
The DNA here is from genome assembly GCA_030737875.1 of Allium sativum. Classification (NCBI taxonomy): domain Eukaryota; kingdom Viridiplantae; phylum Streptophyta; class Magnoliopsida; order Asparagales; family Amaryllidaceae; genus Allium; species Allium sativum. Next base: position 123,879,036 of record CM060918.1, on the reverse strand, counting down.
TCACATTTTTGTTTCAAATCTATATACATAAAAATCGTATTTTTATCTCACTTTTATATATATAAGAATCATATTTTTATTTCTCTTTATATATAATAAAAATAAGATTTTTTTGCTACATATATAAAAATTCTATTTTTATTCTATTCAAAATATTATTTCATACATATGATAAAAATCATATTTTGATCTTCATAAAAATATTATTTTTATCTACTAAAAATCATACCTTTCTCTAATAAAAAATCGAATCTTTTTATTGTAAAAAATGAAATCTTTTCAATGTTAAAAATCATATGGGTGAACTCATTGCACAACCTTCCTGTTGTCACTGGGTGAACTCATTGCCATTGCAAGGTCTCCAAGTATACTCGTACTGACTTGCTCCTCAGCTTGGTGAGTTTTTTATGTCCGGCGTTTGGTTTATGTTTGTCTAGATGATTATGGGGGAGGTTTGGTGATGTGTTGGTGCTTGCCGTTGTTGTTAGTTTGAGTGTGTGCCAACTTGCATTGTCTGAGAAGTCTCTGTGTGTTCGTGGAGCTCCCTTTTTAATGCAGTCGCCGTGATCCTTGAACAGTTTTCGCGACTCTCTCTTACTCCTACTCTGATTTGTCATGCAACTTTAACTGTTAGCCGAGTTTGTTGTGATTTGCTCTTTTGTTCGGTAGACCACTGCTGTGTTTCTTTGCTTGATTGATCTAGAGTTTAGTTGAGTTTGATTAGTGTTGGGGCTTTTCATGGTGTTCGATCGTCTGAGTAGAACTCGGTGTCGTCTTGAGTATGTTGGGTCGAAATCTGATTATGGTTTTTGAGATAATGGGAGTAGTGGACTGGTGTTGTTTTGTTGGGGTATTGGAATCATGTTTCTTTGCGTTGGCCTTTTTGGGTATTTTGTATCCTGCTGAAGATGAGAAAGAGAACTTGGTGTATGTGCTTGTTTCAATTCTGTTTGCGGCTGTGATTGGAGTCATTCTGCTTACTGCAGTAACAGTTTTTGCTGTGCACTTCTGCTGCTTGGATTGGTGTTGTTTGTTAATGGTATTCCTGAATGTATTTTCTGATTGTCTTTGTATGCTTATAGTAGTGCGAGATTTTGCTCGACTCCTGTTCTGTAATCTAGATAGATGTAGTGGACGGACCACATCAAAACCGCTTGTAGCTGATAGATTAACTATCTGTCACCAGTGTACTTCTTGTATCATTATTAGTTATAATGAAAGTGGAACGGACCACTATAAAAAAACGGCTTTCTTTGCAAAAAAAAAAATCATATGGTTTCATGTTTAAAAATCATTTTTTTTCGTAAGGAAAAATCATATAATTACATATGGAAAAATCATATTTTTACATGTTTAAAAATCAAAACTTTACATCACCAAAAAAAAAACCACATTTCATTATCATTCTTAAGAATCGAAGAACTTACATCAATTCATAGGGTTTCGGATTGGCGTGTGCTCGCGGAGAACTGGAGGGAGTTCCTCACTTGGCTGAGGAGGGTGGAGGAGGGTCGGGGGAAGTCTCAGAGTTGGCGGCGGTGACTAAGTTCGATTTGGGTGGGGGTTCTACGGGTTGGGGTTTAGGGGTTCGAAGGGGAGGTAGAGAGCGAGGATATGGCGACGTGGAGTGGCCAGCGACGAAGGGGTGGTGGCGCGCGTTAGCATGGTGGCCTGTAGAGGTTGAACGACGAGATCTCGTCGTCGTTTTTTTTAATATATTATTCCTCTCGATCTGATCGTGGAGAGAAAGGAAAAGGGTTGTCAACGCTAATAAAAAGTAATTTATATTTTATTTAATTCTGTAATTAATACCAAAAAGTAACTTTCCAATACGAACTCCAAACCGAACCCACCGACTGTCGCCCCTAGCTAAATACCCTATTGCGAACACAATGAGATATGTCTGGTAAGATAATTCGACCGTTACGATCAGTTTTCATTAAAATTACAATATAAATTAATATTTCAGTCAATATTGAATTTCACGTACATTTTAATTTACCGGGGTCACATACTGACTCGAAAAATTCCAGAAAAATAAATCTAGCTAATTTTTGACGATTCGGTCATAACAAAACTAATTTCGTTGAATTTGGAGACTGTTTGAAAAATGGCCATTTTTTGTTCGATCAAAATTGACTGAAACTGACAAAACACGTTTTCTTTTGCCACGCTCACATATTGATTTCAAAAATTATGAAAATTGGAATTAGCAATAATTGGACATCCCGGATCCAACAAAAGTGATTTCGTCGAAAACAGAGGTCGTTTGCAAAATGGCTATTTTTAAGGGCTATATTTCCATAGCGACTATTCTGAATTTTCAATTGGACATAACTTTTTATTCCCGCTATGAAATTTCCATTTTTCAGATTCGTTAGGAAGATATTTTCAAACAGATTCAAATATTTCTGGTTTCACTGAAATCCGGTTTATTTTGAATCCTGTACATTCATTTGAAATTTGAAATCGAATTTTCAAATTATCGCGCCATTTCCAATTCCTTTTATAATTAAAATAAATATTTATATTCTAACTTCGATTTAAATAATTATATACGTTCTATTTCTATTCAAAATAAATTTCTAGTCATTATTATTTAAAATATTTCATTTTAAATATTCAAAATTCATTAAAATTGCCAAAATAAAAATTTTAAATTGGTTCTGATTTTCCGGGTTGTTACACCTCCAAGGCATGAAATCGATTTTCGTATATATTTGGTGGACATTGCAAAGCCAGTTGCATTAACTGTGTGCCATATGGCTCCAAGGGAAAGGAGGGAGCTTAGCAAGCAAGTAGGGGAGCTACTTGAGAATGAGTTTATTAGGCGAAGCATATCTGAATGGGGTGCTCCAGTAGTATTCACGACTAAGGCGGATGGTTCACTTCGCTCGTGTGTAGACTATAGGGAGTTGAATAAACTCACTAAGAAGAACATGCACCCACTTCCGAGGATAGATGACCTGTTTGACCAGCTTGTTGGTGCCTAAATATTCTCTCAGTTAGACTTGGCCATAGGGTTTCATCAGTTGAGGGTGGCTGAGGACAGTATATATAATATCACTTTTAGGACTCCATATGGTTTCTTTGAATGGCCCATTATGCCTTTTGGGTTGACGAATGCACTTGCCTATTTTGTTGATCTGATGAGTAGGGTGTTTTGAGAGTTTCTAAATAAATTTATCGTGGTCTTTGTTTGTGATATCTTGATCTTCTCAAAGAGCGAGGAAGAGCATGCCCAATATTTCTTAGCAGGCACAAAGCGACACTATCTACTACGCATTACGGTGGAGCGAAGCACATTTTAAAGTAAATATGGTGTAACTCCATTTCCCTAGTATAGTTGACTCGTCTACTTTTTAAGTCAATGCCAACTGTCATTTATTATCCCACTATTCATTCTGTAAAAAACAAATCTTGTCCATGCATTTAAATTTAGGTAGTGTTTGGTTTAAAATATATTTTAAGTTTTGAGTTTTTAATATTGGTAGCAAAACATTATAAAAGTTAATTGATGATGGAGGGAGAGAAAAGGGTGATGTAGGGGACCATGTAAAGGAAAAAGGGACGACAAAATGATACAATATCTCTTTTTCTTGTGTTAATTCGCAAAATAAGGAAAACAAATAAAAGTTTTTTTTTTCTATTTTGTTTGTCAACTTTGTTTTTTAAAACGATTGTTTTTAACTTTATACATTTATCGTTCATATTTAACTATGGGTGAAAATTAAAAACTAAAAAGTGTAAACCCCAAATGCCAACTTAGCTTTTTCTCTTCCTCGTTTTATTTTATAAATACCGAGCCAGTACGTTTCTCTTGTTCCTTCCAAGGCATTAAAATTTGCAAAATTCACAAGCTTCTTATTTTAAAAATTATCAACAATATCTTACACAAAAACTTAGGTAGTGTTTGGTTTAAAATATATTTTAAATTTTGGGCTTTCAATATTAATAACAAACATAAGAAAAGCTAAGGGGTGATGGAGGGAGTGAAAGATTCACGGAGGGACCACGTAAAGGAGAGAGGGACAATGAAATGCTATATAATCTCGTTTTCTTGTGTTAATTCTCAAAATAAAGAAAACAAATAAAAGTTGTTTTCTATTTTGTGTGTTAATTTTGTTTTTTAAAACGATCGTTTTAGGTGTTATACATTTATCGTTCTTATTTACTATGGACGAAAATTAAAAACTAAAAATTGTAAACCAAAAACCGTTTTAAGTAAAAGCTTTCAAGTATGCAATATTTTTTTATTCAATTTTTTCATCTGCCAATTTAATACTTACGACCAAAAATTAAGATTCTTTCAATTTTGCTAAGTCTTGAGTAGGTTTTCCGGTCGGGTATCTGAAACCTAGATTGCAATTTTTTCCAACTTAACTAATTTTAGTTTTTTTTTTTTTTTTAGTAATAAATTTTCGTGCTTGGGAAATTGATAGTTTTTGATTTATTACAAATGGGAAGAATAAGGACAAATTAAGCTTTAACATAGCTTATTGTTCTTTGTTATGCTTAAAATTGATCCAGATCTTAATTTATCATACTTATCTCTAGGAAGGTCGATACGAAGCATCAATTATGGATGAAGTTGAATCATTATACCGCCTTCATATGGTTTTGATATTTCTTTTGGTATGGCGAAGCACGCTGCTTCTACTGCTCTAATTTGGTAAGTGACTACATCTTTGTGCCCACTCATATTAGGTTTATTCTTAGTTCACTTATCTTATTGGAATCGAACCATTATGTGTTGGCATTTAATCTAAGAATGGTTTGGTTTTTAATAAAGTAGATATTTTATTATAATAAACAGCAAGCAATCCAAATTGTAGCAGTTGGACTTGGTCTCGGTTTGTTTCAGAGATTGTAGGAGTAATTTTAGTAAATGTTGAAGCTTTCATTTTTGTATTTAACCTTTCCTTTGTATGTTATTTTTGGTTATCAGAAATAATATCAGTTATTGCTTTAAAAATGTCTCTGCAATACACTCGTGTGTGTGAGTATATCTGTTTTGGTTTCAACATTTGGTATCAGAGCATGGTTTATTGTATGCCAAAGTATATGCCCAAAGCAATGAAGATGGAGACATTGAAAATCAAAGAATGTTCAGTAGGATTGAGTTACCCGATGTTAACAAAAAACAATTATACCGCTTGGTCGCTTAAGATGAGGATTTACATGCAGGCGCATGGTATCTGGGAGGCAATCGAACCCAACAATACTAAAGACGCGATTGACAATAAGACATATAAGATGGCATTAACAGTGATATATCAAGGGTTTTGGAGGATATATTGTTGTCAGTCGCGGAGAAAAAAACAGCAAAAGAGGCTTAGGAAGCAGTGAAGACGATGTGCTTAGGTGTACATCGGGTGAAAAAGGCGAGGATCCAGACATTAAAGGCTGAATTCGAGTTCTTAAGTACTAATGACTCAGAATTGATACACGATTTCTGCATGAAGTTAAATGGCCCGGTAACCAATATCCGGGCATTAGGAGAAACGGTTGAAGAAGCGTATTTCATGAAAATGCTACTCCGAGCCGTCCGAGCGAAATTTCTACAGATCACATCGACAATAGAGCAATATGGAAATTTAGAGGCGACGACTATAGAAGATGCAACGGGATCGTTAAAATCTCACGAAGAGAGACATCGTGGAAAAAGTGAGAATGCCGAAGGACAACTTCTCTTAGCTGAAGAGGAACGACGAAAACGATAAAATAATGATGGGAAACTGCTCTTTACATGGGAAGAATGGATGAGAAAATCAAATAAAGAGGAGGCATCCAGGTTCAAAGAACCAGAGCAACAACAACACGTATCAAGGTCGAGAAGGTGGACGTGGATGACAAGATCGGAGTAAAATAAAGTGTTTTAACTATGGTATATATGGACACTATGCTGCTGAGTGTCAAAAGCCAAGAAATGGGAAAGACAAAGAACAACAAACAGAGGTAAATTTGACACATGTACAGGATGATGAACCGACACTATTATTGGTTGAAAGTGATGGAGAATCAAACAAGTTGACGCTGAATGAAGAACAAGTGATTCCGAAATTAATACAAAATGCTTTGATTCATACAGGTTCAAATATGTGGTACTTAGATAATGGAGCAAATAATCACATGACGAGTTGTCGCTCGAAATTTAAACATCTGGACGAAGGCGTGACCAGTGGCGGATGCATGTATATGCATGGTGTGTCAAGTGACACACCATTATTCTGAGAAAGTTTCAAAAAATAAATAAATAAATATTTGCGCAGCAGCACAGCTGCATAAGGACTGAACTACACATACAAGCTGCTGCTCCATTCTCAAAAATAGAAAAAGCAATTGCAGCTGCTTCATTCTCTAGCTTTTGCATCTTCGTCCATTCTCCAATTTGGCAGCTTCTCCAAGCTTCTCTCTCTTCGTCCATTCAGGTTTTATTTATGTATTCATGTTATCTAATTTGCTACAATTGTATATTGAAAAAAATGAGGGTTTACAAGGTGTTTGAGAAAATGTCACAAACAATTATTGTTTTCTATTACATTTAAGAATAAAACTATTTTATGAATATTTTTTATTATTGATTGGTGACACACCATCCATAAAATCCTGTATCCGCCACTGGGCGTGACAGGGCAGGTACGGTTTGGTGATGGGTCGACCGTGGACATTAAGGGAAAGGGCTCAGTTGGTTTCAAATGCAAGAACAGAGAGGAGATTGTTTTTCATGAGGTGTATGTTTTAATCAAAATATGATCAAACACCAAATACGATGCTTTAAAGAGTGTGTCGCCCGTTCAGTGGCAAGGTGCTAAGAAAGCACGTTTCCAAATTAGGGGAGAGACACTATAAAAAGCATGTATGAAGAAATGTGAGACCGCAATTTGCAAAAACAAAGCAATAAGAGAGAGGAACACACAATTTTTAGAGTGGTTCGGTCAAACGTGACCTACGTCCACTATGCAAACATTTTCCATTATCACTTTCATGATTCCAAGTACAATGCCATACAAATCTCCCTCAATTTACAATAAATCTCTCATTTCTCCCTTTTTGATGTGAATCGCATTTGAATTAGCTAGTGGATCGGTTAGATCTCCCCAAGTATTGATTGAAATGGATGAAAAGCATTCAATGCTTCATTTTAGAGGTAGATCTCTTCGATTCCATAGCATTTTGATAGTAGATCCAAGTTTCTAGAGAGAATTCAATGGAGACTTGTGTTGCTTAAGTGGAGCTTGAATGGATTTCCATGGATGAAGCTTGAGAGTGCCTTGGAGAAATGATTTTAGCAGCCCTTCGGGGTGTTCCCATCCCCCCTTGAAGTGTGGAGAAAGGGTGTATTTATAGTTGAAGTCTAGGGGTAGTGGCACACTCGTAATTTGATGTGTATAGTTGGCACTTGGTTGGCGATGAGTTGGCAATGGCTTGGACTGCATATACCGATCAATCACTCCAGAACCTATACCGACCAGATTGTATAATCCTTTAAATAAAGTGTGCGGGGAGCGAATACAGCTGGCGTTGGGATGACTCCAGCTTGCATGTTTGGGTATGCGACCAGCATACATAGCAAAACCGACCTGCTGCAAAAAACGTTTGAGGCCGACCAGAAGTCTTCCCATACAAGAGCGACCAGCATCTTATATGTATACTGTGCAAAATGGGGAACATAAATTACAAGCTTGCCATCCTTTTAAATATGCTACAGCTTTGCTCGTCCTTCTTCCAAACAGTGCTCGTCCTATGTAACTCAACTGATGACCGACCAGCATGAAGGGACGACCAACCAGATGGTGATGAGCTACTCGCCGCAACTGCGAAGTAAACAGTGCTCGGTCTGCATGATTCCAAGGTGAACGATCGACCTGCTTAGCAAGTGAGGACGACCAGCTTGAAGCATCTCGCGACCGACCAGCCTGGAACATCTCGCGACCGACCAGCCTGGAGCATCTCGCGACCGACCAGCCTGGAGCACCTCGCGACCGACCAAGTGGTGCTTCTCTCGACCGACCAGGTGGTGCTTCTCTCGACCGACCAGGCAAAAGCTGTTCGACGAAATGCTCAAGTGAATTTTCTTGGTAGTTAACAGTAGTTAACATTTGCCCCTCGAAGCTTGTATTTTTTGCTTGCGAGAAATGCGGGCTTCGAAAAGACCGTTGCTATCATGGTCTGCGTTGGAATTCGGTCGTAGCATTTTGTTTGCTATAGCAAATCTTGCTTTGACTCGCTGATTCCAGACGATCCAAGTTTGAACTTTTTGACTGGACTTTGTGCTTCGTAACACCTGTTCTGTAATGAAGACAAGAACTTGCACGAGTTTGGACTTATACGTTGTTTTTGATCGTCCACATCAATAACAGGTTAGTTAATCATTAATGAATGATGTATAATAAATTGAATGTCATATCTATGCAGAACTGCTTTATTTAACAGTTATGATTTGTCAAACGCTGTTTGCATAGACATGGTATTCGAGTTTGAATTCACAATGGCGCTTGAGTTCTGAATTGCAGATTTCAAGTTACACCTTTGCAATGAATTATGTGATCTCATATGACGGTTTACGTTTTATGAAACGTGTACCTGATCGGATCAATACTTTGCTTTGTGCTTCTGATGCCAAGGCGATTGTGGCCGTTGGATGGATCAGAATTTTGTATTTAACTGATTAATTTGGACTTCTACGTGGAGAAGTCATTGTATCTTTCTGCCTTTGCTTGAAAAGGTCTTATGTACGGTGCCCCCACTAGGGGAGAACTTTGGGTTTGATGCCCCCGCTAAGGGAGGACTTGGGATTTGATGCCCCCGCTAGGGGAGGACTTTATGTTGGATGCCCCCGCTAAAGGAAGGACTTGGGATTTAATGCCCCCGCATGGGGAGGACTTTCGTCGTTGCTCTCACGAAGAGGGGCTAGACTTTTTTATGCCCCCGCATGGGGAGGTCTTTCGCCGTTGCTCTCACGAAGAGGGGCTAGACTTTTTTATGCCCCCGCATGGGGAGGTCTTTCGCCGTTGCTCTCACGAAGAGGGGCTAGACTTTTTTATGCCCCCGCATGGGGAGGTCTTTCGCCGTTGCTCTCACGAAGAGGGGCTAGACTTTTTTATGCCCCCGCATGGGGAGGTCTTTCGTCGTTGCTCTCACGAAGAGGGGCTAGACTTTTTTATGCCCCCGCATGGGGAGGTCTTTCGCCGTTGCTCTCACGAAGAGAGGCTAGACTTTTTTGTGCCCCCGCATGGGAGGTCTTATATTTGAATCCGTGGGACAGACGCCAGTTCCTTTACTGGATGCTTTGGCATGGCAAACGATCTCGATTTAGGAATCTGGGCCATAAGTAGTCACTTGTTCCTTCATGGGTTGTTCAACTTAGTGAGTCACCTCGATGTATCGTGTGGTCAACGCTTGCGGGACCTCGCTAAGGAAGCTGCGACTTATGAAGTCGGCTGTTCCGCTATGGGTCCTCGACCTGGTGAGCCCTCTTGATGTATTGGGTGATCCATGCTTGTGAATTGCACCACATCAGGAGACAGGGACTTAATCAAGCTGTCAGGGATTTGCCCTTTTTGTGAAGCTTGGAACCCATGAGGTAGACTTTAACAGTCGCATTGGATGTGCTTAGTTGTGATAAGCAATTGCAAACGGATTGAGAAGTCGTGCTCTTTTGGGATTTGCGGGGTTTGCGTTATTCCGTGGAGCGAACATTGGCCTTGTACTGGAAGCACTTGATCATGGCAAGTGTTTATGATTGAGCGCAAGTTGCCCCTCGGAACTTACAACCTGCGGCGTTGATTTTAGATATGCTTGTTGACCTCTCCACCGTCTCATCTTTGGCCATCCCTTCTAACCACCCTTCAAGATGGTGTTTTTATGATCGCACTTAGATGTGTTGACACTTTGTGCGTCCCATGCTTGAATAAGTGTTGTGGAGTTCGCCATAGTGCATCGGGTTTCAAAGAAGCGAGCATTTGTCCTATAACCTGTAATAGAGAATCGTCTTTTAGCAAGTCTTGAATTAACGAAGATCTCGTAAGTAAGAGATTCACACAAGTATGCAGGACTTTATCCATAGAGATATTGTTCAGTACAATCCTTATGCAATATTACAAGTTTTTTACAAGAAGTTCTGAATGTAACAGAAAGCAAGATGTAAAGTAAAGCAAGTAACAAAGCAGTAAGTAAGGAAAGGCGACGATGATCGCTTATTTCGAGTTGTTGAAATGAGATTCCCATCAGCCCTCAGTTGATGATTGGCCTGTTATTGGGTTGAACCAAGAGAGAGCCTTGCCCCTGAGGAGTCTGAGCGGCGATTGAGGATTGTAGATTCTTGATGTACTGTTGTAGTTTGCCATTCTGAATCATTTCCTCAATTATGCTTTGGAGAATTCTGCATTCATTTGTATCATGACCCGGCAGCTTGTGGAGTCGACAGTACTTTCCAGAGTCCAGAGTTTTCTGCGTAACCTTGAACTTTGGTGGCTCCGGATAGTGCTCGGTATCCTTGGTGGCAAGGAAAATGTTTTCTATGGTATCATTCAGAGGAGTGAGTTCTGATGGGTTGTAGAAGCGAAACTTCTTGTTTGCCTTGCTGTTTTTCCCATCATTGGCTCGTTTCTGCCCTTGGATATCGTGCTGATTAAGTTGGATGTCAGCGCTTTTGGGAGGATCAACAGTCTGATGAAGCACAGGATGATCTCCCACTCTCATATACTCCTCGGCTTTCTTCTGGAACTTTTCCAGCATGTTCGGCTCCTTCATTTTGATCCATCGACCGAATTCGCTATTCTTGTCTATAACGCCGATTAGAGATGCTAAGATCATGCGGGGGTCAGGATTCCATACTTCAGTTAAAGCGGTATTGAACCTGTTGAGGAAAGCTTTAACTGACTCTCCAGGATTCTGCTTCATTGATGTGAGGGAGATGACATCCTTAGCTTTTGTGGCCTGCAACCTGAAATACTCTTTGAACTTATGAGTCAAATCATCAAAGCGATCGATGGATTTGGGCGGGAGCCTTGTAAACCATAGCGATGCGACGCTTTCTAGATAGAGCGGGAAGCACAAGCACTTAATCTCATCCGTCGCTTTAGCCACATTCATGTGCCACTCATATCTGTATAGGAAGTGATTTGGATCAGCAGTCCCATCGTATGGAGGCAAAGTGGGATGTGCGAACTTCTTCGGAAGCTCAGCTTTGCGAATTCTCCTGGTGAATGGGTTTCTGCTCGGAGAAAAATCCCATTCCCTTTCGCTATCTTTGCGGGTTAGGCCGTCTTTCATCATCCGCTTCACCACGTCCTCGATGTCCCCTTTTGAGTAGTGTCGCTTGGGAGAGCAGACTTCGATTTCCTTTCCGGATGCTCGATCGCGATTAGAGTGTATGGGTCCTTTTCCTTCAGCAAGGGAAGGTGCTCCCCTTTCAGGACTTGCGACTCGTCGGGCATCTCGATTGGAAACGCTTTTGGCTTTCAGCTTGGAAGCATGAATGTCGGCTCCGCCTCCGTTGAACCCTTCAATGTTATCATTGCAATAATGATCGGAAGTTGATGAACTTGTGTTTCCCTCAAGGTTGACATGAGCCTTTTGAGGAGGAGCGGGATTGGCTTGTGCGTTTAGGAGAGCGCTCACTTTATCCATCAAGTTTGATTAGCATCCACAAGAATTTTGTTAGCATCCAACAAGGCTTTACTGGAAGCTTCCATCCGTTGGTGTAGATTAGCGACAACGACATCTAGCTCGGCCCTTGTTACTCCGGCTCCGGTTATGGAATTTTGACCAACCTCGAAGCGATTAATAAGAGGTGTAGCTTCGTTGTTAGCAACATTGTTGACGTCGTCGTTGTTGTCGTTTTCTCCAACGGTTTTACTTGCGGTTTTCTTGGACTTAGCCATTATCTCGGACATGGATTTGACTTTGGAAGATAGCTCGTCGATTGGCCCAGATCTGAGATTTGCGAGATCTATGGTTGAAGCAAGCCTAGATCTTACGTGCAAAGTTCTTAACCTTGTCGAGTTTGGGAGAAGTGCGAATGCGGCCCCACGGTGGGCGCCAAATGTTTTAATCAAAATATGATCAAACACCAAATACGATGTTTTAAAGAGTGCGTCGCCCGTTCAGTGGCAAGGTGCTAAGAAAGCACGTTTCCAAATTAGGGGAGAGACACTATAAAAAGCATGTATGAAGAAATGTGAGACCGCAATTCGCAAAAACAAAGCAATAAGAGAGAGGAACACACAATTTTTAGAGTGGTTCGGTCAAACGTGACCTACGTCCACTATGCAAACATTTTCCATTATCACTTTCATGATTCCAAGTACAATGCCATACAAATCTCCCTCAATTTACAATGAATCTCTCATTTCTCCCTCTTTGATGTGAATCGCACTTGAATTAGCTAGTGGATCAGTTAGATCTCCCCAAGTATTGATTGAAATGGATGAAAAGCCTTCAATGCTTCACTTTAGAGGTAGATCTCTTCGATTCCATAGCATTTTGATAGTAGATCCAAGTTTCTAGAGAGAATTCAATGGAGACTTGTGTTGCTTAAGTGGAGCTTGAATGGATTTCCATGGATGAAGCTTGAGAGTGCCTTGGAGAAATGATTTTAGCAGCCCTTCGGGGTGTTCCCATTCCCCCCTTGAAGTGTGGAGAAAGGGTGTATTTATAGTTGAAGTCTAGGGGTAGTGGCACACTCGTAATTTGATGTGTATAGTTGGCGCTTGGTTGACGATGAGTTGGCAATGGCTTGGACTGCATATACCGATCAATCACTCCAGAACCTATACCGACCAGATTGTATAATCCTTTAAATAAAGTGTGCGGGGACCGAATACAGCTGGCGTTGGGATGGCTCCAGCTTGCATGTTTGGGTATGCGACCAGCATACATAGCAAAACCGACCTGCTGCAAAAAACGTTTGAGGCCGACCAGAAGTCTTCCCATACAAGAGTGACCAACATCTTATATGTGTACTGTGCAAAATAGGGAACATAAATTACAAGCTTGCCATCCTTTTAAATATGCTACAGCTTTGCTCGTCCTTCTTCCAAACAGTGCTCGTCCTATGTAACTCAACTGATGACCGACCAGCATGAAGGGACAGCCAACCAGATGGTGATGAGCTGCTCGCCGCAACTGCGAAGTAAACAGTGCTCGGTCTGCATGATTTCAAGGTGAACGATCGACCTGCTTAGCAAGTGAGGACGACCAGCTTGAAGCATCTCGCGACCGACCAGCCTGGAACATCTCGCGACCGACCAGCCTGGAGCATCTCGCGACCGACCAGCCTGGAGCACCTCGCGACCGACCAAGTGGTGCTTCTCTCGACCGACCAGGTGGTGCTTCTCTCGACCGACCAGGTAAAAGCTGTTCGACGAAATGCTCAAGTGAATTTTCTTGGTAGTTAACAGTAGTTAACAGTGTATTTTATACCAAGTTTGTGCCATAACATTATATCGCTTGGACAACTTTTAGAAAATGGAAATAAGATTGTACTCAAAGGGGCAGGTTTGTGGGTGTATGATGATAACGAGAGATTAATTATCAAAGTTAAAAGATCTGCCAATCGACTGTATAAGTTGATCGTTGAAACCTCGGAACCTACCTATTTGCTGTTATCTAAGTCGGAGTCATAGTTGTGGCATGCACGACTCGGTCATGTCAATTTTCAAGCACTAACGATGGTGTCTGTAAATAGAATGGCATATGGGTTGCCAAGAATTACTCAACCGAAGGAGATTTTTGATGGGTGTTTAATGTCAAAACAGACTCAAAAGACGTTCCCACACCAAACGGAGTTTCATACAACTCGAGTGTTAGAATTAATTCATGGAGACCTGTGTGGACCAATCACGCCAGAAACTAATGCAGGTAATAAGTATTTTTCTTCTTCTTTTGGTTGACGATTATAGCCGTATGATGTGGATTTTTATGTTGAAAAGTAAGGATGAAGCATTGGGTGCATTTAGAAAATTCTGAAATCATGTGGAGAAAACATCAAGGTTCTTCGAACAGATAGAGGCGGAGAGTTTATATTGAATGAATTTTCTAAATATTGTGAGAATGCATGGATTACCAAGCATTACACAGCTCCTTATACCGCCCAACAGAATGGGGTTGTGGAATAAAGAAACATAACAGTAGTTGCTATGTCATGGAGTTTGCTGAAACAAATGAAAATGCCATCTGAGTTCTAAGGAGAGGTCGTACGTCATTCGGTTTATATTCTCAACCGATTGCCTACTAGAGCTTTATCACGAAAGACACTATACGAGGTGTGGACTCGGGAAAAACCAGAAGTGAGTCACATTAGAGTATTCGGCTGTGTGGCACACATGAAAGTGCCAAGAGCCCACACAACCAAACTCAACGATCGAAGTAAATTAGTTGTACATCTAGGGAAGGAGCCTGGGACAAAGGCTAATAGATTATATGATCCAATTTCTGGGGTTGTGCACGTGAGTAGGGATGTAATATTTGAAGAAGGGAAAACCTGGATATGGAAGAAGCAACAGGAACAGAGTTCAACATATGGTGGATCTTTAATTGTAATGAATTCTTAAATGACTGGAGGAACCGCGAGCGGTGGTGAAGAAGAATCATTTGCTTTGAGTAAAAGTGGGGGAAATGAGACCACAGGGGAAGATGATTTATAGGGAGGTGACACTTCTTCAAGCGAAAGCTAGTATGGTGGTGACAATAGCCCACACGGTAGTAGTTCTGCCAGCAGTCCATCTAGCAGCAACAACAGTGTTTGTAGAATCTTCTGACTACTTAGCGAAATTTACTATGAAACAGAAAAAGAGGAAGCTGAAAATGAACTGTTATTGTTGGGAGTCAAAGAACCTACTTGCTACAGTGAAGCAATTACAGAACCAACATGGGATCATGCCATGAAGGGTGAAGTTGATGCCATAGAGAGAAATAATACTTGGAATTTGGCGGAATTACCAGTTGGGCACAAGGCAGTCGGGTTGAAATGGGTTTACCATCTTAAGAGAGACGTAAACGGGGAGATTATCAAGCATAAAGCTCGACTAGCGGCGAAGGGTTATGTGCAGAAGCAAGGGATAAATTTTGATGAAGTATTTGCGTCGATTGCACGACAAAAGACCATGAGATTGCTGTTGGCTTTAGCAGCGAAAAATGGTTGGGAAGTACATCATTTGGATGTAAAATCCGTGTTCATGAATGGAGAGCTACAAGAAATGATGTATGTGACTCAACCCGAGGGGTTTGTGAAGAAAAACAAAGAGAAAATTGTGTACAAACTGGTAAAGGCATTATATGGGTTACGCTGAGCCCCTCGAGCCTGGTATTCAAGGCTCAATAAATATCTTAAGATTTTGGGTTTTTTCAAGTGTCCTTATGAACACGCAGTTTACACAAAACATGAAGGAGGGGAGGCTCTTATCATCAGGGTGTTTGTCGATGATTTACTTGTCATAGGCACGAGTACATCGATTATTAGAAAATTTAAGAAGCAAATGGGGAAGGAGTTTGACATGAGTGATTTGCGAAAATTATCTTATTACTTGGGAATTGAGGTAGACCAAAAGGGAGATTACATCGAACTTAAACAAAGCGCATACACCAAGAAATTACTTGAGAAAGCCGGGATGCTTGAGTGTAACCCAGCTAAGTACCCAATGGAGCTAAAGTTGCAGTTAAGCAAAGAAGAAAATGGCTAAGAGGTAAATTCAACTCAGTTCAAAAGTTTGATAGGAGGTTTGAGATATTTAGTGCATACTCGCCCGGATATTGCATACGTAGTTGGTGTTATCAGCAGATATATGGAGCGTCCTACTGTATTACATATGAATGCAGCAAAGCGCATCTCGCGTTATTTAAAAGGGACTGTGGACTGCAGACCGGTGTATTCAAGAGGAACTGGGAATTACTTATTGTCGATATTTTCTGATAGTGATTTGGCAAGGAATATAGACGATAGGAAAAGTATAGATGGTATGGCTTTTTATTTGAATGAGAGTTTAATTACATGGGTGTCACAAAAGTAGAGATGTGTTGCATTGTCAACTTGCGAAGTAGAGTTCATGGCAGCAATGGTTGCAGCTTGTCTAGGTGTCTGTTTGAGGAAGCTGCTTACTCAAGTAACTGATATGAAGCACTGTCCGGTGGTAATCTATGTGGACAACAACTCTACTATTGATTTGGCAAAGAACTCGGTGTTTCATGGTCGGAACAAGCATATAGACATTCGCTACAACTTTATTCGAAAGTGTGTTGAAAATGAGGAAATTGTGATCAAAGACATGAGCACTGAGAAGCAACGTGCAGACGTATCGACTAAGGCAATGTCTGCAATGAAGTTTGAAAGGATGCGAGCACTGTTGGGTCTCAGGAATCTACAGAAGCCTGCATAGATTAAGGGGGAATATGTTGGCATTTAATCTAAGCATGGTTTGGTTTTTAATAAAATAGATATAAAAAGCTGGCAATCCAAATTGTAGCAGCTGGACTTAGTCTCGGTTTGTTTCAGAGATTGTAGGAGTAATTTTAGTAAACGTTGAAGCTTTAATTTTTGTATTTAACCTTTCCTTTGTATGTTGTTTTTGGTTATCAGAAATAATATCAGTTTTTGCTTTACATTACTGTGTCGACTTGCTAGTCAACCCTACTGAGTCGATACGATGTGTTTAAAACTCAGTATTCTCCAATGTTTGGCATCGACCCTCACATGGTTTAGCATGCAGCTTCGTTCTTATTATAATTTGACGTAAAAGCATCTTATCTTGGTGAGGCGACACAATGTGCTTTGCTTCAGGTATAATTTGGATAGAGTTTCAAAGGCAATACAGTGTATCAACGTTAAGGCTTAGTTGTCTTCAATAGATGTCTCTGAAGGATTTTACTATTTTCCATCTTACTAATTGATCAATCGTGATTTTAAATTTTAGAGTGATCTACCAGGTAGAAAAAATGGAAACCGCTAAAGTAGGAAAGAAATCCATCAAGAAGATGAGCTTCGATCTTGGAGGTTTTTCGTCTAAAGATAATAAGCGACACACATTTTCTTAAGTGTCTGACATCACTACCAAAGGAACATATGCGTCGGACTAATGGGACTCAATTCTTCAATCCAGAAATCCAACACCAACACGTGCCTATTTATAATAGCAAGTGATCCTTTTAGTTATAAAACCATTGATATGATTCAGTGGAACCTACATTTCTACTATATTAAAGAAAACTCCATAAACTAACTTACTTGGTGTCATTTTAAATTTTCTGAATTGCCTTTTACATCTTCACTGAGTTTCAACTGTACATGCTTTCATTAGACAAATTTTGTACACTTAACCAAGCATGCATTTGCATACAAATGTGCAAGGGGACATACTTTTAGAGGTAGATGAAATTTTAAGACCAAAAGGAGCAGTCATATGCAGAGATGAAGTTGACATTCTAGTAATGGTGAAGAAGTTGGCTTGTGGATGAGGTGGCACAGGAAGCTGGTTGATGACGAAGATAGGCCCAACGTGGCCCAGGAAATACTGTACATCGTTAAGCAATACTGGGTTGGTGGTTTCAATGGTACTAGTGATGGGTAAAAGGAATTGGATTAACCTGATGAGTATTATGTTTTGTGGTTTGTACATTTCCAAGCTTTTTATGATTATATGATTATCAGAGTTGGTGTCATATCATTGTTTTCAAAAAAAGAACAGAAACACAATGCAAAAGGGTGGATCACTAATAAAATGTGTCGGCCTGAACTTAACTTCTGATTATATAATACATATACATTGTATCGGGTAGGGCTAAAGCCCAAAAACACATTATTTCATTTTCGCCTTTTATTTTACATTTGCCACCTATCTGTATTTACCGGAATAGGCTTGTGACTGTTATGTCACAGTCTTTCTCTATCTCTCTCTCTCTCTCTCTCTCTCTCTATATATATATATATATATATATATATATATATATATATATATATATATATATATAGAGAGAGAGAGAGAGAGAGAGAGACTATTGAAACACAAAATTACACACAAATTTATGTACACAAAATCTGAACCACAAGATTTGTTTTTCTTTATGTGTGAGGTGTAATTCATGGGTAGATTTAATGGTTCATGTTTTGTGTCTTTAATTTTGTAACAACCCGGAAATGTGGGTCAGTTTAAAATTTTTATTTTGGCAATTTTAGCGAATTTTGAATATTTAAAATGATTATTTTAAATAATATCGACGAGAAATTTATTTTGAATAGAATTCGAACGTATATATTTATATACGTCGTCGTTATAATATAAATAATTACATATAATTATAAATAGAATTGAAAATGGCGCGGTAGTTCGATAATTCGATTTCAAACTTCAATTGAATGTACCGGGTGCAAAACAAACCAGATTTTAGTGAAACAAAAAATAATAGAATCTAATTGAGAATATCTTTCCAACGAATCCGAAAAATTGAGATTTCATAGCTATGATTAAAAGATATGTCCAGTTGAAAATTCTGAATAGTCGCTATAGAATTCAGGCCCTTAAAAATGGGAATTTTGCAAATGACCTCGGATTTCGACGAAACCACTTTTGTTGGATCCGTGATGTCAAATTATTGTTAGGTTTTAAATTTCATAATTTTTCGAATCAATATGTGGGTGTGGTAAAGGAAAACGCGTTTGACCAGTTTCAGTTGATTTTAATCGACTGGAAAATGGCCATTTTTCCAACGGTCTCAGAATTCGATGAAATTAGTTTTGTTAGGACCGTATCGTCAATACGAAGCTAGAAAATATTTTTTCTGGAATTTTTCGAGTTAGTATGTGACCTCGGTAAATTAAAATGCGTGTTCAAAATCAATATATAGAGTTATATGTTGATTTTGACGAAAACTGATCGAAACAATCGAATCAGCTTATGATACATATCCCATTGTGTTCGGAATGAGGGTAAAACGCTAGGAACGATAGACGGTGGGCCTCGTTTAGAGGTCAAATGAAAAAGTCAACTTTTTGAAATTAAACAATTAAATAAATTAAAAAAAATTCTCCCCTCTCTCCTATTCACTCAGCCCCCCCCCCCCCGTTCATTTCAAAAAAAAAAGAAAAAAAAGTAGAAGACGAATCGCGCAGCTCCCCCTCCCCGATCTACTCGCCGCCGCCGCCCATCAGAGGCGCCGCGCCTCTGGCGCCACCTCCCCAGGCGGAGCCGACCTCCTCCTCCTCTGTCTCTCTCCTCTTCCACGTAAACCCGAACATCCCCAAAACCCCAAACCCTACCCACCTCGAATCAAACCCGCCGCCACCCCTAGTGGGCCCTGCCTCCGACCCTGCACCGCCGCGAACCACCCCACCTGACGCCTGCTCCCCCTCTCCGACGCCTTTGCTCCTCCTTCCACGACCTAGACCGCGACTCCAGGATCCAAAACGCTAGGAATTTCTACTGTAAGTTTTTCCCTTTTCCTTTCTTTGATTTTAAATTGAAAACTGAATTTTTTATATATGTATTTAAATAGGAAACTGAAATGTTTATATTTGTTTTAAAATAGGAAATAAAAAGAGTCACTTTTTGAAAATGCAAAGATGTGATTTTTATGTTGTTAAAATTATAAAGAACTGATTTTTGAAAAATATCAAGGCGAGATTTTTAATTACATAAAGGCGAAATCTTTATATTTGAAAAGGCGAAATCTTTATATTTGAAAAGGCGAAATCTTTATATAGAAAATAGCATCATAAAAATAGAATTTTTATCTATATAGTAGCGTTATAAAAATAGAATTTTTATCTATATAGTAGCGATATAAAAATAGAATTTTTATCTATATGGTAGCGGTATAAAAATGGAATTTTTATCCATATGGAGTAATTATAAAAATATGATTTTTATATACATGGCAACACTATAAAAATGTGATTTTTATATATGTAGTGGCTACGGGCAACGAAAGTGACAAAAGGCGAGAACAGTGATGAATTCCTACATTTGAAGTGTCGTGGAAATGGGATAGCTTTGGTGAGAACTTCTCACTTTAAATTTCTTTTTCTAGTTAAAAATATATATACTAGGATACAGACGGTGCTTAGCAGCACCCGACACCCGTCGTCCACAGACCATGGACGACTTGTATGCTTGTTTGATGTGTGGTGAAATTTGTTTGTGCTGTTGATGTGAAATCGATAATAAAATGTAGATGTGTTGAAATAAATTAATTATCGTTAAAAATATATTTTTTAACGTGAAAGTGAATAAATAAATAATTATAAACAAATCGGCCGATTTGTTTAAATACACTGATTTGACTGATATTGATTGGGATGATAAATTTTACACATCGCCCAACTGCACAAATAATATTCAGTGTTTGTTGATTTGAAACCCCACACGGGGTTGGGATGATATTTGGCGTACACTAATCCCAATTATTTAATTGTATGTCGATCGATTGGTCGACAGATTGTGTAAGCGTTAACTATTTATATTTGATGCTTATGCAGTTGTGTGGTGCACCTTGGATGATGGTTGATTGTTTATCATTGCTATTATATACATGTGTTGTATAGAACCCATATAATTAACGTTATATGGTAATTGATTGGGCCTCATTCCAATCGGTAAAATAATGAATATTATAAAAGAAAATTCATGTGTTGAATATAAAAATGTTCATGTGTTGAATAAAATAAATATTCATTTGTTGAATAGAATAACGAATTTATTGAAATATATAAAGCCGTGTTGATTAGAGTTGCGCTATTTTGACGTGAACGATATTTATATCGATTATATTCATTTTTATAATGAATATAGAAAAAGTAGTGATTTCAAAATATAACATTTTGAAAATATTATCATTTATATAGTAATGATATGAAATATTCAATTTTGATTAGAAATTGAAATAGTGTTGAAATGGTTTTGAAAACGAAGTTAAAACGAATTATAAAATACGTTTTAAAAAGGAAATCGACGAAATATATATAATGGCCTGAATAGAACGCGCCGCGCCGCGGCAGTTCGTGAATTTCAACCATAGACTTCGAACTGACGTTGCGGGAGATCCGACCGTCAGATTCTCCTAAAACCGGAACCGTTGGATTTGTATCGAAAAGAGCTTTTCAATGAATATTAGAAATTTGAAATCCAATGGTTGGATTTGGAATTATGTCCAAATAAAATTTGGAAAAGGTCGTTGTAAGTGCAGTTCGATGGCCGTTGATGGAAATCGACTGTACGGGCCTTGATAAAATTATTAAAAATATTGATAATTTGTGTAAAATCATAATATGTGAATTGGAAAGAACTGGGATGAAAAATTCCACATTTGAAAGGATAAAAATATATTTTTGTTGAAATGAACTAGTTTTGAACTAGAATTAAAATCAATTTATTTTTGAAATAAATAAATTGAATTTGAAAGTGATTTTAAAAATAATCAATATTCCCAATACGTGAATTGGACTGGAGTTGAATCGAAATTATCTTCGGAATGTTTCGATATTGGATTCCGGGATTATACAGATATGGTTATGGGAATTTGAAAGATATTTTATATCGATATTTCCAATACGATATTTGTTGGTTTCAGGATTTGATATTGAATATAAGCCGGTATATTTTCTATTCAGAGCCTTGTATTTAATATCAAATGTGATTTGGGTTTGTCGTGAATGGTGTCTTCATTAACACTGTTCTTAAGCCCAATAGAGAAAAAGATTAAATCTTTCTATTTAGATTTAATGAAGTGTATCAATTAAATAATATTTAATTGGAATTGAATTTGAATTGCTTTTTGGGTTTATCGTGAGCGGTGTTTTGAACAACACCTGTTCTTTAACCCGATTAACAATAGAGTGTGATTTTGGGTTTATCGTGAATCGTGTTTTAGATGACATTGGTTCTTCAACCCAGTTAAAGACAAGATATTGATTTTTGAAAAGATTAAAACTAAGTGGATTTTTAATGAATCTTTAATTAGATTGAAATGTGAATTGATAATTTAAATTATCAAATCTGAAAGGTAATCGAGAATGGAGTACCACCAGTTTTGCTCCAATTCGATAGTTAAATCTTTAATTAGATTCGAACGTGAAATGGTAATTAATTTTACTGATAACACCGTGGTGTTAGATATGGAGTATTACCAGTTTTGCTCCATGGGATAAATAGGTTGGGATTGGGAAATAAAATAAATAATTACTTCGGTGTGGTTCGTTAATCCCGACTAGTTTGGAAAACCATAATATGGTTTGAAATGATATCCAAAGGAAGATTAAAGAATAAATTTAGATGAATTTATCTTGGATAAAATTAATGGGAAACTTTCCCTAAGAATGTGATTTTGTGAATAAAAGAACATTCTGAATTGGAATGAGGCGTTTGTTGTGTTTGTGTAACATTTGTTTATCATATACGAGGGTTATTCAGAAAGGCCGGGTTTATACCCATTCTGAATAACCGATTCGACGAGATGTCGAAGATGAAGACAGTGGTCGAAGACCGGAAGTCTTCACATCGTTTGGGTGATTACTGATGATCTCGATTGGGCTGTACACCCAAGATGAGGGAAACAATTGGTGATCGTCTAGACGTATTTGGAGATGGATGGATATGCGAGGAAAGTGTCTCCGGTTTCGTTCAGACCCAGGACGAACTTGTAAATGGATTGTGTGTCTGACATTGGATTTTATTCTGTGTCGATTGATCTCTATTAAATATACATCTGTTTGGCGGTGGAGAATTTATTCTCTTGCTTAACGCCCTTCTCTGAGACGTACGAGCTCTGAGGTTGTATATCGATGGACATCAGTCGCATGGAGTGAATTGCCAGTGTGGCACGCGTAAGTGGCAATTGATCAAGGTTTCTGTTGAAAAGCAAAGTCTTGTGGTTGATGATCAAAGCATGGTCTGTGTGACGTAGCTTTGTGTATAGCGTGAATTCGCGAGCCTCACACCTCGGTATGAGTCAAAAACGGGATAGTGACTGCAGGGAGAGCACGACGTTTCTTTCTAGCTAGGGTGGTGTCAGTGACCTACCAGCCCTGACATTTATATACTTTTCACCTGTGTGGTTGTTAGATACGAGGCGCCTCAGATATAGGTCTGTAAGGACCGGGAAACGTGTGTTCAGGAATAATTAATCCTCAAAAGTAAGAGAGGACCGGCCCTGAAGATCCAAGGATCATAGTGGGGTCCTGAGGCATTTGCTAGAGTGTCTCGAATTGGAGAGGAGCTTGCCCCTTGCCTCGACTCATGACGAAAATCCAATTCCCAATACGTGTATTTCGGTTTTATTTGTAGAGCCTAGTATGGCGACATAGTGGGATGGGGCACTCATGCCGCCTATGATTGATATTTATGATTGAAACTGTTTTGACACTATACACTTATAATAGTATCAAATAATGTGTTTTTAACGTATCAAGCATGCTTTGGCTGTTATAAGGTAAAAACCCTATCCTCCGGCTTGCGTTGCATTGTGTGATGGGACCTGGATCTCATAATAGCTTCATTTTTCTTTATTTAGCATTGCGCTGTTTGTTTTAAGCACTGGTATTCTTGGGAGGAAACCCGTTCCGTGTTATACGGCATGGTCCCTTGATTTACCTAACTTTAAAATAAAAATTAATAACTGTTTTAGTTCTCACACCAGTCCCATGACTGACCTGGAGTTTATTGTTTTAACCTAAACTCTGGGTGCCCCTATTTTCGACACGGGCAGCTAGTAGTTTTGGTTTTGCAGATTTATATTCACAGGATTCTGATTTACAGCTGGAACGATGCTCGGAAAGCTCTGTATCCGTGTATTACTTTCAGTTGTGTTTTGTATACTTTTCCGCTGCGATGTAATTTATTGTAATCTCTGATATTCATCGAATGTATTTTATTCATTTGTACTCTGTATATTCTTGTATCTGATGGAATTGTTGTGAAAACAATGAAATGTTCTTCTGTTTGCGTCCTATTTTGTCTTGTCCTCAACGCAATCCGTGCTTTCCTTCACGGGGAAGTTCGGGTCGTGTCAAATTTTGTGTCCACGTTTTGTGTTCTTTTAGACTTTCCCATATATATATGGGAGCGGCTATTGAAACACAAAATTACACACAAATTTATGTACACAAAATCTGGACCACAAGATTTGTTTTTCTTTATGTGTGAGGTGTAATTCATGGGTAGACACACACACATCAGCAATACACTGTACACTACTTTTTACATCTGAATAACAATTGTACAGTTCAGTTTCTTCAATTCTTCTCTATCTCACAACTTTCCTCTGCAATTTTTTCATTTATAAAATAACCAAACTCTGTTTTAGTATTGGAGCACATAGCCTAACGGCGTATAAATCTTGCAGCTGCGATTATTGATCAACATTCTCATCAGATTTTAGCATCATCATATGAGAATGGCTCATCAGGGGGTGTTCCTCATCATTTGAGAGAAGATATAGTTCAATCAAGAAGTGCCCTGCCTGAAATCCTTAGACCAGGCTGCATCTAATTGATCTAGTATATCCTCTGATATCAGTAATAAAGATCACTAGGAAATCAATCAAGAATTCAAGAAATTATCAAACAAACAAGAGCCATGCCAAGAGAAATCTTCAGAAAAAGGTGCTAACATCAAAGAAAAACATTTCATCATTAGAAATCTCTAGCTGCTACAAACGTATCTGAATAATGATTAGATTCTTGATCAATAGCGGTATTCTTTATTCTGATTTTTTACTGCTATTTCTGTATCATCATCTGCCTATTGTCATGGATGATGAAACAACTTCATTAGCATCAGACAATGGTCTGAATAAATCTCCTGATATTGTTCCTGCTAATAAATCAACAAAACATGTTCTTAGTCTCAAAAGTCAGTTAATTACTATATATCTCTAAGAAGATAATTATTTTCTTTGGAAACTACAAGTTGAAACAACTATTCAAGGCTATGGCCTTGAAGGGTACATTCTTAGCACTATAAATATACCAGCAAAATTTATTACTGATGAGAATAACAGAACAATTGCAAATGAAAAGTATGTAAGTTACCATAGGTAAGATAGACCCATCAATTCATGGTTATTATCATCTATAAGTGCACGTTTATTACTCCAAGTTATTGTTTGTACATCTGCCTATGATATTTGGACCACTGTTGAAAGAGAGTTTAACAATCAATGTTCTGCAAAAGTTCTCTACTACAAGAATCAGTTACAGAGTGTAAAAAAGGAGAATCTATCTATGAGAGAATATATCTCAAAAGTCAAGAAATTATGTGACTTTTTGAATGCTACTGGGAATAGAGTGCCTAATAATGTTCAAGTTTTATATCTAGTTAATGGTATGACTAATGATTATGAAGCAGCTGTGGATGTAATAACCTCTCAGAAAATCGTACCACCTATAGATGAAGTACACTCAATTCTACTCTCACATGAGGCTAGAATAAATGCCAAGAAACCACAAGAAAATGATTTTTCAGTTAATTTTACTACTGCATTTAAAGGCAGAAATCAGAACACCAACAATAATCGAAATAATCAAACTTACCAAAGAGGTGGTGGTGCAAGAAGAGAAAGAGGCAGAGGCAGATGGGCTAATAACAACCGACCAAAATGTCAAATCTATGAAAAGATGGGTCACACGGCATTGAACTGCTATTTCAGATTCAACATTGGCTACACATCCAACCAAAATCAGAGGAACAATGGCAATCCAAATGTAAACATTGCTCAGCCACAATCTGAAGCAACAATCAAGATAATTCAAACAGAAATGGCAATCAAAATGACATAGCAAAGCTGGAAACTATGCAAGATGATAGTTGGTATCTAAATTCAGGCTACTCATCATGTCACAAACAATTTAGACAAACTGAATCTTGGTAACACAGACTATAGAGGTAATCACTCTATTTTATTGGGTAATGGTAAAAGTGCTTCTATTACTCCTATTGGTAATGCTAGTATAGGTGGTAAGAGACAATTATATTTACATAATTTATTAAGAGTGCCAAAAAACAAGAAAAATTTAGTAAGTGTTTCTCAATTTGCTCATGACAATAATGTATTCTTTGTTTGATCCTAAATACTGTTTAGTTAGGGATATTCTAACTAAAGAACCCATTTTATAGGGTAACATGACATGAGGATTTTACAAGTTTAACACTGTTAAAAATAACAGTGTGGTAAAAGAAGAAAATTACTGTAATCTGAATGAATTGGACAATGCTGATAGCAGCAAAAATGTATTTGATCTTTGGCACTATAAGCTTGGTCACCCAGTGCTAAAATTGTAATGAAAATATTAACTGAAAATAATATTCAGTTTGATCCTGTCTCATTGCCATATATTTGTGATTACTGTCAAATTGGAAAAAAGCCACAGATCACCCTTTATTGATTCTGAAACAATTTATACAGAACCATTACATTTAATTGCAACTGATTTATGGAGTCCTGCACCTATATATTCTAATTTTGGTTATAAATATTATGTAGCCTTTGTTGATGCTTACTCTGAACATACTTGGATTTATTTTCTTAAAGCTAATTCTGATACTTACAATGCTGTTATTATCTTTATCACCATGGCTGAAATACAATTTAATACTTCAGTTAAAATTACTTAGTCAGACGGTGGAAGTGAATTTAAAAGAGTCTGAATAATTACTTTACAAAGAAAGGAATTATTCATAGAACCCTATACTTCTCAACAAAATGGGCTTGTCGAACGAAAACACAGACATATTATTGAATCTGGTCTAACAATGTTGGCAGAAGCAAAGCTACCTCTAAAATTTTGGCCAGAGGCCTTCAGTACTTCTATATATTTAATTAACAGACAACCAACAAAAGTAGTGAAGGATATAACACCAATTGAAAAGTTATACAGTACAAAACCAGATTACAGCAACTTAAAACCATTTGGATGTCTGTGTTTTCCATATTTAAGGCCTTACAATACTAACAATTTGAATTTCAGGTCAAAGCCATGTACATTTTTAGGGTATACCTCTAATCAAAAGGGGTACAAATGTCTTGATGAAACAGGTAAAATATATATAAGTAGACATGTTATTTTTAATGAGACAATTTTTTGCTTTAGTAGTAGAAAAATTCCTACTACAAATAACGTAAGAAATCCAAATGTCTCTATACATGAAATTCCAATTCACTCTGAGAAATGGAACCATAATGATGAAAGCAAGGCTGCTGAGTCCAGTCAACCATCACAACTTAACTCAGAAGATTGTGATAGCTCACAACAACCCAGCCACGCCATGCACAACTCTGCAAATTCAAAAAATCAAGCATTAGAAGAAAATGGTGGTTCTAAAAGTACAAGATCAGAATTTTCTTCAGATTCAGATAATATTAACAACTCATCATCAAACGAGTCACCAATTCAGACTGGTCATGCAATGGTTACTAGGGCCAAAAGTGGAATTTTCAAACCAAAAGCATATATGACATCATCTAGTTTTTGTGAACCTGAGTCCTTTGAACGTGCTATTAAAAACAAAAACTGGAAGATAACCATGGATGAGGAATATAATGCACTCATCAGAAATAAAACCTGGGAGCTTGTATGTCCACCTCCCAATAAAAATGTTGTAGGGTGTAGGTGGACATACAAACTGAAGAGGAATCCAGATGGATCAATTAACAAGTATAAAGCCAGGTTAGTAGCAAAGGGTTTCACTTAGGAATACGAATTTGATTTTAATCAAATTTTTTCACTTGTAATGAAACCCACTACCATTAGATTTATCCTTACTATTGCACTATGTAAGAAGTGACATGTTAAACATTTAGATGTTAACATTGCATTCTTAAATGGGATCCTAGAAGAATATATATATATATATATATATATATATATGAGGCAACCACAAGGTTACAACCATAATCAAAATTTAGTGTGTAGACTGAATAAAGCTATTTATGGTCTAAAGCAGGCTCCTCGTGTTTAGTTTGATAGACTGAAGAATACCTTAATAAAATTAGGATATCAGTCTACCAAATCAGATAATTCATTAAAATAAATAGCTCATCAATAGTGTACATACTAATATATGTATATGATCTAATAATAAATGGCAGTAACCTAAATGATATTGACAAGTTAACTCAGTATTTAGATCAACAATTTTCTATCAAAGACTTGGGGAAATTAAATCACTTCCTTGGCATTAAGTCAACAGAACTGAATCAGAAATGATTCTATGTCAAAAGAAGTATATAACCGAGTTACTTGTCAAAATAAAAATGATAAATGCCAATTCCCAACCTTCTCTAATGATAAGCAGTCAGAATTATTCTAAGTATGGGAGAGAAGCAATTTCAAATGTAACTGAGTACAGAATTGTTATTGGTGCACTTCAATATGCAACAACAACACGATCTGATATATCATACAGTGTTAATAAATTATCTCAGTTTATGCAGAAACCCATGGAGACTCACTGGAAGGCTGTTAAAAGGTTCTGCACTATTTAAAAGGGACAATCATCTTTGGCTTGAGACTAAAGACGAGTCAACATTTGCATATAACTAGATATGCAGATGCTGACTGGGCTTCAGAAGCCGATGATAGAAGATCAACTAGTGGATACTGTATATATTTTGGTCATAGTTTAATTTCATGGTGCTAAAAAAATAGCTTACAATTTCGTAGATCTAGTACAGAAGCTGAATACTGAAGTATAGCTAATGCTACAACTGAAATTAAATGGTTACTGTTTGTGCTACATGAGCTCAAATTAAGATCAAATGTCAGTCAAGCCAAGCCTATGGTGTGATAATAGAAGTGATGTATATGTGACTGAAAACCCTATTCAACATGCTAGAACGAAGCATATAGAAATAGATATTCATTTAATTAGGGAATTGGCTCAAAAGAGTGAAATTCAAGTTAATCATATACCTGGATCCTATAAACATGCATATATTTTAATCAAAGCTATTTTAGTCAAAAATTATACCAGATTCGGATCCGAACTTAACGTAGCTGACCAGCCTGACGGCAATTCTGAAAGCAAAGTAGAATCAAAAGCCATCACTATTGTGTTGATGAACAATAAAGCAAAGAGCAACTCTGAAAGCAAAATGGAACCAAAAGCCATTACCGTTATGTTGACAAATGATAAAGCTCAAGTCTTTGACTCCAAAGCTTCTAAGAAACTCGAAGACAAGACGAAGCATGCCATCGGGAAGATGCCAAGCACCCAGATTCATACTCAAGAAGATATACGAGAGTGAGAAAATATGAATCGTCTCACCGATTTTCTCAAATTGCGGCTCGACAAGGCAAAATTAGGTTTTCTAAGACCCTAAGTGTTGTGGGGGAGTAATAAAATGTGTCGCCCTGAACTTAACTTCTGATTATATAATACATTTACATTGTATCGGGCCACGGCTAAGCCCACAAACACATTATTTCATTTCCGTGGTTTATTTTTACATTTGCCGCCTATCTGTATTTGCCGGAATAGGCTTGTGGCCGCTATGTCATAGTCTATATATATGTACACCAGTAATACATTGTACACTACTTTTTACGTCTGAATAACAATTGTGTAGTTCAGTTTCTTCAATTTTTCTCTATCTCACAACTTTCCTCTACAATTTCTTCATTTAGAAAATAACAAAACACTGTTTATCACTGGATTGGCCCAATGTGCATATTCACTAATCTGCTCGTATTCTTACTCATTCATAATCCGACTTCAGCAGCAAACACACACATGGAGTCAAGACAAGTCTATAAGTCACTTAGGCATATTCACTTATGCATCCAAACCAAGTCAGGAATGTGCAAGAAAAGCATAAAAAATGTACGTTAGATTCCTCGGTTTCACAATTCTTCTCAAATGTTTACCACTATGTTTGTGTGACACCATCATAAAATTCGTATGGCTCTTTACAATCTTTCAGAATTTTTCTAATCTTCGTAATCCAATCGCACCAATCTTGATTTGGAATCCTACCATCATTCAGAAACATTTATTAGTACTAGGTCTCTCATTTTTACATCAATGTGGTACTCAGTTTGAGATAATTAAAATAAATCCTTAATAACATAAGCATCGTTGTTGTTATGAAGTGATGCATGATTCTAGCCAGCAAAAATTTATAACAGAGTACATAGAAGTAAGAATACAGTAAAGAAAAATGTAGACAACTTAGCGCTAATATTAGATTCATAACCAATGATTCATGTAATCCAAGATGAAAATAAATAAACAACGCACCACATAAATTCATTTCTGACAATACTTGGTAGCTGCTAAACAATCATTATAGCATGCTGAATTGACTAAATTGATAAATCTTCAAAAAGTTAACATAAAAGGGTCAGTTTAACAAAACTCGTATAGGAAATTATTTTATCCAGCTGCAAAGCCATTTCACATAAGAATTTGTAATCTGGCTATCTTTAACATGGAAATAGAAAGAGGCACCTAGAAATTTCCAATCAAACATTGTGTCATGCAAACAATATTTTCAAACAAAAATTATAAATGCCTACATGATCTAATTAGATATTTTGTACTAAGTTTTAATAAAAGGTATTTTACGAAGGCTATTTTGGGTTTTTTATGTGTAATACTGGTTTTTTCTTGAAGGACATTGAGTTGCTATTTCGATCATCATCGCAGGAGACACCGTGAACTTAGTGCTTGTTCATATCCATAGAAACTTCATTCTGGACTCAAAATAAACTTTATGTTAACTAGCCGACCATTAACAAAATTATCATTTAAAATGTTTAAATGTCATTTTCAACTCAATTTGTTTTCCCTGATGGTTCTATTACTTTATGTTATGTTTTGCAATAAACATTTGTTTGTATTTGCTAAACAATCCACTAGTGTTGACATTCCAAATTTCTTTTAGTAAATATTTCAATTTTCAATGGCAACACCAGTGTTTAGCACTATACTTGAACTAAGTCAAGATAATTATTCATAATTCAAAAGCTGGAAGAAATATAGAATAAAGGCTTGATTTTACATATAAATGAATAATTTAGTATTACATGCTTAAATAAAACAATGAAATATAATTCATAGCTTAAATATTACAAAAGGCTTGCCCAATCAAGTCTAGTAACCAAATAAAAAACTTTTGAATTAAGCTTAATTTTTATTGTTGGTTTTACCTTTATAGCACCATGAACCATTAAAAAATTACTCCGCAAACCAAACTCCTTCGTCATGATCCAAATGTGCATAATTTGCATCTAAATCAACTTCTTCTTCTACTTGTAGACTTATGCCGACAGAGAAAGGTGGATTCTCATCAAACTAATCATACTCTTCTTCGTCTATCACATTTCTAATTCCAACAATGCATATTTTTCCGCGAAGATTAACATACCAGTTAGAATCGGCTGGGTCAATCACGTAAAAAACTTGTTTTGCCTAAGATGCCAAGATAAGAGAATCATTATCATGACTTGCTCGATCAAAGTCTACCAGTGTAAATCTATGATCATTCACTCGTGCAACGCGAGGGTTGTCAGCCCATTTACATTGAAATTGAGGGATCGTGAAGTCTTTATACTCAAGCTCCCAGATATTTTCAGTTATCCTATAATATGATATTGTCATATTTATTGGTCTGTATTCTTTAGCACCAGCTAATTCCCTTGAAAATGCAACGACACTAACCCTACTATTTTGCACTTTGCTCCTCTCATCATGACGCTTCGTATAAAACACATACCCATTAATGTTATATCTTTCATAAGAGTTACCTTGAAGTCGATTGAGGCCGATATGCCACCTTCTTATTGTGTCAAAAATATCATGATTTATTTAAGTTAGTTGAGACATGTAACGACCCGTATTTTTACGGTATTATAGTTTAATTAATTAATTAATTAGTGATTTTAGAAATTCAAATCATTGTTTAATTAAATAATATTGAATATTTAATTAATATAAATAATAGAATAATATATTTAATTCCTGAAATAGTCAGAAATAGTAGAATTCACAATATTGTGTGAATTGGATCATTTATAATATATAATTCAGTTTAGAGTTGAATTATATTAACGAAAATGTTATATAAACGACAATTGAACGTATAATTTATATTGTAATTATAATCAGGCCCGTAATGGTGCGGTAGTTCGTAATTTGGCGATTCGAACTTTAAACGAATATACAGAATCCGTTTTAAGCCGGATTTCTATGAAATAAGAAACGTTTGGAGCTGGTGAAGTATATTTTTCTAATGAAAGAGAAAAATTGAGATTTCGTCGTGTAAATTATGAGTTGTGTTGAAATCAAATTTTCGAAAATTCGCTATAAAATCGTTTATAAACCATAATGATAATTTTTTTATTTTAAATTATTTTATTTTGAATTTGGACAGGATATTTGAGGCGTAGTTATAATTTAATTTTTAGAATTTTACTATAATTTTTAATTTGGAAATTTAGCCACTTTTTATTTGAAGTGTTTTACACCCTATATCAGCACATTTGAAATTTCACATTATAAATTAACATGTATGTTTTATTTTATTTTCGGAGTAGTGACACATCGCTCTCGATGCAACCGTAAATTTATTTTTGTCTATAGCCATCCGTATGTGAACCAAAATGTATGTAGCAGGATACCCTCATTTTCTACCTTTATAACTTGAGCATGAAATACATTACTAGTGGTGGTGACAACGTTAGAATTATATCTCCAATGGCATCGTTATATGTGGGAAAGCATTTGTGGCCCTCAAATATGAACCTGCGCCTATCTAGCTTTGATAAACTAATTACAAACTTATTACACTTGATAAAGTTAGAATATGAGAATTGTCTGTTTTTACCCATCATAATACAAATAAAAGAAATAGGGATCCTTTACCTTTTGGGATGGATTAGGGCTGTCAATGGGTCGTGTCGGGTCGGGTTTGGGTCGGGTCAAGTCGGGTTTGGGTTGATTTATAAACGGGTCGGGTCAACCCGTTTATTAAACGGGTCATATTTTCCTAACCCTAACCCGACCCGTTTATAAACGGGTTGACCCGACCCGACCCGCGTAATCCGTTTAACTAAATGGGTCGTGTCAGGTCGTGTTGGGTCGGGTTTACCTGTTTGACCCATTGATAGATATTGCCTACTAATATAAGCAACAAAAGAGCCAAATCACCAACATGCACACTGTTATATAATCACCAACATGCAACAAGTTACAAAGTCACCAACAGACAACACATATATAAATCATGAAATCCCCATATTCAAAAATCATTTTCTATACATAAGTATATATTCCCATATTGCATAAATTAAAGACTACCAGTATGCAAGAGATATTGTTGTTATAAGTAAAATATAACTAACAACATATAAGAATAAATTGGTAAAATATAACAGCTTACATATACGAGCATACTGATTACTGCATACATAAAAGACTAACACTAATAGTATACATAAAAGACTAATAGTATGGAAGAGATACAATATATAATCTGGTTTGGCGGGTCAAAATCGGGTTAGCGGGTCAACCCTAAACCCACCCGTTTATAAACGGGTCAAATTCAGGTTGATCCGAAAATGACCCGCTAACTAAACGGGTCGGGTTAACGTGCTAATTTCCGTGCGGGTTTCGGGTCGGGTCACGGGTCGGGTAGGAAATTGACAGCCCTGGGATGGATAACTCAAAGGATACTGTCATGATCAAACTAGCACTCAGCGTAAACAAATGATGACAGCAAAGAATACGCATGAAAAATCAAACTCTAATACCTTCACCACTAATTCAACTAAATAAAATTAAAATTAAAATATCCAACGTCCTTTGTCACATGGCTGATGAAGAAAAACGAATACCCTAAGCAAAGCTAATCTACAATCGTACAGACTGGAGTTGAAAGCTCAGGACAGGCCTATGATGTACCTA
Source organism: Allium sativum (assembly GCA_030737875.1). Classification (NCBI taxonomy): domain Eukaryota; kingdom Viridiplantae; phylum Streptophyta; class Magnoliopsida; order Asparagales; family Amaryllidaceae; genus Allium; species Allium sativum. The sequence goes on along the minus strand of CM060918.1, from coordinate 123,845,146 downwards.
AAAGACTTAAGTGTTAAGCTTCCTGATTCTATAAATACACGAGACCTTGCCTTCTTCTTCTCGTTTGAAACACGACTTACTGAATAGCATCAACCCTAAAAATAAAATAAGGAACTCTAACTAATAATAAAATACTGGGAATGGTGAGGATCTGTGTTCTGTGGAAAATGGAGTATGGTTTACGGCTGTTTTTGGAGCGAGTCGTTAAAACATCACTTATTGTCCAGTTCGAGGGGGGGTGTTTGACTTTCATATATATAATATAATGGGAGCAGTTAAAGCAGACGGATGTGAAGCATCTGATAGGAGCATCCATGAAGCATGGCAATATAATATCCGTGCCTTGTATTACTGAAGAAACACTTCGGCCGACGCGTGGGGAGGGGGGTTTACAAACCGTTTGTCGCGTTGGGATCGTATGGACGACAATTACATAATGGAATTGACTGGGAGTGAATTGGAGCTCGTTACAATTTATGGCGAAATAAATTGTTTGTCTGAATCAACAGACATTTATCGTTATTTAACGGTAACCAATCAATTTTAGTAAAACTCACTAACTCTGATCAATTTATATTTATATAACGTAGTTCTATTAATGATAAATGTTGATCGACTGTTGTGTGATGATTGTTTGGTTGAATTGCTTATTTATTGGTTGAAATTATGGATAACGATATATATATAAATTGTTAATCAAACATTGATTCTGTTTATTAAAATATTTCATATTAAAATGAAATCGATGTTAATTATATGGTTTAACATCTGTGGATGCAGGGAAATAGGTCAGAGGAATCCAACTGGATTCCTCAACATTTATTTTACCGTTTTTCATGTATGGTGATATATGATGTGATATATAATCTGTTGCTGATGGTGTGTTTAGAATGATACTGATCATTGTTATTTGGTATTTTAAATACCATAAGAAATACTGGAATATAAAAAGGGAATTTTCAATGTTATATTGAAAAAGAAATATATATAAAATCAAAGGATTTTATAAAAAGAGATATTTATAAAATCAAAGGATTCTATAAAAAAGAAATATTTTTAAAATGAGTAGAATTTTATAAAAGGAATTATTTATATAATAAATAAGATTTTATGTGAAGAAATATTTGGGAAATAAATATAGAATTATAAAAAGAGGATTTCGAATTATAAAAGAAATTTGAGATGATTTATTTAAATTAGATTAAAAAAATGTTTTTAATAGATGAATTGAGAAGAATAATTTATAAATAATATTTTATAAATTAAGTTAATTATTTATCAGTGGATTAATGGAAAATATAAGTCAGAACTTATATAGAGAAGTAAGAATCAATTTTAACATCAGTATTTGAAACTGAATATGAACGTAGTGTTAACGAGAATTTTAGATGGAATTATTAGAATGTTGAATATAAAATATGATTTTATGTGAATTGTTTATAAATAGAAGTATAAACAGAATATTTAAAATAAGATATTATTTTAAATACAAAACCAAACTGTTTTAATTTTATAAAGAATATGTTATTCATATTGAATATGAATAATGGATTAAGGCAAGCATTTTGCGAAGAAGAAGATTATGAAAGAAATGTTATTCATATTTTATATGAATAATAGATTAAATAAATGTTTTGAAAATAAAAACATTTATAAAGAAGATCGGATTTGAAGTAGAAATTCAAAGGGGAATTTGAATGAGACAGAAATAGAGTTAAATCAAATATAGTTATTCGAAATGAGTTAATCAAATAGAGTTATCAAATTTAGGTTATTCGAAGTGAGATAATTGAATATAAGTTATTTGAAGTGAGATAATCGAATATAATTATTCGAAGAGAGATAATCGAATATTAGTTATTCGAAGGAGAGTAAATCGAATAGAGATTTATCGAAGGAGAGTTTTACGTCAATTTGATTATACCGAATTAGGGAAAGTATTATTTACTTTCCAGTTTTTAAATCAATATTGACTTATTTATAAATTAGTTGTTTTATTTATTTATACAAATCAAGGAATAAAAATTATATTGTTAAGTTAGATATTTTAGAAGTACGAATTATAACGTTATCATTATAATAAATGTTTTTTAGAAAAGAAATGAAATTGTAAACTAAATCCGAGAATTTGCATAAGCAATGGTTGTTAAAGATTGAGTGTTGAGCTTTTTCTGTTGCGAGGTTAAGGACGTTGTTTAGTTAAGGTCTGAGAGGTAATTATACCCCAACTTGATTGACTTCGGAATTAACTAAGGAATAGTTGAAGTTCGATAGCGAAGATTGATTAGAAATATAATGAAGTGATAAATGGATTGAGCAGTGTAACGATAATTACATGATGTTCATTTTAAATACATATAAATGAGTTTTGGAAACATTTTCCAAATATAATCAGAGATATTTTCTGTAACAACCCGGAATTTTGGGGCCAATTTAAAATTTTTATTTTAGAAATTTTAAGGGATTTGGAATATTTAAAATGATTTATTTTAAATAATAACGATGAAAAATTTATTTTAATCAAAGTTAAAATGAATAAATTTAATTTAATTATAAAAGGAGTTAGAAATGGCGCGACAGTTCGAAAATTCGATTTCTAATTTCAATTTAATATACAGAATTCATTTTAAATTAGAATTGAGCAAAACCAGAAATATTTAAATCTGTTTAACCATATCTTTCTAATGAATCCGAAAAATTAAAATTTCATCGCGGGAATCAAAAGTTATGTCCAGTTTATAATTTAGAAAAGTCGCTGTAGAATTTATATAATTTTTAATATAATATATAGCCCTTAAAATAGGCATTTTGCAAACGACCTCTGTTTTCGACGAAACCACTTTTGTTGGAACCGGAATGTCAAATTATTGCTAGGTTTAAATTTTCATAATTTTTAGAATTAATATGTGAGCATGGCAAAAGAAAACGTGTTTTGTCAATTTTAGTTAAATTTAATCGACTTGAAAATGACCATTTTTCAAACGGTCTCGTAATTTAATGAAATTAGTCTTGTTAGGACCGTATCATCAAAACATAACTAGAAATATTTTTTCTGAAATTTTTAGAGTCTGTATGTAGCCCCCGGTGAATTTATATATACGGTTAAATTAAATAAATAAATGTTTTTATTTTAAATTAAAGAAATTAGGCTGAAGACAGTCGTTTGAGCTGACGGGACCTAGCCCATTGGATTCGGAACGGGGGCTATTGGGTTGGATCAACTTTTGCTGGACTGAAATTGAAACGGTTAAGGATAAACGGGCTTAAACCCAATAATAAGGATTATTATATTACAAATAATAGGAAATTACATTTCCAAACTAGGGGTGGAATCGGTTCAGTACCGGAACTTTGTATTCTAAACCATTACCGTGCCGACTTATATGGTAATAGAAAAAAATCATACCAATACCAACCAAAGAAATCGGTTACCAACAATTCGGTTTATGGTTGGTAATGGTTGGTAGATGTCGGTAATAAGGTTTTACCGTTTAATAATATGAGATCCTTTTGTTTCCAATACTTCACGTTAAAATATTAAATATTAAATATTAAAATTGATTTTTTTGTTATTATATTATTATGTACCTATCTTATTTACGTAGTCAAACATGCAATTATGGATGAACTACAATATTGTATATGTTAGCCCACTTTGTGAACTAGGCAACACAAAGTCGAGATGTCAAGCGTTGAAGAACTTAGAAAGCATCGCATCGGGTCGGATCGGAGAGCTGCTGCCAGTCAGATTGGAGGGTTACTACCAGTTCGGAACGGAGCGAAGCAAAATGGATAAGGACTCAGTTTCAGCTCAGGTCGGGTTGGATCGGATGCCCCGATCCGAACCCCTTATGCTTTCTCCTCCGAACCGAACCCACATTCCATATCACTTCGCCCCTCGATCGCCTGAATATTCGGAGTGGTTATGACCATTTCCTACCCACGATGACCACTACTCTGATGCGCTGTCAGCACTAGAATCCATCCGAGCCCGAGTACGATGGGATGAAAGACACGTGGCTCCGAACCGAACTGAATCTGAGTGAATTTCCACCTATAAATACCCCTTCAAGAGACAGAAAGAGGGATCTTCTTTTTGGCACTTTGAGAGTTAAACATTTTCAAACACCGAATTCCAGCATTCCCAGATAATCCAAATCATTATTCAACATTTGTTTTCAGACAATTGAATGAATGTACATGAATTGTGAGTGAAATTGAGTGAATATCTCATTGTAATTGCGTCTATATCATCGAGAATAGTGATTACAAAGTGGACGTAGGCTTTTCAACGCCGAACCACTATAAATTCTGTGTCTCCATTTTACTTTTGATCTTATTTTATTTCGATTTTAGTCAATTTGGGTGTTAGAACCACTTTTTGGTCTAACATTTTGGTGCTTTCACTGAGAACCATTTGAATTCTCTGTTTTTTCGGATTATCGTTCTACTTTTTGGACCGTTGAGTTCAAAGAAGTTAATCCTCAAGTTTCGACGCTCTTGAATATTTGTTGGTTGATTGTTGAAGAACTATGGCCAAAGGAAAAGGCAAGGAAGTTCAAACCAGTCGAGGGAACGAAGTTGGTGAAGATTAGCAAAAGGCGGTTGTGACATGGTCTCGTCGGCAGAGCTCAGGATTGGATCGGACAGATACAGGAAATCCGAACCGCACTCAAGGAGAGAGCTCCGATCCGATCCGAGTAGGAGAATCTGAAGCAGTGCACTCCCCCAACCTGAACCGAACCGAACAAATTGCACTGCACCGATCCGAACAAGTCTCCCAGCTCCGACCCGAACAAGTCTCCCAGCTCCGACCCAACCTGATTGCTCAGCTCCGATCCGATCCGTCGCTTGGTGATGCTGGAACCTCTACTCGAGCCCCTCCAAATGCTCCGACTCCAACCACCAGGATCAATGATCAGGTCGATCCATCTGCGCCTATTACCCAAGGAGATTTTTCGCGCCTTCTTGACATGCTTGAGAGTACTATGGAGGCTATGAAAATCCATGAGCGCACCAATCTCATGATGCAAGAAAACATGAGAATCATGAGCAGGGAAATTTGTGAACTCCGTAGACAGAGAACCCCATCCCCGGTTCGTCACACACCAACGTATCAGTCTTCTTCTTCCGAGGAAGAACGGCCCCGTGAAAGAAGGCTGCTCGAACGACCTCAGAATTTGGAGCAGCTGACGTCTGGATCTTTGGCGTCCCGCGAGGACGCTGCACGGGTACTAGGACCCAATGATCCAAGCTTGAGAGAGCCACTACAACAGAACAGGCATTTTATAGCGGCCTACAGCCGCTATAAATAACAATTATAACGGTTTGATAACTGTTGTATATCGACATGTTATAAAAAACTGCTACTTAGTTATAACGCTTGACTAGCCGCTATAAAAGATATGGTTTTATAGCGCATTTTGACCGCTATGTTATTTTATTACAATAGCTCATGCTCACCGCTATAATACATCTAAATCTCATTGAAAGCGAGAATATTTATAACGCAGTGCTGCCGCTATAACATAATTATTCAATAGTAGATATATGACGTTATTAATTAAACATGTTATAGTTTTACTAAACCCTTTGATAGCTCAAATTTACCGCTATTATACATCTAAATCTCAATAAAATTGAGATTACTAATAACAGTTTTGCTGCTATAACATATATCTTCGATGGCTTCTATATGACACTATTAAATTAACATGTTATAGTATTGCAACATCCTTTCACAGTTTATACAATTTAATAATAGCAATCAAAATGAATCTTCATAACAAGTTAAATATGAACACACAAAAAAAGTATCAACTAACAAAAAGATTCAATCCATGAGTTAACAAATACAAAACATTTTTTCAATTCCCATTGATGTCAACTTGAGTACACAAAATACAATACATTGTTCATATTTGTTCGGTTAACACACAAAAGACAAGACAGAACATAGTACACAAAAGATAACGCCCCAAACCTGCTAGACAGACAAAACACCCCAAACAACTTAGTACCTCCGTCTTACTTTCATTTACCTCATCACCCATTGCTGGCCTGTATACAACAAAAACGAATCATTGACGAGTGTCGTCATCTGATATAGGAGCTAGCAAATGTAATATAATATAAAAGAAGGTAGAGCCACATATACCAGTTTAATAATTTGAACGCATTTTATAAAAGCAAGTTACAGGGTACTAAGTCTATTAGTCAAAAGATACCGACAATGAAGCCATAAGACAGAATTTGTTTTGTCAGTTCTACTAAAAAAAAGAAAAAAGGAAGGAAAAAAATACAGTCTGACCTTCAGTATTTAATGAAAAAAATACATCATGTTTACATTTACGAAATTTGTAGAAGTATTTCATTTATATATGTTTCTAATATATTATTATGTCCAAAAGGGTTTATAACCTTTTGGCATCTTAATCATATGACCAGAGCATTACCAAATAACCCAATAATGTAAATATGATATATTAAGACAAATGAGCTTGAAACAAAATACCTTTTCCCCTAAAGCAGGGATGTCTAAGAGCAATTTTTTAACTGCTTAAGTGTCCAGTAGCATCCACAATATAAATACCCAAGGTTAAATGATGTCGGCTAAGAAAAGGATGGTAGAGAGCTTTATTATGCATGCTGTACTACATGGGGAAAATTTTCTTAGAAATGCAAATAATATACAAAAATCACCTGCTGAGCACCAGTTCCTGATATATGTTTGCACTTATTAATGTTAAGGTAAAACCGAGGACCAAGAGACCTGCAAGCTAATTGATCGTATTCAGTTGTAATAATTATATGGAGTGATATAACAGACTGCAAGCAAAAAGTTCAACAAAGGTTAAGCAGTTACAACAGGCTAACATCGACTTACAAAATAATTTAACACCATGATGGTCAATGAAGCAAATTTATTATTACAAACATATGTTCCTATATTAAAACCAAATTCACACAACAAATAAAAACGTTCATTTATTTTTCGTAATTCAGAAAACCTATTGATAATCATCCTTCCATCGCCAATTCATCTCCTTTGTCCTTTTTTTATTTTTTTGTAATATCTGTTGCAAAATCCAAACTTCTAAAGCAAACATGCCTTTTTAACCAGATTTTATGTATTTCCCATGAAACTAGAATCAGTTATCCAAAAACTAAAAGAACTGTTTGTTGTTGAGAGGTACTATGCGAACCTTGCAGACCGTGGCCCAAAAAAATTCCTTGATCTACGTAGTATGTCATAAACAGGAGATTAACAAAATTAGATTTACTAGCTGTGAAGGAATGCAATATTAAATTCGGGATGTACACATGGTTCTATTCCCTAGAGAATTAAATCAACGGAATTTATCTGCCATGCTTATTACAAATAGAAAATGAGGTTTTGTTTCGTTAATTTAAGGACAAATCTTGCCACATTAGACGTTTGAACAAAATCTTTAAAATAGACTAGCTTTCGAAACAGTTTCACATTTGACGTTAATAAGCAAAATTACCCCACATGACTAATTTCTACATGCTCATCTATCGAACTAACGATATTTTATAACTGTCTCGTGTAAACGCAACTCGCAATTGCATCCAAATATGCATAACATTCAGCTCTTTGAAGAAGGTCAACAACAACATCACCATAGCAAAGGATGAAGCGAGGTCGATCATGATTTGTCAAAATCAGTTCATTTTGAAGTTACGTTATTTAATAACATACTATAGGTTCAAATTTACATACCTGATTCAAATATGTATTAATATGCAGTATGTTACCAATCGGACCCTAGACGTAGACAAGTCAAGCACCAGAGACAGCAATGTATAAGATGCAGCATCTCATTAGTTCAAATAAATTCTGCATGACAGTTAATTTGCAAATGGTTAGAAGGTCGGATAGTAACTCGGAAGCAGCTGGCAATCAAACAAGTCATCTCTAACGAACTACGCAATCCAACCATCCGGACATACATTTTTGAGTTGCATGTCCATAACTCTATTTGTAAATTCATGTAATATGTTGAACAATTTGCTTTTAGTTTGCAAACGTATGCAGATGAAGCAAGACAAGTTACTGAAAAAATCATCTCATTACCAATATGTTTATGAGATGGTGCACGGTCCGTATTACCTCATGTAGTTTCAACTTCTTACCAAGCTCAGCGAAATTTTCCTTAACGTCATACTGACCTGAATGATAAAATCATCTTACTAGAAACTGTTCTATTTTGTCATTACAGTTCTCCCTGAAGCTCAGCGAAAATGCTCTTCCATACGCTCGTCATTGGCAGTCTCAGCTCTGTAATAGTAATCTCAGTTATTACGTTTGTTAGAACCCAGATCTTTAAGCAGTGTAAACAAAATAATATATATCAGCTATTGCCTTGTTGTCAAGAATAAAATATTGTTAAACTAAAGATCAATAAATAAAATACTTGAATTAAACAGCGAACTGTGAAAATATACCTTTGAACAATTTTGTCAGCTTCAAGAATTGTAATGTTGAAATATACTTATTACTTATATAGAGTCATAGGTGAGAGCCCCTAAAATTATTAAATCACAACAGCACACCATTAGCTGGTGAGATTTATTGTCTTATAAATTGGATCATCTAGCAATTGCTGAAGGTGAACAAAATAAATGAAGTTTCAACCTCAACAAATAACAAATTTGAAGTGCTTTCCTCCTAGGAGTTAGAAGAATCCACCTTCATGTAGAAAGTTGCAAAAATGATGTACTCCTTCTTTCGAACTTCTAAAATGAAGAAAAGCAAGAAATTATATTGAAAAAAGAAAAAGAATCAGTTGCAAACAATATTTTTTCTCATTCTGCTTTTGATATCGTCTGCTTTGATGTTTCTGCTCAGCTCACGCCTACCGAGCTACCCAAAAATGAAATTAAAGTACTTCAGAATGTATTAAAGAATCTGGGACTAAAGTGGGACTTCAGTGTTGATCCATACAGTGGTAATAAAGGATGGGTAGTTCCATGTGACAAGCATACAGCTCAAGGGCCTAAACTTAACTGGTACTCTCCCCGTTGATCCATGCAATGGAAGGAAATAAAAATGACACTCTCATGTTTTTTTCCTTTTACCCTTCGTTTTGTATTCTTTTGGCAGAAGAGTGAGTGATATAAGCAGCGACGGGAGTTTCCCTCCTCTGAAAAATATGAATATGGAAAGATTGATTTAAGGAACTTTTCTTTGACTGGAAAAATTCCTGATTATATTGGAAATATGACTATTCCAAGAACCCTGGATTTAAGCTTCAATAACTTATCGGGTGAAATTCCAGACAGATTAGAATATCTCCCACTTATAACCTACTTGTACCTAACAAAAAACTTCTAACGGGCTCAATACAAAACTAGATGTTGCGAAGCAGTCGAAATATAGATATATCAAATAATAATTTCTCAGGACCATCATCGCCAACTAATTGTCAACAGGCAAAAGTGAATTTAGCTGCTAGTTATTCGCCCACCTATGGCAACCCGATATCAACATGTTTTATGAGGAGCCTCCCTTGTTTTGGAAAGGCAATGAATTATAACCTGTTCATACATTGTGGAGGCAGCATAGTAACGGTTGGGGCAAATGAATATAAAGAGGATACCTCACAGCAGGGGCCATCGACCTATGGAGCTTCGACGAGTGGGAAATGGGCATATATGAGTACAGGAGATTTTCTAGGAAATCAGAATCCATAATTTATAGAGATGAATTCATCAATTCTAAAAATGAAGAACACGGAATTATACACTACAGCTCATGCCAGTCCACTCTCTCTTAAATATTATGGACTGTGATTGCAGAAAGGATATTATACAGTTAATCTACATTTTTCTGAAATAGTATTTACAGATATTCAAACATATACTAGTAACGGAATTCGTGTATTTGATGTATATATTCAGCGATGAAGTGTTTTGCATGATTTTAATATTGCAAAAGAAGCAAATGGAATGGGAAAAGAACTTGTCAAAACATTTATTGCTAGAGTCAGTGAACATACATCGGAAATACATTTTCAATGGGTAGGATAAGGGAGTCATCTTGAACCTGCAATTGGCATTTATGGACCTCTAATATCAGCTATATCTGTTACTCCAAATTTCAAGCTATATACTGGAGAATCTAAGTTATCGGCATGAAGTATAGTGGCGATCATCATTCCTTGTGTTGTACTCATTGCATTTTTTATCTGTCTTGGAATTTGGTGGAGAAGCCGAAAACAAACAGACAAAGAACTGAAAGGTTTAGAGTTGATGATTGGATACTTCAGTTGGAGGCAACTGAAGACCACAACACGTAACCTTGATCCAGCAAATAAAATTGGTGAAGAAGGGTTTGGTCCAGTTTACAAGGGTGTATTTCCGGAAGGTTCAGACATTGCTGTGAAATAGCTTTCATTAAAATCGAAACAAGGGAATTGTGAATTTTTAAATGAGATAGGAATAATATCAGCATTGCAACACCCAAATCTGGTCAAGTTATTTGGTTGTTTCATTGAAGAAAGCCAACTACTAGTTATATATGAGTACATAGAAAACAATTGCCTTGCTCATGCCTTATTTGGTCCAGAAAGAACCCGGCTGATGTTGGATTGGACAGCAAGGTGCAAAATTTGCCTAGGCATTGCAAGAGGCTTGGCTTATCTACACGAAGAGTCTAGACTAAAAATTGTACATAGAGACATCAAGGCGACGAATGTTTTGCTCGATAAAGATCCCACTGCTAAAATATCTGATTTTGGGTAGGCAAGGCTCGACGATGAAGATGGTACACATATCGGCACTCACATTGCTGGGACAAGAGGATACATGGCACCAGAGTACGCAACGACAGGTTATTTAATAGATAAAGCAAATGTTTACAGCTTCGGTGTGGTTACCCTAGAAATTGTTAGCGAGAAAACATCAACTATACTCAGTGTGCAAAATCAAATAATATTATTTCCATGCAATTAATTTTGGTAGTCTAAAACAATTAATCGTTTGGTGGCAATACTCTGAGGTATTTACTATAGCATATCATTCTCTCATCCATGTCCGACACCTATAGTAATTTAATTAACAGAATGGTGTATGTGATAAGAAGAAAAATATTTGGATTCAGAAGTGACAAAGTGCTTAATCCAACCTTGATTTGTCCATCAGTTCTAGTGGCTGCTGCAGCCATTCCAGTGCCACCTTTGGGTGAGAATAAAGTTTCAACGCATATGCTTTGAGGATTCTTTTAAACACCTAATAGGATAACAAAACAAAGTCACACACATGTATTTCATTAACTGTATAAGTACTAAGTGAGATGCAAGCAGTCAATATTGAGATATCTAGCTTGAAATGTTAGAAACAACAATGTGGTATTGACAGCCACGAGCAAGGTCAAACCAGTAGATAGACTTTTTAGAGTTATTTTTTTCCGTGGTCTGGCCAAACCAATAGCTAGGCTTTTCAGTGTTTGTTTTTCTTTAGTTGCGCCAAACAATAGCTAGACTTTTCGGTGTGTATACAAGTTATGGATACTTGAAAAATCTGAATTCACCAGCATTTGCATCTTAAAAACGCAGAGACAGAAAAAAGAAAAAAAAACTGATATATCACAAAATAATACTGATCTGGATGTGATGATATCTGCATTAGAAAATTTTCCATTCAACTTTTACCAAGATAATGATTTATATTATATCACATACACACACACGCGTGTGTACACACACACGCGTGTGTACACACACATACACACAAATATAATGAATGATTGATATTTGTTGTTTTGGTAAGGTAATAGCTCATTATGTGCATATTCATTGCTTAAACCATATTTTATCATCATTTTTTTCTGAAATGCTCATTTGTCGCAATGAACTGATTTTAAGATAAACTCCCTTTTAAACATGTATCATTTTTAAGCGGATAGATAAAAATTCAATATTCATCCATTGACAGTGGATATATATGTCTGATTGAGTATTGGTATAACAATAAATAATAATTTGCCTCTATCGGTCTCACCAGCTTTGTTCATTGATCAATTGGTAATAAAGTCATTAACACCCGCTGATACGTTGTCAGCAATATCAAACTTGCATATGAGGGGCTTGTTTTTTTAATTTGTTTTAACAAAGTTCTAAGTTCATTATCAATCAACTAAAAAAGCATTTATGACCCAAATACCTGGCCTAAACTCATGGTTATATATGTACAACTTTACACAAAATTAACAACAGCAATAGACCAGATATTTGGTCAACTGAGAAACCTAGCCTGGATATCTAAAAAACTCAAACATGATATTGACTAAGAGTGTGTTTGGCGACAATCCATTGCGAAAAGTTTTAAAAGAATTTCTAAATAGTAACTTCTAGTTGGTTTTGAGCAATGATTTATAAGTAGAATTTTTACGAAATATATTCATACATGATAAGCAACAAACTGTTTTTATTTTTCATATTTTTACTTGCTAATCACTTCTATATACTCCCTATAAGAAGTTGATAAATACTAGAATTAAAATAATTGATTAATAAGTAGTTTTGGCTACTTAAAAGTAGTTGTAAAACATACTTTAATTAGTATACTAGTAATAATTTAAAAGTAATGTTTCGAGTTTATTTCTACAGCCGAAAGAGTTTGTACTCAGCCAACCAGAGGCATATGAAGTGAAGCTAGTAGAGAGAACTTTTCAAAGGCTTGGAGATCCTCCTCTTGAACAAGTCATTGAAACGCTGCACAAGAAGGAAAGCGAGAGTTCACATCGGCCGAAGGACGATTTGTAACAATTTCCTTTCCTTGAGAAGACCGTCCCTTCGAGAAACCCAATATCAAATCGTGTAAATCATAAGATCCTATTTTAGAACGAAAATATAGAAGCCCCATAATCAATAGCAATCTCTATTTAAGCATCAACTTGAAATAAAAACCGAAATACATTTAGCTAATCACGATGTCAGTTCAGCAATTAAGGGGAAAAAGAGGAAGCAGTATACCTGAATGAAGAATGCAGGATTCCGAGGCAGTCTTCTTACTATTGCCAGTGCAGGAGAAAATATGAGATGGAACGGATTTGATTAGGGTTTTTTGTTAGAAATAAAATTGGGAGAGATACGAAAGTGATTGTGTTTTTGGAGAGGGAGACACAGTATAATTGGTATTTCGGAGGGAAGACGAAAATTTTGGAGGGAATAGCGTTACACAGCACCGTATAATATAAAATGAATTAAAAAGCAAATGTTTAACCATCAATAATAACAGTTTAGAATAACATGTTATTAAATGGCGTTATTAATAACATATTTTCTTGTAGTGAGCCTATGTTGTTACCGATGCAGGGATCCCATGTATTACCTAGAGACCCTAACCTTACCAATCCCACTCAGGGACAAATGCTCCAGCCCCTTCCTCCGGAGATCGACCGGGAGCGTAGGGAACGAAGCAGAGCAGAAGCGGCTCGAAGAAGGAGGGCGTACCCTAATCAGGAGCCCAGAGGAAACCCGAACATCAGAAGGAGGGCGTCCCCTGATCAAGAGCGCAGAGGGAACCCGGATACCAGAGCCAGGGAGCCTGAACGGCCTCTGACCAATGCTAACGTATGGACTATGGTACGCCAGATCATGTCTGAAAGCCGGAACTACACCAATGAAGATTATGACATTGAACGAAGCCATACTCCCTTCACTGACGACATCCTCAACTTTTAGTTTCCCTGACGTTTTAACCTGCCGCAGATGGACAAGTACAATGGGAGAACCGATCCGGGACAACATTTGATGCGATACGTATGGCTCATGAATGCTGCTGCTGCCCCTGACGCAGTGAAGTGTAAAGCCTTCCCGATCTATTTAGAAGACGTGGCGCTGCTATGGTTTACCCGACTTCCCCCTTGGTCGATATCGAAATTTAGGGAATTGAGCGAACGTTTTATGAATCAGTTCCGACTCCATGCCCGAAAGTCTAAGAGTGTTATTGAATTATCAAGAATTAAGCAGGCGCCGGGAGAGTCTTTGAAGTCATATCTCGACCGTTTCAACTTAGCTATGACAGAAGTCAGTGACCCGCACGAGCCCACCATCGTGATGGCTTTGATGGAAGGAGTCGATCCTGATTCTGAGTTTGGAGATTATCTATCTGGGAAGCCACCTCCCACGAGAGAGTTATTCTATGAAAAGGCCGATATTCACTTAAAACGAGAGGAGGCAAGGGCAAATCGAAAGAGAAAGTCTGGAGCGACTTCAAAAGAAAATGTTTAGAGTAATGTCGCCGTGAAGCAGTCTGGAGAAAGTTCCGGAAAAGTTGAGGTGAATGTGGGAAACAAGAGTGGAAACGACAATAATGGAAACGGGGGTAACAACAACAACCGTAACGTGAATGGTAACAGAAGAAATAGGAATAGAGGAAGTGATCCTAACAAAAGACCCTGGTTCCAGACTTATGAGAATTATACACCGTTGAACGACACTCTGGAGAACATTTACTTGGATACATACAATGTTTTGCAATATAAAAGACCGCCACCTCGAGACTCAACGGAGAAAGAAATTGCAACTGGAAAATTTTGTTTGTTTCATGGAACTCATGGGCATTCAACAAATGAATGTCAACATTTGAGAGACGTGATTGAGAAGCTGCTGCGCGAAGGAAAATTGGATGAATATAAGGTTGCCCCAATAGATAGGGGGCAAGGAGAACAAGCTCCCAACCAGAATCAACCTGCTCCCAAGCCTACAGCGCAGCAGAAAGGCAAGGGAATTGTTATTAACACCATAGTAGGTGGACCCCACCCAGCGATCCACAATTTTAGATCAATGGATCAATACGTAAATGCAGCTAAGCACGTAGATGTGGATGAATGTGATGATTTGGAAGATGTCGCCCCTGTGAAATAGCAGAGGACAATGTTAGATGATGTGGTATTCCGTAGCAGAGACAATACCGGAATCCAGTCACCCACCGACGATCCGTTGGTCATTACCACCACCATTGGACCGACATTGGTTCATAAGGTGCTAGTAGACAACGGAAGCTCTGTTAATATTTTATTTAAAAAATCATTCGATCAGATGAAACTTGAGTCTGAAGATTTGAAGCCATGCGAAGGTTGGATCCGAGGCTTCAACGGAGCATCGACAGCTCCAATGGGGTATATAGAATTGCCCATAACATTGGGGGCAAGGGGAACGCCGAAGAGTACGGATGCTTTAGTTCATAGTGTTGGACGTAGATTCGCCTTACAACGCATTTTTGGGAAGGCCTGCCCTTGCAGAGTTCAGGGCTTGCATCGCCCCTTGGTGTTTATTGCTTAAGTTCCCAACTGAAGCCGGAACCGAAGTAGTGAGAGGAGATCAAGTCTCCGGACGAGCCTGCTATGTTGCTGAATTAAAGATGTTGATGAAGGGACTCGACATCGAAAGTAAAGGTGCCTCGCCTCCTCTGAAGGAGGGTTCGGCGTAGCAATTAGAGGGATCGGCCCCGAAGGAGTTGTCCAAAGGAACGCCCGAAGACTTGGATCCCAGAAAAGATGAGGAACCAGAGGCTAGAAATGCGACTCCTAACGAAGCGACAGTGGACATACCCATTGACGAAGCTGATCCAACAAGAGTTTTGAAGATTGGATCCCAGTTGGATCCACATCGAGCCAAAGAATTAACTGACTTCCTGAAAGCAAACCTGGATGTGTTTGACTGGACCCACGCTGACATGTGTGGGATATCCCCATCCTTCATGAGTCATTCGCTAAATATAAACCCAAAACACCCGCCTGTAAAGCAAAAGAGACGTGTGTTGGGCCCAGAGAGGTCGGCAGCTCTGAAAGAAGAAGTGGAGAAGCTGAAATAGAACGGATTTATTAGAGATTCGACATATCCCGACTGGATATCGAATCCCGTTTTAGTAAAGAAGCCAAACGGAAAGTGGCGGACATGCATTGATTTTTCAGACTTGAACAAAGCTTGCCCGAAAGATAGCTTCCCACTCCCCAGAATTGACCAGCTTGTAGATTCGACAGCGGGACACGAACTTCTTTCTTTCATGGACACATATTCCGGGTACAACCAGATTCCTATGCACGTGCCAGATCAGGAACACACGAGCTTCATTACAAATTTGGGGTTATACTTTTATGTGGTCATGCCGTTCGGATTGAAAAACGCTGGAGGCACTTATCAACGCTTGGTGAACAGGATGTTTTATAACCAAATAGGGAAGACTATGGAAGTTTATGTGGAAGATATGCTTGTCAAATCGAAACAGTCCTCCAGCCATACACAAGACTTGGCAGAAATGTTCGGTATCCTGCGAAAGTATCGGATGAAGTTGAATCCTTCGAAATGCTCATTTGGAGTGGCATCGGGAAAGTTTCTAGGCTTCATTGTGAGCTCTCGAGGGATTGAAATCAATCCCAGCCAAATAGCAGCGATTAGAAACATTGAAGAACCAAGGAGAATCAAAGATGTCCAAAGTCTTGCTGAGAAAGTAGCCGCGTTGAGTAGATTTATCTCCAAAGCAACAGACAAAAGCGTCCCATTTTTTGACTTGATTAAAAGGGGAAAGAAGAACTTCAAATGGACTCCGGACTGTGTTGAGGCCTTTCAAAATTTATTGGAATTACTAGAAAAACCACCGATTTTGTCAAAGCCAGTGGATCATGAAGAGTTATTTGTTTACTTAGCGGTTTCGGCTCACACTGTTAGCATAGTCTTGGTCCGAGAAGAAGACAAAGTGCAAAGGCCGGTATATTATGGAAGCAAGAAATTGGCAGCCGCAGAACGCAACTGCCCAAGGATTGAGAAGCTCGCTTACAGCCTCCTAATCGCCTCTCGAAAACTTCGTCACTATTTCCAAGCTCACCCAATAACCATATACACTGACCAGCCTCTGAGGTAGGTGTTGCAGAGACTCGAAGCATCGGGGCATTTGATCAAATGGAATATTGAATTAAGTCAGTTTGATTTAAATTTTCAGCCGCGGAGGTCGATCAGGGGGCAAGCTCTGGCTGACTTTATAGTAGAGTTCACAATCCCAGAGGAGGAAATAATCGATGACAGAGTGGTCAAGTCCGAAGATGAGTTAAAATTAGATCCATGGAAGCTGTACACAGACGGAGCTAAGAACGACCGAAGGTCCGGAGCTGGAATCGTCTTAGTCACTCCTGAGGGACGGTCATTATATTACGCTCTACGATTAGAATTTTCAACGACTAATAATGACTCTGAATATGAAGCCCTGATTGCCGGGCTGAAGCTCGCTAAAGACCTCGGAGTAAAGACATTGGACATATTCTGCGACTCCAAAATATTTGTTTGCCAAGTGCGAAAGGAATTTGTGGCTCGGGGACCTCGACTTATCGTCTACCTCGGGAAAGTGGAAAAGCTGTTGAGCAACCTGGAGCGGTACATCATAACGCATATCCCAAGAGCCGAAAACCAGAAGGCAGACAGGCTAGCAAAGCTAGCTAGTTCCGACAACCGGAAGAAACCGAAATAATTCCAATTGAAACATTGGAATTGCCAAGTTTTGAGTCGATGGAAATTGAATTCGCTCTCGAAGCAGAACCGGAGAAGGAATCGTGGATGACCCCAATTAAGAATTTCCTTAAGAATGGGATACTCCCATCAAAGAAGAGTGAGAGACGGGCTATAGTTCGCAAGACCACCAGATACATCCTTCAAGATGATACTCTTTATAGACAAGGATTTTCTATGCCCCTGTTACGATGTATAGCACACAACGACATCAAACGTGTACTAAGAGAAGTACACGAAGGTGAGTGTGGAGATCATACAGGAGGTCAGACTTTACCGAAAATGATATTGCGGTATGGATACTTCTGGCTTACAATTAATAAAGATGCAGCTGATTATTCACAACGCTGCGACAAGTGCCAGAGATTCGCCAAAATCCCCAGAGCACCGCCGACCCAACTCAAATCGATGGTGAGTCCTTGGCCTTTTTCCATATGGGGAATTGATATCATCGGAGTTCTACCAATTGCTAAAGGAGGAGCGAAATATGCAATAGTCGCTGTGCACTATTTTACGAAGTGGGTGGAAGCTGAGCCCCTAACCAAAATTATGGCGAGAAAGGAGATAAGTTTCGTGGTTAGAAATATTATATGCCGATTCGGGATCCCAAGGACCATTATAACGGATAACAGAACCCAGTTCGATGGTGCTGAATTCAGAAATTTTTGCCAGAAATATAAGATCGATAAACGGTACACTACGGTCGCTTATCCGCAGTCGAATGGGCAAGTAGAAGCAATAAACAAAGTCATAAAATCCATCCTCAAGAAACGATTAGAACGCGCAAAGGCAAAATGGGTTGACGAATTGCCCTTAGCTTTGTGGGCATATCGGACAACGTTTAAGACAGCTACCGGTCATACCCCTTTCTCTCCCTCATTTGGTTCAGAAGCAGTAATTACAGTAGAGCTTGAGGTTCCCTCCCACAGGGTGACATATTATGACCCGATGACGAATCAGGCACTCTTACTCGAGTCTCTTGATGAAATCGAAGAAAAAAGGGACGAAGCAGATTTGCGCGCGTCAAGACATCGACGTCAGAAGGCACGCTATTATGACAAAAAAGTTCGTCTTAGGACTTTTGAACCGGGAGATTTGGTGCTAAAGAGAGTATTTCCATCCCTTCCTCACCTTGGTCCAAAGTGGGAAGGACCCTTTGTCATCCAACGGAAACTTGAAATAGGAACCTTCAAGTTAACGACCGCAGATGGCGAAGAGGTACCTAGGGCATGGAATGCCCAACACTTGATGCGATATTTGAATTAGAAATGTTGTACTCTTTGTTGTTTTTCTTATGAACTCTGTAAAAAGGCACGACTTGCCTTAGAAAAATCTGTTGATATGAACAAAGAACTATAAAGTGGATGTAGGCTACGACTTAGCCAAACCACTATAAAAATATCGTGTGTCATTTACTTTCCTGCATTATATATACCTTCAACTACTATTCTGTTGTGATTATGGAATATAAGATGATTTAAAACCTGAAAGGTTGAAAACAGTTTATACACAGGAAAAACACAATGACTGTTTGTGCGATAAGACATAAAAGAATGGGAAGACGACATTCTTAACTCTAACTCTCGAGAATTGAGAGAGAGTATAAAGGACGGGAAGACGACGTCCTATGAGGCGTGAAGGTGCATCCAGACAAGAGACCGCCTCAGTAAGAACTCTAACCTGAGTATAAGACAGGATAGTATAAAAAGTGCCAGAAAAAACGACAGGCATTAACGACACAGAGAATGTAACCCCGTCGGAGAATCGGGGACATTCAGACTACTTGACTAAATCTTGAATAGTTTTTCAAGGTTGACTGGGGGCATATATGTACACACATATTTCCCCCCACCATAACTTCATTACACAACTATAGTAGGACATGCATTCTTACATAAGTGCAAAACTAATGACTAACAGACATTGCAGAAAACGAATTATTTTTTATTTACAAATGAACGAATTTGTACAGGAAAACAGGCGAAAAGAAGGTGCAAGGGCCACCCTTGCAGCAACAATTATGGGTCAATCAAATGCTAAAATAACGCAAGACACTCCATCATTTAGACTTCGAAGAGGGCTTGGACTTCTTAGCAGTCTTCTCCGCATCCCTCGCCTCTTTTTCGGCCTCCGTCAAGATGCGCTTTGACTTTTTCTTCCCTGAAGCTGAAGTGCTGGAATCAGTTGACTTCTTCCCGGAAGGCGGAGCGCTGGAATCAAGAGAAGACTTTTTAGCAAGTTCCTTTGTAATGGATCTAGTCGAAAGCTTAACAACTAACCTTGATCCCGCATCCACTACTGCGAGGGGCTTAAGGCTCTCAGGGTCTAAGTCTTCAGATTTAAGCTGTAGGCATTTATCTTGGTCAGCTTTCAGTGCAGCTAAGGTAACATCATCGGCGCTTTTCGACTCCCCGACTATAGCCACCTCAGGGTCTTCCTCATGTCCCCCGTTGCCGCCATCATCCTTTAAGGCGTCTATCATTTCGTCATCATGAGGAGTGTCAGCCTTGGACGGTTCAATTCCTACCCCCGAATCTATGGGGGCAGCCTTGTCTTTTCCCCCTTTAGCCTTCTCTGTATGCTCTACTCTAGAGGCGGTTCCCTGGGACACATCTGTCTTTTCGGACGGTTCAATACCTACAGAGTGAGAAGCAACAGTTATCAACTCAGGAGAAAATAATGGGTTCTTCATTGATTGCTCAATCACGTGACGAAAGGTAGAGATAGCTTTGACGAATTGAGGTGAAAATGTAGAGATACCTTCCGAAGACTTCTCGGAGGGAGTGACTGCTGTCTCCGATGTCGTTTCGGGTATAGGAGATAAAAGAGTTGTCCGAGGGATCCCCGAGTTTTCAGGATCATATCCCTCTACTTCAGAAGTTGCAGAGGCAGTAGAGGAAGAACCAGCCTCGGGAATGTTCTTTTTCTTAGCCCTTTGCCTCTCTTCGTCCATAACAGCAACAATGAGGCGGCGCCCTTCGGCTAGGCGTTCTGGTTCATCATCTCGTAAATATTTCTCCATCAGCTTGTCCTCGTCAATGGAATCAGCCTTGAGCTCCTCTTTCTCCCATTCAACGATCTGACTCCATACTTGGACTAGGGTAGATGGATAATCTTCAATCCAAGAAATATTTCGGCGGTGGATGATATGCGCAAAGAATTCAATCATTAATTCGCCGAAACCCTGCACCTCTCCCTCAGCCTCCGACAGTTGTTTGCGGGCCTCTTCAGCGGATTTGATAGCACATTCGACGTTACCCTCCGCTAGGGCAGCCCTGTTCTCCGCCTCCGCTAACTTTAAAGCCAAGTCAGTGTTTTTCTTTTCCAATTCAGCATTCCTCCTCGCTAACTCGGCATTCTTCCGCTCAAGGTCAGCGTAAGCAAGTCGCGTTTTGGCAGCATCTGACTTGGCATCTTCGGCTTGCTTTTTCAATTCCGAACGCTCTTGGGTATGGGACTCAAGCAAATCATGATAGCGTTTTTGCAGATCTTCAAATTGTTGTTTGAAGCTAGTAGCATCCCGTTGAGCAACATCAAGCTAGGCCTGTGTATCCTCCAAGTCTTTTCCTAGATTTTTTAAGGCCTTTGCATCGTCTTCTGCGGTTTTTTGCATCGAGCCAGCATTCGTGATTAAAGTGCGGATGATTCTGGAAAGGCTACGCGAATACTTGAACATTTCTGAATATTGTTTCTCGACCGCATCTATCTTTGCTTTGGCCTCATCTGCCCACCTTGAAGAAATAGGCTCAAGTGCAGGTAAAAAAGTCAAGTTTTCGAAGTAATGTTCAGGAAATTGCTCCTCCAGATACGCCCGCTTAACTGCAGTTTCAGCATATAGCGGTCGAGGGGCAGGGAATGTCAGCTCAGTATCCCTGTGCGTGGAGGGCTCAATGGCCTCTTTATCCGTTCTAGGCCGTTTAGCGGGAACCTTACGCTTGCTTCGTGATTCGGTATCTTTTGGCGGACTCCTCTCCCTACTGCGCTTTTCTTGAGTAGAGGTTGAGTCTTTTGATTGCGGCCTGTCCTCTTCCCGACGACCTTGGTAACCTTTATATCGCTCTGGGTCTGTCCGGACAGGAGAGCGAGAACGCGAGGTTCGCGAACGATAAGGATCATAGGGCCTTCTATCCTCCCTACTGCGATCTTCACGGCGATCAAGCTCAGTATCATAGGGCGGATTAGACATGCTACGGCGGAGTTTCCTGATGTCATAATAGGATCGGGACATCGTGCCTGCACAACAAGACAAATGAAATTCAGGATCAATATTTTCACAAAGAGAAAGATGCTGTGAGTTGTGGTGCTATTGTGTAAAGTGTGTCCTAAGTGGTGTGTTCCCCCCGACAAACCTGAGTCCGAAGCTAGATTAGTTCGAGCGGGCTCTTTAGCCTTAGCAGGGGTGGTCTCTTTAGAAGAAGTGAAAACTAAAGGATTCTTCCCATAATCCTCTGAAGTGTAAATAGTTTCAGGTAAAGGGAGATCCCCTAAACCCTGAAATAGTGGGTCATCGGCACTAGGGACATCTCCCTCAGAAGCATCAATCGGCGGCTCTTTGGAAGACGTTGACCTTTCCGAAGAAATGGCATCCTCGCGAACAGTATACCCTTCGCGGTGCTTTTCGGCCATGTTAGCCAATTCATCATCTTGAGTAGAAGATGGAGAGGGTGAAGTTTGAAGAGGCATTGTAGGAGCTCTCGAACCTTCGCCCGTTTCTGGGACTACGTCCACTGGAGGAATATATACATATGGAGCCGTCCCGTGACCAATGCTACGGGTAATGGACAGCAACCCATGAAGATGAAGATATTCGTCCTTAAGGACTTCATCAATAGTTAAAAACTTCTGATCACCATTAAGGAGCTGGTGCATCCGATCAAAGAATGATTGGTCCGATATTTGTTTTGGGTTATCAACTGCAAACAAAAAGAAAAACGAATTAATGCGGTGGTTTGAATGTACAGAGTCGAGATTTAGAAAATCAGTGTTTTACTTGATTTCGTCCACCTCCTAGCACACCCTGGTTGTTGCTTTACATAAAACCATTCCAGCCTGGAGTCCCCAGCTTTACTACTGAATGGTGCTGGAATTATTTTCCTCTTAGGGACAGACTCGAAGTAACAGAAAGAAGGGGTTTCTCGAGTCCGGTGCTTGAAGTTATAGAAGAAGTGAACGTCGTCAAAAGTGAGCTCTTTGCCTAAGATCTCACGGTGTGCTACATATAGGGTGTACAAGTAAGCATAGGAATTGGGATGCAGCTGCATGGGGGCAATCCGCATTTGTCTTAGAAAATCGACGACGAAAGGAGAAAATGGAGGAATAGCCCTGACCATGCACATCAACCGAGTGATTGCCATATACCCCTCCGGAGGGTTGTGGGGACGATCATATTTTGATGGCAACAAGGTATCCCCTTTGGGTATCCCGTACTTTAGTCGTATTCAGGCAAGTCTGTCATTGTCGATCGTCGATTCAACTGAATCTTGAGGTGATTCCAGTATGATGGCAGACTTAAATTCATCAAGAGCTCGGTTATCACCAATCCCTCCTTCCTCTTCACAACCCAGGGAAACTCCACCCTCAGAAGACACATTGTCGCTTTCGCGAGTTTCAACCTTGTAGTATGAGCCCTCATCATCCCACTCTGGATCCGAGGAAGAAGATATGTCTTCAAGAGTAATTTTGTTGGATGTCTCTGGGACCTCCTTCTTCTCTGCTAATCTAGAGGAGCGTCTGGATGTCATGGTCACGAAACTATTGAAGAAGCAATAGCACAAGTTAGAGTAAATTAGCCCATATCCCCCCATGCATGTGTACAAACTAAAGTGTGAGCAGTGTATGCAGAAAGTGTAAAGTTAACGTTCGAAAGTGCGACGCAAAATCTTGGCAAAGTAATAAGAGTCAAGGCAGTTCTTGATGTCCATTTATGTTCGCAGGGCACTATCCTAACTGTTCATGAGGTTGGAAATTATGTCAAGTATTGATTTGGCCAATTAGACAGACCCTTGTGTATTAAGATGAGGCTGCTTCAGACCGGTTCGGGTATAAATGATTGGATTGGATCAGAGGTAAGGCTTTGTTTTGGTCAGAAGTGGTATCTAATCGGATCGGTTTGGGGTTATGTGTTCGGATCGGATCGGATGGACATGAGTCCCAACGCCCCTTCTTCTTTAATCCACATTCCGACCCGATCCGGCTAGGTAGAATTTGCCTCCACTCTCACATTTAACTCCGACACGATCCGGCTAGGTAGACTTCGCTTTCTCCCTCACATTTAACTCCGACCCGATTCGGTACTGAGAACATCACATCCTTCTCTTCTCCTACGTCCCCCATGCTTCGCCACCCGAACCGACCCTCTATGTTCTGCATCTTCTTCTTCATCCTCAACCACAGTCGAACCAGATTTGATTTCCTAAACTCCATAGGGGAATGAGCATATATCCTCTCCAACCTCCCAGCGCCTTGAGGTGATGGCAGAGCCAGCAGCGACGACGGCGAGGAAGGAGGAAACCACGACATCGAAGCCATGACAATGAATACGCCCAACTTGCTCGAATTAACCGTAAAATCTCGATTAAAGACAGTAACAATGATAGGATTCAGGGATTCGAGACTACCTATGTGTTTGTTTCAAGGATTGAAGCGAGAATTTCGAGACTCCTTGAAAATTAGGGTTCGTATTGAGAATCAGGAAACGAGGGTAATAGAAAAGGAAAAATGAGGCAAACAAGTGGCATATTTATATGTATAGTAGTTTTGGCTCCTCGTATTCCTACCCTATCTTCCCGCTCGGACCGACTCGAAAGCCCAGCAGCACAGCTTGGCCCATTAGTCCAATGCGAAATAGAAAAAGAAGAGGATCCGTTCGGGTCGAAACCCGAACCGAACAGAATTTCGTATGTCAGCAGGGCATGTGAATTAAACTAAAATTCAAAGAAGAAGATGAAAGCATAAGGAAAATCAAAGGGAAGATTACCTAGAAGGCACTGTACAATGACAATCAAAGCATGCTCCGTTTCCAACAGAAGCATCCTTTGAGGGGGCAAAATGTTAGCCCACTTTGTGAACTAGGCAACACAAAGTCGAGATGCCAAGCGTTGAAGAACTTAGAAAGCATCGCATCGGGTCGGATCGGAGAGCTGCTGCCAGTCAGATCGGAGGGTTACTACCAGTTCGGAACAGAGCGGAGCAAAATGGATAAGGACTCAGTTTCAGCTCAGGTCGGGTCGGATCGGATGCCCCGATCCGAACCCCTTCTGCTTTCTCCTCCGAACCGAACCCACATTCCATATCACTTCGCCCCTCGATCGCCCGAATATTCGGAGCGGTTATGACCATTTCCTACCCATGATGACCACTACTCTGATGCGCTGTCAGCACTAGAATCCATCTGAGCCCGAGTACGATGGGATGAAAGACACGTGGCTTCGAACCGAACTGAATCTGAGTGAATTTCCACCTATAAATACCCCGTCAAGAGACAGAAAGAGGGATCTTCTTTTTGGCACTTTGAGAGTTCAAACACTTTCAAACACCGAATTCCAGCATTCTCAGATAATCCAAATCATTATTCAACATTTGTTTTGAGACAATTGAATGAATGTACATGAATTGTGAGTGAAATTGAGTGAATATCTCATTGTAATTGCATCTATATCATCGAGAATAGTGATTACAAAGTGGACGTAGGCTTTTCAACGCCGAACCACTATAAATTCTGTGTCTCCATTTTACTTTTGATCTTATTTTATTTCGATTTTAGTCAATTTGGGTGTTAGAACCACTTTTTGGTCTAACAGTATAAATTATATTGTTTCTAAGATATTTGATAAAAATTGCATTTAATCTTGTATCACAATAGTATTTTCCTAGCTATTTTATTGAATCATTACATATTGGAAGTTCAATGTTATGTAATAAGCATATACAATGAAATATAAGAATATACATACGTATTGTTTAAAATATGTGGTAGGTATGGTAATTACCATTATTAATGCTCAATTACCATTACCGTACCGCATATCTTCATGTGGTTTGGCATACCGTACCAATCAAATCGGTTACCAATTGTTCAGTACCACTTCCATTGGTAGCGGTTGGTAATGGTTGGTAAGCAGTAATGTGGTAAAAAAGTCCAGCCCTATTCCAAACGCTAGCCCCTAAGTACACTACCACCATCTTTTTATTCAATGGTCGTAATGTTCTGAACTTCAATCCATAAAATCTCCTTATTTAAACAGTGAAATCCGATAATCTCTAAAGCAAAACGAAGAGCAAAGAGAGCTGCACAAGATCAACGGACATGATCTTAAATGGGTTTGTAAATCGAGAGATTTTGGCGTCCAAACCCGCCACAATTGGAGCCGATTTCCGGCGTTAGGCTGAGCTCGAGTTCGCCACCCCTCTGGCTGAACGATGGTGACGTAGGGTGCTTCGAGGTGGACAACTCCGATCGAGTTGCGGTGGGCCGAGGCGGCGTGCGTAGGGCCGAGGCGGCGTGCGTAGGGCCGAATCCATGTCGAGCTGATGGGTTCGCTTGTTACAGTTATACGAAGAAAGAGGAAGACCGGGTAAACATGGATTAAGTGTTAATTATTTTATGAATTATTTAAATTATGCAATTAATCTTTAAAATCCTATAACTCTCTCAAATCAAAACAGAATCGAACGATTTCAGATCCGTTGGATTCGCAGCAACGAATACTACAACATTAGATTGACCAAATCTGAAAAGGAGAGTTGGAAATTCAAACAAAAAGCAATGTGAGAAATTCTCTTCTTTTTATTTTTATATAATTAAAATTTCTTAATCATGAAACGTATCTAGAACTGATGTTGTTCTGTGGATTCTCCTATGTGATTTGGTCGAGTATTGTTGTGTTAATTAATAATTGTGTTTATTAGAAAAACAGTGAAACCAAATCATCATGTTGAGTTATTAGATTTGTTAATTATCATTTTGTGTTATTTAGACTTGTCGATTCAAAGATTAACATTGGTGTTGATTAGAAAGATAGTTAAAACAAAATTATCATTTATGTTAAATTAGAATTGAAACTAAAATAACATTTTTGTTAAATAGGTTTGTATTAAAACTAAAATATCATTTTTATGTTAAATTAGAAATGTTACATAAAAATATCATATTTATGTTAAAATATCATATTTATGTTAAATTAGAACTGTTATATGAAAACATCTCCTTTATTAGAGAATGTCATGTTAATTAAAAACATCGATTTTGTTAAGAAATGTCATGTAATATGAAAATACCATTTTAGTCATAAAATGTTAAGACCGATGAAAAAAATACCGTTTTAGTTATAAAATGTTAAGATTAATAAAAATAACATTTTAGTTATAAAATGTTAAGATAAATAAAAATAACACTTTAGTTATAAAATGTTAAGATTTATAAAATTAACATTTTATTGAGTTGATAAGAATATCACCTTTTATTTGTTTTGTTGAGTTAGAATTGACGACAAAACAAAATACCACCTATATATGTTTTGTTGAATTAGAGTGGTCGACAAAACCAATATATCACTTTTCTATGTTTTTGTTGAAATAGAATTGTCGACAAAGACAAAGTTATCTTTTTAATTTGTTTTTGTTGAAATGTTAGAACTGGTTTAACATAAAAATATTCTTTTTATGTTAATATGAAAGGTTAGGAACGATGTAACATAAAAATATTCTTTTTATGATATTAGAATACATAGGAAAAAGATATGGAAATGAAGGTGTTATATTAGTTGAAAACAAACAGTGCAATTTGTCAAAATAAAAGAGTAAATGTAATAACCCGAAAATCTGGGCCAGTTTAAAATTTTCATTTTGGCAATTTTAATGAATTTTGAATATTTAAAATAGATTATTTTAAATAATATCGACGAGAAATTTATTTTGAATATATTTAGAATGTATATATTATATACGTCGTCGTTAGAATATAAATAATTATATATAATTATAAATAGAATTGAAAATGGCGCGGTAGTTCGATAATTCGATTTCAAACTTCAATTGAATGTACCGGGTGCAAAACAAACCGGATTTTAGTGAAACCAAAAATAATAGGATCTAATTGAGAATATCTACCCAACGAATCCGAAAAATCAAAATTTCATAGCGGGGAACAAAAGATATGTCCAGTTGAAAATTCTGAATAGTCGCTATGGAATTCAGGCCCTTAAAAATAGACATTTTGCAAACGACCTCGGATTTCGACGAAACCACTTTTGTTGGGTCCGTGATGTCAAATTATTGCTAGATTCCAAATTTCATAATTTTTCGAATCAATATGTGAGCGTGGCAAAGGAAAACGCGTTTGACCAGTTTCAGTTGATTTTAATCGACTGGAAATTGGCCATTTTTCTAACGGTCTTAGAATTCGATGAAATTAGATTTGTTAGGACCGTATCGTCAATACGAAGCTAGAAAGTATTTTTCTGGGATTTATAGAGTTCGTATATGACCCCGGTAAATTGAAATGCGCGTTCAAATTCAATATATAGAATTATATGTTGATTTTAACGAAAACTGATCGTAACGACCGAATTAGCCTACGATACATATCCCATTGTATTCAGAATGGGGGTAATTAGCTATGGACGACAGGCGGTGGGCCTCGTTTAGAGGCCGTATGTAAAAGTCAACTTTTTAAAATTAAAATAAAAAAAAAATTAATTTAAATCCCCCTTTCTTCTCCTTAAATCCTCCTGCCCCCCCCCCCCCCCCCCGTTCAATTTAAATCGAATAGAAATAGGAAAAAACAAAAAAAACAAAAAGGGGCGGAGCCCTAAATCGCACGCCGCCACCATATCGCGCCCACCACCAGTCGCCCCCCTTCCTCCTGCCGCCGATCGAAGACCCCCCCCCCCTCGCGATTTGCCTCGCGTCAGCAAGCGCCCCCCTTCCAGTCAACGAAGAACCGATGCGCCACCTAGAAGACTGCCGCCACCACATGCCCCTCCTCCGCCTCTTCTTCTCCTCCTCCAGTCAGAGACCGACGCCTGAACCCCCCTCCTTCCTCCAATCGACGCTGTAAGCTTTCATTTTTTTTATTTTGATTCTTTTCTTTTCTGAACTTAGCATAGATATATATATATATATATATATATATATATATTTTTAAGTAAAAGAACAGATTTTTGAAAAAGATTAGATTTTTTAAAAAAAGAAAAGATTTTTATAAATGAAAAAGCAATGATTTTTATTTAGATATGGTTTTGTAAATAAAAAGGTGTAATTTTTAGATATAAAAGGCGAAATCTTTATTTTTGAAAGGGCGAAATTTTTATATAGATAATAACGATGTAAAAATAGGATTTTTATATATTGAATAACAAAGGTAAAAATTCGATTTTTATATATTGAATAGCGAAGTAAAAATTCAATTTTTATATATTGGATAACAAAATAAAAATTCGATTTTTATATATTGGATAACAAAGTAAAAATTCGATTTTTATATATTGAATAACGAAGTAAAAATTCAATTTTTATATATTGGATAACAAAATAAAAATTCGATTTTTATATATTAGATAACAAAGTAAAAATTCGATTTTTATATATTGAATAGCGAAATAAAAATTCGATTTTTATATATAGAATAGCGAAGTAAAAATTCGATTTTTATATATTGAATAGCAATATAAAAATGTGATTTTTACATATGTAGAGAATACGGGCAACGAAAGGGACAAAAGGCGAACACGACGAAGATTTCTACATAGGAAGAGTCGTGGAATTGGGATAGCTATCGGTGAGAATTTCTCACTCTTCAATTTCTTTTCTAGTTATATATACATACTAGGATGCAGACGGTGCTTAGTAGCACCCGACACCCGTCATCCACAGACCATGGATGGCTTGTTTGTTTAATTGTTTGGTTGTGTAGTTGGTTAGATTATTTGGTCTGAATTGAATTGTTTGGTGAAATGGAATGGATTTGATTGATGTGTGAATGGCGTGGGCCTTCACTAGACCGGGGATAAGGCTAGGCCTCATCCCGTTTCTAGTATCGTGCCGTTATGCCGCCGAAATTTTCTAAAATATGTTAGAGAAATAAATATATCATTTTATTTAATAAATGAACTGAATAGAATATTTTCATAGGTTGAATAAAATGTTTTATCGTTAAAAATATAATTTTTAACGTGAAAGTGAATAAATAAATATTTATAAACAAATCGGCCAATTTGTTTATATACAGTGATTTGACTGATATTGATTGGGTCGATAAATTTTACACATCGCCCAACTGCACAACTAAAATCTGTGTTTGATTGTTTGAAACCCCACACGGGTGTTGGGATGAAATTTGAAGTTCACTCATCCTGATTGATTAAATATGTCGATCGATTGATTGACAGGTTGCTATAAGCGTTAGATATCTATATTTGATGCTTATACAGTGTAGTGCATTTTGGTTGATGGTTGATTATTTCTCAATGCTATTATATACGTGTGATGTATGAAAATCCATATAATTAACATTATATGGTGATTGATTGGGCCTCATTTCAATTTAGAAAATAAAGAATATTTTAAAATAAAGGTTCATGTGTTGACTGTACTCATCCGTTGAGATTAGTCATGTGTTGAACGAAATATTTTAATAATAAAATTTACATCTTTATCAATACAAAATAAAGGTTCATGTGTTGACTGTACTCATCCGTTGAGATTAGTCATGTGTTGAACGAAATATTTTAATAATAAAATTTACATCTTTATCAATATAAAATAAAGGTTCATGTGTTGATAGTACTCATCCGTTGAGATTAGTCATGTGTTGAACGAAATATTTTGATAACAAGAAATATTTGAAATAGAATATTTGAAATAGAAATATTTGAAATAGAATATTTGAAATAGAAATATTTGAAATAAGAAATATTTGAAACAGAAATATTTTGATAATAAGAAATATTTGAAAAAGAGTATTGGAAAATAGAAGTATATGAAGCCGTGTTGATTAGATTGACGCCATTTTGACGTGAACGATATTTATATCGATTTTATTCATTTTAAAATGAATATTGAAAAGTGATTTCGAAATCGAATAGTTTGAAATGAAATTTGAATTAAATTGAATAGAAAACGAATATAATTTGATTTGAATAGAAAACGAATATAATTTGATTTGAATAGAAAACGAATATAATTTGATTTGAATAGAAAACGAATATAATTTGATTTGAATAGAAAACGAATATAATTTGATTTAAATAGAAAACCAATTTGAATTGAATCGAATAGAAAACCAATTTGTATTCAATCGAATAGAAAACAAATTTGAATTGAATCGAATAGAAAACCAATTTGAATTGAATTGAAAACGAATTCGAATTGAATTGAATTCAAATTGAATTGAATTCAAATTGAATTGAATTCAAATTGAATTGAAATTTGAATTGAATAGAAATGAATTTTAAAACGAATTTATAAGGAAAAAATTCAATTTTGATTTGAATTGAAATGGAAGTTGAAATTGTTTTCAAAACGAATTTAAAAAAATTTATATAATTCGTTTTAAATAGAAATCGACGAAATATATATTATATATATATAATATAATGGCCTGAATAGAACGCGCCGCGCCGCGGCAATTCGTGAATTTCGACCATTTATTTCAAATGGACATTACGGGAGATCCGACCGTCGGATTCTCCTAAAACCGGAACCGTTGGGTTCGTATCGAAAAGAGCTTTCTAATGAATATTAGAAATTTGAAATCTAACGGATGGATTTGGAGATACGTCCAAATCAAATTTGAAAAAGGTCGCTGTGAGTGCAGTTCGATGGCTGTTGACGGAAATCGACTGTACGGGCCTTGATAAAATTATTAAAAATAGTAATAATTTGTGTAAAATCATAAGAAATCATTTGGGAAAAATTGGGGTGAAAAACTCCATATTTGAAAAGATAAAAATAGACTTTTATCGAAATGAACTAGTTTTGAACTAAGATTAAAACCCATTTATTTTTAAATAAATAAATTGGATTTGAAACGGATTTTAAATAGAATTGATTTGTGGGTTTATCGTGAACTGTGTTCTGAATGACACTAGTTCTTTAACCAGTGAAAGGAGTTTTAATGAATCTGCAATTAGATTGAAATGTGAATTTATAATTTAAATTATCAAATTTAGAAAATGAGCGAGAATGGAGTATCACCAGTTTTGCTCCAAAGCGATAGTTAAATCTTTAATTAGATTTGAACGTGAAATGGTAATTAATTTTACTGATAACACCGTGGTGTTAGATATGGAGTATTACCAGTTTTGCTTCATAGGATGAATAGGTTGGGATTGGGAAATAAAATAAATAATTACTTCGATGTGGTTCGCTAATCTCGACTAGCTTGGAAAAACCATAATTTGGTTTGAAATGACATCCAAAGGAAGATTAAAGGATAAATTTTAAAGAATTTATCTTGAATAAAATTAATGGGAACCTTTCCCTAAAAATGTGTTTTTATGAATAAAAGAATATTCTGAATTGGAATGAGGCGTATGTTGTGTTGGTGTAACATTTGTTTTAATATACGCGGGTTGTTCGGAAAGTCCGGGTTTATACCCATTCTGAATAATCGATTCGACGATATGTCGAAGATGAAGACGGTGGTTGAAGACCGGAAGTCTTCACATCGTTTGGGTGATTACTGATGAACTTGATTGGGCTATACACCCAAGATGAGGGAATCGGTTAGTGGTCGTCCAGACGTACTTGGAGATCGATGATATGCGAGGAAAGAGCCTCCGGTTTCATTCAGACCCAGAACGAACTTGTAAATGGATTGTGTGTCTGACATTGGATTCCATTCTGTGTTGATTGATTCCTGTTAAATATATATCTGTTTGGCGGCGGAGAATTTATTCTCTTGCTTAATGCCCTTCTCTGAGACGTACGAGCTTAGAGGTTATATATCGATAGATATCAATCGCATGGCATGAATTGCCTATGTGGCGCGCTGAGTTGCATGGATCAAGGCTTCTGTTAAAAAGCAAAGCCTTGTGGTTGATGATCAAAGCACGACCTACGTGGTAGCTTTGTGTATAGCGTGGATTCGCGAGCCTCACACCTCGGTATGAGTCAAAAACGGGATGAGGACCCAAGGAGTGCACGACGTTTCTTTCTAGCTATCGGTGGTGTCAGTGACCTACCAGCCCTGGCATTTATATACTTTTCACCTTTGTGGTTTGGATGCGAGGCGCCTCGATTATAGGTCCTTTAGGGCCGGGAAACGTGTGTTCAGGAATAACTAATCCTCTAACGTAAGTGAGGACCGGTCTTGGAGGATCCCAGGGTTACCCAGAGTGTGTAGTCCTGAGGCATTTTCTAGAGTGTCTCGAAGCGGAGAGGAGCTTGCCCCTTGCCTCGACTCATGACGGAAATCCAATTTCCAATATGTGATATTGCGGTTTTAATTGTAGAACTAGTATGGCGACATAGTAGATGGTAGCTATGCCGCCTATGATTGATATTTATGATTGAAATTGTTTTGACACTATACACTTATTATAGTATTAAATGATTTGTTTTAAACGTACCAAGCATGTTTGGCTATTATAAGGGAAAACCCTATCCTCCGGCTTGCGTTGCATTGTGTGATGGGACCTGGGTCTTATAATAGCTTCATTTTTCGAAAAAGCATTGCGCTGTTTATTCTATGCACTGGTATTCTTGGGAGGAAACCCGTTCCGTGTTATACGGCGTGGTCCCTTGAATTACTCTCTTTTAAAGTAAAGCTTTAAATAACTGTTTTAGTTCTCACACCAGTCACATGACTGACCTGGAGTTTATTGTTTTAACCTAAACTCTGGGTGCCCTTATTTTCGACACGGGCAGCTAGTAGTTTTGGTTTTGCAGATTTATATTCACAGGATCCTGATCTACAACTGGAATGATATCCGGAAAGCTCTATATCCGTATATCACCTTCAGTTGTGCTTTGTATTATTTTCCGCTGCTATGTAATTTATTGTAATCTCTGATATTTATCGAATGTAATTTATTCAATTGTACTCTGTATATTCTTGTATCTGATGGAATTGTTGTAATAACAATGAAATGTTCTTCCATCTGCGTTCTGATTTGTCATGTTCTCAAAACGATCAGGGGTTTCAAACGGTCTAGATCGGTTTAACGACTGATTCGGATCGAGCGAAATTCCAGGCCGTCACATTTTGGTATCAGAGCTTTGGTTTACAGAGCTCGAGAACAAGACACATTAGAACCATACGAAAAAAATCATCAGATATTGGATTAGTAATATCCAATTAGAATGTCTCGTTAGAGATAGGATCAGTAGTATCCTAGAACGAGTGTGAAGAGTATATTTTTCAAATGAAAACAATTTTGTTTCGAAAATTTAAATCGTTTTGAACGTATTTGATTATTTATTTATTTTGAATTTGGACAATCCAATATATAAAGGTTTTGTATATACGCGTCATGAACATATACTCGAAGTTTTAATATACTGGATTGATATAGAATCACATCCTAGACACCCGGAGATGGTTTTGATGATTGATATATCATCATCAGAATTTGTGTTCGTGTTTCGAAGGTGTGATTTCTATATATTTCCATTAGACTGGTGTGAGAACCAAAACTTATATAGATAGATTTATTGTTGTGATTTGGCATCAAAAACAAGTTTTTCAGTATATATATCAAAATTTCAAATGTTAAATTCACCAATTGATTGATGTTTGTGTTGAATGTTTATTTGTTTGATAATTTTGAACCATTTAGCCTAATTATATCAAATATTGAACGATATTGAGAATTGGTCGCATTTGCTTGCATATACATGTATATCTTTTGAACAGGTCATAGCAAGGAGGATAGAGCAGAGAATAAAATTTGTTTGCCCAACAAATAGGTACATGTTTACTATAATTTACTGTTTTGTTTGGGTGATGACGATTTTATGAGCCTATTGGCTAGCCGCTTGGCTTTTTCTTTTCTTTTTGAGATCAGAAGGCCTGTATGGCAATTTCGGGATTTTCCCGTGGCTCCCGGTGCAGGGGAGGTTATGGCGAAATTTTTTGAAAATTTAGGGTGTTAGCCAAATTTTTGAAGAATTTGAAAATTCTCAGAAACTGAAAAGTTGGAGAATGGAAGCCAGATCGAGCGTAGAGTTGATTAATCAAACCACTTTCGACTTTGTTCCTTTTCGGAGACAAAAAGTTTTAAGTGGGGGAGATTGTAATAACCCGAAAATCTGGGCCAGTTTAAAATTTTTATTTTGGCAATTTTAATGAATTTTGAATATTTAAAATAGATTATTTTAAATAATATCGACGAGAAATTTATTTTGAATATATTTAGAACGTATATATTATATACGTCGTCGTTAGAATATAAATAATTATATATAATTATAAATAGAATTGAAAATGGCGCGGTAGTTCGATAATTCGATTTCAAACTTCAATTGAATGTACCAGGTGCAAAACAAACCGGATTTTAGTGAAACCAAAAATAATAGGATCTAATTGATAATATCTTCCCAATGAATCCGAAAAATCAAAATTTCATAGCGGGGATCAAAAGATATGTCCAGTTGAAAATTCTGAATAGTCGCTATGGAATTCAGGCCCATAAAAATAGACATTTTGCAAATGACCTCGATTTTTGACGAAACCACTTTTGTTGGGTCCGTGGTGTCAAATTATTGCTAGATTCCAAATTTCGTAATTTTTCGAATCAATATGTGAGTGTGGCAAAGGAAAACGCGTTTGACCAGTTTCAGTTGATTTTAATCGACTAGAAATTGGCCATTTTTCTAACGGTCTCAGAATTCGACGAAATTAGTTTTTTTAGGACCGTATCGGCAATACGAAGCTAGAAAGTATTTTTCTGGGATTTATAGAGTTCGTATATGACCCCGGTAAATTGAAATGCGCGTTCAAATTCAATATATAGAATTATATGTTGATTTTAACGAAAACTGATCGTAACGACCGAATTAGCCTACGATACATATCCCATTGTATTCAGAATGGGGGTAATTAGCTATGGACAACAGGCGGTGGGCCTCGTTTAGAGGTCATATGTAAAAGTCAACTTTTTAAAATAAAAATAAAAAAAATTAATTTAAATCCCCCTTCTTCTCCTTAAATCCTCCTGCCCCCCCCCCCCCCCCCACGTTCAATTTAAATCGAACAGAAATAGGAAAAAGGAAAAAAAGGAAAAAAAACAAAAAGGAGCGGAGCCCTAAATCGCACGCCGCCACCGTATCGCGCCCACCACCAGTCGCCCCTCCTTCCTCCTGCCGCCGATCGAAGACCCCCCCTTCCCCGCGATTTGCCTCGCGTCAGCAAGCGCCCCCCCTTCCAGTCAACAAAGAACCGATGCGCCACCCAGAAGACTGCCGCCGCCACATGCCCCTCCTCCGCCTCTTCTTCTCCTCCTCCAGT
This sequence comes from Allium sativum, assembly GCA_030737875.1. Classification (NCBI taxonomy): domain Eukaryota; kingdom Viridiplantae; phylum Streptophyta; class Magnoliopsida; order Asparagales; family Amaryllidaceae; genus Allium; species Allium sativum. The sequence continues at coordinate 123,809,170 of CM060918.1, read as the reverse complement.
CAGAGACCGACGCCTGAACCCCCCCTCCTTCCTCCAATCGACGCTGTAAGCTTTCATTTTTTTTATTTTGATTCTTTTCTTTTCTGAACTTAGCATAGATTTATGAAATATATATATATATATATTTAAGTAAAAGAACAGATTTTTGAAAAAGATTAGATTTAAAAAAAAAATAGATTTTTATAAATGAAAAAGCAATGATTTTTATTTAGATATGGTTTTGTAAATAAAAAGGTGTAATTTTTAGATATAAAAGGCGAAATCTTAATTTTTGAAAGGGCGAAATTTTTATATAGATAATAACGATGTAAAAATAGGATTTTTATATATTGAATAACAAAGGTAAAAATTCGATTTTTATATATTGAATAGCGAAGTAAAAATTCGATTTTTATATATTGGATAACAAAATAAAATTTCGATTTTTATATATTGGATAACAAAGTAAAAATTCGATTTTTATATATTGAATAGCGAAGTAAAAATTCGAACTTTATATATTGGATAACAAAATAAAAATTCGATTTTTATATATTGGATAACAAAGTAAAAATTCGATTTTTATATATTGAATAGCGAAATAAAAATTCGATTTTTATATATAGAATAGCGAAGTAAAAATTCGATTTTTATATATTGAATAGCAATATAAAAATGTGATTTTTACATATGTAGAGAATACGGGCAACGAAAGGGACAAAAGGCAAACACGGCGAAGATTTCTACATAGGAAGAGTCGTGGAATTGGGATAGCTATCGGTGAGAATTTCTCACTCTTCAATTTCTTTTCTAGTTATATATATACTAGGATGCAGACGGTGCTTAGTAGCACCCGACACCCGTCATCCACAGACCATGGATGGCTTGCTTGTTTAATTGTTTGGTTGTGTAGTTGGTTAGATTATTTGGTCTGAATTGAATTGTTTGGTGAAATGGAATGGATTTGATTGATGTGTGAATGGCGTGGGCCTTCACTAGACCGGGGATAAGGCTAGGCCTCGTCCCGTTTCTAGTATCGTGCCGTTATGCCGCCGAAATTTTCTAAAATATGTTAGAGAAATAAAGATATCATTTTATTTAATAAATGAACTGAATAGAATATTTTCATAGGTTGAATAAAATGTTTTATCGTTAAAAATATAATTTTTAACGTGAAAGTGAACAAATAAATATTTATAAACAAATCGGCCGATTGTTTATATACACTGATTTGACTGATATTGATTGGGTCGATAAATTTTACACATCGCCCAACTGCACAACTAAAATCTGTGTTTGATTGTTTGAAACCCCACACGGGTGTTGGGATGAAATTTGAAGTTCACTCATCCTGATTGATTAAATATGTCGATCGATTGATTGACAGGCTGTTATAAGCATTAGATATCTATATTTGATGCTTATACAGTGTAGTGCACTTTGGTTGATGGTTGATTATTTCTCAATGCTATTATATACGTGTGATGTATGAAAATCCATATAATTAACATTATATGGTGATTGATTGGGCCTCATTCCAATTTAGAAAATAAATAATATTTTAAAATAAAGGTTCATGTGTTGACCGTACTCATCCGTTGAGATTAGTCATGTGTTGAACGAAATATTTTAATAATAAAATTTACATCTTTATCAATATAAAATAAAGGTTCATGTGTTGACTATACTCATCCGTTGAGATTAGTCATGTGTTGAACGAAATATTTTAATAATAAAATTTACATCTTTATCAATATAAAATAAAGGTTCATGTGTTGACAGTACTCATCCGTTGAGATTAGTCATGTGTTGAACGAAATATTTTGATAACAAGAAATATTTGAAATAGAATATTTGAAATAGAAATATTTGTAATAGAATATTTGAAATAGAAATATTTGAAATAAGAAATATCTGAAATAGAAATATTTTGATAATAAGAAATGTTTGAAATAGAATATTGGAAAATAAAAGTATATGAAGCCGTGTTGATTAGATTGACGCCATTTTGACGTGAACGATATTTATATCGATTTTATTCATTTTAAAATGAATATTGAAAAGTGATTTCGAAATCGAATATTTTGAAATGAAATTTGAATTAATTTGAATAGAAAACGAATATAATTTGATTTGAATAGAAAACGAATATAATTTGATTTGAATAGAAAACGAATATAATTTGATTTAAATAGAAAACCAATTTGAATTGAATCGAATAGAAAACCAATTTGAATTGAATCGAATAGAAAACCAATTTGAATTGAATCGAATAGAAAACCAATTTGAATTGAATTGAAAACGAATTCGAATTGAATTGAAAACGAATTGAATTGAATTCAAATTGAATTGAAATTTGAATTGAATAGAAATGAATTTTAAAACGAATTTATAAGGAAAAAAATTCAAATTTGATTTGAATTGAAATGGAAGTTGAAATTGTTTTTGAAACGAATTTAAAACTATTTATATAATTCGTTTTAAATAGAAATCGACGAAATATATATTATATATATAATATAATGGCCTGAATAGAATGCGCCGCGCCGCGGCAATTCATGAATTTCTACCATTTATTTCAAACGGACATTACGGGAGATCCTACCGTCGGATTCTCCTAAAACCAGAACCGTTGGGTTCGTATCGAAAAGAGCTTTCTAACGAATATTAGAAATTTGAAATCTAACAGTTGGATTTGGAGATACGTCCAAATCAAATTTGAAAAAGGTCGTTGTGAGTGCAGTTCGATGGCCTTTGATGGAAATCGACTGTACGGGCCTTGATAAAATTATTAAAAATAGTAATAATTTGTGTAAAATCATAAGAAATGATTTGGGAAAAATTGGGGTGAAAAACTTCATATTTGAAAAGATAAAAATAGACTTTTATCGAAATGAACTAGTTTTGAACTAAGATTAAAACCCATTTATTTTTAAATAAATAAATTGGATTTGAAACGGATTTTAAATAGAATTGATTTGTGGGTTTATCGTGAACTGTGTTCTAAATGACACTAGTTCTTTAACCCAGTGAAAGGAGTTTTAATGAATCCGCAATTAGATTGAAATGTGAATTGATAATTTAAATTATCAAATTTAGAAAATGAGCGAGAATGGAGTATCACCAGTTTTGCTCCAAAGCGATAGTTAAATCTTTAATTAGATTTGAACATGAAATGGTAATTAATTTTACCGATAACACCGTGGTGTTAGATATGGAGTATTACCAGTTTTGCTTCATGGGATGAATAGGTTGGGATTGGGAAATAAAATAAATAATTACTTCGATGTGGTTCGCTAATCTCGACTAGCTTGGAAAAACCATAATTTGGTTTGAAATGACATCCAAAGGAAGATTAAAGGATAAATTTTAAAGAATTTATCTTGGATAAAATTAATGGGAACCTTCCCCTAAAAATGTGATTTTATGAATAAAAGAATATTCTGAATTGGAATGAGGCGTATGTTGTGTTGGTGTAGCATTTGTTTTAATATACGCGGGTTGTTCGGAAAGTCCGGGTTTATACCCATTCTGAATAACCGATTCGACGATATGTCGAAGATGAAGACGGTGGTTGAAGACCGGAAGTCTTCACATCGTTTGGGTGATTACTGATGATCTTGATTGGGCTGTACACCCAAGATGAGGGAATCAGTTAATGGTCGTCCAGACGTACTTGGAGATCGATGGATATGCGAGGAAAGAGCCTCCGGTTTCGTTCAGACCCAAAACGAACTTGTAAATGGATTGTGTGTCTGACATTGGATTCCATTCTGTTTTGATTGATTCCTGTTAAATATATATCTGTTTGGCGGCGGAGAATTTATTCTCTTGCTTAACGTCCTTCTCTGAGACGTACGAGCTTAGAGGTTATATATCGATAGATATCAATCGCATGGCATGAATTGCCTGTGTGGCATGCTGAGTTGCATGGATCAAGGCTTCTGTTGAAAAGCAAAGCCTTGTGGTTGATGATCAAAGCACGGCCTACGTGGCAGCTTTGTGTATAGCGTGGATTCGCGAGCCTCACACCTCGGTATGAGTCAAAAACGGGATAAGGACCCAAGGAGTGCACGACGTTTCTTTCTAGCTATGGGTGGTGTCAGTGACCTACCAGCCCTGACATTTATATACTTTTCACCTTTGTGGTTTGGATGCGAGGCGCCTCGATTATAGGTCCTTTAGGGCCGGGAAACGTGTGTTCAGGAATAACTAATCCTCTAACGTAAGTGAGGACCGGTCTTGGAGGATCCCAGGGTTACCCAGAGTGTGTAGTCCTGAGGCATTTCTAGAGTGTCTCGAAGCGGAGAGGAGCTTGCCCCTTGCCTCGACTCATGACGGAAATCCAATTTCCAATACGTGATATTGCGGTTTTAATTGTAGAACTAGTATGGCGACATAGTAGATGGTAGCTATGCCGCCTATGATTGATATTTATGATTGAAATTGTTTTGACACTATACACTTATTATTGTATCAAATGATTTGTTTTAAACGTACCAAGCATGTTTGGCTATTATAAGGGAAAACCCTATCCTCCGGCTTGCGTTGCATTGTGTGATGGGACCAGGGTCTTATAATAGCTTCATTTTTCGAAAAAGCATTGCGCTGTTTATTCTATGCACTGGTATTCTTGGGAGGAAACCCATTCCGTGTTATACGGCGTGGTCTCTTGAATTACTCTCTTTTAAAGTAAAGCTTTAAATAACTTTTTTAGTTCTCACACCAGTCACATGACTGACCTGGAGTTTATTGTTTTAACCTAAACTCTGGGTGCCCTTATTTTCGACACGGGCAGCTAGTAGTTTTGGTTTTGCAGATTTATATTCACAGGATCCTGATCTACAGCTGGAATGATATCCGGAAAGCTCTGTATCCGTATATCACCTTCAGTTGTGCTTTGTATTATTTTCCGCTGCTATGTAATTTATTGTAATCTCTGATATTTATCGAATGTAATTTATTCAATTATACTCTGTATATTCTTGTATCTGATGGAATTGTTGTAATAACAATGTAATGTTCTTCCGTCTGCGTTCTGATTTGTCCTGTTCTTAAAACGATCAGGGGTTCGGTTTAACGACTGATTCAGATCGAGCGAAATTCCAGGCCGTCACAGTAAAAAACAAAAACTACATTTTTGTTAAGTAAAAGAGTTAAAAACAATTTTGTTAGATGTAATGGTTGAAAACAAAATTTGCATTTTTTACCAAATTAGAATTGTTGAAACCAAAATGAAAATTTTGACAAATTAGAATAGTTGAATTAGAAATATGTATTTTTGTCATTTAAAAAGAATGAAACCAAAATATACATTTCGGTCACTAAGAAGAAAGATAACATTTTGATCATTAAAAAGGATTAAAGAAAAGTTGAAACATTTTGTTCATTTAAAATGATTAAACAAAAAGATACACCTTTTGTTCATTGAAAAGAAAGAGTCAATTTCTGTCCGTTAAAAAGAAAGTACACATTTTTGTTAGTTAAAAAGAGTTATACAAAAATATACATTTTTGTTAGTTAAAAAGAGTTATATAAAGATATACATTTTTGTTAGTTAAAAAGAGTAGACAAAAACATACATTTTTTAGCTAAATAAAAAGAATAGATTTAAAGTGACATCTTTATTTACATTTTAGATGTAAATAAAAAGAATAGATTTAAAGTGACATCTTTATTTACATTTTAGATGTAAATAAAAAGAATAAATTTAAAGTGACATCTTTATTTACATTTTTAGATGTAGATAAAAAGAATAAATTTGAAGTTACATCTTTTACATTTTAGATGTAAATAAAAGGATAGCTTAAAAAGTTTCATTTTTATTTATTTACATTTTTGATGTAAATAAAAGAATAGGTTAAAAAGGCATCATCTTTATTGACACTTAGATGTAAATAAAAAAAACCGATTTAAAATTACATTTTTATTTACATTTTAGATGTAAATAAAAGATTAGATTTAAAAGTTACATTTTGATTTACATTTTAAATGTAAATAAATGGATAGATTAAAAACTTATATTTTTTTTGTCATTTTAGAGACAATAAAAAAGCATTGATTTTAAAGTGACATATATATATATATATATATATTATATTCAATAAAAAGATTAGAAGTAAAAGAAGCATTTTTATTGTCACTTTAGAGACAATGAAAAAAAGAAAATAGATTTAAAAGTGACATCTTTATCGATGTTCTATACTCAATAAAAAGAATATGTTTTAACGTTATATTTATCGTCATTTTAGATTGCGATAAAAATAGTAGTTTTTAATGTCACATTTTTATCGTCATTTTAGATTTTCGATAAAAAGAATAAAATTTTCAATGTAATTAGAAATGAAATAAATAAAAAATTCATTTTTAATGTAATTAAAGATGAAATAAAAAAAGATTGCATTTTTCATTGTAGATAAAGAATGAAACTGGAATATTACATTTATTATGTAATAGAAGAATAAAGGAAAAATATTGCATTTTTCATGTAAATAAAGGAAGAATAGAAAAGTCACATTTTTGATGAAATGTAAAGGAATAGGGAAATGTAAAGAAATAGGAAAATATCATGTTTTAAAATATAAATACATGTTATCATTAAAATCACATTTTAATGAAATGTAAGTAAAGGATACAGAAAAGTGTTCATTGTTGGAAATGGGAATGAAGAAAATGTTCATATAAGGAATGAAGAAAATGTTCATGTTTTGAAATAGACTTCTGTTCATTAAAAATAACTTGAATACGAAGTATAGAAAATTATTTAAAGAATAAATAATTTGAAATCGTCGAACGAATGAATTATATTTTTATATATTTATATATAAATATAAATTAAAATAAAACGAATCGCGTTGCTGCAGTTCGCGATTTGAAATCGTAACTTTAAACGTTTATACTAAAAGATCCGACCGTCGGATTTTCCCAAAACTGGAACCGTTAGGACCGTTTTGGGAAGATCTTTCCAACGTATAAATTTCTTCAAAATCCAACGGCTAGATTTCGAGTAATGTGTAAATCAAATTTTGGTAAAAACAGCACCAGGGCGTACCTTTGACCTGAAGCGTCGTTTAATTATAATTAAGCTATTTTAAATAAATAAAAAAGCGATAGTTCGTTATAAATAGATTTGGGCGATATGAAATGATTAAAATGATAATTATTCGAGGATTATTTGAAAAGACCGAGTTTAACTCATTTCAAATAATTACTACAACGATTTAAGTCGAAGATTTGAAGACAGTGGTTGAAGACCGACGATCTTCACATCGAATGGATGAGGACTACTGACGCCCATGATTGGAGTAGCTACCTTGAAGGGGCTGCAGTGGTAGTTGTCCGGACGTATTTGTTGATTGTTTGGATATGCGAGGAATAAGGTTCCTCCGGTTTCGTTCAGACCCAGAATGAACTTGTAAATGGATGGTATGTCTAACGTTGTATTCCATTATGCTGTGTTCGTTGATCTCTGCTAATATATATTTGTTTGGTGTTTAACACCCTTCTCTAAGACGTACGAGCTTAGAGGTTATATATTGGTAGGAATCAATGGTATGGTATGGATTGACAATGTGGCATGCTAAGATGCATGGATCAAGGTTTTTCTTGAAAAGCAGGCCTTGTGGTTGATGATCAAAGAATAGCCTGTTTAGGTGTAGCTTTGTGTATAGTGTGACTTCGCGAGCCTCACACCCCGGTATGAGTCAAAAATGGGATCAGGACCGTAGGAAGTGCACACGTTTCTTTCTAGCTAGAGTGGTGTCAGCGACCTACCAGCCCTTACATTTTTACTTACGTAGATGATGGATTATGAGGTACCTCGGTTTTATAGGTTGTTAGTGGCCATATTGGAGGTTCAAAAGAACCGAGAAGCGTGTGTTCAAGCATAACTAATCCACTACTGTTAAGTGTGGACCAGCCCTACCGCTCCAAGGGTTCAATGCGGGGAATCCTGAGGCATTTGCTAGAGTGTCTCGAATCGGAGAGGACAATCCCTAGCCTCTACTCATGATGGAAACCCAATTTCCAATACGACACCATCGGTTTTGAATGTAGAACTAGTATGATGACATAGTAGGATGGAGTACTATGCCGTCTATGATTGATACATTATGATTGAAATGTTTTTGAAACATAAATACACTAGTAATAATATCAAATCCATTTTTATCGTATCAAACATTTTTGACTATTATAAGGTAAAACTCTATCCTTCGGTTTGAGTTGCATTGTGTGATAGGACTTGAGTCTTATAATGGTTTCATTTTTCTAAAAAGCATTGCGTTGTTTAATGGTTTACTTTATTTTATGCACTGGCAATCCAATGGAGTAAACCCGTTCCGCGTTACCGGCGTGGTCCTGTGATTAGCCTTATTATTAGATTAGTTAAGTTAGATTTCTCATACCAGTCCTATGACTGACCTGTAGTTTGTTTCAATTGCAAACTCGGGTGCCCTCTTTTCCACACAAGAAGTCGAGTAGTTTTTTGCAGATATTTATCTCTTGAGCAGGATTCTAGATCGAAGCCTAAAGATGTGTCCAGAATATAGAAAGTCTTCCGCTGTGTATTGTATAAATTTATTGTAATAAGTCTTCCGCTGTATTTTATTTATCGATGTACTCTGATATTTTGTACTCTGATGTAACATTATTATGATGTTTATAAAAGTCTGGTGTTATTGTTATGATGTGTTGTATTCCCAAAGTTAACGTATGCAGGTTTTGAACAATTTTGATCGATCTAGCGATCGATTAAGGTCGGGCAAAATGCATATCGTTACAGTTGGTATCCGAGCGAGGTTAGCTCAAATCTTTGGGGTACAACTCGTTAGAACTGAACAAAAGACTCATCTGAGATTGGATTAGTAATATCTAGTAAGAATCCTCATTAGAGATAGAATCAGTAGCATTTTAGAATGAGAAACTCATTAGAGATGGGTTTAGTAATGCCCTAAAATGAGTTCAGAGTGATAAGTTTATAATTAACGTATTTGTGATTATATATATAATACGATCTTAGAGAATATGATTTTTGATATATAAAAGTTATATATATTTGAAAAGTTAATCAACTAATAAAATTATTGAAACCAATATTTTTTTTTTTTGAAAATTGAATTGGTTAATTAAACAACTTTTAGCTTCGTTCCTTTTCGAGGATGAAAAGTTTTTAAGTAGGGGAGATTGTAACAACCCGGAACTTTGGGGCCTATTTGAAATTTTTGTTTTAGAAATTTTAAGGGATTTGGAATATTTAAAATGATTTATTTTAAATAATAACGATGAAAAATTTATTTTAATCGAAGTTAAAACGAATAAATTTAATTTAATTATAAAAGGAGTTAGAAATGGCGTGGCAGTTCGAAAATTCGATTTCTAATTTCAATTTAATATACAGAATTCATTTTAAATCAGAATTGAGCAACACCAGAAATATTTAAATCTGTTTAACCATATCTTTCTAACGAATCCGAAAAATTGAAATTTCATAGCGAGAATCAAAAGTTATGTCCAGTTTAAAATTTAGAAAATTCGCTGTAGATTTTTTTTTAATATAATATATAGCCCTTAAAATAGCCATTTTGCAAAAGACCTCTGTTTTCGATGAAACCACTTTTATTGGAACCGGAATGTCAAATTATTGCTAGGTTTAAATTTTCATAATTTTTAGAATTAATATGTGAGCATGGCGAAAGAAAATGTGTTTTGTCAATTTCAGTTAAATTTAATCGACTTGAAAATGAACATTTTTCAAACGGTCTCAGAATTTAACGAAATTAGTCTTGTTAGGGCCGTATCATCAAAACATAACTAGAAATATTTTTTCTGGAATTTTTAGAGTCTGTATGTAGCCCCGGTGAATTTATATATATTGTTAAATTAAATAAATAAATGTTTTTATTTTAAATTAAAGAAATCAGGATGAAGACAGTCGTTTGGGCTGACGGGATTTAGCCCATAGGATTCGGAACGGAGGCTATTGGGTAGGATCAACTTTTGCTGGAATGAAATTGAAACGGTTAAGGATAAACGGGCTTAAACCCAATAATAAGGATTATTATATTATAAATAATAGGAAATCACATTTCCAAACCCTAGCCCCTAAGTACACAGCCGTCATTTTTTATTCAATGGCCGTAATGTTCTGAACTTCAATCCATAAAATCTCCTTATCTAAACAATGAAATCCGATAATCTCTGAAGCAAAACGAAGAGTAAAGAGAGCTGCACAAGATCAACAGACATGATCTTAAATGGGTTTGTAAATCAAGAGATTTTGGCGTCCAAACCCACCACAATTGGAGCTGATTTCCGGTGTCAGGCTGAGCTCGAGTTCGCCACCCCTCTGGCTGAATGACGGCGATGCAGGGTGCTTCGAGGTGGACAACTTCGATCGAGTTGCGGTGGGCCGAGGCGGCGTGCATACGGCCGAATCCATGTCAAGCTTATGGGTTCGCTTGTTACAGTTATACGAAGAAAGAGGAAGACGGGGTAAACGTGGATTAAGAGTTAATTAATTTATGAATTATTTAAATTATGTAATTAATCTTTAAAATCCTATTACTCTCTCAAATCAAAACAGAATCGAACGATTTCAGATCCGTTGGATTCGCAGCAATGAATACTACAACATGAAACTGACCAGATCTGAAAAGGAGATCGTTGGAAATTCAGACAAAAAGCAATGTGAGAAATTCTCTTCTTTTTCTTTTTATATAATTAAAATTTCTTAATCACGAAACGTATCTACAAATGATGTTGTTCTGTGGATTCTCCTATATGATTTGGTCGAGGATTGTTGTGTTAATTAACGATTGTGTTTATTAGAAAAACAGTGATACCAAATCATCATGTTGAGTTATTAGATTTGTTAATTACCATTTTGTGTTATTTAGACTTGTCGATTCAAAGATTAACAATTGTGTTGATAAGAAAGATAGTTAAAACAAAATTATCATTTATGTTAAATTAGAATTGAAACTAAAATAACATTTTTGTTAAATAGGTTTGTGTTAAAACTAAAATATCATTTTTATGTTAAATTAGAAATATTACATAAAAATATCATATTTATGTTAAAATATCATTTTTACGTTAAATTAGAACTGTTATATGAAAACATCACCTTTATTAGAGAATGTCATGCTAATTAAAAACATCGATTTCGTTAAGAAATGTCGTGTAATATGAAAATACCATTTTAGTCATAAAATGTTAAGAATGATGAAAAAAATATTGTTTTAGTTATAAAATGTTAAGATTAATAAAAATAACATTTAGTAATAAAATGTTAAGATAAATAAAAATAACATTTTAGTTATAAAATGTTAAGATTTATAAAAATAACATTTTATTGAGTTGATAAGAATATCACCTTTTATTTGTTTTGTTGAGTTAGAATTGACGACAAAACAAAATACCACCTTTATATGTTTTGTTGAATTAGAGTGGTCGACAAAACCAGTATATCACTTTTCTATGTTTTTGTTGAAATAGAATTGTCGACAAAGACAAAGTTATCTTTTTAATTTGTTTTTGTTGAAATGTTAGAATTGGTTTAACATAAAAATATTCTTTTTATGTTAATATGAAAGGTTAGGAACGATGTAACATAAAAATATTCTTTTTATGATATTAGAATACATAGGAAAAGGATATGGAAATGAAGGTGTTATATTAGTTGAAAACAAAAGGTAAAATTTGTCAAAATAAAAGAGTTAAAAACAAAAACTACATTTTTGTTAAGTAAGAGTTAAAAACAATTTTGTCAGATGTAATGTTTAAAACAAAATTGGCCTTTTGTTTATCAAACTAGAATTGTTGAAACCAAAATGAACATTTTGAAAAATTAGAATAGTTGAATTAGAAATATGCATTTTTGTCATTTAAAAAGAATGAAACCAAAATATACATTTCGGTCACTAAGAAGAAAGATTACATTTTGATCATTAAAAAGGATTAAAGAAAAGATGAAACATTTTGTTCATTTAAAAATGATAAAACAAAAAGATACACCTTTTATTCATTGAAAAGAAAGAGTCAATTTCTGTCCATTAAAAAGAAAGTATACATTTTGTTAGTTAAAAAGAGTTATACAAAAATATACATTTTTGTTAGTTAAAAAGAGTTATACAAAGATATACATTTTTGTTAGTTAAAAAGAGTAGACAAAAACATACATTTTTTTAGCTAAATAAAAAGAATAGATTTAAAGTGACATCTTTATTTACATTTTAGATGTAAATAAAAAGAATAGATTTAAAGTGACATCTTTATTTACATTTTAGATGTAAATAAAAAGAATAGATTTAAAGTAACATCTTTATTTACATTTTTAGATGTAGATAAAAAGAATAAATTTGAAGTTACATCTTTTACATTTTAGATGTAAATAAAAGGATAGCTTAAAAAGTTTCATTTTTATTTATTTACATTTTTGATGTAAATAAAAGAATAGGTTAAAAAGGCATCATCTTTATTGATACTTAGATATAAATAAAAAACCGATTTAAAATTACATTTTTTATTTACATTTTAGATGTAAATAAAAGATTAGATTTAAAAGTTACATTTTGATTTACATTTTGAATGTAAATAAATGGATAGATTAAAAACTTATATTTTTATTATCAATTTAGTGACGATAAAAAAAAGCATAGATTTTAAAGTGACATTTTTATTGATGTTTTATATTCAATAAAAAGATTAGAATTAAAAGAAGCATTTTTATTGTCATTTTAGAGACAATGAAAAAAAGAAAATAGATTTAAAAGTGACATCTTTATCGATGTTCTATACTCAATAAAAAGAATATGTTTTAATGTTATATTTATCGTCATTTTAGATTGCGATAAAAAGAGTAGTTTTTAATGTCACATTTTTATCATCATTTTAGATTTGCGATAAAAAGAATATATTTTAAAAGATTACATTTTTCAATGTAATTAGAAATGAAATAAAAAAAATTCATTTTTAATGTAATTAAAGATGAAATAAAAAAGATTGCATTTTTCATTGTAGATAAAGAATGAAAGTGGAATATTACATTTATTATGTAATAGAAGAATGAAGGAAAAATATTGCATTTTTCATGTAAATAAAGGAAGAATAGAAAAGTCACATTTTTGATGAAATGTAAAGGAATAGGAAAATGTAAAGAAATAGGAAAATGTCATGTTTTAAAATATAAATACATGTTATCATTAAAATCACATTTTTAATGAAATGTTAGTAAAGGATATAGAAAAGTGTTCATCGTTGGTAATGGGAATAATAAACAATAAAAATTTATATTTTTATTGTCATATAAGGAATGAAGAAAATGTACATGTTTTGAAATAGACTTCTGTTCATTGAAAATAACTTGAATACGAAGTGTAGAAAATTATTTAAAGAATAAATAATTTGAAGTCGTCGAACGAATGAATTATATTTTTATAAATTTATATATAAATATAAATTAAAATAAAATGAATCGCGTTGCTGCAGTTCACGATTTAAAATCGTAACTTTAAACCGTTATACCAAAAGATCCGACCTTCGGATTTTCCCAAAACTAGAACCGTTAGGACCGCTTTGGTAAGATCTTTCCAACGATATAAATTTCGTCAAAATCCAACAGTTAGATTTCGAGTAATGTGTAAATCAAATTTTGGTAAAAACAGCGCCAGGGCGCGCCTTTGACCCGAAGCGTCGTTTAATTATAATTAAGCTATTTTAAATAAATAAAAATAGCGATAGTTCGTTATAAATAGATTTGAGCGATATGAAATGATTAAAATGATAATTATTCGAGGATTATTTGAAAAGACCGAGTTCAACTCATTTCAAATAATTACTACGACGATTTAAGTCGAAGATTTGAAGACGGTGATTGAAGACCGACGATCTTCACATCGAATGGATGAGGACTATTGACGCCCATGATTGGAGTAGCTACCTTGAAGAGGCTGCAGTGGTAGTTGTCCGGACGTATTTGTTGATTGTTCAGATATGCGAGGAATAAGGTTCCTCCGGTTTCGTTCAGACCCAGAAAGGACTTGTAAATGGATGGTATGTCTGACGTTGTATTCCTTTATGTTGTATTCATTGATCTCTGCTAATATATGTCTGTTTGGTGTTTAACACCCTTCCCTGAGACGTACGAGCTTAGAGGTTATATATTGGTAGGAATCAATGGTATTGTATAAATTGACAATGTGGCATGCTAAGATGCATGGATCAAGGCTTTTGTTGAAAAGTAGGCCTTGTGGTTGATGATCAAAGAATAGCCTGTTTAGGCGTAGCTTTGTGTATAGCATGACTTCGCGAGCCTCACACCGCGGTATGAGTCAAAAACGGGATCAGGACTGTAGGGAGTGCATACGTTTCTTTCTAGCTAGAGTGGTGTCAGCGACCTACCAGCCCTGACATTTTTACTTATGTGGATGATGGATTATGAGGTACCTTGGTTTTATAGGTTGTTAGTGGCTATATTGGAGGTTCAAAAGAACCGGGAAGCGTGTGTTCAGGCATAACTAATCCACTACTGTTAAGTGTGGACCGGCCCTACCGCTCCAAGGGTTCACTGCGGGGAATCCTGAGGCATTTGCTAGAGTGTCTCGAATCGGAGAGGACGATCCCTAGCCTCGACTCTTGATAGAAACCCAATTTCAATACGACACCATCGGTTTTGATTGTAGAACTAGTATGGCGACATAGTAGGATGGGGTACTATGCCGTCTATGATTGATACATTATGATTGAATTGTTTTTGAAACATATATACACTAGTAATAATATCAAATCTGTTTTTATCGTATCAAGCATTTTTTACTATTATAAGGTAAAACTCTATCCTCTGGTTTGCGTTGCATTGTATGATGGGACTTGAGTCTTATAATGGTTTCATTTTTCTAAAAAGCATTGCGTTGTTTAACAATTTACTTTATTTTATGCACTGGCAATCCAATGGAGTAAACCCATTCCGCGTTAGCGGCGTGGTCCTGTGATTAGCCTTATTATTAGATTAGTTAAGTTAGACTTCTCATACCAGTCCCATGACTGACCTGTAGTTTGTTTCACTAGCAAACTCGGGTGCCCTTTTTCCGTACGGGCAATCGAGTAGCTTTTTGCAGATATTTATCTCTTGAGCAGGATTCTAGATCGAAGCCTAAAGCTGTGTCCAGAGCATAGAACGTCTTCCGCTGTGTATTGTATAAATTTATTGTAATAAGTCTTCCGCTGTATTTTATTTATCGATGTACTCTGATGTAACATTATTATGATTTTTATAAAATTCTGTTGTTATTGTTCTGATGTGTTGTATTCCCAAAGTTAACCTATGCGTATTTTGAACGATTTTGATCGATCTAGCGATCAATTAAGGTCGCGCAAAATGTGTATCGTTACATTTTCTAAGCATAGGAAATGAAATGTTGATGGTAAAGATTACTGGAATGACAGTGATACGTGAAAAAGAGATGGAAATGTTTTCTAATGATTAATAACGTAACTTTTCTAAATTTGGAAAATAAGGAATGTTGAATATATGGAAACGATAAATGGGAAATTGGGAAATGAAATGATGATTGATCGGTAAGATTTCCATTTGGGAATACGAACGTTGTTTGTTCACATGTTTTCCTTTGATAGTTAAATCACCGACTATCAAAGATTTTGACCATTTCCGTTGTCAATACGGGGAGACCGGGATCAGATATATTATCTGAAAACCACTCCGTATGGCATTAACATTGCGAATCAAATATGTTGAAGATATTTGAAGACGGAGTTATGCAAGGGCTGTTCAGTAAATCCTAGGTAGAAATTTCCTAGGATGGATTTACAAAGTAGTGCCTTCGGGTTGTCCAGTCCCAGGACAACTTGAATGGACGAATTCCTGACAGATTATATTTAATAGATCGCGTATGTTGATCTCTTCAAACGTATTTACGTTTGGTGATCGAGGAATTTGTTTCTCTTAGCTATTTACCCGTGGTATGTTTAGAGAAATCAATTTGTGATTTGGCGGGTATGACGATGTGACATTCAAAGTAAAGAAAGGCGTGGTTTGTAAAAGGATACGTTATGGCCTCTAGCCTTACAACCGAGAAATGGTATAAAATCAGGTAGGTCACATGGCTAAGTAGTTAGCTGCCAATTTGGGTGTATTGTCACCTTATCTAGAGAAATTCCATTTACTTCTATAATCTATTTCGATGTTGTGCCTTTTGGGAAACGGTTGCTGATCCCAACCATTGGTGATAATACATTTGGTACACTCAAGCGAAATGAGTGACCAGTCATGTTTAGCTTGGGTTGCAAGATGTTCTTGTTGAACCCGTTGTATTCCTCTCTAGAGATACACTATCGGAAGGTGGTCCCATACCTTGCCAGTTGGAATTCATTAACCAATAAGCGCCCACAGTTTTTGATTATATATTATGTATGCGGAACATGAGATGAAAGCGTTCTGCTAGATGATTATTATATTGTGGCTGATAGACACTATTATAATATCAAAAGAGTTTTTATATAAAGATTATCGGTTCTTCCAAAAGGATTTTTGAAATGTTGAATCAAGTGTTTTGGATTCTCATAAGGAAAAAACCCGTTCCGTGTTATACGGCGTGGTCTTGTGAGATATCATTTATTTTCTCAAGTTACTCACACCAGTCCCATGACTGACCTGGAGTTTATTTTGTTTTGTTTTATCTAAACTCTTGGGTGCCCAATTTTGAACGGGCAGTCAAGTAGTCAGGATTTTACAGATATACTGAGAGCTTGGAGCAGGAGGCTTCAGGATTATATAGCAATTGTTTATTTCCGCAGTGTTGTAAGTGTTGTACTTTGATAATGATACGTATATTCAAGTACAGATTTGTATTTCAAAGTTATGTTATATAGTATATTTTATTCGTTCCGCTGTGAGGTTCGTGTTACTCTGATGTTGTAGTTGTCTTCTTCTTCTATTCTAATTTTCTATCTTATCTATTCTCACCCTCTATTTTCTTTCATTAACTATCTGGTATTTCTGATGCTTGGATAGTCAACATTGAGTTTATGTCGATAACCAAGGTCACGAAAACCCGGGTCGTTACAAGACATTAACTTATCTTTAAACCTTACAATGAAGGAGCGGTTATGATAATTTGTCAACCATCTTTCATTCTTTGAAATATTCTGAGATTTTAGAATTATCATGTGCTCCTCCGAGATCCAAACTAAGATGTTTTAAAATAAGTAGGTGGGCATTCTGAATCATTTCATCATCAATTGAAAGTAGTTTTAACCCAATTGTTCCATGGCCATCAAGTCGTTTATCATGCCGAGACATGCAAAGTCCAATAGGTTCAACACCAATTAAGTATTGAGCGACAAATTCAATAACCTCCTCAGCTGATGTACCTTCTACGATACCAGCTTCGGGTCTATATTTATTCTTTGTTTTCCTTTTTGAAGTACCCACACAAGACCACAAATCTTAATTTCTCATACAAGATGAACAACTGAATGCATCATAATGTCAAAAAATGAAGGAGGGAAATACATCTCAAATTGGCATAAGTTAACAATAATATCAACTTGCTGATCATCAAATACATTAGAATTGATTACCTTTGTTACAAATTACATTAAAAAAGAAACAAAGCTTTGTGATAACATGCCTAAAATATTTAGGCAGTTTACCTCGAATTACAACAGGTAACAAATGTTGCATCAACACATGGCAATCATGGGACTTCATGCCGATCAACTTTAAATCCTTCATCGATACACGACTGCTAATGTTTGAAGAATAACCAGATGGAACCTTAACACCATGAAGACACTCACATAAAGAAGTTTTTTCTTTTTGGGACAATGTGTAACATGTAGGAGGAAAATAAGTACGTTGACCTTTCTCTACTGTTGCTCATTTTTTCGAATACCCATTTTCAACTTATATTTTCTAGCTTTCTTACCATCCTTTGTCTTACCAGGTATTTTCAAAAGTGTTCCAAGAATACTATCACAATTTTTTTTTCAATATGACATCTAGACAATGCCTAACCTGTAAGTGTCTTCAATATGGAAGTTCCCAAAATATTGATTTTTTTTTCTTTTAGAGGCCTTCTTGAAGAGGAAAGGCTTTTCCAAACATATTTTCAGTATCCTTTACCCGTTCGTAAACATCATTTCTGGTTAATGGAAAATGAGCAACACCACTCTCTATCCCTCCGTTGAAAGGCCTCTTCTTTTTAGGATAAGAGTGACCGAGAGGGAGAATTTACGATGATGCATATATATATTTTTCTTACAAAAATGCAAATGCTCAACAATCATATCATCTTGACAAATCGGGCATGCTTTAACACCCTTTGTACTATAGCCAGAAAAGTTACCATATGTAACGACCTGTAAAATTTCAACACTCGAATTTTCAACTATAATACATAATCCCATATTACTTGTCAAAAAACAAAGTATCGAAAACCCAGATTGTTAATGGAAAGAAATTAGAAGGTGAGAAAAGAAAGAAAGAAATATTTGAATAGAAGAAGACGAAGATCAGAGTCTCATAGCAGAACGAATAAAATATAATATATCAACAACTCTTTACTCAAAATAAAATTCTACATATATAATTACAACATCAGAGTACACAACATATCAATACAACACGGACAGAGGACGTATTTTACTACCCGAAAATACAATATACGTCTTATCTCTAGCTTTTCTTCTAAAACTCCAAGCGAAACCAAAATTGATAACATACTCAGTCTGACCCAAGTTCATTTGAAGCAAGGTAAAATCAACTCGGATTAGTCTGGAGTACTTTCAGTGATAAATTCATAGCATAAACATCTTGCTTAACTTTAGAAAATCCCTTTGAAAGAAAAGGATAATCGTAAGACCAATCCACACATAAACATGGACGGTTTTTACCTTAGATAACCCAAAGTATTTTTGATATATCAAATCCAATGATGTTATAATAATGTCTATCAAATCACAAATAAATAACCATCGAGCATAACGCTTTCATCTCATGCTCTACATACATAGTATATAATCAAAATACACATAGCTCGTATTGGAGTTTGGATTTCCAAAATGACAAGATATGGGACCACCTTTCTATCGGTGTACACTAGAGAGGATACAATAGGGTTCAACAAGAACATCTTGTAACCCAGCCACACACAACTGACCACTCATTCAACTTAAGTTTATCGAATATATTGTCACCAACGGTCGATACCAACATAACCGTTTCCTAGGAGATACAGAAGCGGTAGAAGAAGAAAATGATTTTTTCTCTGGACCGGTGACAAATGTACCGTAATGGGAATGACCCACTTAGCCATGTTGCCTACTCGATTTTTGTCATTTCCCGGTTGATGAGGCTTAAGGTCATGATTTACCTTTTAGAGAACATCTCATAATTTTGAATGCCACATCATCATATCCGTCAAATAACCAATTGACGTCCATAAATATACTATAGGTATTAAGCTAAGAGAAGTTTCCTTCTCCACCATAAAACTTGGTGTATTTGTAAAAATCAACGTACGTGACCCTTAGGAAACACTCTATCAGACATTTGTCCATACAAGTCATCCAAGAACAAGATGAACCGAAGGAACCCTCCTACATCATCCTATTGGAATCACCTTAAGAACCAGTAGCAAGTAGTCCTTGCAATCCATATATTTAAACCACGACAGAACTACGGTTTATCTCAAGGGACCAACCAGAGATTATAAGTAGTTCCTCCTGTTTATGAAGATCTATGGTCTTCAATGCTCTATCTTTACACGTATTCCTTCAGATTAGTGTCGAATGCAACATTGGTTCGAAGTGGTTTTGGGTCTAGTTCCCATCCCAGTCTCTTCGAAACAACACGTCAAATGTCCAACAACAACAATTCATTGATACTCCGTTGTTTAACTATCAATTCACATAGAACGATCAAGTATATTGGCAGCTAAGACCATTATTATTCAAAAGCATTCTTTTAAAACTCTTTATCGATTATTTCATTGATTAAATATTGATTCCATTTACTTACCTTGAGAAATCATCTTCGTTTTCTTTATTTAAAAAAAAATACTATATTCTTAATTCCCAAGAAATAATGTATTTACCAAACTTCCCATTATTTCTCTTTACTCTGAAACTATCGCTACCCTTCAATATAACCCATTTCATTTCCTTTGTTTTTGGAAATATTACTATATATTCTCAAATTCTCATTTGTCCTTACTTTGGAAATATCACTACACAATATATATACTTAATGGTATAAATTCCATTATCTAGAAATTAGCGCTACATAAATATAAATCATGCTTAAGCTTGGCCAAACAATATAAATTTGTACATTGTTTATTTTTAAACCAAATAGTTAAATTATATTTTAAAAACTTGTAAATACACTACAATATTCTTTTTGTAAATTCATCTCGACATCCCTTTCCGTTATGAACTAATATCATCCCTCTATAATAAAGAAGTCGTTCAAGTTGGGGTATTTTATTTATCTCTCAAACCTTGATCGACAACGTTCTTATCTCAGAGTAAATATAAGTTTGTAACTCAAAACTCATATTCTTATAATACCAAATCAAACCTTATTTTCTATTGTTATATTAAACTATGGTTTTGTAAACCATAACCTTACTATGGGAAAATCTTGGTCTTTTACGACCTTTTTTTCTTAATATTAATCTTCCACTTTAACTTTGATATACAAACCCCATTTATTATTGGAATTGTATTACAACAATCCATTTACAGGCCCGTCCCATGACCAATGAGATGACCCGAAATTCCCAGATCCCCAAAGAGACGGAGGAGCCCGGATTTCTTTAAGAACACGACGCATCATAACACAAACAACAGAACATTTCATTGCTATTACAACCATTTACATCAGAGTACAAGATATTAGAGTATGAATAAATAATTTACAGCGGAAAAATAATATAATATAAGAGAATAAATTACATAGCAGTGGAATTAAAATGTATAAATACAATGCATAGCGAAAAATACATCAATTAGCACAATTGAAAGAAATACACGGATACAAAGCTTTCAGGATATAGATCCAGCTGTAAACCAAGATCCCATGAAAAGAAATCTGCAAAACCAAAACTACTAGCTACCTGATACACGGAAACAAAGTTTTCGGGATATAGCTCCAGCTGTAAACTAGGATCCTATGAAAAGAAATTTGCAAAACCAAAACTAATAGCTGCCTGTGTGGAAAATATGGGCACCCAGAGTTTAGGTAGAAAGCAGTAAACTCCAAGTCAGTCATGGGACTGGTGTGAGAACTAAAACAGTTATTAAACTTCAATATAAAATTAGGTAATTCACGGGACCACGCCGTATGTCATGGAACGGGTTTACTCAATGTGAATACCAAAGCTTGAAATAAAACGATTTAATAAACAACGTAATGCTTTTTGGGAAAATGAAGCTATTATAAGACTAAGGTCCCATCACACAATGCAACGCAAGTCGGAGGATAGAGTTTTACCTTATAACAGCCAAACATGCTTGGTATAATTTAGAACAAATCATTTTGATATTACTATAGGTGTATAGTGTCAAAAACAACTTCAAATATAAATGTATCAATTATAGACGGCATGAGCGCCCCATCCCACCATGTCGCCATATAGGTTTACAACTAAAATCGAAAAGTCGCGTATTGGAAATTGGATTCCATCTATGAACCGAGGCAAGGGATCTTCCTCATCCGAATTCGAAAAGCTTTAGCCCGTGCCTTAGGATTCAACCACAACTGCACCTGGAGCTGCAGAGCCAGTCCACACTTACTTTAGTGGATTGGTAATTCCTGAACAATACGTTTCCCTGCCCTATGGGGCATAAAATCTGGTCAGTATGTCGACCAATATCAAGAGCTACTAGGGACTCAAATCCGAGGTACCTCGCTTTCCATCATCCACATAAGTGAAATGTCTGGGCTCCATAACACGACACCACTCCTAACTAGAAAGAAACGTACGTCCTCCCCGTGGTCCTTCATCCCACTTCTGGTTCATACGAGGGTGTGAAGCTCGCGAATTAACACTATACAAAAAGCTATGCTAATTAAAGCCATGCTTTGATCATCATCCACAAGGCTCTGCTTTTCAACAAAAGCCTTGATCATTTGCATCTCAACATGCCACACTGAAAATTCACGCCATGCAACTGATGTCTATCAATATATAACCTCTAAGCTCGTACGTCTCAGAGAAGGATGTTAAACAAGAGAATAAATTCTCTGCCACCAAACAAATATATATTAAATAGAAATCAGTCAACATGGAATGAAATCCAATATCATACACACATCCATTTACAAGTCCATTCTGGGTTTGAACGAAATCGGAGGCACCTTATTCCTCGTCTCATATGTCCAATACAGGAGAGAGGTCCTCGCATATCCAGTCGATCTCCAAGTACGTTTGGACAATTACCAATTATTATCTTGTCTCGGGGGATCAACCCAATCAAGACATAAGTAATCATCCATACGATGTGAATATATCCGGTCTTCAACCACTGTTTTCATCGTCAATATTTAATCGTCGTATCAGTTATTGAGAATGGGATAAACCCAGTCTTTTCAAATAACTCAGGTATTTTATAATCAATAATCAAGTGCTATTAAAACACATTGTACGTCTCATTCCAATTCAGAATATTCTTTTATTCAAATATTCACATTTTTAGGGAAAGGTTCCCATTAATTTTATCAAAGATAAATTCTTTTAAAATTATTCTTTAATCTTCCTTTGGATATCAATTTCAAAAAATTTTATTTTATCCTTTATCAATTCTAAACCAAATTAAGGTTTATCAACCAATCAGGATTAGCGAACTTTACTGAAGTAATCATTTTTTATTAATCCCAATCCAAACCTATTCATCCCATGGAGCAAAACTGGTAGTACTCCATATGTAACACCCACGGTGTTATCGGTAAATTTAATTAACACTTCACATTCAAATCTAATTAAAGATTTAACTATCGCATGGAGTAAAGCTGGCGGTACTCCATTCTCGATCATTTCTTGAATTCGGTAAATTTAGTTGCCTTATTCACATTCCAATCTAATTAAAGGTTTATTAAAACTCTAGTCCAGTTGTAACTCAAAAATCATTACTTAATGATTATCCAAATTTTAGGAAATAGATACTGTCTTCAGCTGGATTAAAGAACCAATGTCATTTAAAACATAATTCACGATAAACCCCAAATTCATCTTCTATCAAAAATTGGAATTTTCACGAAAATCATAACCGTATATAATTGATATAAATTTCCATATCGCATCAATACTATGAATGGTAACGGCAAGGCCTTTTAAATTCCATAAATAGTAATGGTCTTCCTTCTCATAATCTCATCTCGAGTATCACTAAATCGAATTCCATTCCAATTTCTTTTATTAAATTGGAAAACTTTACTTTGAAAATTTTCCATTAAATCTTAATAAAAAGATTTATAAATTCCAAATCATATATTCCCTATTAATTAGGTTAAAGAACAAATGTTATTTAAAACATTTTTCACGATAAACCCAAAATCAACTTTCATTTCAATTCCAATTAAACATTAATTAATTGGTAAACTTCTCCAAATCTTAATAAAAAGATTTATTCTTTTCTCAACTTGTGTTTAAGAACAGTGTTACTGAAGACACCATTCACGACAAACCCAAAATCCAGTTTGATATTAACTACAAGGCTTTGAATAGAAAATAATATCGGCTTATATTCAATATCAAATTCTGAAACTAACGGATATCGTATTGGAAATAACGAGATCTGTATCTTCCAAACTCCTCAACAATATCCGTATAATCACGGAATCCAGTATCGAAATATTCCGAAGATTATTTCTTCTCAAATCCATTCCAATTCATACATTGGAAATTTTGGTTATATTAAAACCATTACAAATTCAATTTATTATTTCTAAAAGAATTGGATAATTATTCTAGTTATTAACTAGTTCATTCAGATAAAAATACCTTTTATCTTTTCAAATATGAAATTTTTCACCCAAAATCTTTCCAAATCATCTATTATGAATTTACACTATTTTTCCATATTTTTAATAATTTTATTAAGGCCCTTATAGTCGGTTTCCAATAACAGGCACCGAACTGCATCCATAGCGACCTTTTCCAAATTTGATTTGGTCACATTTCCAAATCTAACCATTCAAATTTAAATCTCTTATATTCATTGGAAATATCTTTTCGATACGAACCCAACGGTTCCGGTTTTAGGAGAATCCGACTGTCGGATCTCCCGTTACATCGATTTGAAGTTAATGGTTGAAATTCGCGAACGGTCGCTGCGCGGCGCGTTCTATTCAAGCCATTATATATATATAATATAATGTATATATCGTCGATTTCCATTCAAAACGTATTTTATAAATCGTTTATAAATTCATTTGAAAACAAATTCAACTTCATTTTCAATTTTAAATCAAAATTGAACATTCCATTTCATTATAATATTAAAATGATAATATTTTCAAAATATTAGATTTTGAAATCCATTTCCTTTTTGATATTCATTATAAAATGAATAAAATCGATCGATAAACCCGTTCGGGTAAAAATGGCGAATATCTACTTATCCGACTTCATATATCCCAATATTTTCGTGCCCATCCAAAATCAGACATCAAAATCATATTTTGATTATTCACAGAGTATTATTTTAAAATATTCATTATTTTAAAATATTCCTTATTTCTGAATCGGAATGCGACTTAATCAATTACCATATAAATTCAGTTATATGGATATCATACATCGCATGTATTCAATCAATAATGATAAATAATCATTACACATTCAAACATCATCCAGAGTGAATTCTACAACTGTCTAAGCATTAAAATAAATAAATAACGCTCATTGCAGTCTATCCATCAGTCGATCGACATACAACTAAATATTGGGATTAGTGTATGTCAAATATTATCCCAATACCCTTGTGGGGTTTTCAAACAACAACATTCTATTTAAAGAAATCTTTGATTAATAAATTTAACCAATTTTAGTTTGGTTTGAATTATTTTTCTAATTAGCCAAATTTTACTGTTCAATATATAAATGATTATTTTGTCCACTTTCATATATCAGTTTAATATTAACATTTCTAATATGTTAAATATCACAAAATCATCATCACAATACACAAATCACCAAATCAATCCAAATAAATAAACACTCAATTACCCAATGCCATTTATGACGCCATAAGTGGCCATTCACGGAGTATGAAATCCGAGTGTTGGTAGTATCCATACATCGCTTCCAATTTACGTGATTGGGCGAATTCGAGTGTTGAACTCCATGCAACAGATAAAAATCTATACTGGCAATTTCTGTATATTTATAGTTATAAAATAAATTGAATAACTATACAAATATTTTAGTGAGAGAATTCTCACATTAGTTTCCACTCCGTCAGTCTTTAAATGATGGTTTTATTCTATTTGAATATAAATTCGTCTCAAATTTGGATTTACTCCATTTTTGTTCTTGTCAGTTCCATTCTGAAGCTCTCCTCTCCGCGATTCCAACGGATCTAAAATCGTCTAATTCGGACGTCCTATGAACAAGTTACAGTTGTTTGAATCTTAATCACTTCAATACGATAATTATATAATTAATTTTCCCTTAATTCCCTAATCACCCCCAATTAGAAAAATCTGGCCGTCATCTTCTTTCAGACATCAATCTGAGAAAAGCTCCACGATGATCTTTCATTTCGCACGCCACATGAGGGCCAGAGACGCCGCTCTGTCACCATGACGTTGAAGCCCTCCACCTCCTCTCCCAACGCCGTGAGCGCCTCCCCCTTCGACATCCTCCTTGGCGTAGGAACTGGGTGCGAACGCCAGCTCTTTGGAGTGAAAATTCGAGCAAACCACTTCTCAGAAATCGATATACCCCATATGATTTTGATGATCTCGAATCGCTCTTCCATTTTCGTTTTGTGATTGTGGAATAATTCGAAGTGGA
This sequence comes from Allium sativum, assembly GCA_030737875.1. Taxonomy (NCBI): domain Eukaryota; kingdom Viridiplantae; phylum Streptophyta; class Magnoliopsida; order Asparagales; family Amaryllidaceae; genus Allium; species Allium sativum. The sequence goes on along the minus strand of CM060918.1, from coordinate 123,783,152 downwards.
TTAGAGGATTTTTTTTCCACTTGAATTTCGAAGCCTTTTGGCCTTTAATTTTGAACGGTGGTGGCTGTGTTTTATTGGCTAGGGTTTAATATTTTAGTGTATTTATAGAGATTTTTTTATTATATTTTATATTATTTAATTCCATAAAAGTAGGATTTTGCATCCGAACTCCAAACGAGACCCAACGACTATTGCCCTTAGCTAAATACCCCCATTCCGAACATAATGGGACATGTTTTGTAAGCCAATTCGATTGTTTCGATCATTTTTTATCAAAATTAAAATATAAATCAATATGTATTGAATTTAAACGTATATTTTAATTTACCGGGGCCACATACTGACTTCAAAAATTATAGAAAAATAAGTCTAGCTATGTTTTGACGATATGGTCCTAATAAAACTAATTTCGTTGAATTTGGAGACCGTTTGAAAAATGGCCTTTTTCCCGTCGATTAAATTCAAACTGAAATTACCAAACGCGTTTAAATTTACCACGCTCGCATATTAATTCCAAAAATTATGAAATTTGAAACCTAACAATAATTTGACATTCCGGATCCAACAAAAGCGATTTCATCGAAAACGGAGGTTGTTTGCAGAATGGCTATTTTTAAGGGCTATATATTATTTAAATATATATATATTCCATAGCGACTATTTTAAATTTTAAACTGAACATAACTTTCAATTTATAAAGTGAAATATCAATTTTTCACATTTGTTAGAAAGATATTATTGAACAGATTCTAAATTTCCGATTTTACTGAAATCCGATTTATTTTGAATTTTGTACATTCAATTGAAACTAAAAATCGAATTTTCAAACTACTGCGCCATGTTAAGCTCGTTTTAATTATTAATATAAATATATACATTTTAACCTCAATTTAAATAAATTTTTAGTTGTTATTATTTAAAATAAATCATTTTAAGTATTCAAAACCCATTAAAATATCTAAAATAAAAAAATTAAATTGGTTCAGAAATTCCGGGTTGTTACAACCAAGGCGAGTGAGACTAATGTCTAGGGAAACGCGGACACAAGGGGCAACAAAAAATATAAATTATTTCTCTGAACTGCAAATGAAAGTGATGGAGGAAAGCAACGCGGTAGAAGAAGCTCGCGTGCCACCACGGTAGAAGCTTGGGTGCCACCACGGTAGAAGCTCGGGTGCCACCAGACGTTCTAGCTTGCCACCTGGAATGAAGCCCACGTCTGCTCTTGGTTTTCACACTTGGCGATGGTAGCCCCAGTTCTACCCTAATTTGGATTTTGGAACTACTGCTCATTTGCTTTGCTCTATTTGATGTTGACTCTACTGCAATGTTGCCCTTTTCTAAATTGCAAGCGTTTAATAAATTTTATTTTTAAATAGAAATCTGAATAGATTGTTATGAATTTTATGATTGTTACTGCCTGGTTGGAAAATTATTCCAGTGGAAATCTAGTTTTTTTATAAATATGATTGCTATTGAATTTGAAAATCAATATAATAAATTGTAATTTAGTTCATTTCCGTGCTTGAGTGGGAATTTGGGGATGGTTTGACTGCTTTAGTCGTTGCTTTTACTTTGTAAATGCCATCTTCCTCTTTCTTGGCTCAAGCTTTTAGATCTATTTGGGGATTATGCTCTTAGTTGACTTCCAATCAGCTAAAATTTAGATATGGTGAAATGCGATGATGTTGCGTGGCTGCCGTACTACAGTTACCTGGGTTTGATAATGGTGTTGTATGTTCTATGTTTCTTGTATGTTTTACATTTTTGGGTGTTTATTTTTATGTTAGTGCAGGTGAGTTTTGTTGTAGAGTTTTCTTCACTTGTTTTGAACGTAGGTACCCGAAGATGTATTGTTGTACTTCTCTTATTTGAATTGACTTCAATACTTATTTTTTAAAATAAATGAGTTGATTTCATTATTTATTTGAATGAACTTGAGTATGAATTTTGAAAAACTATTTCGTCTCTACGTTCAAAATTATCATCCTCTTTTAAGATACATGGCAAGAAAAATGAAAAAAAGTTCAGCTAGAGCATTAAATGTCCTTTGGCCGGCCTTGTCCATTTATCACATATTTTACCAAAAAACGTTTTATTGTCATATTATAAAACAAAATTCTTGGATTTTATGACCAATATCCTTTTATTAATCTCTTTACCAAAAACCATTAAAGTCGAACGTCCTTGCCCTTTAACATTTCTCATTCGATTCGGGTCATTTGACTTCATTCGGTTTTATAAGTAAAACATCTCTATTAAGTTATCACTTTAATTTCCTTTTTTTATAAACCTTCCAAACACATTTTTATTTTATTTACAAAAATCTATTTACCAAACCTTTCCGGATATCCAACTAAATTCCATTCCAACTCGATTATTATCTTAAATGAATTCCAATTAAGAAATAGTCACTTTAATTAGTATTAATTAAAATAATAATTAACTTCATCATTTATTGAAGTAAAAATAGTTTATTTCTTCACTAACTGAAATAATTTAGTAAATTGCTTATAAAATTATAATTATTTAACCATAATTAATTACATTAAAACTCTTTGAACACCATTAATTAAAATGTATATTAAGCTTGAGAAATATAATTAAAATTAAACAACCATTAACTATTTTTACTTAAAGACAAAATAAATTTAATAACCCTTTTTAAATCAAAACAGTTGACTCAGTCATCTTTAAACCACCAGTTAACTTGTTAACTGATTTTTAATTACTTTTCCCTTTTAGATTAATATAATTAATCTAATAACATCAGTTAATCAGTTTTTTAATAGTTACCCCAAAATATTAACCGTAGGTTAATTACAGCTTTATTCGCTTATAAACTTATTAAACGACAAATTCTAATTATAAAATCAATTAAATTTTCTTTTATAAATACCAATTTGCACATATCAATTTATTTCAAAAACTTCTCCTTTTATATAAAAGTATAATCTACAATTTCTTCTCTACTATAAAATAATTTTATACCTTTAAATACGTCGATTCTCTTGAAGGCAAATCAATGTTTTAACAAAAAAAGAAGTGGATTTTAGTGCGTTTGCTACCAATCCCTTAATCAATATCGTTTATTAATTAAATTACAACAACATTGAATTCTAATTTAACGTTAACATCCAAATAGGTTTTCATTGTCAACGGGGTTCAATCAATTTATATATAAATAATATGGAAATAAAGAGAATACAAAATATTTGAGGAATCCAGTTGGATCCCTCCAACCTTTTCTTTCTTGCTTCACAGCTTATTATAACATTTCATAATAATATATGAAATAGAAATTTCATCCAATGATGTAAATAAAATTAACATCAATCAATAACAATCAAATAGCATCCAAATCATCCAATCAACCAATTCATACTATCATTGGTAAACTTTAATTATATAAATTTAACCATGTCATATAATTCCAGAAAACGTCAGAGTTAACTCAGATTTATTTTTGATGATCGGATCACGCATTATTTGGTTTAATTTTAAACAGGCGTTTAAAATTAAATGTAAATCCATTTGCTTCCAATCTCTTTCGAACTTGCTCAGCAGTGTAGTACTCTTCACTATGATTCCAATGAACCCAATTTTGCTGAATTTTGATAATGTATCAATGTGTTACGATCATTACAAGTTTAATTAATTTTAAAATAAATAATATTAATATATACTAATTACCTTAACTATCATTATCCGCGTCATTAAGCAACGATTAGATGGCTAATCAATTTTATAACAATACGGTTTCTTTTGTTGCACTTCTCCTATCCCGATGTCATCTTCGATATCCCATTCGAACCCAAGCAGCGACCTAAGCTTTGATCTGCATGCCGCCTACCCATGATCTAACAACCTCCTGACCATTGCACCTGCCGTGCCACCGAGAACCCCAACAGCCAGGAGCCTTGACTCGTTTTAATGCTCGACCACCCATGATTCTGTCACGAAAGGAAATTGATCGAGGTCAAAATTTGAATGACTCGCTCCACAATAGCTGATCACACAGCCTTGGTTCAAACCGCCTGAGACTCCCCTACCGTTCACCTTCAGGCACCATGACGTATCATTCGTCCCATCGGCCTGAAAACTTTCCAAAATAACTACCTCTGATCAACTCATCGCCACAGCAACCTCCGACCACCGAAGACGACCACCCCAGTGCATAACGAATTGACTCCTCTACTCCAACTTCCCTTCAGGTCCGAACACCTGAAATTGATCCTATCTCCGTCAATCAGTCCAAGAACAAAACTGTCTTTTCTTGATTTTCGTGTCTTCTGGCCACCATATGTGGTACCAAATTTTACCAGCACCTCCCCCTCGACATCTGGTACAACTTCCATGTTGGAAACTTCGACCAATTCCTTCTAGAATTTAAGATATAAATTATTTTGTGGTTGAGGACTTTTTTGCAAAAAGTAGTGAATGGTGATGAATTGGGGATTAGGGTTTGGGAGATGGGTTGCTTATGTAGAATGGAGAATTTAGGTCCAATATTATTTTATTTTATTATTTTATTTGCTTGATGCTTATCACCATTTCAATTCGATGTTTATTCGTTAGTACAACCACATATGAACTTCGTTCGTGGTGAAAATGGATCTCAGTGTACAGTTCGACATTCCAGACCCAATGAAACTTATTTCGTAGAATTCCGAGCTTGGTTGCTCAAATGACGCTAGTTTAAGCTCAAATGGTTGATTTATTTACTTTTAATTTTTGTACATTCAAAAAAAATCTGATTGGTGTGAAACTTGAAATCTAGCAATAACTAGCTATTACGAATTTAATAAAATTCGTTTCATTAAAAACGGAGGTCGTTTGAATAATAACACTTTTAAGGGACCAAATAAAATTAAAATAAACCAATTTTAAAATACCTTAATATAATAATAATAATAATAATATATTATAATTAGACATATTCAGGTATAATTTCATATAGTTCCAAAATAAATCATTTCGGGTTGAGCTTCAAGCTAAATCAATATTTAATAAAATAAAAATCCTTTTATTTATATAAATAATCATTATAGTTTGTAAATGAATTCTATAGCAACTATTGGAAAATTTGATTTGGACATAAATAAAAATCTACAATATGAAAACTCGAATTTTCTCTTTTATGAGAGAAATATTATCTAATAGATTCGAACATTTCTTGCTTCCAAGAAATCAGACTTATATTGGATCCTGTACAATCTTTAAACTTCAAAACGTAATATTACGACCTACGGCGACGCTGTAGCTCATTCTATAATAAAATTATATACTAGATGTTCAAACGTCGTTTAATAAACGAATTTGTTAATATAATTCGATTCCAAACATTAAATAACCCTTTTAAATTGCCAATTCATATTATATTTCAAATACAACTAATTTCACTTATTTCAGAATTGATTTATTATTATATTATTAAAATTATTAAAATTATTAAAATATTCAAAACTATTAAATTCAAGTCATTATCCACCAAATAACCATTTAAAACCAAATTTAAATATTAATTAAATGGATAAAAATCTTGGCCATTACACCATATGCGGGAAAATCATTTTTGGTACAAAAAACCATTGCAGACAATGTGAAATCACTTTAACTATATGCATCAAATATGCGCACACCTTCATCCCACAGAAGTTTTAGATCACCAATAAGATGAGCTAGGTAAACATCAATGTCGTTTCCTGTTTGTCGTTGTCCCGAGATTAAAAGAGACAACATGATATACTTGCGCTTCATACACAGATGAGGTGGAAGAGTGTAACTAAAAGTACCGACCAAGTACTATGTTGACTACTAAGGTTTCCAAATGGGTTTATGCCATCTGTGCAAAGACAAAGCTTGAGATTCCTACTTTCTTCGCTGAAACTAGGATATATTGTACCAATGTTTCTCCACTACGGAGAATCGGTTGGATGCCTTCGTAACCCATCATTCTTCTTCTTCTTATCTGCATGTCATCTCAAGTTTTTGGCCTTTTTTGTATTTGTAAATAAACATTTAAACCATGGTATAACGGGAAAATACCATAGCATCTTTACCGGAGGTCGTTTATTATCAGTGTTGTTATGAACATTCAGTCACATCTTGTAACAAGATAATCCACACTTAGGACACTCATGCAAGCTCGTGTATTCATTTCGATATAATGCACAATCATTTGGACATGCATTATTTTTTAGTACCATACACAAATTGGACACATATTTTTTTTGCCTCGTAGTTAGAGGTGGGAAGTTGAGGATCTAGTATTGTTTATTTAGATACTAATGGAGTATAACAAAACAATTATGAATTCTCACAAAAAACAAAGAACAAGAAAAGACACAGAAGATTTAACGTGGTTCAGATATGAATATCCTACGTCCACGGAGACCCATCAACTTTTATTTCTCAATGAAGAAATGAGTACATAAGAGAGGAGGAAGATTACAATAGAGAGAAGATTAATGGTGGATTGCTTTTTTCATACAATAACATGACCTCTATTTATATAGAGGGATTTCTTGACCTCCAAGTAAACTTGGCACCCAAGTTTCCTTGACTTCCAAATAAACTTGGCACCCAAGTTTTCTTGACCTCCAAGTAAACTTGAAAACCAAGTTATTCCATATAGGAGTCAGTTACATGATTGAAAATCAATCTTTCCTTCTCTACAAATATTTGAATCATCAATTTCAACACTCCACCTTGATTCAAATATGACAGTCTTTCTTCATCATCTCATCTTCAACAATCAACATAGAAGTTGTTGGCCAAGCACCCCATGGCGCTCAAGTAACAGGAAGCAAATTGATCAAGTTTGAGCAATGCTCAAACTTGTCCTTTGGAAGTGACTTGGTCATCATATCTGAAGGATTATCCAAAGTACCCACCTTCAATAATTTGATCTTGCTCCGTTCTTCCTCAAGTATAAGAAAGAAACCTCTAACATCAATGTGCTTTGTCCATGAACTATAAGCTTGATTCTTAACAAGATGAATCGCACTCTGACTATCTGAAAATAGCTCCACTGTCCGCTGTGCCATTGAAAGATCATCCAACAACTGAAGTAAGTACAGTCCACTACACCAAAACAGTGGATTCCCAATAAGTATATGTGTTACAATTAATTTCTGTAACACTTTTATGTGTCACCAACGGCGAGTGAGGAATTTCCTGTAACACTTATAAGTGTTACGAACAGAGTAACTGCTAACACTTATAAGTGTTACAAACATATTCATTCCTAACACTTATAAGAGTTACACGAAAATCATGACTAACACTTATAAATGTTGGAACTATAAGATATGGTAACACTTATAAGTGTTACCGGAAATTCATTGCTAACACTTATAAATGTTGGAACTATAAGACATTGTAACACTTATAAGAGTTACATACATATTCATTGCTAACACTTATAAATGTTGGAACCATAAGATATGGTAACACTTATAAGAGTTGCAAACATATTCATTGCTAACACTTATATTTGCATATAAGATGATATAAGCTCTATTTAATATGCATTCAACTATGATATTATCTCGACATAACAACGTGTAACGAAATCCATAAGAAACAAAAAAAAAAAATCCATATTCGTGACAACAACAAAGTACAAACTAACAAAAAATAATAATACATAAAGATACCAAATTCAACACATATACAATACCCAATTCCATAGTAAAAACAATACATAATTAACAAAATGCAAGATGTTTTTCATATTTGAAGTCTACAAGTACCAAATGCGAAACTCCAGCCATATAACGAACCTTACATCCAAAAAATTTGCATAGCTTGTACCACCAAAATTTATTTTTTCTCCGTTTCACTGCTTCATGCGTGCATTTAATTAAATAACATCATTTAGGTTTCAAATAGTGGTAAATGTTATAAGTTCAAAATCATACCTTCTTAATTTTGACACATCTTTTGTCTATTGAACTCGATGAAATCTTGCAATTTAAGCTCCTTTTTAAGCCTTCTGTTTTATTCAAGAACCTCCAACGCAAATTCCACACCACGATCACATAATGCTTCGTCAATCCAATAAATGAATCCACAGTCTCTAAGAGTTCCAGTGTTTGCACAAATAAAATATCGACATCCAACGTTTTTATTCAAATAGCATGTTTTGAATATTGGTTCAATGTTGCAACGACATAACAACCTTCGAGATTGTACTTCTCCAACATATAATGTTGGCAAGGGTGGAAATCTTGTTGGTGAGGTTTATCTGGTAGGCGGTGTCGTATCATTATGTACACTTAATAATGCCAGATCTCTTTCTAAGCTTGACTCTATGATGCTAAATGGAGTTGGTGCATGAGATTCAGATGAACAAATAATTTGAGGAGGATCACTCGAATCGTCTGAATAAACAGACGGATTACATAGGAAGTAATCACAATAATCAATCGAAGGCCTTGAGTGGGAGGACATCTACAGAAAATAAATAAACAACAACAATATTAAGATGGAAAAGGATTGTAAGCGTATATATCAATTATCAAGAGGTTTCCACACTAACTTCTATATCAAGTCTCATTAGTAGCTATTAATAATAAGTTAAGTTCTAATATACTCATGCACACATTTAAAATAGGCTAAAATAAAAATATATTTGAGATCATTCCATCATAGTTGTTTTGCCAAAATAAAATTATTTTAACCTGGTTTGAAACTGAAATTTGTAAATCAACATGAATAATTAAAAAAGTTAGTTAATAAAATGTGCATTAAACTAAATATAAGTATAGAAATTGTTTATTATATTATGGTAACTTCAATTACACTTTATACTTTGCTGCATTTAGCATTACTGTCAAATGTTAAAAGTACTTCATCAATTTGTTGCATTTGCTGCACTAATTAATTAATTAATCGACACATGAAATATTTAAGGAAAATAATAATCAGTATATGTATTTGTTTGCAAATTAAAGTACTGTAGATTGCAGTAAAAGCTTCATCAATCATCGCTTACATCGAATATGGTTTAGCCATTTCAAATTTTAGTAGCAAATAACAATTCAGCTAACAAAAACAAACGGGAGAAAAAAAGGAGGGTGGTCTGGTCAAGTGGAAGGGAAAATTTAAAACAACAATAATAAGGATCATTAACTTAATGAAACTAAAGACAATGCTTAAACACCGTACTCTCCATGAGTATATTGTATGAAGTCACCATTCTATTTTCTCATCTGATTTTTACACCCATTTAGGTTTACATCCATCCCTCCTCTACATTAACTATCCAAAATAATGATATCAATGTATTACAAAATAATGATATCAAGTTATCCTTATAAACGTGAACCAGGTAATAATAGGTGATTTTATAACCAAAATAGTAGCCAATGACACTTTGAATACGACTTTACATAATGATATCATTGTATTACAAAAGGTAAAGCAATGAATAATAGAGACTCTTACATTATGGCTTGCTGTTTCCACAAAAAAATGCTTTTAACTGTCTTACTTCCAATGATGATATTTCAGCTGAGCTGCAGAATTCAGATTACTTCGAGCATTCGACTAGTCCTGCCGCTTTTCCTGAAGTATGTACTGCCGTTAGACCTGATGAGACTATTTATCCTGAAAATAAGATGCATGCCATTTGGATGATGTAACTGTTGAAGATTGGAAAAGGGATGATTCCAATCTATCTCACGATGATCCCACAAAAAGTTCATGAACAATTTGTAACTGATGCAACATCCAAAATTCAATAAGCATAGAGTTGTAATACAGCTGCAAATAATGTCTCCCTTATTTTATTTTATTTATACTGCTAAACAAAAGACACAAAAAACCCAGACTAAAAACATAGAACATAGTACACACCAAACACAAAACAAACCAACTAAACACTAGAACAAACACCTAAAAAACCTTCCCAAAGCAGCTAACACTTGAAATAGAATAACAGCAGTTACCCCCAAAATACGAATGCAGGAAAGGGTGGCTCTCCAACAACAACTAAGAAAAACAGACAATAAACATTGGAGATCAAACAATCCCCTTTCCAAGAATAAACATTATTTGTGCTGAAAACATTTGCACTCGCAGCAGCAGCATTGCTCATAAGGTATCACAGCAGCAACATTGCTGCTTGCCTCCCTTTGCACTCTCATCTTCATAGTAGCAGCACCCCTCAACGCAGTCGCTGCTGCTGCAGTGAGCGTCATTGGCTCAGTTAAACTGCGCCGATCGGTTAAACTGTACCAAATAACAACTGATAAAAACAGAATATATAGCAGAAAATCGAACCAAGATCACGCACAACCCAACCACTCTAGAAAAACAAGCCATACATGCATTCACAAAGATTAAAAGGATTAAAAGTAGCACATACACACAGGGGATTTTTAACAGAATTATTCTATATTCCCATTCTCAACATTTTGCTACTCAGGAATTCTAAGATTGCAAAGCAAAGCATTACGTCCTGTAAGCACTACATCAAAAAAATCTCCTACTTCCTGAGAAAGGCAATCCAAAGCATGGGAAAGGTTTTCTACCGCCTTAGCCATTTCCGAAACATCATTCTATTTCTCTTTTTCCTCAAGATAATTCAAAACACATAGGTTTTCCACTGAACTTTCAACAGCTTTTACCTCCTTTAACACACCATTATGCTCGGTAATTTCTCTTAAAGCTTGACAACTATTGTTGCAAAGAGTTTTTTCAATCGATAAAGCACTGAAATCGAAACGCTGTAAACAAGTATGGTTACTGATTTTACCGCATACAATGCTCTTTCTCTTTTTTCAAGCTTTTCCCTTTTGATGAACAGACAGTGCTGTTAGCAAGATTTTGCAATGTAGCACTACAATTTTCATAAGTAGGACTACTTGACTCAATTTTCGAAGTCCAACTAGAAAGAGAAGTGCAAGCCTAACATTAATATCATTAATATCTTGAAGTTATTTGAGATAGCGTATCTAAATGGAACATGTATATAAGTCAATTGGTGAAGGTAAATACATTGTTGAACAAAAAAAGAAACTAGTGGATAACTCAGTTTAAACATGTACCTGCAGAAATTAAAATATCAACTTAAAATTGAGACTACCTATAAACTGTTTTTAAGGCTATAAACTTTATGTATATTATCTAAATTATAACAATGCGAATAGTCTTAATTAGGCCAAATATTCTTATTTTCTTTCTGTAGTATAATCATGACCATTGTGTAAATGTGTTTGATATATATCCATACTACATCTCCATTGTTAACGACTCAAGTAACTACATCTATGTTGCACGTTTCATCAAACATATTAAAGGTACCATCGATATCTCCAAAAAAGAAAGCAAAAAACTTAACAACTTGAGTTTCACAAACAAGTTAATCCCAAAACCAAGCATGAATGCATACACATGCAGTAATTTTCCAACCTTTCTAGTAATACTGGATGTAGATGGTGATTTACATGGAAGTGCATAGTCATTGTGAAATGTGCTTGACAAGTTGCAGATATATACAAACACAACACAACAGTATTTATCAAAAAGAAAAACAAGCACAACAATATTTTTTTAAAAAGAAAAACAAGCACAACTAACATTAGTATGATTATTATTTTTGTTTCAGAAAATAACATAATAATTTGACCACCTAATTCTAAATCAAGTAATTCTAGTTCATGCAAAACGGCAAAGCAGCAAAAACATTTGTTTTGGAATAGCAAATTATTTCCTAAATCAAGGGTCAGCCATAGTTACCTTAACCTCAACTAATCCTCGACCTCGACCACAAGTGACTAATAACCTAAAATGGTCGAACCAGGTCAGTCCCTTGAAAACAAAAGTGAAACTTGGTTACAAAGATAATAACTTGAAAAAAATTCAAAACCAGTCACATAAATAATAAGACAATGGAATGAAAAATTGTGAAATAATTTATTACTGATTTCCCACAGAAGTATACAGTAACGTAGTATATGTCCACCCCATTAAATTTTCCTTTTACTAAGACAAAAACAATTTTGCTAAGAGTATTAAATTCATTCAACAAATTTTTGGATTATAAAGGTAGTTCTAGATTTTTATTTACTATGCCGTTAAACTCATCCAAATTCTCTATGATACATTTTATATGTCAATCTTCTTGTCCACATTGTAATGAATCACGGAGTAATTTCTCTCATATGATTTTGAGATTCCACAAACATATTTTGGGAGAATGAATAAAATTTCAGGTATAAATTAATTTATGAAATGATTTAAAATGACTAAAAGATAGTGAAACAATAGAAAACTAATTTGAGTGCATTGATCAACTCATACAGCCAATAAATAAGGAGTATGACCCATCAGCTTCAATCTTTGATGATATATTACATCCATTTGCAAAGCGTAATGCCCTTACATCATAATATTTAGAAGACAGAGGAAAATTTTCCATAGAGTTGGCTCGACGCCATGTATTCTAAGAATCTAAATAACCAATCACATATATATGCTCAACATCATCAAATAGGAAACCATCGTTTTCACCTTGGATATTGCCAACAATTAACAACATGGCCAATGTCGTTGCACTAAGATGTTGGCAACAATTAAGTACGCAGATTTCTATAGGATTCCTAGAAGTGAAATCGAATATTTTACCTCTTATCATGATTCCTAGAAGCCACCGTGATTCCTGGAATCCCCAATTCCTAGAAGCCCCAATTCGAAGTTCATTCTTTTAATCGCAGATTTCAATTCTTCAAGTTCCTAGCCGCCGTGTCTCTGATGTTGATTAGCTAATCGCAGATTTCAATCTTCGAAGTCCATTCTGTCTATTTGCTTTGTTGAGGCCTTGGAAGGAATAAGTGTTGAGACTAAGCGTTGAGGATCTGATTAGGGTTATGTTTGCTAACTTACCTTTTTTCCCTTAGAAAAGAATAGTTGACCAAGCATAACAACACATAGAAGTGTTGGCACATTTTTGGTGACACATTTTTGCTGCTGCAACACAAATTAATGTCACTACTCTACAACACATGTAAGTGTTGGCAGTTGAAAAAAATAAGAGTTGCCAAATGGCTATTATGGTGTACTGGTTCTTCCTTTGTTGCTTCCATAATTCATATCAACTTTGCTTCGGTAGTCGACAAAGCTACGATAGATTGCAGCTTTGATCTTCATGAAATGGAGCTTATGCCAAGTGTAAAAACATAGCCCGACACTGACTTCCTAGCATCTCTATCCCCAACATAATCAGAATCACAATTTCCTTTAAGAAAGATGTCACCATCTACTCCACCATATAGCAAACCCACCGAAGAAGTGCCTCGAAGATATCTAAGAATCCACTTCACTGCTTGCCAATGTTCTTTGCCTGGGTTAGACATATATCAACTGACAACACCAACTGCATGGGCCAAATCTGATCTCGTGCACACCATCGCATACATGAGACTACCAACAGCACCAGTATAAGGTATATTAGCAATATACCTTTTATCTTCTTTCGGTGTAGGAGAATGGTCTTTCGACAACTTAAAATGAGAGCCTAAAGGAGTGCTTACCGGTTTGGCTTTCTCCATCCCAAATCGAGCGAGGACTTTCTCGATGTACTGCGCCTGAGTGAGCCTTAACTCTCTCCGCTTCCTATCCCTGCATATCTCCATACCCAATATTCTTTGTGCCTTTCCCAAATCCTTTATATCAAACTCTCTACTGAGCTCCGCTTTCAACTCCTTAATTTTGACCATACTCTGAGATGCAATCAACATATCATCAACATATAACAACAAATAAATCATGTCATCATCACATCTCCTAAAATTAACACACTGGTCTTTGAAGCTTCTGGAGTATCCTTGTGAAAGCATAAACTTATCAAATCTCTTATACCATAGTCTAGGAGACTACTTCAGTCCATAAAGAGATCTGTTAAGTTTACAAACATAGTCTGGTCTGCTACTATCAATGAACCCTTCCAGCTGCCGCAAATAAATCTTTTCATCCAGATCACCATGCAAGAAAGCAGTTTTGACATCTACTTGCTCTAACTCCATGTCATAATGAGCAATTAATGCCAAGAGAATACGAATGGAAGTATGCCTAACAACTGGAGCAAAGATGTCATGATACTCTACCCCTTTCTTCTGAACATACCCCTTTGCTACTAGTTTTGCTTTATATCTGAACTCTCCATTGTCGCCGTCTTTTACTCTATAGATCCACTTACATCCAATAGCTCTCTTGTCGGTAGGAAGGGGCACCAAATCCCAAGCGTAATTTTTCGTAAAGATTCGATCTCTTCTTCCATAGCTACTAACCAACTGGAACTGTCAATTGATGCAATAGCGTCTCTATAATCTTTGGGCTCATCAAGAACAACGTTTAATGCATATGTTGCCATATCATCAAAGTCAATGTCTTTGATGCTCAAACCAACAAACTCATCAAGCCATATGGGCTTTCTTCTTTCTCTAACAGGCCTGGTCTCTGTATGAGCTCCACCTTGAGTTTGATCTTCTGTGCCAGTGTCCATACTATCCTCATCAACCATGGCATCATCGAAAACGTCATTTGAACATCTATGGAAAGAATCAACAGATGATTTGGTTTGTGTTTGGTATTCTTCACATGTCCTATCATCATCATCATCCGATGAGGAAGGCTCCACCTTCAACACAGCCTTCTCATCAAAAGTTACATGCATGCTTATAATAAGTTTCTTGCTAATAGGACACCACAACCTATATCCTTTTACTCATCTTCTATAACCTAGAAAGATACACTTGCGAGCTCTAGGTTCCAGCTTTCCTAGACTCTCATGCACATAAGCTGGACAACCAAATACCTTGAGGAATAAATAGCTAACAGGCTCTCCTTTCCATACTTCTTCAGGGATCTTCATATCTGTGGCAGTCAGAGGTGTGCGGTTGATGAGGAAAGTCGTCATAGATAAAGCTTCAGCCCAAAATCCCTTCTTTAACTTAGCAGTCAATCTGAGGCACCTAGTTCTCTCCAACAATGTACGATTCATCCTTTCTGCAACTCAATTTGACTGGGGGTTGCCTGGTGTGGTGTAATGCCTCTTAATGCCTTCGGAATCACAATAATCGATGAATTCCTGTGATACGAATTCACCGCCATTATCTGAACGGAGAACTTTCAATTCTTCCTGACTGCTTCTCCGTCATGGATTTTCATTTACAAAATCTAGTAAAGGTTTCCCTTTTGGACTTTAAAAAGTATACCCAAACTTTACGAGAGAAATCATCTATAAATGAAACAAAATACCTGGCTCTACCCAAGGATGGGCAAGGGGAAGATCCCCAAATATCCGTGTGAACATAATCCAAAATAGTTTTTGCCTTATGCTCACTAACACCAAAAGAAATCTTCGTCTTCTTACCAAGAACATACTATTCACAAAAACCAAGCTTTGAATGCCGAACTCCGCCAATCAAACCTCGCTTTTTTAGCTCATCTATGCTGCGCTCGCCAATGTGGCCTATCTGCAAGTGCCATAATCTGAAAGAATCTGAATCAGCTGAAGTAACTGAAGCTGATTCACCAACTACAATAGTGTTGTTTAGTAAATAGAGATTTCCTGCCCTCGCCCTATTCATAACGATCATGGAACCCTTAGATATTTTCATCTTCTCTTCTTCAACTACAATCCGCCCCAACAGAAATCAAGCTCCTCCTTAAATCAGGTACATGCCTAACATCGGTAATGGTTCGAATAACACCATCAAACATCCTGATCTTTACACTATCAACACCAATCATACGGCAAGAAGCATCATTTCCCATCAAAACTTCTCCTCCATCAATCTCACGGTAAGTGGAAAAAGAGTTCCTATCAGGTGTCATATGATAGGATACGCTAGAATCAATCAACCATAGGGTGCTCTTCTCAGAAGAGCTAGAAGCTGTAAACACATCAGTGTCACTCTCTGTATTTGATTTCTCTACTGTAGAGGTTGAAGCTTGCTTTGAGTCTTTTCTTCTTCCTTCAAGCTTGGGACATTGTGCAACAAAGTGCCCGGGCTTCTTACAATAATGGCAAGTCAATTTCTTAGGCCCCGTAGAATAGGACCTCGAAGAATTCCGTTCTTCACCTTTCTTTGACTTGCTTTGACTTCTACCTCTATGAACAGATAAGCCTTCAGTATCACTATCAATGCTAGTTCTCGCCAATCTACCTCTTAACACTTCATTATGAAGTCAGCCTTTACATCAGAAAGGCTAATTTTACTATGGCCATAAATCATGGAATTGACAAAAGCAATATATTCTTTAGGCAAGGAACATAGGAGGATCACAGCTTGAGCCTCATCAGTAATATCAACATCTGCTGCCTTCAGGTTCATAACTAAAGTGGTCAAGGCATCTACATGCTCTATAAGATCGGCTCCAGGCTTCATCTTGGACGAATAAAGTTGTTGTTGTAGAATAATCCGATTTGTGAGAGACTTGTCTTGATATGCATCTGATAATGCATCCCATAGTTCCTTCGCCGTCTTCTTCTGAGAAAATTCTCTAAGGACTTCATCTGAAAGACTCAACTGAATTGTTGTGAGAGCTTCGTCTTCCATTTCCTCCAATTCAACTGCATCAACATCTTTCAATTTCTCAGGCGCAGAAAAAACTTTAAAAGTCTTCTCCTTTTTCAGTATGGCCTCCATCTTTATCTTCCAAATACCAAAATCCCCTTTTCCGTCAAAACTTGTTACTCCATAATGGATGCCAAATCTTCCAACATACTTACTAGAAGTAGCCATTAATATCCAAATAGAAACAATAACACCAGCTCTGATACCAAACTGTATTGTTTTATGCGGAATTTTGATGAGGATCTAGTATTGCTTATTTAGATACCAATGGAGTATAACAAAACAATTATGAAATCTCACAAAAAACAAAGAACAAAAAAGGACATAGAATATTTAACGTTGTTCGGATATGAATATCCTACGTCCACGGAGACCCCGTAACTTTTATTTCTCAATGAAGAAATGAGTACATAAGAGAGGAGGAAGATTACAATAGAGAGAACACTAATGGTGGATTGCTTTTTTCATACAATAATATGACCTCTATTTATATAGAGGGATTTCTTGACCTCCAAGTAAACTTGGAACCCAAGTTTTCTTGACTTCCAAGTAAACTTGGCACCCAAGTTTTCCTGACCTCCAAGTAAACTTGGCACCCATGTTATTCCATATAGGAGCCAATTACATGATTGATAATCAGTCTTTCATTCTCTATAAATATTTGAATCATCAATTTCAACATAACTTCCGGAAGCATGTCTTTCAAATGTTCCAGCAATGATATAAAGCTTTTATCACTCCATCCATACTTTACTTTTAAATTGAAAAGCTTGAGCACAGCGAACAATATTGTGAAGTTAGCACAAATTGGAAACAAAGGCTTCTCAGCATCAATTAGTGATTTTTCATAAAACTTTGGCTCTTCTCTCAAATGTTCTTCAACATCACAAAACATCTCATGAACACGATCATCCTCATTATTCTCATCATTCAGCTCATTGTTCACATTATCTTCAATGTCATTTTCATTGTTTCCAGGATTACTAAGGCTAGTTGTATTAAGTACGCTTTCACCATGCCATATCCACCGTGTATAATTTTGTTTAAATCCATTGCGAGTTTTGTAGTCTTTAATCTTCTCTATGTGACGGAACCTCCTTGCATTTTTGTAGAGTCTACAGTGACGAATAATAGTTTCTTCCATTTTTCTTGATTGATTATTCAACACACAATTGATGAACTCATCGATTTTGTTCAAGAATTCAGCATCGCTACGTTTCACGTTGTACATCCAGCTGCAATCTATGTGCAAATTCCAGCCACATTACAGAAAGTAATCATAAATAATAATATTAATATTTAATAATAATCTATATATAATGACGAAACCTTCAAATGAAGATTTTAACATTACGAAATTTCCCTGCTTCAGATCCAATTACAACTAATGTTTACTATGGTAGTTTTGGTTATTCACCTATGTCAAATATTTATCTGCATATATAAGCAACATCAATTTGTATGGTTAGTTTATAAGAGAATTCATTAAGTGCATAACCGCGATGGATAGCCAGGTTTGTTATACTGAAGATGGTTTGTTTTTCCTATTATCTGCAAACTCCATTGAAGGTAATGGTGGATTCGGCAACATCAGGCAACTTAACTTCACCTCAGGTGGTAATTATAGTTTTATTACTGCATGATACACAAAGAATAATGTATAGTTGATCCTAAAAAGTTAAAGGAAAATACATATAAATGTGCAGCAATGTCAGTTCAATTTGCTAAAGAAAGATTGGACTTCATAGACAATGAAAAGCTGTAGTGTAACTCTATAAGAACACTCTGATAGAAGGTGGTGGTATTGGAAGTAAGCTTGAATTTTCTTCTTCTCATTTCAAGTTCATTCCAAAAATTAATGGATTGGGATGCCTGGTTAAGGCGAAGGCAACTTACAAAAACCTCCCTGGAGTTGAGGTCACTGATGAAATTATAGAGGCAAAAGTTTATATATATTCAACAACTGAATAAAATATATTCCATTATAGATCTTTCCTTTTCATGATACATGTGGACATTTAGAACAGTCAAAACATATATCTGTGCTAAGCTGTGAAAACTTAATTCCATGATGACTAATCTTGGAATAATGTTTGTTTTGATTTATGAAACCATGAAAATAAAATGTCCAATTCATTTAAAATGGGAAACCTAAACATAGCACTTTACATCATATTGACAGTCAAATTATGAAGCTATGCATCTAATGCTGAATGAATCTCAAGCTGATAAATAAATAAAATAAAATTTCCATTTGTTTGTTAATTATAACTGAAAATGAAATAAATTTTTATATCTGATTCTGAGAACTTCGTACTTGTGGTTATATACACACTACACCAAACAGACTCGTTTGTCACACTTATTTCGCTGTTGATTATCATGGTTATTACTGTGATAAAACACTAACGGTTATAACCATTATATCATCTACTAACGGTTAATTCCGTGATTACATCCGGCTACTAACCGTAATTGCATCTACTAACCGTAATTGCAAGTACTAACGGTTAATTCTGTTTCTTCATTCAGCTCCCTGGGCAAAATTGTCATTTCCCTATTATCTATGTTATTACGCTTTCGAATCACACACGTAACAAACCACATAAAGTCAGAAAACCCTTTTTCAGCGATTAGGTTTTGGTTCTCTCAAAATCGGCTACGGCTAAATTTGGATCTTCTCGTTTGTTGTTGGAATCGCGGTTGTGTTGTGGTCAAGGTATGGCGCTGGTAGATTTGATTTGTTAACTAATACCCAATCTAATTTATTATATGAAAGTTACCGATTTTGGATTGTTTTAGTTTACCAGATTTAAAGCTTTTGTGTTTTCCTCTTGTTTATATTAATCTTTTTCTGTTATGCACAAATGTACATGAAGCTTGGAGATCCATCCTATTTGTCATGTAATAGAAATACCGATGAATACTAAATGATTTATCAGTACTCAAAGTTTGTTGACGCCTCTATGTGATCAAACTTGGGTGCTTGGGTTCTTTCAATAAATGTACATGAAGCTTGGGTGCTTTCAACCAATTTGTTGACGCCTCTATGTGATTGTTAATGGTTTCAAAGTGTTGGTTTAATTTTAAGTAAACTGTTCAGTTGTAAAAGTATGTAAAATGAATTTACGATATAGTATTATTGTGCATCTCTTCTAGGATTGAATTCCATTTAGATTGGTATATCTCCATTAATAGTTTGATTCTGAAGATCTGATAGAAAACTCAGTTAGAGTTGTGGTTAAAATAAGCATTGAATCCAATATTTTGTAGTACAGTAAATAAATAAAAACGGAAAAGAAAATAAAAACAAAAGGAGGAGAAAAGAGAGACAGGGCCAACGATTTGTGGTAGCAGCTTAAAATCTACGTTATGATTCGTTTCATTTAAATATCAGGCTTAGGTTGTTAAAATCAAATTTAATAAACAGGAACTTCTTTCTAAAAAATATTATAATTTTGGTTCTTAAATTTAATTATCAAATGTATAATTGTAGAATAATTTTGGAAATAACGCATTTACTGAATAATTTTGGAAATTTTTGCCATATTTTTGTTGTATAATTGTAGAATAAAGATGGAAATCCCACCGTAGACTTGTTGGGTTGTTTTTTCCACTTATAATTGTTGGTTAGTTATATGAATTAAAGGACAGATAGAACAGCGGCTAAGATATTAGTAATGCGTCATCAAGTCACGTGCATCATCATGCAATCTCCACCGTTCAACTTTCTACCGTTATTATTACTTAACCGGGTTTAGCCCATTGTTGTATTTAGCCCATGTATCTATCGTTATATATACTGGGCAGTATTACTAAACAGTTCATTCGATTACATTGTAAATTCAGGTATGAAATAAAAACTACCAAGTACTAACTAATTTATATATCATTATTTTCTTACATATAATACCATGTAATTACCATTGTCATATTTTAACCGTACACACTAGTTTTCAAAATCTTAATATAACCAAACCATTTAAGTGTATATACATAAATAATTACACAATAACAACTTCATTATATACAATATAAACATCATAACATGGCTAGACCATGCAACAATTTAAAGAGTAGAGTTCTTTTCCTGCAAAAATACAGCAAGGAATATTCTCCTTTAAGAGCAAAGATATTATAAAATTATTAATACTATTTCTATTGCTATTAGAAAATTAGGCAATAGAACATATCAAGCCACACCAAATAAGGATCACAAATACATAATTCAGTCTTGTAGGTTATGATAAAAATTACAGAGCCACAAACAGACATAAAAATATATTGTAGTCAAAAAGCAAACAAATAATTTTTTTTTTTTTTGATTTTATTGTCCTCTTTTCATACTTCATGCTGGAAATGGCTTTTTCTTCATCATCATTAGCAACAATTTGATTTTTTTTAAAGCAGACAAAAACTCAGAGAAAATTCTTGCTTTAACTCGCCCTCTTCGCGGCAAAGAATTGCTAGAAGGTTTCTAGCTAGAGTAGTTACATGCTTGATTGATTGACATGCAAATTGGCATTATGTTATGACAATTTTTAGAGAGAAAAAATGAAGACATAGAAAAGTCTTGCATTATAACACGCTATCCTTGAATAGAAGGAGTAGATGATGTGTAGATGTGTGTAATTACTGAGATGTCCAGTGCATGACCAATGTGTGTATAAGATAATATAGTATATACTATATAGTAATAATACATACAAATATAGCATTACAAGGCTTTTCTTCTTAGTTCTTACTGACCAAAAGTAGAATATAATGGGTAACAGAGAGGATATCCATTTATACGTATCTTAGAAGGCTCGTTGATTGTTTGCGTTTAATTTTTTTTGAACTACAGCTACTGTAATTATAATATGAAGTGGTGGAATATTTATGGTATGAACTGGTAAAATAAATGATACATCCTGAATACTAAAGTGTAATCAAAGCACAACCTTCGCTTACCTATGGCTATACATCAGAAAAAGACGTATGTACTATAAGTCTATAACTGCATTTTAATTGCATCTTAATCCCAAGTCAAGTCCACTTTCTTCGTTAAATTAAAATACAATTAATGTATCCATTATACAGTACATGTTCCCTAAGCTTGATAATGTTTTAAATAAGGCAAATGATAAAAAAGAAATGCACAGTCAGATATAGATCATTTACCCTTTTTTTAACCACATTGATATTTTCATAGAATAAAATAAAATAGAATAAAACAAAAAGCATAGTCACCTACTTGAATGCTAACATATGGGAATTTATACAGATCTCTCTTGTTCATATTACTGGCTTAATTCCCTGTTGCTGAAAACATGAGTTTAACTTTTAGACTGGTATATAAAGCATATGCTGATACGTGAAGCACAAGACTAAAGGTTAAGGAATGATTAATATATGTAAGCATCACCGTCTTCATAAAGATCCACACTTTGTTAAATAACAATAACAGCCTCAAAGACCCAAAAACATAACTGGAAAAAATCAACGGTTTTGTAACACTTTGTAATTTCAATAACATTTGTTTTTTCTTAAGATTCACTTGTCCCTAGTTTGGAGACTAGAGTTAGGAAATTCGATCGGTTCACTCCGATCGTATCCCATTTAAGCTGGGCCCTCGCAGCTTGATTTTTCAATTCTTCTATTTCAACTTGGTTTAGATATTGTTACATGACTAGTATACAACAAGCAGCTAACGTGAGTTTGGTACGGGTGGAAGACTATACTTCTTGTTGAAAACCCTTGGCAGAATATATAAATAGTCCCTTATTTAATCTTGCCATGTAAATTTTGGTTATTTGAAGAAGTTCATTGCATGACTTTGAAGTACCATGAATTTGCTGTTGTGCTTAATGAATAATGTAAATTTGACCTAAAAATGGTATGTCTGGCTTTTGATTTATTGTTTTCGTGTGGATTGATTATTATCTAGTTAGCAAAATCATTCAATTGGAATATTTGTTGACAACTAAGTGTCCAGTTTCCTCTAGAAGAGAAGAACCTTTTTATATAATAGAATGCTTTTCATTTCAATATTTCGGTAGTATTCTAGATTAAGCTTCTAGCTTGAAATTCGAAACTAAATCATGTGTAAAGGACTGGGTTTTAATATGAGGAGTTACTTATGCATTAATGCCGAAAGGAAATATTAAAATAAAATATGCTTACATCTGCAGTAATTGGAGTAGAATTTTGATTTTTAAATATAATGACATTACACTAAAATGACTACACGAATAAAATGCTATTTTCTGAAGAAAAAAAAAACTAAATAAATAAACAACAACAACAAAGCCATATATCCCAAACAAGTTGGGGTTGGCTAGATATGGAACCCAAAATTAAAATGAAATAAAATTAATAATGATGATAATACATATATATATATATATAAAGGGTTTAAAATAACCAATCAAATAAAAAGTCATCCGATAAAGGGTTTTTTAAAATAATAATAAGTAAAAATGTTCAATAAAAGTGAAATAAAATCTAAAATAGTAAATAAAAAGTAAAAAGGTTAAGTAAACGTGAAATAAAGTGTGTGTATATATATATATATATATATATAAACCTATGGTTCTGGTACATGGATTGCCAATTTCCATGCACTCCTATCAACTACCAGCTCTTCCGATAAACTCCAGTTACTTAAATCTCTCTTTATTATCTCCTCCCATGTCATTTTAGGTCGACCTCTACCTCTCTTTGGGCCTTCGGCGCGACCTAGAATTCCAGCGCGTACAGGTGCATCGTATGGTCTACGTTGGATATGTCCAAACCATCTCAAGCGGTATTGGACTAGCTTCTCTTCAATAGGTGCAACTCCAAGTTTTTCCCGAATATCCTCATTTATAATCCGATCTCGTCTGGTATGCCCATAGCTCCAACGCAGCATTCGCATATCTGCTATACTTATCTTCTGAACGTGTTGCCTCTTAGTAGGCCAACATTCTGCACCATATAACATTGCAGGTCTGATTGCTGTCCTATAGAACTTTCCTTTAAGCTTCTGAGGGATCTTCCGATCATAGAGAATGCCAGATGCTAGTCGCCATTTCACCCATCCTGCTTGAATTCTAAAACTAACATCCTTATCAATCTCACCATCAAACTGCAACATAGATCCTAAGTATCGAAACGATTCCTTCTTGGGTACTACTCTACCGGCCAAGGTAACATCTCCGTCATTTGACCTGACACTGCTAAACTCACACTTCATATACTCTGTTTTAGTTCTGCTAAGCCTGAAACCCTTTGATTCCAGGGTCTCCCTCCACAACTCCAATTGTCGATTAACCCCTATTCTACTTTCATCAATCAGCACAACATCATCGGCAAAGAGCATAAACCAGGGAATCTCCCTTTGTATATCTTTTGTGATTTCATCCATCACTAATGCGAAAATATAGGGGCTCAAAGCCGAACCTTGATGTAACCCTATGTTAATTGGAAAGTCTCTGGTCTCACCATCGCATGCCCTAACACTGGTCACAACTCCCTCGTACATATCCTTAATAAGGGTAATATACTTTGATGGCACTCTCTTCCTTTCTAGAGCCCACCACATAACCCTCCTCGGTATTCTGTCATAAGCTTTCTCCAGGTCAATAAAAACCATGTGGAGATCTTTCTTTTGCTCCCTGTATCTCTCCATAAGTTGCCTAACCAAGAAAATCGCCTCAGTGGTTGACCTTCCCGGCATAAAACCAAATTGATTCCTAGAGACACTTGTCAACCTCCTCAAACGCTGCTCGCAAACTCTCTCCCAAAGCTTCATTGTATGACTCATAAGCTTAATTCCTCTATAGTTTGTGCAACTTTGAATATCTCCTTTATTCTTGAAGATTGGAACTAAAATGCTTCTCCTCCACTCATCTGGCATTTTGTTTGATTTGAAAATATTGTTGAACAACTTAGTTAGCCATTTTATCCCTGCATCTCCAAAGCATCTCCACACCTCAATAGGAATATCATCAGGCCCTACCGACTTGCCTGATTTCATACATTTCAACGCCCCCTTTACCTCAGCTTCTTGAAATCTCCGCACAAAATGTCTATTGGTGCTATCGGCTACGTCTTCCAACTCAATCGAAGAGCTATCACTTTCTTCGTTGAAAAGCTTATCAAAGTATTCTCTCCACCTATTCTTTATCTCATCTTCCTTCACCAAAAGTCTATCATTTTCATCCTTAATGCATTTAACCTGATTGAAGTCTCTTGTCCTCCTCTCGCGTAGCCTAGCTATTCTGTAAACGTCTTTTTCGCCCTCCTTTGTACTTAGCCTTTGATACAAATCTTCGTACGCTCGTCCCCTTGCTCCACTCACTGCTCTCTTTGCAGTCTTCTTTTCCACTTTGTACATGTGCATGTTCTCTTCGCTTCTATGACGGTACATGCATTTGTAGCATTCCTTCTTCTCTTTGATAGCCTTTTGCACCTCGTCATTCCACCACCACGAATCCTTGGGTTCTCGCTTGCTTCCTCTTGTTATCCCAAATACCTCAGTGGCGACTCTCCGAATGCAAGTTGCCATCACATTCCACATGACATTTGCTTCTTCTTCCACATTCCAAGCTCCTTCTCCCATCACTCTATCTTTAAACACCTGTGAAGCATCTCCTTTGAATTTCCACCATTTCGTCCTGCTAATCTTCGCTCTCTTATCCTTCACCACCCGAAGACGAAACACACATACCAACAGCTGGTGTTATGAGACGACACAATCTCCAGGTATGACCTTGCAATCCACACAATCTCGTTTACTATCTCTTCTAGTTAGGACAAAGTCAATCTGACTAGCCTGTTGGCCACTACTGAAGGTGATCAGATGTGATTGCCTGATCACATCTCGTTTACTATCTCTTCTAGTTTATTTTTAAAAAAAAAACTAAATAAATAACAAAGCTGTAAATTTTGGTTATTTAAAAAAGTTCATTGCATGACTTTGAAGTACTATGAATTTGCTGTTGTGTTTAATGAATAATGTAAATTTGACCTAAAAATGGTATGTTTTGCTTTTGATTTATTGTTTTCATGTGGATTGATTATTATCTACCTAGCAAAATCATCCAATTGATTAAATATAATGACTGTACACGAATGAAATGCTATTTTCTTTTTCGATTTTTCTAATACTTTTTTTCCCACATTTTCATTTTTTTAATGAAAAGTTTGTGATATCTATCTGTACTTTTAAAGAAATTAAGTGGTTTGCGAAGGTTAAACTATGGATTAAGAGGAATTTGTGCATGTGTTGAAAATTCTTTGTAGCAACGCTGAATTCGCTCGGATTTCTGTAGCATTTAGTGTTAGTAGTTTATTTTTTTATCTAACTTTTTCGAGTTGTATTTTCATGTCTTGTCAGGGACAAATAAAGTTTCTTGCTAAAGATGAATCCAATGTCGAAAGAATGGATGAGAATTCGACATCGAAATAATATTGATTACATACAAGGAGTTCGAAATTTCATTAAATTTGCAAAGTCTAATTCACCACCTGACTTCGAACTATGCAGTTGTCCTTGCATAAAGTGTAGAAATTCAAAAAAGTTGCAGTTTAAATTAGTAGAGAAACATTTGATCGTTTATGGTATGGATCAAACATACGATGAATGGGTTTTCATGGTGAGAGAAGCTACAATGACATGGTGCTTAATCCTATACGGCATGTCAATCACGAGGCTTGTAATTCTAACCAATTTCAAGAGGAAAACCATATAGGAGACGCTCTTGGAGATCTCGTTGATGATGCATATGGCGTAGAAGGGATTAGTGATGGTAACCATTGGAAAAAGTATCAGGAGTACAAAAGAATAGCAAATGAAAAATTATACCCTTCTTGTGAAGACGGTCTAACAACATTAAGTGTCCTGATAGAGCTTTACAATTTGAAAAAAGAATTAAATTAGTCAGGAAATAGTATGACCGAGATATTGAAATGATTGAAACAATGGCCTCCAAAGGAAAATAAATACCAGAGAAGTACCTAACAATGAAGCAAATATTAAAAGATTTGGGAAGCAGAGTGCATACATGCATATAAAAACGATTGCATATTGTTTTGGAAAGAGCACAGTAATGCAGTAGAATGTCCTCATTGTCACATTTCAAGATTTAAAAGTAAAAAGCAAGGAGAAGTGGTAAAAATTACAAAATAACCTCAGAAAGTTTTGAAATATTTCCCATTAGCTCCTAGATTAACAAGGTTGTACACTATACCATGGATAGCTCAAAAAATGTTATGGCATAGTGAAGCAAAGCCTTGTTGGAATCGTACGCGTCATCCTATTGACTCGGCTGAATGGAGATCATTGAAGAATAAGTGGCCGGAGTTTAGTAGAAATGGACGAAATGTTTGGCTTGGTATTGCAACCGACGGGTTCAATCCTAGTACAACCCAATCAAGCAGTTATAGTTGTTGGTAGAATTATACAGTTCCTTATAACTTACCGCCGTCATTATGCATGAAGCCGGAGTTTCAAATGTTGTGCTTGTTAATTCCTGGTCCTAAAGCACCAAGTCAAGATATTGATATGTATTTGGAACCTCTTGTGGATGAATTGAAGCAATTATGGACAGAAGGAGTGCTTGCATTTGACACGAATACAAAGGAGTATTTCATTCATAGAGCAATGTTGTTATAGGGAATTCACGATCTACCCGCCCTTGGGAATTTATCTGGTTGTATAAAACATGGTTATAAAGCATGTCCTATTTGTGCTACGGAGGCAGAATCAGAGCACATCTGTAATAAGATTATTTATACGAAGTATAGAAGATTTTTGAAGAATGATCATCCGTATAGGGCATTGAAGCATGGTTGGTATAAGTCCATAGAGAATAATGAACCTCTAACACGATTGACATGATCAACACTTCTAACAAAGCTTGCTCATATCAAATATATACCAGGTAAATTACCCCTCAAAAAAAGCACATAGTAGATGATGTTGATCCCATTGAGGAATATTCTATGAATGAAAAGGGTGATGATGAAAGACCGGCAGGGTACATGAAGTCAATTCTTTTTGCATTAGAGTATTGGAGTAATCATAAAGTGCAACATACTATTGATGTGATGCACACCGAGAAGAATGAAGCAGAGCATTTTATTAAGGGTCTGTTTTTCACAGGTCCCTATTAAGTTTCAAAATTAGGCTCACATCCGGTGCTAAACTTAATGTAAATTCATTAAAAAATAAAAAAAAAATAGCAAAACATGTACACGCCAAAAAATTCAGGTGGAAAAACAATCAAAAACCACATCAAAACCCAAAATAACACAAAAACAGCAAAACAGCAGGTTTTTGCATCAAAAGATGCACCTATTCCTAAATATTTGTTTACATTCGTGCTTATATTTCAGTGTTGCGCCAAAACTGCAGCATAAATGCATACATGTATGTAGCTAAACAACAATATACGCATTCTTTTATGCATATATTCAAACTTGACCTGAGTTTTCAAGCATTCGTCGTTTTTAGACATTGTTGCATAGATTTATGCTCTTATACAAAGTAAATGCATGCATTCATGCACATATTCACAAGTCGTCGTCCCTTTTGAATTTGTTGCACCTATGCATGCATATATACAGAATAGTTGCGTTCATGTATGCAAGTTTTCATAACACATGAATCTCAGTTCAACTTTGTATGCATACATGTGTGCAGTTATTTGCTAATAGTTGCATACATGTATGCATATATTGGTCCAGATTTTCAACAGAAATACACTATATAAATATATGCATGTATGTATGCTACTTTTCAGACATTGTTGCACAGAAGTATGCAACTTTTTTTGGCGAATGCTTGTGGGAATATTTCCTATTTTTTGAAAAAAAAAAATTAGTCACTGGCGCATTTTTTTTCTAAAAGGGGAAAACACGTTGTTGAAATTGGTGATACACAAATCACAATTTTAGGCAACAAATAGTCTTACATATTTTGTGGAGAGATTTGTTGTTAGATTTTATGGAGAGATTTGGTGTTAGATTTGATGAAGAGATTTGGTGCAAGATTTGATGAAGAGATTTGGTGCTAGATTTTATGGAGAGATATTGATTGCTATATTTGTAGACATTTATTGCAAGTATATTTGGTGCTTATCCAAATAGTTTTATAACATATATGAAGATAATTTGGATGCCAAGTTTTCTTAGGCATGAAGCAATTCTCTCTATAAAAGGGCCAGCTAACATCTTCATTAGGTGTGGGTGAGAGCCACCAAGGTGTGGCTGAGAGCCACCAAGAGTGATCATTCTAACTATTCCAAATTGAGTGTTCTCCTTCAAATTATTTAGCCATTATATATTCTCTACCTATTTCTCAATAAGGTTATTGGTTCAAGTTGTAATTGTTTGTAACGATAGTTGAGATCGTTTGTAAACAATTTTTATTAGTGAATCAATAAAGAGGGTGGTTGGGTGGAATATCGTGTGCTCATATTTCCGATATTATTTGTGTTGTTGTTTTTTCAATCAAATTCATCTTCAAGTGATTGGGTGAAAAGATCCTGTTTTTTTTTGGGCATTTTTGTCAATCTTCCATTGCGCACAAAAAACCCAACAGTTTGGTATCAGAGCAATTTTTGCATAACAGTTTGGTATCAGAGCCAGGTTCATCGCATAGCTTGGAGTGATTTTGAATTTAAGATTGTAGATGTCGAAGATGATGTTGCTTTCATGGATGGCTATTGTGGAGTAGGAGATTTTGAGAATTTGGAATGAAGAACCTAGTCCGCAGCAAGGTGGAGAGGTTGGTTTTGATCAATGCTGAAGATCCATTGAGGATCATGTTATCGATTGTTGTCTTCACGTTGATAATTCTCGAGGGATCCATGTAGATGAAGAGGGATCAAGTGGTAGACGTTGATAAAGAGGAGGTGTGATTGAGCCTGGAAATCAATTAGGTAATCTTGTGGCCTGATGAAATCAAGAAGGTGTGATTGAGCTTGTAAATCAATTGAGCCTGGACTTGAAGAGAAGATAGTATGGTTTTAATCTCGTAGCCGTTAAAATTGAGATGATGTTAATTGAGAAAGAAGAGGTTGAAAGTGAGATCTAAGGGCTATTGTTTGAGTGGAGGAGATGTTGTGATTTGGTATCAAGGTGGAGTGTTGAAATTGGTGATACGCAAATCACAAATTTGGGCAACAAATAATCTTACATATTTTGTGGAGAATGTTGCTAGATTTTATGGAGAGATTTGGTGCTAGATTTGATGAAGAGATTTGGTGCAAGATTTGATGAAGAGATTTGGTGCTAGATTTTATGGAGAGATATTGATTGTTATATTTGTAGACATTTATTGCAAGGACATTATGTGCTTATCCAAATAGTTTTATAACATATATGAAGATAATTTGGATGCCAAGTTTTCTTGGGCATGAAGCAATTCTCTCTATAAAAGGGTCAGCTAACATCTTCATTAGGTGTGGGTGAGAGCCACCAAGGCGTGGTTGAGTGCCACCAAGAGTGATCATTCTAACTATTCCAAATTGAATGTTCTCCTTCAAATTATTTAGCCATTAGATATTCTCTACCTATTTCTCAATAAGGTTATTGGTTCAAGTTGTAATTGTTTGTAATGATAATTGAGATCGTTTGTAAAAAAAAATTATTAGTGAATCAATAAAGAGGGTGGTTGGGTGGAATATCGTGTGCTTATATTCCCGATATTATTTGTGTTTTTTTTCAATCAAATTCATCTTCAAGTGATTGGGTGAAAAGATCCTGTTTTTTTGGCATTTTTGTCAAGCTTCCGCTGCGCACAAAAATATATTAACACACGTAACATATCAAGGAAGGAGCGAAAGTACCAAAAAAAAAAGTGGGCGGCATCTAATTTTAAGGACCGGAAACATAAGTAAACTTTGGGGAGGATGTGGCGCTAATTAAGTTTGGTTTTAGGGATGTGTCCCTAATCTTCACTTTTATAAATTTGTTATTTGATAGGAACAAGCAATATTCTTCCAAAGTTGCGTTTGATAGATCTTACAAGACTTGTTGCTATGAATTCCTAAAGGATGTCAAACTTCCATCTTGCTTTGGGACTAAGTTAATAAACTTAGTAAACAGTCAGCCACCCAGTTTGAATATTAGAAAGTCATATGAGTACCATGTTATCATTCAATATTTTCTACCTATAATGATTCAACATGCTTACCCAAAGCATCGTGACTGAAGACGTGCAATATTGCAAGTATGCTTGTATTTTAGTATTATTTATTGGAAGGTTTTAATTCGAGAGCATGTTCAACCTGCTAAAGACATGATTGTTGAGGCATTATGCGTATAGGAGCATGTTAGCCTGCTTTGTGACCAGGCTACCCAAATCAAAGATCATGTTGACATACCTCTGGGTAAATGCTGTCTCATATGGAATCTCTGGATAACATCGCTCTCTGGCATTGGAAGCATCGTCAGAAGACACAAGGCAGTTTGGTCAAAATCACAACATCAGTATAAACTGGCCCGAAACCCCTATCAAATGACTTCATTTGGATCTATTCACCTCATATACTCGTAGCCCTTTGAATTAGCTTCAGTTTGAGCTTTGGTTTGGCTCAATCGGACTTACGGTTTGAAAGTTACGCCCATTTCCGTGAACGGGTGTAAGTTGGCATATGACCGCGATCCGATCCGCCCTTGCCTACGAGATCTGATCCGACCTGTGACCGCGATCCGATCCGCCCTTGCCTACGCGATCCGATCCGCCCTTGCCTACGCGATCCGATTCGACCTATGACCGCGATCCGACCTATGACCGCGATCCGACCTTCGGACCTGTTCACATGCAGCTTGTTTTGACCTATTCTCAAGGCTACTGGCTCTCCTATTTTTCTGGATCACCTGCCACGTACCCCATCACGAACCAGTCCTCCCAGGAGCTTTCCTACAGCTATAAATACACCTTCAGAGGGCATTTTCAAGGGACTTTTTGGCATCTCCTCATCCATGGCTGCCATAGCCAACACTTCTCCATGAATAACCACCATCTTCCTCAATAAATTCAATAGATTCAGAGAGAATTATTCATTGAATTCAAGTGATTGAAAGACAATATTTATTGTAATTGTAATCCATGAGTGAAATGAGAAAATATGAAGTGGACGTAGGCTCGTTAACGCCGAACCACTATAAAAAATCTCGTTGTCTTGCTTTTTTCTCTATTTTTCGATTATTTCTTCATATCCTATGCTCAAAATACGACAATTTGGGTGTTAGAGCCATTTTTTGATCTAACATTTTGGTGCTTTCACTGAGAACCGAATTCTCAACCTATCGGATTGCTATTCTACTATTTGGATTTGAAAGTTCGAAGAAAACAGTCCGCGTTTCTACCATTTTTGAATATTTCGTTGATTTCAGAAAATCAGAGCTTCATACCTTCGGAAAAAAGCTAAGGGTTCACAAGTTTCACGACCAAATGAGGATAATAAAGAAAATGTGCTGGAGCAGGTCGAGGGGAACGTGAATCGCAGGTCGCGGATCGCGGGTCGCGGATCGCAGATCGCGGGGTGACCACGATCCGGTCTCAAGATGAACCCACGACCCGACCGAGCAAGGAAGTCGCGATCCGACCCGGTGATACTTTCACGACCCGACCTGGAGCAATTGTTGTGAACATATCCACGAACTGGAGAAGACCACGAACCGATCCGAAGCTGGAAGGTTGGAGTATTCCGATCGCCAAGCTGGACCACGACCCGAAGAAGTTCAGCGAACCGCGACCCGAAGGAGCTCAACCACGAACCGAACCGAGTCTAGAGAACTGTCACGAACCGCGAACCGGAGGACAGTAGCGAACCGCGACCCGAAAAAATGACGACGAAAAAGGATCACGACCTGATCCAAAAAAGTGACAATTTTTGGAAAAAATACAATTTTTGGAAAAAATACAATTTTTGGAAAAAAATACAATTTTCAGATCATTTCAGAAAAGGCTCCATCTTCCAAAATCGAAAAAATCGTGCGGTGCCCACATTTTCGACCTAACCGGTTAGGTCGATCGCCGTCGGGACTGCGGGGCCCCGGACCCCCGCCGGCGCTGCGCCCGGACCCGCTGATGGCCTCGCCTTCGGCTCGGAGCACGGCTCGCCTTCGGCTCGTAATACGTTTTGGCGTACAATTATCACAAACGCTTAACAACCAAGATTCAGTAGATAGCCTGAGTAAATCGACAGCAAATTGGCAACGACGGGAGTTCTTCCTAGAGCCATAACACCTATTTACTGATGTTATTCAATGTGAGGAGATATAGAAAAGATTCAGCATGCTGGCTATGGTGATATACGAGGTAAAGATTATCTCCTGGCAACCTCCACTTCCAGAGCTCCGATGGTGTATAGATTTCACCAATGCAACCGATGATGTTCCTGAACGAGTGGTGATCACCTAGTTACGTGGCTTAAACATGTCCAACAGGCGGAGTCCCAGATGCCATTGACATAGAACGATCCAGACACTACTCTAAAGGTGACTCAGAAGATCCCAATGGCCATGATTCTCAATGATGGGATATCCAATAGCAAGAAAGGATCCTAGCACTACAAAGTTACCCTTCACTTGAATGGCATGGTGAAAAATATATGTCCCACGGTTCACTCCTTGAAAAGCTTAGCTAACATTTGCAATGCCTATTTGTCGTCAACCGCATCAAGGAAGACTGATTTCCATAGAATGAAGGGTAGATCAATGTACTTTGGTCCCCAGAGTTAGGAACCAATTGAACCTCCGCAGGCCGTGATTGGATATATGGATCATTGTTGGGATGATAACAACTTGACTTCTCACCATCCACCATATGACATTGGTCAAGAAATGAGAATTTGAGATCAATGAAAATATGAATCAACCATTAGCTCTCCACTTCATACAATAGTAGTGATAGAATTTGTGAACACTACTTTAAGCCTTGCAAGCCACGCTATCGCAGTCAAACTTATCTGATTAAGGTCTAGACTGACCAGCTCTACCTAGCACTTTGGTGTCTACTACTAAATATCCCAACCGAAGATGTAGTGAGAATGGTCTATGGTGACTGAGTTATTGAAGAAGCCGACTATTTGGCTGGATGGAATGTGCTATGCAACATAGATGGCGTGAAACCCAAAGACACTTCCCCCTAGATGAAATGGAGTGTGAAGGAGGTGTCAATATTGCGAATAAAGTCCGCCCAAAAGGAAGCTCCCCTACTATTTTCAGGTTCATATGATTGTGATACACACTGATTAGCTACTACGACAGGACTTGCAGCGACCTGAGGTATCTAGAAGATTGCTCAAACGGAACATAGAGCTGAACCAGTTTGATCTCAATTCCCTTCTAAAGAAGTCCATACGAGGACAAGCATTAGCCAACTTCATGGCTAAATGTACCACCCCCGAAGAGGATGTGTCAGATGTAGAAGATGCACCTGGAAGATGTAATTAGACGGTGCAAAGAATGATTGACCATCCAACGCCGGTGTCTTATTAATAACCCCTAAAGGACGGTCAATTTACTATGCCTTACGGTTGAAATTCTCCGCTATTAACAACGGCTCCGAAGATGACACCCTGATTATCGAATTGAAATTCGCTAAGGAGTTGGGAATAGTGGCATCGAACATATTTTATGACTTTTATATCGTTGTTCACCAGGCTCGAAAGGAATTCCAGGAGCAGGAACCACCACTCACAGCTTGCCTAGAACCGGAAGAAGGGCTGTTGGATGTATTGGAACGTTACAACATATCTCATGTCCTACGAGCAGGAGATCAGAAGGCGGATAATCTGACCAAGTTAGAAGGGTCCGACAACCTAGAAAAGATAGAGATGATCCCTATCAAGACACTATAAAATACAACCATTGATCAGATGGAAGTTGATCCAGCGTTGGAGACCGAACCCGGAAGAGAGTCATGGATAACCCCATGATGAACTTCCTACAGCACAGAATGCATCTAACAAGTTGAAGTGAAAGGCGTGCAAGGCGACATGGCTTATTTTCCTTGGAAGGTTGCTCCGAGATAGACATCAATGAGCCTCACTGCTAAATCCGCTGCCCTGAATGATTCGTCGAAATCACTAGTCAACTTCCCGTTAAATGGGAGATGTACATGAGTGAAACTTCTGATGAACGGCATTTTGAAGCTAGAAAGTGAAGATTCACACTTCCACTCCTTTCATCGATTATATGTCAAGCAAACTCATTCCCCGGACGCTGGGGGCAACTAGAGATTTGAGCATGAATCGCTCGAGAATAAATCATCCAATTCAAAGCTGACACATCAGGAGTTTGCACGGCCAACTGCCTTTTTCTTGCCCGAAGAGTAGCTAATTGAGTATTTAATTCTTGGCCCCAATATGGAATCGAAGGCATATCAGCAAATTGGTGAGATATGATTATCTCACCAGCAGCATTATCCTATTTCTTAGCACCAATGCGATGATGTGCTGCCATTAGCGATACAATCATGACTTTCTGACACTCTATCCTTACCCTTAGCATAAGGGGAAAAGAGGCGATTCAAAAAGAGATGCGACCTCATCACTCGCTTATGGTACCTACTTAGCCGCCTTTGCCATCTCAAGACCCTGATCAAGGTCTATTCATTTTTTGGGACTGCTGCCCCCATGATAATTTGAAAAAGGATTCCTCATCAACTAAAAGACTTTGGCAGCCCTTCATTGGCAGAGATAGGGCGAAGCAAAATGGACCTGCAATGAATATGCAACGCCATTTTTCACTCAGAATGATACTCATTCCTTTAACATGATTATTCTATAACGATGACTCTTATATTTGCATCCTTTATGAGTTATTGATGTAATTAACTCAGATGAAATAATATGTGGATAGTGTAGGTACCTTGGATCTGGTATCGATCAGACTTTTAACACCCGCATGCAGAATTATGGAGCACTGCCATAACGGGCCCGACTGAACTGCTCGCTAGCAAAGTCATGCCCCCCGTCTAAAGAAAGTCATATAGCTCAAGGTGGATTCGGAATGATCATCCAATCCTTGGCTTACACGTGGCAGGCCGCAAGACAATTGTACATAAATCATTGAATCGCAAAGTCGTAGTCCAACTCCAGATGAACGCGGTGTGACCGCCTGCATGGCTCGATCCTATGCTCGACGCCACCGGATTACATGAATTCAAATAAAGGAGGCAATACTACCCCTTGATATGCTCACTTTTCAATCATGCAATTTACTTTCATATGCTTTCCGAGTTATTGACATGACTAACTCGTGTGATATGAATGACGCAGGTACCCGAAGTTTGGTGCCAACCAATCCTCCCAAAGACTGTTTGGAGGAACGCAGAGCCTTGGCAAACGTTTTCCAACTGTTTGTCTGTCTGACTTTAATCCTCAGAGCTTGGATTAAAATATAAACCTTGGATGAGTTTGAAGGGCGTGCCTGATTGAAGACCGCTCGATCCATGACTCTAACTCTCATGATTCGAGAGAGAGTATAAAGGACGCGGAGATGACGTCCACAAGGCGCGAAGGTGCACCATGATAGGAACCGCCTCGACAACACTCTAACTCTCCAGAGCAGAGAGAGTATAAAAGCGTATCCGATTGAGCGCTGAGAAAGAGCTCTTACCCCGTTGAAGGATCGGGGAGCGATAGAACTGCTGAGCTCGAATTCTAACCTCGGCGACTGCCAGGAGAGTATAAAAGCGTCCCTGATTGTGCGCTGAGAAAGAACTCTTACCCCGCTGAAGGATCGGGGAGCGACAGAACAGCTGAGTTCGAACTCTAACCTTGGCGACCGCCAGGAGAGTATAAAAGCATCTATGATTAAGCGCTGAGAAAGGTGCTGGAGACTCAGCACCCCCCATAATTTCTGCTCCGCTGAAGGATCGTTGAGCATATCATGAAACAAGCTAGAACTCCTACCCCGCTGAAGGATTGGGGAGCAGATTGAAAGCTGAGTTCGAACTCCAGAGAAAGTATAAAGGCGCTAGAAACTTAGCACCACAAGGGCTCCTACCCCGCCAGAGTGTCGGGGGACTGACTGAACTCCGAGCCCGGATCCTCCATGTTCGGACATGGGGGCAAAACAGTTAAGGTCCTAATCAATCCTCAACAAAGCCCTGGCCAGGCACTAAGTTAATGATTGATTGGGAGCATACCTATACACACATACTACTTTAGTGCATTTTCATTTATAATTGCATTGACTACTTATAACGCTTCATGACTTATTTGCCCATTCGCAGGTACAAGACAATGCGAAAGGAACAGAATTTTTATTACTAAACGCAGGTTTACAAAAGATAACTAGTCAAGAACGCGAGGGCCTCACTCGCAATGATGGCAACGTGCTAATGGAAAACGAACAAAGGGTCGCGTCCAGAAGGATGATGCAGGCCCCTTGAAGACCAGAAAGCAGATGAAAAGAGAACGTCCATCTGCTGATCCCAACTTACTTCCAGAATGGGAAGCTCAGATAAGGCTGGATATATCCCACGTAATAATTGAACATGATGCAACCATTTCATCCCCGACCTTTTCCTTGATGCAAAGAGCAAATGGGAGCACTCGAGGCGACTACAATCTGACCCTTCACCGCTTGATTTCTGTCCTCGGAGCTTGGATGGGAGACTAGGGCTTAGCATGGGCTGAATACCAACAATTCATTTTTGCACTCAACTTCGGCTCTTGATGCGAGAAGTGAACATGAATCCAGAGAAGACATGAATTCGAAGTGTACTGCTCAACAAAACCCCCTATAGATAGGGGGCACATGATACGAGCCTTGAGCAGCATAGTTCAATTACTCGATGCCTCCGTTCCCAGCCAAATGACAAAAGCCTGATTGACGGCTAATGCTTATGTAGAATCAAGAAGCCCGAGGCCGACCTTCACCTATTTCAGGAATGAATTGGAAGGCCGAGCAACAATCATCAATTCGCTAGAAATGATAAAATTGAAATTCAGGTAGTGACGAACTTGGCACAGTCAGATATCAACCATCAGCTTGGGTTGAACACAAACCAATCAGCAGACGTGCAGCATGCGGTTTCGATTCCCTACGTCATGGATGGAAACACAGGCAATGGAACAACTACCTGCAACATCCTAGATGAGAATGCAAGAATTGTGACAAACTCAGATCATGCACGCCCAGTTTTAACTCCAACTTGAATGAATACTCGAGCGACATTTCATACTCAGCTCCAAGAAAGAACGCAACAATTCGAAAAACAGGAACCCGGTCAGGTCGAATGACTCGAACCATGACCCGGGGGCAATATCGACGTGGAAACAAGAAATCAGCAAAGACCCCCTTTGTAATCTCAGATTCGATGCTGGGGGCACCAGCCAGGATCTTGATAATGTGCATCAATTCTTTGATGGCAACCTGCTCGCTAGTTTGATTTGGCGCCTCTCGAGAGGCGGCACTTCTCGAGATGATATGGATAACAACAATTACAGCCCTCACACGTGGGACGTCAGGATCCCCTGTTATTCCCCCGACTTTAAATTTTCTCTATAACACGACTTGCTCAGAGATTTTGATGAATTCAACCCTGAAGTGGATAGACTTTCATGACAAAAAGGAGTTAGCGTCGAGACGAATGACTTAGAGGCCTTCCTGACTAAAGAATGGAGTACCATCTAATTCCCGAAACGATAAGGACAAAGGAAAAGCTCTGGAAAACAACGACAAGAATGTGCAATTCCAAAGAGAATCTATACCACTTATCGAGCCCATGATCTTGTTTGTCAAGCTCGATTGAACCGAGCATGAGAAAGAGACGCAATAAGACTGTGATAACCATTTCGGACTATGCTGAAGCATAAACGGTGGAGCCCAATTAACTTCATAACGACATTTATTCATTCGCATTCAACAACCTTACTTGACTCCGCAACTGATCTGATGAGAGTAACCGAAGTCGCTGATGCCCAATGAGGCAATCCTCACTATCTGACTAAAGAGAAGAGATGATATCAAAGCAAACGTGGTTCAACCATTTGCATATACAATTCCGATTTTTGCTAAATTGAGAAACAGTACAGAATGATCTGGGTCGGCTAAGATTGCTGAACCTGCAACTCTTACCAGATGCAACGACAGGAAGTATAAAATCTTCAAGATTAAATGCCTTATTGACTCAACTCAACCCCCATCGATACTGGGGGCATAAGTACTGACCTCGCTTGTCCTCCGATGGAACTGAGAGCACAAATGTCGGTTCATAGACTAACTTTGAAGACAATCCTGTCATGAAATGGGATTCAAAACATGTACGTCATGCCTCTGGAGTACAACCTTACTCATCTTTGCCGACCAAGCGAGCTAGCTTGTGGATCGAATGTGAACTTAAAGACTCAAACTAAACCAAATGGAAGGTGTGACAAACCTATCTACTACCTTGCGATGGTGACAATCTTATAGGCACTGGTCCACATAATTTTAATAACGTCCCTTACTGACTACTTCATATGTGAATATTGGATTAAGAAATGATCCGTAACAATTGTGGATTCTCTCGACTACGATCCAGAGTGATCATGGCCTTCAGATTCCATACTGTTACGATTCAATGCGATTCTAAGATCCTGGATCAATACCAAGATATCAAGATAATCCAAACTTGAGTACAAATGACAAATTCATATGTTGATTCTGATATGCTTCGTCCCAATAGTCCAGTTGTTAGCTCAGAGCCCAAAGATTCTTACATCGCCCCATGATTTGGGTGGCTACTTCATTTATTGACTCATATGTAAAAGAAAGTCCAACCCTACCACGCGCTTGGCTTTCATAGAGTGATGATGTTGTTTGGCGACGACCTATGCGTGTAGGATCACGCTCGGGAGCCGACAATTTAGCATGACTTCTGACGGATGAATTAGATCTTTTGATTTGACAAGGTTTAAACAATTTCTTGATCGTCTCGAATACTCCTCTCATAGAACTTAGCCTGATTAGCTCCAATGGAAGCAATGCAACAATTGGATAAAGCCTTCTCAAGGACAAATGATATTCTAGAAAGATTTAGCTCAACATATTCAAAGCACGTCTCATCCTCGATAAGATGTACTTTGGGGGGCAAAATGTTAGCCTGCTTTGTGACCAGGCTACCCAAAGCAAAGATCATGTTGACACACCTCTGGGTAAATGCTGTCTCATATGGAATCTCTGGATAACATCGCTCTCTGGCATTGGAAGCATCGTCAGAAGACACAAGGCAGTTTGGTCAAAATCACAACATCAGTATAAACTGGCCCGAAACCCCTATCAAATGACTTCATTTGGATCTATTCACCTCATATACTCGTAGCCCTTTGAATTAGCTTCAGTTTGAGCTTTGGTTTGGCTCAATCGGACTTACAGTTTGAAAGTTACGCCCATTTCCGTGAACGGGTGTAAGTTGGCATATGACCGCGATCCGATCCGCCCTTGCCTACGAGATCCGATCCGACCTATGACCGCGATCCGATCCTCCCTTGCCTACGCGATCCGATCCGCCCTTGCCTACGCGATCCGATTCGACCTATGACCGCGATCCGACCTATGACCGCGATCCGACCTTCGGACCTGTTCACACGCAGCTTGTTTTGACCTATTCTCAAGGCTACTGGCTCTCCTATTTTTCTGGATTGCCTGCCACGTACCCCATCACGAACCAGTCCTCCCAGGAGCTTTCCTACAGCTATAAATACACCTTCAGAGGGCATTTTCAAGGGACTTTTTGTCATCTCCTCATCCATGGCTGCCATAGCCAACACTTCTCCATGAATAACCACCATCTTCCTCAATAAATTCAATAGATTCAGAGAGAATTATTCATTGAATTCAAGTGATTGAAAGACAATATTTATTGTAATTGTAATCCATGAGTGAAATGAGAAAATATGAAGTGGACGTAGGCTCGTTAACGCCGAACCACTATAAAAATCTCGTTGTCTTGCTTTTTTCTCTATTTTTCGATTATTTCTTCATATCCTATGCTCAAAATACGACAATTTGGGTGTTAGAGCCATTTTTTGATCTAACAAGTATTATTTGTTCGAAGGTTTTAATTCGAGAGCATGTTCAACCTGCTAAAGACATGATTGTTGAGGCATTATGCGTGTAGGTGCATTATTTTCCTTCTCAATTCTTTGGCATAAGTATATATTTAATGGTGCATTTAGCTGATCAAGCATTGCTATGTGGGCCGGTTACTTATATGGGGATGTATACATTTGAAAGGTATAATGTTTCTTTCATGTAATTATAACATGGTTTATTTCACCGATAACGTAAAATTATAAATTTTTGTTAGAGCTATGAAGGAGTGTAAGGACATACTGAGCAATAAGCGTTATGTGGAGGGATCAATTTCTGAAGCATATCTTGTTTCAGAATCTGTTATATACACCATGGAATATATGCTAGATCCACGTACTGGTAATCATAGCTGCAAACAAGCACGATTTTTAGATGAGAACGGAGATGATACTTATGAACGTTCCATCCTTGAGGGTAAAATTATCAAATTATCTAGCGTACAACGTATTCAAATTCGACGGTGAATACTTTTTACCATGGACATCGCTGGCGTAGACGATTATTATAGGTTTATCTCATTTTGACATGTTATGACATTATGTGATGTAATTTCAGTATTTACTTAAGCCGCAACATTTTGATTTGCAGCGACTATCGATCATCATTAGAGGATTTCAAGGGAGCAAAAAAAGGCACCATACACAGGCAGAAGTGGTAGTACAAACTGAATTTATTGATTGGTTGCACAAGAAGGTTTGTTAGATTGCACAAAACTCATACTTCAATAAAGAAATTGACATTATTTAACTTGTTGAAATTGATTTTACAGTTAATGGACGAAAAGTGCATGAATTCACTGTTATGATATTATGTTAGTGGACCAGCATTGGAACCCAAAACTCACCTTAAATATAGAATTAATGGTTATGTATTCTCTCCACAGCACTACGATGACACTCTTTCTACACAAGATAGTGGTGTTTGTATGGATGCAATTACAACATTTATAACAAGTGCAAAAGATTTAAATCCTACTGGTGATGACATTACTTGGTATGGTATTATCTAGGAGGTAATTGAAGTTGATTATTACCAATTTCAACATGTTGTGTTCTATTGTGATTGGGTGAATGTTGCTGACAAAATACATGGTTGTAAGATTTGTACAGACTCTAATTTGTTGATGGTGAATCTTAACAAACTTAAAAGTAGTGATGGAGAGTACAATGAGCCTGCCATTCTAGCATCAGAAGCAAGTCAAGTTTTCTTCGTAAAAGACATACAAAATCCTGATTGGTCCATTGTACGACATTCACCTAAACGTCTGACTGATAAAATGGATGATTACGAGGCAGCAACAAATTTTCAGTCTGTTTTAAAGGAACAACCAGACTTAGGAGCATTGCTAAAATGTATCGAAACCAAATAGATGAGCTTGATTTTGAGTCCAAGTCTTTTTTTATGTGTTGAATATTTGAGATATTTGATGATTTTAACATTGATGGTTTTAGTTGTAATATTCGAATTGTTGAATGCTTATTGCCTCTTTTCTTATAGTTGTGCGCTTTCTTATATTCAACATGTGTATGCATGACACTATTGCCGATTTTTGACAGGTTGAATGCATGAATGCTTGTTGCCTTTTTTCTTATGGTTGCGCGCTTTCTTTTCTTATGAATGCATTGCACATTTTCCTTTTCTTTTCCATTATTTTGGGTCTTACATTAGCAGCTTGTACCTAGTTCATATATTAGTTTTATTTGCTTTCGTGTATTGAATGTAGGGTAAAATTTATGAATTACTTATGAAGAATGTCGACTAGTAACAGTAATGCATCACAACGTAGAGAAAGTGTAGAAGATACCATTCCTCTTCTGCCAGTGTAACGATTCGGATTTCACCCAGACCTAATCGATCACTAAATCGACCAAGACCATTCAAAACCTGAATACGCTAACTCTGGGAATACAACACATCAGAACAAATAACAGGAGGCTTTTACATCATAATAACGTAACATCAGAGTATAGTATATATCAGAGTACATCAAATAAATAATAACAGCGGAAGATTAATTTACAATAATTTAATACAATGCAGCGGAAGACTATCAATGCTCTGGACACAGCTTTATGCTTCGATCCAGAATCCTGTTCAAAAGATAAATATCTGCAAAACAAGCCACTCGACTGCCCGTATGGAAAAGAGGGCACCCGAGTTTGCAAAGTGAAACAAACTACGAGTCAGTCATGGGACTGGTATGAGAAATCTTACTTAACCTATTTAATAATAAGGTCAATCACAGGACCACGCTGAGTGGGTTTAATCCATTTGACTGCTAGCGCAATAAATAAAGTAAACCGTTAAACAACGCATT
This sequence comes from Allium sativum, assembly GCA_030737875.1. Taxonomy (NCBI): domain Eukaryota; kingdom Viridiplantae; phylum Streptophyta; class Magnoliopsida; order Asparagales; family Amaryllidaceae; genus Allium; species Allium sativum. Next base: position 123,740,177 of record CM060918.1, on the reverse strand, counting down.
GCGTTTTAGAAAAATGAAACCATTATAAGACTCAAGTCCCATCACACAATGCAACGCAAACCGGAGGATAGAGTTTTACCTTATAATGGTCAAAAATGTTTGATACGATAAAATGGATTTGGTATTATTATTAGTGTACATATGTTTTGAAAAGCATTTCAATCATAATGTATCAATCATAGACGGCATAACTACCATATACTATGTCGCCATACTAGTTTTACAATCAAAATCGTATGATGTCGTATTGGAAGTTGGATTTCCATCATGAACCAAGGCAAGAGAAAGTCCTTACTGAATTCGAGACAATCTAGCCCATGTCTCAGGATCAGAGCTCGAGTGACCCTTAGGAGCCACATGGCCGGTTCCCAACTTACGTTGGTGGATTATATATAAATTTCTGAACAATACATCTCCCCGCCCCATGGGGCGTAAAATAGAGCCACTAGGAACTCAAATACCGAGGCGCCTCGCAAATCCATCATCCACATAGGTAAAAATAGCTAGGCTTGTAAAACCCAGACACCACTCCCAGCTAGAAAGAGAAGCATGTTCTCCCTGGATCCTTCTCCCGTTTCTGGTTCATACTAGGGTGTGAGGCTCACGAAGTATCGTTACACAAAGCTATGCTAAATAAAGATGTGCTTTGATCATCAACCACAAGGCTCTGCTTTTCAACAAAAGCCTTAATCATTTGCATCTTAGCATGCCACATTGTCAATCAATACCATACCATTGATTTCTGCCAATACATAACCTCTAAGCTCGTACGTCTCAGAGAAGGGTGTTAAGGAAGAGAATAAATTCTCTGCCACCAAACTGATATATATTTAGCAGAGATCAACGAATACAACATAAAGGAATACAATGTCAGACATACCATCCATTTACAAGTCCGTTCTGGGTCTGAACGAAACTGGAGACACCTTATTCCTCGTCCCATATGTCCAATACAGGAGAGAGGTTTTCGCATATCCATCGATCTCCAAGTACGTCTGGACGATTACCACTTATTACCTTGTCTTGAGATGCCTCCTAATCAAGACATCAGTAATCACCCAAACGATGTGAAGATCTCTGGTCTTCAACCACCGTCTTCATCTTCGACTTTTAATCGTCATAGTAATTATTCAGAATGGGTTAAACTCGGTCTTTTCGAATAACTTGCGTATTTTATAATCAATAAACAAGTGTTATAAAATGCATCATATGCCACATTCCAATTTAGAATATTCTTTTGCATAAATATTCACATTATTAGGGAAAGGTTCCCATTAATTTTATCAAAGATAAATCCTTTATAATCTTCTTTTTTTATATACTTATTATTATTCTACTTTAAGAAATTGATCTTATCTTTAACTGGGTTAAAGAACTAATGTCATTTAAAACACAGTTTACGATAAACCCAAAATCATCTTCCATTAAATATGGAATTTTCACAGAAATCAAATCAATATATAATCGATATAAACTTCCGTATCAGACTAATAATATAAATGGAATAACGGCAAAGCCTTTTGAATTCCATATATAATAGTTGTCTTCTTTTACAGAAGCTCATCTCGATTATTATTAAATCGAATTCCATTCGATTCCAATTTCTTCGATTAAATTGGAAAACTTTACTTTGGAAAATTTCCATTTAAATTTTAATAAAAAGATTTATAAATTCCAAATTATATTTTCACTGTTAATTGGGTTAAAGAACAAATGTCGTTTAAAACACAGTTCACAATAAACCCAATTCACATTTCATTTTATACCAATTACTAAATATAATTTGAAATTCTAATAATCTTAATTAAAAGATTTATTCTTTTCTCGACCGGGTTTAAGAACAGTGTTATTGAAGACACCATTCACAACAACCCAAAATCCTATTTATTTATTTAATTCTAATTAAAGATTAATTAATTGGAAAACTTCATTTAATCTTAATTTAAAGATTTATTCTAGTTAATAACTAGTTCATTTCGATAAAATATATTTTTATCTTTTCAAATATGGAAATATCCATCCAAATTCTTTTCAAATCATGTATTATGATTTTACATAAATTTTCCATATTTTTAATAATTTTATTATTGCCCTACAGTCGGTTTCCAATAACGGCCACTGAACTGCACCCATAGCTACCTTTTCTGAAATTGATTTGGACATAGCTCCAAATCCAACCGTTTGATTTCAAAATTCTTATATTTATTGGAAAGCTCTTTTCTATACGAACCCAATGGTTCTGGTTTTAGGAGAATCCGACGGTCGGATCTCCCGTTATGTCAATTTGAAGTTAATGGTCGAAATCTGCGAACGGTCGCTGCGCGGTGCGTTCTATTCAAGCCATTATATATATATATAATATATATATTATATATTTCATCGATTTCCATATACAACGTATTTTATAAAATATTTATAAATTCATCTTAAAATGATTTTAACTTCATTTTCAATTTTAAAGCAAAATTGAATATCCTATATTTTTATCATATTATAATATTAATATTTTCAAAATATTAGATTTTAAAATCACTACTTTTCGATATTCATTGTAAAATGAATAAAATCAATCGATAAACCCGTTCGGGTTAAAAAATGGCGTTTCCATACTTAACCCAACTTCATATCTTTATATTTTTGCTCTTCACTGAATATTATTTTAAAGTATTTGTTATTTTAAAATAGTCTGTATTTTAAAAATATTCCTTATTTTAAAATATTCTTTATTTTAAAATATTCTGAATTGGAATGCGACTAAATCAATTACCATTTAATTCCAGTTATATGGATTTCATACATTGCATGTATATAACAACAATGATAAATAATCATTAAATCATCCATTCACATCCAGAGTGAAATTTACAACTGTGTGAGCACTAAAAAAAAAAAAAAACGCTCATCACAGACTGTCATTCCATCGATTTACATATAACTAAATATTAGGACTAGTGTATGACAAATATCATCCCAATACTATGTGGGGTTTTCAAACAACAACAGTTTACATAAATAAATCATTGGTTAATAAATTTAACCAATTATAATTCAGTTTGAATTATTTATCTAATTAGCCAAATTTCACTATTAATTTATAAATGGATATTTATAATTTAATTTCAACTGTCACATTAATGTTAACGTTATTTGTATTTTAACTAACATGATAAAAATGAAAATTTTAATTTTAACATAACATTTCTAACTAAATTGACATTTTATATTAATAATAACATTTCAAACTAAAATAACATTTTATATTAACATAATATTTCAAACTAAAATGACATTTTAGTTCAACATGACATTTCTACCATGATGACATTTTTATTATAATGACGTTTCTCATATGATGACATTTATAATATGATGACATTTCTAATATGATGACATTTTTAATATAATGACATTTTAAATATGATGACATTTTATATATACATAAGATTATCTAACAAAAAGATATTTTCTAATAAAACGACATTTTTAAATATAATGACATTCTTAACATAATGACATCTCTAATATGATGCCATTTCTATTTTACATGACATTCCTATTTTAACATGATATTTTATCACAAAATGATATTTTTATCTATCATGACATTTTATGACAAAATTTTATTTTTATCTATCATGACATGATTCTAACATAAATGATATTTTTATTTAACATAACATTCTCTAAGTTTCTAGGTACAAATAAAAGGAATGTTTTATTTTCATAACATTTTCTATGCTCTTTACTGACAAATAAAAAGGGATATTTTATTCGCATACATTTCAAATCTCAACATGAGAAATAAAAGGAAATGTTTCTATTTGCATACAGTTAGTTCTATTTAAAAATGACAAATAAAAATGTAAATTTATTTGTACACAAATTTCTATCATTAACATAAGTATCATTAACATAACAAATAAAATGACTACTTTTATATATTTATAAATTTAATGTTAACATAACACCTAAGAATGATATTTTTATGTTATCGACAATTTTAATTCATCATCACAAATAAAAATGATATTATTATGTTGTTGACAATTCTAATTCAACATAAAAATATCCTTATATGACAATTCTAGTTCAACATAAAAATGATATTTTTATGTGATGCAAATATAATTCAAAAATTGATATTTTGTTTTGACCCAAATATGATTCAACAAAAAGCATATTTTGTTTTGACACAAATATGATTCAACAAAAAGCATATTTTGTTTTGACACAAATATGATTCAAAGAAAAGGATATTTTGTTTTGTCGACAATTCTTATATTAACATGACAAATAAAAATAAGGTTCTTATTTGTTTACAATTTCTACTCTTTTTAACATGTAACATAAACATGGTATTTTAATGTGACTACAAATTATACATTAACACGGAAAATAAAATAATGTTTTTATTCAAATTGCAATTTCTACTCTTGTAACAATAAACTTGATATTTTAATGTTGACTCTAATTCAACAAAAAGGGACATTTTTATATTGTTGACTCTAATTCAACAAAAAGGACATTTTTATTTTGTTGACTCTAATTCAACAAAAAGGATATTTTTATTTTGTTCACTCTTTTTAATGATTCAATATTCCAATAAAAATGTAATTTAGATTGTATAAACATTTTAATTCCGATATGCCAAATTTGTGATTCGTATATACAATAAAAAGGTAATCTTTTTTTGTCGTTTCAAAATATTTTATTCCTAACATGATAATTTTTTTAATCAATCAAAATCATATTTTATTCATATGATTATTTTTCCAAACATGAGAATGTTCCAATCAACCCAAATCATATCTTTAACATACACCATTCAAAATCTGGCCATTCATCACAATCACAGACAATCAATTCAAAGTATATACCACACAGATATAAATTTTGTATAGCGTAAATATAAATTTTACATCACAAACAATAATTAATTTTGTTTAAAAAAAATAGAGATCTCACCTTGATTGGATTAATTTGTTGAATACGATGATTTTAATTAAATTAAACAAAGGCGTTTAACTTAATCAAAATTTCCAGTTACTTCAGAATGTGTCCACGTCAGTTCCATATTGTAGATTTCTTCAAGACGATTGCAACGCACTTTGGTTCGTCGAATTCTGACACCGTATGCGAAAGTTATGATTATTTGAAAAACATTTAATGATTTAATTGAAATAATTAAATATAATTAGCTATCCTAATTACATCATTAACCTTGTTAATGATCTTCCGACAAGAGAAAGTCCGGAAACCCTCGTTTAAAACCGTCGAATTCAACATCCACTCGCCGCTTGCGTCCCATGCCACCGAAGTCCGATCCCTCGCCGCCTCTTCGAAGCCACGACTACAATCCACCCTCGCCCCAGATGCTGACGAACTCGGGTCCCCCCTCGCGACTGAAAACCGGTCTGAACGTGGTGCCTTTGAGCATGGTTTCTTCCCAAATCAACACATGAAACTCGATCAAATATCTCTACAATGTTTGCTTCTGATTCATGTTCTAATTCTCGGTGGATTCGGAGAAAATGGTGAATCATTTTCGGAAGCTTGGGGCAATCGATTTCCATTAGAAGGTGGCGGCTCTGTTTGTTTCTAGGGTTAGGGTTCTCTATGTTTTTATAATATTTTAATATTAAACGATCTAATTTACAAAAAAATCAATTAATTCCTGATAATTTCAAAATCAGTGCAACGAAGGTTGCCCCCATCCAAATTCCTCTATTCCGGACCCAATGGAATATGTCCCATCAGCCCTTCGATCATTTCAGCCCTCTTTTCTTTAATTTAAAATATAAAACATTTAATTATTTAATTTGATTGTACAATTAAATTCACCGGGGCCACATACTGACTCTAAAAATTACCGAAAAATTATATCTAGCTATGTTTTGACTATACAATCCTAACAAAACTAATTTCATCGAATTTAGAGACTGTTTGAAAAATGGCCATTTTCAAGTCAATTAAATTTGACTGAAATTGACAAAACACGTTTTCTTTTGCCACACTCACATATTAATTCCAAAAATTATAAAAATTGGAATCTAGCAATAATTTGACATTCTGAATCCAACAAAAGTGGTTTCGTTGAAAATGGGGGTCGTTTGCAAAATGGCTATTTATACGGGCTATATATTATATTAAATTCTATAGCGACTATTCTGAATATTCAACTGACCATAACTTTTGATTCCCGATATGAAATTTCAAATTTTCAGATTTGTTGGAAAGATATTTTTAAACAGATTCTAATATTTTTGGTTTCACCAAAATCGGAGGGACTTATTTTGCATCATGTACAGTCAGCCAAAGTTCAAATTCAATTTTTCAAACTGTCGCACTATTTCTAACTCTTTTTATAATTATACTAAATATATTCGTTCTAACTTCGATTTAAATAAATTTGCAATCGTTATTATTTAAAATAAATTATTTAAAATACTTAAAATCCATTAAAATTTCTAAAATAAAAATTTAAATTTGTTGCAAAATTCTAGGTTGTTACAACCAGCAAATAAAAAGTACTACATAGTTGTTGAAATGGATTTTGCAAGACTCGTCAAAGTGGGCTTCTCGTTGCGGCACTCTAATCCGAAGGCATATTCCAGTTAGTTACGACGATTAGAGAAAAGTTGATTCTTTTTACAAGGACAACTTATGAACAACACTAATGGTATTTTTCTTTATTATTTCTAATTTTTTTGGCATACATAAAGCATAGAATTATAATCAAAATCATTTATCTTTTACATAGAAAGAGTTTGACTTGAACATAAATCCCAATGTTGCTCAACCTATTTTGGAGAAATTTTTTCCACAATATTTAAGATCGGCAAAATCAAATTTTTTCCACAATATTTAAGAGCTTTTGCCTTGGCATCTTGCAATTGAAAACCGACCCGATAAAATCGATAAAGTTCAATGGGAGAAGTTCATTGACAATGAGTATACAGACAAGAAGAGAAAACAATGCAAGATGAATAGCGACAACAAGGGAAAAAATACTATAAATCATACATTGGGAAGAAAATCTTATGCTAAGCTCTATGAAACATTGGTTCGTACTAGTCAATCCTTTTATGGTTATTTTAGATAATACTTTATGACTATTGAATATATTTATATTTATTCATGTAGGAAAAGGAAAATCCGGAATGTAAGCCTACACAAACAAAAGTATGGAAAAGGGCACACACAAGCAAAAAGATGGAGAAGTGCTTCCTTGCGCCGCCGAAAAATATGTAAGTTAATATTTTTTTTTGTCTTTTTATAGTGGGCCTGTTTAACAGTATCAACATTGTTTACATCTAAACCATACATACAAACACCTGTTCAACAAAGAATTTAGCTGTGAACTCCACATTTCATGCATTACCGTTAGTGGTAAAAAAGGCAACTGATTTTAGTTAGCATTTGTAATGTCTTCACGGTGATTTTTGAAAATACAAGAGAATTAAATTATGTATTAGGAATGTGGTTAATCAAAGAAGACATTGTCAAAAAGACAATTTGATATGGCGCACTATAAATTAATTAGACATGCTGTAAACATTTTACAAGTATCAACTATATTCAAATTCGTCTCTATTGAAGCATGTCAGAATTAAACTATGTTTCAGGAATGTAATTAATCAAAGAACATTGCAAGTATCAAAATGTAAAATCACTTTTTTTACAGAGATGTGTTTATACCCATAATTTTGGTATGGCCTGTACAAGGACAATGCTACTTTTTAGCTCAAAAGTGTACTACTAGCATAAAATTGAGAATATGTAGTTTGCTAAGATCCGAAACATGAGTATCAAACCTTTAGATCAAATTGAGAATATGTAGTTTGTCTGTAAATTGAAGTTCATTTACCCTCTATGAATTATAATTGAAATAAAGTGGCATTTTACACGCTTGGAATATAATTTAATCACTAGAAAATTGCACTTGATACTTGTAGAGAAGTGGTGGCTGCCTATATCAGATCTCAAAGCGATTAGTATTAAATTAGGATCATTTAACTACAGAGAAGTTCATTAAACTGCATGTTTGTCATTCTACATTTTAAAAGATAATGCTAATGCACTCACTGATTTCAAAGAAGTTTGGAAAATATAGTCCATAGAGGGTACACATTGACTGATTATTTCTTTTGATATTTATTGTCTGTAAATTGAAGTTCATTTACCTGCTATGGAGTTATAATACTGGATAGCTGACTAAATCTAATAAACATAAGTAAGAGTGGTTTGACGCGTGACCAGATGTAAAATAAACTTTTAGATCAAATACAGCGGCTATGTACACGTCTCCGTAAGCTTGTTAAAATTCCAAATCGTGCACGTGTGTATCCCCGTCGCAATGCAAATATTATTAAACATTACTTTCAAGCAATAAAGAGGCCATAGTACATAAAGAGTAGTAAAGATCAAAGTTGTTTCTAACTATAATATATACAAGTGTAACCTGCTTTATATGTACATATATAGCACTAAGCTTGTATGTAACCTGCTTTATATGTACATATATAGCACGGTGCAAAGATGAACTATGAAATAAGTTGGAAAGCAAACCATTCCAAGATCCATATTGGTTAACTAGACTAATGTTCTGGAAAAATTAATAATAAAATGTTAGGGAGGCTCTTGTTATTCTACTGGTTAACTAGTCTAATGTTCGTGGCCTCTTGCTTGCAACTAAAAATATCACTCTAACTTAGAAAATTCTTGAGAAATTTTAATTAGGACAACTTGCACTGCATAGCATCAAAATTTGGCACATATGTAGCTTCTTCTATTTTTTCCTCCTTTGTAGAAAAATAAAAGTAAATATTTAATACTTTTTTTAGTGTTTTAATATATGAAACTGGGAATTGCGGTTGTACTAGGAAAGGGTAGCAATATCTTGATTAAGCACACAAATATTAATTTTTGCATGATCAGGAACTGGGGTTGTACTAGGAAAGGGGTTGTACTGGGAAAGGGGTTGTACTGGGAAAGGGTTCAATCCTAAAAGATAACTGTTGGAAATAAACTTGGTTTTAATAAGAAACAAATAAATTTGGTTTTAATAGGAAACACTATGAAATAAATTTAATTATTGTATTAAGGGAAGGATAAAATATATGGTAAGAAATTTTAGATTTATCAAATGGAGAATTTTAGAATTGATTTGTTGAGGAAAGTAGAAATTAGAGAATAGAAGAAAACTCTAGAATAAGTAGACTCTAAATGCTTGGTTATGTTATAAAAGGGTTGCACTCTCTCATTTGTGTAATGAAAGAAAAGTGTAGAAATAAAAAATGTAGTCATTCAATTGTTTTATGTTCAATCTCTCTCCTCCTCTCTATATCAAAAAAATTCCAACATGGTATCAGAGCCAGGTTAAAAGAGATGAGAGAGATGAAAATAGCTAACTAGTCAAGTCAGCAAGAGAGTTCAAAAACCAAGCTTACGGGGGAATATTGGAAATAATCTTGGCTTTTCATGAAACAATTAATTGTATTGTTAAAATTAGCAACTGTATTAATGAATTGAATAAAAGGGAAAATCTAGAATTCCTATTTTAGATATTCTAGATAATGCATTCCTAGAATACTCTAGAGAATGCACTGCATTATAAAAGTAAGGCAATCAAGCTGATGTATGAATGCAATCAAAATTTGATTCAAAAGGAAAAGCTACTGCTGTAATAAAAATGACAAACAACAGAAGCTTTCCCCTCCATCTCAATTATGAGAAAAATCATAGCTTCATGGCAAAAATGGAAGATAACAAAGGTGCACTTTTGAATTTGGATCAGGAACAACCAGCTTTATGTTTTTTTGTCGGGTTAGTTGGTTCATTTACACATTTGGTCTCTTAACTGCATTATTTTAGTAGTCTTTTGATTCATGGATTTTGGTTCCAAATGCCATCAATATTTTATGCTTTTAGGTAACAAAGCACAAGCTTGGCAAAAGCTGTAATTACATAGATATTTTTATTAAGTTTTAATACTGTCTCGTTATTGTATTGAAATTTGGATGACCCCTCAATGAGCATATCTTACAGCCTAACATCACCAAATAACCTTCAACCTTCCACCATTCAACCTTTTTATTTTTTGCATGTATATCATCTCCTTTTGCTCTCTATAAGTGCTTGTGAATTTTTTGTCCCAACAGCGGTAAGACACACACATCCCTATCACCAGTGTGCGTATGTACTGGCATTTGTGTGCTTGACTAGAAATAAGTTATGTCCACTCACAAGTTTTTAAAAACGGGATACTGATTGGAAATAAAAATGGGATTTTACTGTAAATCGTGGATTTGAAAGATTCATATTTTAGGATTTGGATGGAGAGGTTGGTGGTGGGAAACATGTAATTTCTTCCTTTTTGTTAAGTCACAAATAATGACCATTTAACTATGAATATACACTGGGCAGTGATTCAGATTGTTTTTTTATTCTTGAAGAGTCATAGGTTAGTCGGTTTATAAATGAGCTAGAGTGATGTCTCAACATTGATTTACTTTAAAAAATTTGAATAATAAACGTTATCTTCATAATTATTTTTTTGTTATATTTTAACAAGTTTTTTCATGAAAGTGCTCAAATCATCTTTATGTCTTAGAGGTCATTGCTTATGTATATGTAACATAATGTATGCTTGCACTTGGTGAAATACTTGTTATCCTTCAAACAAAAGGATATTTTTTTCTTTTTAAAAAATAACAACCTATAGCAATCTGATGTTCATAGTAGTCAGATTCATTGAATCTTTGATGGTTTCCGTTGAGGAAGAAATAGATTCTGGTCAAGGCATCTTTGGAGTTTGTTTTATCCATATTTTATTTAGGAATATGCGTGCAAGATTCATTTATACTCATGTACCTTCCTAGTTTACAATTATTATCGTCTCACGCAGACTTTGATCACATATAATCATCATGGCTGAAATCGCATAGCGGCCAGTTCCTATATTTTAATGTTTTGCGTCCTGATCAGCTTTCTTTATTTTCAATTTCTCACCTCCATTTTACCAGGCAATGAATGACTTTTTAAAGGTCTACTTGCGGTAAACAGTAACGGAGAATTTCAACGGACTATTTAAGCAGTTATTAAACGGGAAATGCATTTGTGGTTCTAATCGAACATTTAAACATATATACAGCATACTCTTTTATATTAATATGCATAGTACAAATATCTCTCTAGATCCATATTGGTTTTGATTTTATCTATAAAATGACAGGTATCATAAACCAAAGCTAGTTTGGGGGTTTATAAAAGCATAAAAGAAAAAATGATTAACCTGTAGAAGCTAAGATCTGAGTCTTATATTTCCAAAGTTAGCTTCACTTCTTATAAAAAGCTTTTACATCCGTAATATAATGTTTACCAAAATTAATCACAACTTAAATACCATGTTTAGGTACTCATTTGTAACATAAACGTATTAACGGTGAATTCAATTTTCCTGCCAAAGTGTTATGTTTTGATTCATTGAAAAACACGGCCTAAAAATGCCTTCTAATTGTTATAAGCATAGGCCTTGTTTGCTTGTGCTTTTGGATAGGATAGCGATGGATAAATAATAACAATGTGTAAATCGGTCAGCTTCATGCATGCATATCCACCTCTTCTAAATATATATCCACCCAATAGTGTTGATTAGGCTTATTAAAACATTTCCGTGGTCAAAAAGCCGCTTCCATCTTCCTTACCACCAAATACATATTTTCCATTTTTTAATATACCAATGTGCTCAGTAGTGCAAATAATTAATATTTATATGTATATACATGAAAATGAAATATAATCTATACATACCTTTTTGTTGTTTTAATAACCCAATTATTTCATATTTCCAATATACATGTTTGCCAATATCTGATTCTTGAGCTCTTGGCTTTAGTTTACATACAGCCAGGAAGGGGACAAAACATGTTTAATCATTATGAAGTGTACCTCATTCTTTCTTTCTTTATTCCAACAAATTTCATGTTAGAAACATTGACAGAAACATCATCATTGATCAGGATATGCTTGGACTGACTATCCTTTTTGTTTAATCTTGTACTGATTAATTGGATCACCGTTACGTGTCGTTGAGCTTTTTTTCCTTCTAAAAATACATGTGTACCACTTAACTAATCCTTTTGGTTTTACAGTATTGTATAACTACCACGAAATAAAATTTATTATTTGTGTAAATGACATAATATATATGCTAGGCCTATCCATATGTCATCTATCAAATTTGAAGTTGGTTTTTTTACTTTTGGTGAACATGATTACATAATATATATGCTTATAAAATATGTAGGCATTGATAGAAGCAATTGAAGAAAAACAAAAGTCAGAATCGGGTGTTAATGGAGGTGATGGTATAAGTGGCTTAGAAGATTTTGAAAGAGATCCCATCGCCGAATTTTTTGGAGATGATGGTAGGAGAAGTTATTGCCGTGCTATTAGCTCTACGTCTAATGCAAAACAAGTAAAACTCATGCAAGCTTCAAAGGCAATAGTCAATTATCATGAGAATGTGAATTAGAAACGGAGAGAGGAAATGCAGACAAAGATGAAAACAATGAGTTCAGCTATCGTTGATTTGAAACAATGCATGGCATTTCTTGTAAATCAATTTGGAGGAAATGCGACGACACCAAGACCGGATGATACTTCCAAAACCGAGAAAAATTTCAATAATTCGATATCTTGCAAAAGTGCTCCATTAGATAAAGTGATAACATCGCCTACGGGAGGAAAACAATCTGTAACGGTATTAGGACCAGGTTCAGTGGAGGTAGCGAGAGGACATATCTGGACGCAGAAGATGTGTCATGGTAGAAAGGTGGTTGAAGGAGAACAAGTTGTTTGGGTGGAGGATGTTCTCGATCCAGATGCTTCACTTTTTGATGCACCACAAAATGGTCATTACACACTATCCGATCTAGTTGACGGAGGTTTTGTGATTTGGCTTGAGTATCATCTACGTTATCAGTAAAATTATGTAAGTTCATTTTCATATTTTGTTGCTATTTTTAGCATTTTGTTGGTATTGTTTAGCATTTTGTTGGTACTTTATATAACTTTTTATGTTTAATCTAAACAGATTCGATTGAATTAGCTGGAAAATTGGAAATTGGACTTGATCTGAGTGATTTTAATATTAGGTAATTTTTTGTTCTTGTTTTTTTAAGTTCAATACAGTTCATTTCCTTGATGCACAATACATTGTGCACTGATCTTCTCCTTGGATTATTTATAGATTAGTTTTCAAAAGGAATGACAGTAAAACAAACAAATTTCAAAAAGACGTAAAAATTCATAATTTCCACTTAATGATTTCTAGGCACTAATGATTTATAACATATAGCATGTTGGTTAAAGTGAAAATATATTCCATCTTCTCTATGAAATTATGTTTGATTTTCTAAAAATTCCAAAAACTATACATTCAATTGGTGTTGTATAGTTCATTGTGGCACTACCTATCCAACCCTTACATAGCATGTTAGCAGGTTTTAAATATGACTACTACATAGCACCGTTTTCCATTCATTGTTGATATGTCCACTTCACTGAATTGCACACATTCCTTTATTTATGTCGCACCCTTTGTTTTTGTATATTTGTTTATTAACGTTTCATAATCAGTTTGGAACCAAAACGATGACTCTGATTTGACTACTTTTGACGATGTGTTTGTAGGTACTGAATTATATGCTGAAGTCATCTATTTCCAGTTTTAACATAAATATAAATAGGACCTCCGAGTAGAAGATTGTCCAGGCCTTTGGATTCTTTTTCCCTTCCCTCTCTCTCTCCATTTCTCTACCATTTTAATTTATTTGGTCATTATGTTTCCTATGACTTTCTCTCATAAGTTATCGAACCAATTCTGTCAAATTTGGCTCTTGGACATTTACTGGTTGGTGGTAGTCATAATCTACCATATGTGTTTAGTAGCAGTCATTAGACTCTTGTGGGTTCATCCATATTATGTGCCAATCATTTTTACTATCAATCACAGCATGTCCATATTATATGCCATCACCAGGTCTAAGTGGGTTCGTTATCGGGCCCTTTTGTTGGATCGGTACAGACCTGTGTGCTTGGTTAGGATCAGTTCTAATCCCCTGCGTTGATGTCCTAGCATCATTTTTATTTGTCCTCTACTTTTTTATTCATTTGGTAAATCTCTGCTAATAGGCTATGTCAACAATGAATGGAAAATAGTGCAATATTATGCGTAAAATTCCTCCTTTTTATGCTTTTAGTCATGAGTGCATCCCCTTTAGGTCATTCTGTGAGTACGGAGCACACAATGGTTTAATGCCTAGTTTTGAGCACACAATGGTCACTTCTCTTTTCTTGGTTCGCTTTCAAAGCCAGATGAATGATCTCATCCACATTCAAATGATATTTTGTCTAATTATGTCTAATTTGATGTAATAACCCGGAAATTCTGAGCCAGTTTAAAAAATTTATTTTGGCAATTTTAGCGAATTTTGAATATTTAAAATGAATTATTTTAAATACAAACAACGAAAAATTTATTTTGAATATAATTCGAACGTATATATTATATACGTCGTCGTTAGAATATAAATATTTATATATAATTACAAATAGAATTGAAAATGGCGCGGTAGTTCGATAATTCGATTTCAAACTTCAATTGAATGTACCGGGTGCAAAACAATCCGGATTTTAGTGAAACCAAAAATAGTAGAATCTAATTGATGATATATTTCTAACGAATCCGAAAAATCAAAATTTCATAGAGGGGATCAAAAGATATGTCCAGTTGAAAATTCTGAATAGTCGTTATGGAATTCGGGCCCTTAAAAATGGGAAATTTGCAAACGACCTCGGATTTCGACGAAACCACTTTTGTTGGATCCGTGATGTCAAGTTATTGCTAGATTCCAAATTTCATAATTTTACGAATCAATATGTGAGCGTGGCAAAGGAAAACGCGTTTGACCAGTTTCAGTTGATTTTAATCGACTGGAAAATGGCCATTTTTCAAACAATCTCAGAATTCGACGAAACTAGTTTTGTTAGGACCGTAACGTCAATACGAAGCTAGAAAATATTTTTCTGGAATTTTTCTAGTTAGTATGTGACCCCGGTAAATTGAAATGCGCGTTCAAATTCAATATATAGAGTTATATGTTGATTTTGACGAAAACTAATTGAAACGGTCAAATCAGCTTATGATACATATCCCATTGTGTTCGGAATGGGGGTAATTAGCTATGGACGACAGGCGGTGGGCCTCGTTTAGAGGTCGAAAATAAAAGTTGCTTTTTGGGAGATAATTAAATTAAATAATTAAAATTAAAACCCCTCTCTCTCCTCTCCTTTATTTCCTTTGCCCCCCCCCCCCCGTCAGTTCATTTTTCGATCAAAGAAATTAAAAAAAAAGGAGAAGGAGCAGCCGCGCCCTGGCGGTCGCCGCCGCCCACCTCCATCCGCCACCTCTCCTCTTCTCCTTCCTTTCCCCCTCTCCTGATCGAACCCGACGCAGCCCTCAACCCCACGCCCTAACCACCACCGCGAAGCACATCAGCCACCGCAACCGCCTGCACCGACCCCAACGTGCCACCAGTCCCCCCTCATCCACTGACGAGCGCGACAGCCCCCCCTCGTGGAAAGCCGGTAAGTTTTAATTTAATTTAATTGAAAAGCATTTATTTTTAAATTCGTTTTTATATAAAATAACATAGGGTTAGGATATATTTTTTATATATATATCATAGTTTATAAAAACTAGATTTTTATAGTGAGAAAGACCATATTTTTATAAAGAGAAAGATGAAGTTTTTATATAAAAGAAAGCTAGGATTTTTATAAAGGTGAAAAATATAATTTTTATTATATATAAAGATTAAAAATATAATTTTTATCGCATGTAAAGGTTGAAAATATAATTTTCATATTATATAGATAATAAAAATGTGATCTTTATATGGTAGGATATAAAAGGCGAAATCTTTATATGAAGAATAGCGAAGTAAAAAATCGATTTTTATATATTGAATAGCGAAGTAAAAATAGGATTTTTATATATTGAATAGCGAAGTAAAAATAGGATTTTTATATATTGAATAGCGAAGTAAAAATTCGATTTTTATCTATTGAATAGCGAAGTAAAAATTCGATTTTTATATATTGAATAGCAAAGTAAAAATATGATTTTTATATACATGGCAAGAATGTAAAAATGTGATTTTTATACATGTAGTGGCTACGGGCAACGAAAGTGACAAAAGGCGAGAACGACAAGATTTTCTGCATAAGAAGAGTCGTGGAATTGGATTAGCTAATTGGTGAGAACTTCTCACTTTAACTTTCTTTTCTAGTTATATATATATATATATATATATATATATATATATATATATACTAGGATGCAGACGGTGTTTAGTAGCACCCGACACCCGTCATCCACAGACCATGGATGGCTTGTTTGTTTGATTGATATGTTGTGAAAATTTGTTTGTGATGTTGATGTGAAATAGATAATAAAATATATTCATAGGTTGAATAAAATAATTTGGTCGTTAAAAATATAATTTTTAACGTGAATGTGAATAAATAAATATTCATTTACAAACCGGACGGTTTGTTTATGTACACCTATTTGAATGACATTGATTGGGATGATAAATTTTACACATCGCCCAACTGCACAAATAAAATATGCGTTTGATTGTTTGAAACCCCACACGGGTATTGGGATAAAATACGACATACACTAATCCCAATAATTAGTTGTTTGTTGATCGATTGATTGACAGGCTGTTATAAGCGTTAGATATCTATATTCGATGCTTATACAGTGTAGTGCACCTTGGATGGTGGTTGATTATTTATCGTTGCTATTATATACATGTGATGTATGGAATCCATATAATTAACTTTATATGGTAATTGATTGGCCTCATTCCAATTTAGAAAATAAAGAATTTTATAAAATAAAGGTTTATGTGTTGACCGTACTCATCCGTTGAGATTAGTCATGTGTTGAACGAAATATTTTAACAATAAAATTTACATCTTTATCTTTATAAAATAAAGGTTCATGTGTTGACAGTACTCATCCATTGAGATTAGTCATGTGTTGAACGAAATATTTTAACAATAAAATTTACATCTTTATCATATAAAATTAGAAACTAACTGGAAAATAGATAAGATGAGTGGTCTCCTGGATATTGATCTGATGTTGGTTTCGGCCTTCGGGATTAATATTCTGGGAATCTTTCTCTTACTAATTTACAGTTGGAGTCTGATCTGAAATCAAATGATAGATACCATAATTTTTATAAAATATATTGGATAACAAAAATAGTCACACGTGGACAGTACTCGTTCGTTGAGATTAGTCATATGTTGACAGAAGTATAGATTCACGTATTGAATAAAATAAATATTCATTTGTTGAATAGAATAACGGAACTATTGAAATATATAAAGCCGTATTAATTAGAGATGCGTTATTTTGACGCGAACAATATTTATATCAATTATATTCGTTTTTATAATTTGAATTCGAATTGAATAGAAAACGAAATGAATTCGAATTGAATAGAAAACGAATTGAATTTAAATTGAATAGAAAACGAATTGAATTTAAATTAAATTGAAAACGAAATGAATTCGAATTGAATAGAAAATGAATTGAATTCAAATTGAATTGAAAACGAATTGAAATAGAAGTAAAATCAATTTGAAATGAATTCAAATTGAATTGAAATTTGAATTGAATTCAAATGAATTTTAAAACAAATTTATAAGGAAGAATTCAATTTTGATTTGAATTGGAAATGGAAGTTGAAATGTTTTTGAAATGAATTTAAAACTATTTATAAAATTCATTTTAAATAGAAATCGACGAAATATATATAATATATAAATATTATATATATAATGGCCTAAATAGAAAGCGCCGTGCCGCGGCAGTTCGTAAATTTCGACCATTGACTTCGAACGGACATTACGGGAGATCCGACCGTCGGATTCTCCTAAAACCGGAACCGTTGGGTTCGTATCGAAAAGAGCTTTTTAACGAATATTAGAAATTTGAAATCTAACGGTTGGATTTGGAGATACGTCCAAATCAAATTTGGAAAAGGTTGTTGTAAGTGCAGTTCGATGACCATTGTTGGAAATCGATTGTACGGGCCTTGATAAAATTATTAAAAATAGTAATAATTTGCGTAAAATTATAAGAAATGATTTGGGAAAAATTAGGATGAAAAACTCCATATTTGAAAAGATAAAAATAGTTTTTTATCGAAATGAACTAGTTTTGAACTAAAATTAAAACCCATTTATTTTTAAATAAATAAATTGGATTTGAAATGGGTTGTAAATAGAATTGAGTTGTGGGTTTATCGTGAAGGGTGTTTTACATGACACTTATTCTTTAACCCGATAAATAAATAGAATGTGATTTGGGTTTGTCGTGAACTGTGTTTTAAAGGACATTAGTTCTTTAACCCAGTAAAAGGAGTTTTAATGAATCTGTAATTAGATTGAAATGTGAATTGATAATCTAAATTATCAAATTTAGAAAATGAGCGAGAATGGAGCATCACCAGTTTTGCTCCAAAGCAATAGTTAAATCTTTAATTAGATTTGAACGTGGAATGGTAATTAATTTTACCGACAACACTATGGTGTTAGATATGGAGTATTACCAGTTTTGCTTCATGGGATGAATAGGTTGGGATTGGGAAATAAAATAAATAATTACTTCGATGTGGTTCGCTAATCCCGACTAGTTTGGAAAACCATAATTTGGTTTGAAATGACATCCAAAGGGAGATTAAAGAATAAATTTAAAGAATTTATCTTGGATAAAATTAATGGGAACCTTTCCCTAAGAATATGAAATTTAGAAACTAGCTGTAGGTTAGCTAAGAAGAATGGTTTCCTGGTTATTGATATGATGTTGGTTTCGGTCTTCGGGGTTAATATTTGGGAAATTGTTCTCTTGTTGATTTACGGTTAGTGGCTGTTGAATTGGAATGAGGCATATGTTGTGTTTGTGTAACATTTGTTTACTATATACGCGGGTTGTTCGGAAAGGCCGGGTTTATACCCATTCTGAATAACCGATTCGACGGTAAGTCGAAGATGAAGACAGTGGTCGAAGACCGGAAATCTTCACATCGTTTGGATAATTACTGATGATCCTGATTGGGCTGTACACCCAAGAGGATGGAAATAGTTGGTGGTCGTCCAGACGTACTTGGAGATCGATGGATATGCGAGGAAAGTGCCTCCGGTTTCGTTCAGACCCAGAACGAACTTGTAAATGGATTATGTGTCTGACATTGGATTTTATTCTGTGTTAATTGATTTCTGTTAAATATATATCTGTTTTGGCGGTGGAGAATTTATTCTCTTGCTTAACGCCCTTCTCTGAGATGTACGAGCTTAGAGGTTATATATCGATAGATATCTATCGCATGGCATAAATTACCTGTGTGGCACGCGGAGTTACATGGATCAAGGCTTCTGTTGAAAAGCAAAGTCTTGTGGTTGATGATCAAAGCACGACCTACGTGGCAGCTTTGTGTATAGCGTGGATTCGCGAGCCTCACACCTCGGTATGAGTTAAAAACGGGATACGGACCGTTGGGAGAACACGACGTTTCTTTCTAGCTTTGGTGGTGTCAGTGACTTACCAACCCTGACGTTTATATACTTTTCACCTTTGTGGTTGTTGGAATGAGGCGCCTCGATTATAGGTCTGTAAGGACCGGGAAACGTGTGTTCAGGAATAATTAATCCTCAAACGTAAGAGAGGACCGGCCCAACCGATCCAAGTGGCTGCCCAGAGTGCGTAGTCCTGAGCATTTGCTAGAGTGTCTCGAAGCGGAGAGGAGCTTGCCCCTTGCCTCGACTCATGACGGAAATCCAATTTCCAATACGTGTATTTTGGTTTTATTTGTAGAGCCTAGTATGGCGACATAGTGGCATGGGGCACTTATGCCGTCTATGATTTATATTTATGATTGAAATTGTTTTGACACTATACACTTATTATAGTATCAAATGATTTGTTTTAAACGTATCAAGCATGTTTGGCTATTATAAGGGAAAACCCTATCCTCCGGCTTGCGTTGCATTGTGTGATGGGACCTAGGTCTCATAATAGCTTCATTTTTCGAAAAAGCATTGCGTTGTTTATCCTATGCACTGGTATTCTTGGGAGGAAACCCGTTCCGTATTATACGGCGTGGTCCCTTGAATTACTCTCTTTTAAAGTTAAGTTTTAAATAACTGTTTTAGTTCTCACACCAGTTACATGACTATCCTGGAGTTTATTGTTTTAACCTAAACTCTGGGTGCCCTTATTTTCGACACGGGCAGCTAGTAGTTTTGGTTTTGCAGATTTATATTCACAGGATCCTGATTTACAGCTGGAACGATGCTCGGAAAGCTCTTTATCCGTGTATCACTTTTAGTTGTGTTTTGTATATTTTTCCACTGCTATGTAATTTATTGTAATCTCTGATGTTTATCGAGTGTAATTTATTCATTTATACTCTGTATATTCTTGTATCTGATGGAATTGTTGTAATAACAATGAAATGTTCTTCCGTCTGCGTTCTTTTGTGTGTTGTTCTCAAAACGATCAGGGGTTTCGAACGGTCTTTGTCGGTTTAACGTCTAATTAGGATGGAGCGAAATTACTTGCCGTCACATTTGGTATCAGAGCTTTGGTTTACAGAGCTCGAGAACAAGACATGTTAGAACCATACGAAAGAATTCATCAGATATTGGATTAGTAATATCCAATTAGAATGACTCGTTAGAGATAGGATCAGTAGTATCTTAGAACGAGTGTGAAGAGTATATTTTCCAATTGAAAACAATTTTGTTTTGAAAATTTAAACCATTTTATACGTATTTGAATATTAATTTATATTGAATTAGGACAATCTAGTATATAAAGGTTTTGCATATACGCGTCATGAACGTATATTCGAAGTTTTAATATATTAGATAGATATATAATCACATTCTAGTCGCCCGGAGATGGTACTTATGATAGCACGTGCATCATCAGTATTTATGTTCGTGTTTCGAAGGTGATATATCTATATATTTCCATTAGACTGGTGTGAGAACCAAAATTTATATAGATAGATTCATTTGTTGTGATTTGGCACCAAAACATGATTTTCTGTACATGTATCAAAATTATGAATTTGAAATGTTAATCCACTAATTGATTGATGTTTGTGTTGTATGTTTAGTTGTTTGATAATTTTTGAATCAAATATTGAACTGTATTGAAAATTGGTTGCATTGGCATGCATATACATGTATATCTATTGAACAGGTCATAGCAAGGAGGCTAGAGCAGAGAATAAAATTTGTTTGCCCGACAAATAGGTACATATTTACTATAATTTATTGTTTTGTTTGGGTGATGATGATTTTATGAGCTTATTGGCTAACCGCTCGGCTTTTTCTTTTTGAGATCAGAAGGCCTATATGGCAATTTCGGGATTTTCCCGTGCTCCTCGTACAAAGGAGGTCATGGCGAAATTTTTCGAAAATTTAGGGTGTTAGCCAAATTTCTGAAAATTTGAAAATTCTCAGAAACTGAAAAGTTGGAGAATGGAAGCCAGAATGAACGTAGAATTAATTAATCAAACCACTTTCGACTTTGTTCCTTTTCGGGGACGAAAAGTTTTAAGTGGGGGAGATTGTAATAACCCGGAAATTCTGAGCTAGTTTAAAAATTTTATTTTGGCAATTTTAGCGAATTTTGAATATTTAAAATGAATTATTTTAAATAAGAACAACGAGAAATTTATTTTGAATATAATTCGAATGTATATATTATATACGTCGTCGTTAGAATATAAATATTTATATATAATTATAAATAGAATTGAAAATGGCGCGGTAGTTCGATAATTCGATTTCAAACTTCAATTGAATGTGCCGGGTGCAAAACAATCCGGATTTTAGTGAAACCAAAAATAGTAGAATCTAATTGATGATATCTTTCCAACGAATCCGAAAAATCAAAATTTCACAGCGGGGATCAAAAGATATGACCAGTTGAAGATTCTGAATAGTTGCTATGAAATTCAGGCCCTTAAAAATGGGAATTTTGCAAACGACCTCGGATTTTGATGAAACCACTTTTGTTGGATCTGTGATGTCAAGTTATTGCTAGATTCCAAATTTCATAATTTTTCGAATCAATATGTGAGCGTGGCAAAGGAAAATGCGTTTGACCAGTTTAAGTTGATTTTAATCGATTGGAAAATGGCCATTTTTCAAACAATCTCAGAATTCGACGAAACTAATTTTGTTAGGACCGTATCGTCGATACGAAGCTAGAAAATATTTTTCTGGAATTTTTCTAGTTAGTATGTGACCCCGGTAAATTGAAATGCGCGTTCAAATTCAATATATAGAGTTATATGTTGATTTTGACGAAAACTGATTGAAACGGTCAAATCAGCTTACGATACATATCCCATTGTGTTCGGAATGGGGGTAATTAGCTATGGACGACAGGCGGTGGGCCTCGTTTAGAGGTCGAAAATAAAAGTTGCTTTTTGGGAGATAATTAAATTAAATAATTAAAATTAAAGCCCCTCTCTCTCTCCTCTCCTTTATTTCCGTTGCCCCCCTGTCAGTTCATTTTTCGATCAAAGAAATTAAAAAAAAAAAAAAGAAGGAGAAGGCGCAGCCGCAGCCGCGCCCTGGCGGTCGCCGCCGCCCCCCTCCATCCACCGCCCCTCCTCTTCTCCTTCCTTCCCCCCCCCTCCTGATCGAACCCGACGCAGCCCTCAACCCCACGCCCTGACCACTACCGTGAAGCACAGCTGCCACCGCAACCGCCTGCACCGACCCCCAACGCGCCACCAGCCCCCCCTCGTCCACTGACGAGCGCGACAGCCCCCCTCGTGGAAAGACGGTAAGTTTTAATTTAATTGAAAAGCATTTTTTTAAATTTGTTTTTATATAAAATAACATAGGGTTAGGATATAGTTTTTATATATATCATAGTTTATAAAAACTAGATTTTTATAGTGAGAAAGACCATATTTTTATAAAGAGAAAGATGAAGTTTTTATATAAAAGAATGCTAGGTTTTTTATAAAGGTGAAAAATATAATTTTTATTATATATAAAGATTAAAAATATAATTTTTATCGCATGTAAAGGTTGAAAATATAATTTTCATATTATATAGATAATAAAAATGTGATCTTTATATGGTAGGATATAAAAGGCGAAATCTTTATATGAAGAATAGCGAAGTAAAAATTCGATTTTTATATATTGAATAGCGAAGTAAAAATAGGATTTTTATATATTGAATAGTGAAGTAAAAATAGGATTTTTATATATTGAATAGCGAAGTAAAAATTTGATTTTTATCTATTGAATAGCGAAGTAAAAATTCAATTTTTATATATTGAATAGCGAAGTAAAAATATGATTTTTATATACATGGCAAGAATGTAAAAATGTGATTTTTATACATGTAGTGGCTACGGGCAACGAAAGTGACAAAAGGCGAGAACGACAAGATTTTCTACATAAGAAGAGTCGTGGAATTGGATTAGCTAATTGGTGAGAACTTCTCACTTTAACTTTCTTTTCTAGTTATATATATATACTAGGATGCAGACGGTGTTTAGTAGCACCCGACACTCGTCATCCACAGACCATGGATGGCTTGTTTGTTTGATTGATATGTTGTGAAAATTTGTTTGTGATGTTGATGTGAAATAGATAATAAAATATATTCATAGGTTGAATAAAATAATTTGGTCGTTAAAAATATAATTTTTAACGTGAATGTGAATAAATAAATATTCATTTACAAACCGGACGGTTTGTTTATGTACACCTATTTGAATGACATTGATTGGGACGAGAAATTTTACACATCGCCCAACTGCACAAATAAAATATGCGTTTGATTGTTTGAAACCCCACACGGGTATTGGGATAAAATACGACATACACTAATCCCAATAATTAGTTGTTTGTCGATCGATTGATTGACAGGCTGTTATAAGCGTTAGATATCTATATTCGATGCTTATACAGTGTAGTGCAACTTGGATGATGGTTGATTATTTATCGTTGCTATTATATACATGTGTTGTATGGAATCCATATAATTAACTTTATATGGTAATTGATTGGCCTCATTCCAATTTAGAAAATAAAGAATTTTATAAAATAAAGGTTCATGTGTTGACCGTACTCATCCGTTGAGATTAGTCATGTGTTGAACGAAATATTTTAACAATAAAATTTACATCTTTATCTTTATAAAATAAAGGTTCATGTGTTGACAGTACTCATCCGTTGAGATTAGTCATGTGTTGAACGAAATATTTTAACAATAAAATTTACATCTTTATCATATAAAATTAGAAACTAACTGGAAAATAGATAAGATGACTGGTCTCCTGGATATTGATCTGATGTTGGTTTCGGCCTTCGGGATTAATATTCAGGGAATCTTTCTCTCACTAATTTACAGTTGGAGTCTGATTTGAAATCAAAGGATAGATACCATAATTTTTATAAAATATATCGAATAACAAAAATAGTCACACGTGGACAGTACTCATTCGTTGAGATTAGTCATGTGTTGACAGAAGTATAGATTCACGTATTGAATAAAATAAATATTCATTTGTTGAATAGAATAACGGAACTATTGAAATATATAAAGCCGTATAAATTAGAGATGCGCTATTTTGACGCGAACGATATTTATATCAATTATATTCGTTTTTATAATTTGAATTTGAATTCGAATTGAATAGAAAACGAAATGAATTCGAATTGAATAGAAAACGAATTGAATTTAAATTGAATAGAAAACGAATTGAATTTAAATTGAATAGAAAACGAAATGAATTCGAATTGAATAGAAAACGAATTGAATTCAAATTGAATTGAAAACGATTGAAATAGAAGTAAAATCAATTTGAAATGAATTCAAATTGAATTGAATTCAAATGAATTTTAAAACAAATTTATAAGGAAGAATTCAATTTTGATTTGAATTGGAAATGGAAGTTGAAATGTTTTTGAAACGAATTTAAAACTATTTATTAAATTCGTTTTAATAGAAATCGACGAAATATATATAATATATAAATATTATATATATAATGGCCTGAATAGAATGCGCCGCGCCGCGGCAGTTCGTAAATTTCGACCATTGACTTCGAACGGACATTACGGGAGATCTGACCGTCGGATTCTCCTAAAACCGGAACCGTTGGGTTCGTATCGAAAAGAGCTTTCTAAGAATATTAGAATTTTGAAATCTAACAGTTGGATTTGGAGATACGTCCAAATCAAATTTGGAAAAAGTCGTTGTAAGTGCAGTTCGATGGCCATTGTTGGAAATCGACTGTACGGGCCTTGATAAAATTATTAAAAATAGTAATAATTTGCGTAAAATCATAAGAAATGATTTGGGAAAAATTAGGATGAAAAACTCCATATTTGAAAAGATAAAAATAGTTTTTTATCGAAATGAACTAGTTTTGAACTAAAATTAAAACCCATTTATTTTCAAATAAATAAATTGGATTTGAAATGGGTTGTAAATAGAATTGAGTTGTAGGTTTATCGTGAAGGGTGTTTTACATGACACTTGTTCTTTAACCCGATAAATAAATAGAATGTGATTTGGGTTTGTCGTGAACTGTGTTTTAAAGGACATTAGTTCTTTAACCCAGTAAAAGGAGTTTTAATGAATCTGTAATTAGATTGAAATGTGAATTGATAATCTAAATTATCAAATTTAGAAAATGACCAAGAATGGAGCATCACCAGTTTTTCTCCAAAGCGATAGTTAAATCTTTAATTAGATTTGAACGTGGAATGGTAATTAATTTTACCGACAACACTGTGGTGTTAGATATGGAGTATTACTAGTTTTGCTTCATGGGATGAATAGGTTGGGATTGGGAAATAAAATAAATAATTACTTCGATGTGGTTTGCTAATCCCGACTAGTTTGGAAAACCATAATTTGGTTTGAAATGACATCCAAAGGAAGATTAAAGAATAAATTTAAAGAATTTATCTTGGATAAAATTAATGGGAACCTTTCCCTAAGAATATGAAATTTAGAAACTAGCTGTAGGTTAGCTAAGAAGAATGGTTTCCTGGTTATTGATCTGATGTTGGTTTCGGCCTTCGGGGTTAATATTTGGGAAATTGTTCTCTTGTTGATTTACGGTTAGTGGCTGCTGAATTGGAATGAGGCGTATGTTGTGTTTGTGTAACATTTGTTTACTATATACGCGGGTTATTCGGAAAGGCCGGGTTTATACCCATTCTTAATAACCGATTCGACGGTAAGTCGAAGATGAAGACGGTGGTCGAAGACCGGAAGTCTTCACATCGTTTGGATAATTACTGATGATCCTGATTGGGCTGTACACCTAAGAGGATGGAAATAGTTGGTGGTCGTCCAGACGTACTTGGAGATCGATGGATATGCGAGGAAAGTGCCTCCGGTTTTGTTCAGACCCAGAACGAACTTGTAAATGGATTGTGTGTCTGACATTGGATTTTATTCTGTGTTGATTGATTTCTGTTAAATATATATCTGTTTTGGCGGCGGAGAATTTATTCTCTTGCTTAACGCCCTTCTCTGAGACGTACGAGCTTAGAAGTTATATATCGATAGATATCAATCGCATGGCATGAATTGCCTGTGTGGCACGCGGAGTTGCATGGATCAAGGCTTCTGTTGAAAAGCAAAGTCTTGTGGTTGATGATCAAAGCACGGCCTACGTGGCAGCTTTGTGTATAGCGTGGATTCGCGAGCCTCACACCTCGGTATGAGTTAAAAACGGGATACGGACCGTTGGGAGAACACGACGTTTCTTTCTATCTTTTGTGGTGTCAGTGACTTACCAGCCCTGACATTTATATACTTTTCACTTTTGTGGTTGTTGGAATGAGGCGCCTCTAGGTCTGTAAGGACCGGGAAACGTGTGTTCAGGAATAATTAATCCTCAAACGTAAGAGAGGACCGGCCCAACCGATCCAAGTGGCTGCCCAGAGTGCGTAGTCCTGAGCATTTGCTAGAGTGTCTCGAAGCGGAGAGGAGCTTGCCCCTTGCCTCGACTCATGACGGAAATCCAATTTCCAATACGTGTATTTTGGTTTTATTTGTAGAGCCTAGTATGGCGACATAGTGGTATTGGGCACTTATGTCGTCTATGATTTATATTTATGATTGAAATTGTTTTGACACTATACACTTATTATAGTATCAAATGATTTGTTTTAAACGTATCAAGCATGTTTGGCTATTATAAGGGAAACCGTATCCTCCGGCTTGCGTTGCATTGTGTGATGGGACCTGGGTCTTATAATAGCTTCATTTCTCGAAAAAGCATTGCGTTGTTTATCCTATGCACTGGTATTCTCGGGAGGAAACCCGTTCCGTGTTATACGGCGTGGTCCCTTGAATTACTCTCTTTTAAAGTAAAGTTTTAAATAACTGTTTTAGTTCTCACACCAGTCACATGACTGACCTGGAGTTTATTGTTTTAACCTAAACTCTGGGTGCCCTTATTTTCGACACGGGCAGCTAGTAGTTTTGGTTTTGCAGATTTATATTCACAGGATCCTGATTTACAGCTGGAACGATGCTCGGAAAGCTCTGTATCCATGTACCACTTTCAGTTGTGTTTTGTATATTTTTCCGCTGCTATGTGATTTATTGTAATCTTTGATATTTATCGAATGTAATTTATTCATTTATACTCTGTATATTCTTGTATCTGATGGAATTGTTGTAATAACAATGAAATGTTCTTCCGTCTGCGTTCTTTTGTGTGTTGTTCTCAAAACGATCAGGGGTTTCGAACGGTCTTTGTCGGTTTAACGACTGATTAGGATCGAGCGAAATTCCTTGCCGTCACATTTGACCTAGTTCACCATAGTGCCATATTATGTCTAATTTCCAGTGCTACATTCTTTTGCATTTCCGTGTGCTGCATTCTTTTGCATTTCCGTGTGCTTCTTAGTGTTAGTTAACTGTGGACTATGTTACATTTTTTAACTGAACTAAGATTCAATTTTTTTTACCAGAAATGATATTTTGTGCTACTGCTCAGTGTTCGTGCATTGTAATCTTATCCTTTCTACCCCCATACATTCGCCATAGTCAAATTACTTGTCTTGGTGTTTCCATTAGAAACTCCATCAGTCTTCCAATCCAGGATACCCATTTGACTTCCCATAACATCCTCATTATCACCTCTCTCATCATCGATCACTAGAAATTCATAAGGCCTATCCATGTTATTTACCCAATTTAAACCAAGCTATATCACATGAGTAAACCTATCAAACTTCAAACCACACGTATTAGATATCTGCTTCTTATCTATAGACTTTTCACCCTTTCCTAAAACGTGATAATTACCATCACTATTTCCAGATAAACCATTGCCATCCTCCTTTTCAACATATTCCTCTCTATCTCCATATACTTCCAAAATCCCAAAACTATTGAATAAACATAAGTCATCAGCAGTTTACCACACATCAGATTCTTCTTCATAAGTAACAGTTGTTCCCGTAACAGCAGTACATTCAATAGAGTTTTCAATATCACAGTTATCTTTATCAACGCAATCAATTCCTGTTATCACTTCCGGCATCGCATTGTACCTCCATATCATT
Organism: Allium sativum; assembly: GCA_030737875.1. Classification (NCBI taxonomy): domain Eukaryota; kingdom Viridiplantae; phylum Streptophyta; class Magnoliopsida; order Asparagales; family Amaryllidaceae; genus Allium; species Allium sativum. The sequence continues at coordinate 123,711,449 of CM060918.1, read as the reverse complement.
GAATCAACGTCAGAATTAACACATGCCTTATACTGCACAAGACATTCCTGAACAAAAGGATATAGCATCATACAATCTAATTGTTGATAATCCATAAACCCCATTGCATTACCCAACAACATATCATCAGCTAAATTAGAACCTCCATAATCATTACTACTCAATACTACCTCACTACTACATTTATAATCATACCGAAAATCAGAAACAATAGGTTTACAATTCACCAGTGTATTTTATTTTGTTTTGCTCTTTGTAATTCCCCACGTCCATTAATGTCACTTGCAAAGGGAACGCATTAACTTCCATGGAGCATTTTAAGTGAATATAGAACAGAAAATCACAGCAAGACAGATATAAAACAATACTTGAAAATTTAAAACTTTATTTCATTGCAGCGGATAAACCCATATGTTTGATTACGTCATCAAAAACCATAAACCAAAGTCAAGTACATCATATCCATCTTGATAAAACAAAGTACATAAAATGAAAGACATAATCCCCAACATCAAAATAGCCATAAGAAAAGAGAAGCTGAACTTTACTTCAGCGATCCAAGCAATCTTCTAAAAGCAGTCCAAAATCAAGCTCCACTGGTGCTAGTTCCAACCTGAGCACCTGGGGGAGGGGGGAGGGAGGAAAGAGATGGAAAAAGGGGGGTCAGGCATAAAGTCTGGCGAGTGCGATAACTTTAACAATATAATTAACGAAGTAACTAGGCTAAGGTATAAGTTGGAAAATAAGGAAATGACCATGAACCATTGAGTATGGTAGAGTAAATAAGGAAACAACATGAATAACGATATCGTTAAAGCGTACCTAACCCGCTAAGATAATTACTAAGCTACACCAACACTATGGATAATTGCTATACTGCACCGCCACTAGTATACTGCACCACCACTAGTCACCCTAAGGTTGATCCCGCCTACAGATTTAATAATTATATTGGTAGTTTCGTGCACCCCTAGCTGCCTTCATAGGTGCCGTATGCCCCTATCTCCATTAAGTGTACCCACTACCCCCAAGCGATCGGCTCCTTAACTCGTAGATACCCGTGATGGCCCCACAGTGGGGTGTATCACTCCCCAAGTGGCAACCCGATACCACCAAGAATGCACGGCTTATACCTACACGATGCAACAACGTCTTACCTACCAGCCCGGGTCCACACACGCATATGAACCCGTTGGACTTGCATTTCCACCGCTAACCCGGTTTGGCCTCTTACAGTCAAGCCCAGTATGCGTGTCCCGTCCTCGACTTGGGTCGAGCCCACAAAGATACGTATGGGTTACTGGTTGAAACAAGCCCCCATTACTTGACACAAGCTATCCACCTAAGCTTGGTCCCCTCTAATACTTCCACTTAACCCACTTCTTAGTCATGTTTCAATTACATGTTTCAATTTTAGTTAAGTGTTTCTAATCATATTTCCAAATGCCACCCAAGGCACCCACTAGATTCCACATGCCACCCAAGGCACCCACTTAACCCCCTAATGTCTCACTACATGCTTATCTGGTTAAGTGTTTCTTAATTCATTAAGACCGTAACCTCATAAAGACCTCTCATATTAGACTGGCATTTGTGGCAGCTGGATTTGCCGGGCGGGTCCGGGCAGTCTTACACCACAAAAGAGTCTAACCTCGTGTCTTTACAATTGTTACGTATTTAATTTGTGCCTAAGACCTCTCACATTAGACGGACATTTGTGGCAGCTGGATTTGCCGGGCGGGTCCGGGCAGTCTTACACCACAAAAGAGCCTAACCTCGTGTCTTAGACGATTAATTACTCCTAATTAATCATTCCCCCAATTTGAATTACTTTCCCTATTCAAATTATCAATCTATTCCAAATTTAACGATGTCCATAATTGACTCAATTATGTCCATCCATTTATGGTATGTAAAATCATACCAATTTTCACCATAATTATATTTTATGCCTTTTAAGGCATTTATGCCATTTAAATCTTTTTAATATTATCCCCTTTACCCCACGTAGTACGTTTGTTCGTTTAACGTAAAAATATACATTAGACTCGAATAGTCTAACTCATGGAATAAAGAGAAAACATCACAATATACACATAATTAAAACATAAATCTAAACATAGGGGTGAACTTGCATATGTGAATGATGTTCTACACCTAGAACTTGCATAGGCCAAAATTACAACTTGCATAAACAACATATGTCAATCCAAATCTAAAGGTGTGAACTTGATGAGAAAATGGCCACAAACTTGCATAAATAACATACGTCATAGATCTATATTTAAAGGAATAAACTTGCATAGGTAATAAACCTAAACTTGCATAACATGATTCACATCCCAAACTCATATATTTATACTAACTTGCATATGTGATTTATGCATCATAATCAATGGTGTAAACTAGCATCTAACATGTAAAGTATCATGTAGAATTTAGCCTATAACTCACACATGTCATAGCCTAAATTTTAATCAAATTTTCACATGAACTAGATGTCATACCCATGTAAGTTCACATATATTTCTACCCAACTTGTATATGATTCATGTTTGAATCAAAATCTAAACTTGCCTACATATGATTTATCATATGAATCAATATAACAAACTAGCATAAGAAACATGATGATTTGATTGTATATAAAATTACAACATGGATGATAGCAGCATAACTTTACATCATAAATGATAACATCACAACATAACGTCATAGAGATTTCAATTACAATCCTACAACATAATTACAACATGCAATCAATACTTCATATCACATCCATAAAATCCGCTTTATATCTTAATCCAATTAAATTACTAATTATTTTGTTAAAACTATCGAACTCACAACTCAAAAGCAGTCTCTAGTTCTGAGTTCTGATTTCTGGAGTTGAATTAGCTCTCCTTTGAAGAAGATTCGCTGTTAGGGTTGAGTAGTTCTGATTTGATTGCTGTTCTTCCTCTTTAATTTGGCGGCGGCTGCTCTAGGGTTCAAGACAACAGCATAACGGCCATAGTTTCAGTTTTAATTCTGATTTAGGGTTTGAGTCTATGGGTCTTTTTATAGAGTTTTGAATCAATTTAAGCCGTCGGATGATCTTAGGATTACTCAAAACCATTCAATCATGATAGGGTGATGAGTCAGCCCTAATGACTCAGCAAGGAGTCAGAAAGGACTCAACAACATGGGTCAGCCTGAACCAGAAAGCTGTGCAGGCTTCTGCCTCGGCCTGGGCGCACTTGGCAGGTGTGCCAATGCAAATTTGTATTGGCGCACTTCCCAAGTGCGCCAGTGCAATCCCCTTTTTTTTCCTTCTTTCTCGTTTGCCACCAAATTTCGTTCGTCCATAACTCCTTCATCCGGTATCCGTTTCCCGCAAACTCGGACTCTATTTCAACCAGAATTCCGAGACGAACACAATGGCGCAACCCCATTCCTTTAATTCTCACATCTAAGATTAATTATTCTTTATTTTAGTTAATTCGATTATTCAAAAATTCGGGGTGCTACATTCTCCCCTCCTTAAAGGATTTCGCCCTTGAAATCTCCAAGTTAAGGGGAATGCATATCCTACCATCCAAACAACCTTCTACTCAACCATCAAACACGAGCATCCATTGTCCTTATAAAATTTCTAATGTTGTATGAACATATGCAAGAAGTGTGTGTGTATATGTTCCTTATCTAATGCAAAATCAGGTGGTCTACTGATTCAGTTGACCTCCTTAATGCAAACCATGATAGTGCCATGTGTCCATTATGTATGCGAAAGAACCTTATCGATACATATCATTTCTACATGTGTGCACAACCATTCACCAAAATGCAACATCCATATGATGGTACAATCATTATTCATCCATTAACTTAAATATGTGCACACATTTTATGCAATATGCAATATGAAGTGACTGAGCCGATCTAGTGCCTAAAGTGTGTGTATATGCATCCACGAGCAACCACTAGCAAACACTTGCATCCACATGCATCCATCATACATAACATGTCTCAAACACATGTTTCAACCATAGGACTACCCTATCTAAAGGTCAAAGATACTAACGAGAGGACATACTAAGGATAAGATAAGTACAAGATAAGCGATAAAGGATAAATTAAAAGACATACCCTCGAAAAGAAAAGGGTATAATGAACGCATCTTCTCTTCCGTCTCCCAAGTAGCGTTGCTCTCATCATCTCCCCATTGCACCTTGACTAGTTTGACCTCTCGATTCCTCAACTTCTTAATCTCCGACCCAAGAATGCGCGTAGGAGCTCGTCGCATCGTGCTCTATCTCCACCTCTCTAAGCAAGCTCGGCTCTACCACTTCCGCGGTCTCGTGCAAGCACTTCCTCAAATGTGATACATGGAATACGTCGTGTACACCACTAAGTCTCTCGGGCAACTCCACTCTATACGCCATCTGCCCAATCCTTTCCTTAATAGGAAACGGCCTACGAATTTTGGTGCTAACTTCCCAACGGACCCAAAGCGAACGACGTTCCGTAATGGAGACACCTTGACAAAGACCATGTCCCCAACATCAAACTCAAGATCTGACCTCCTCTTGTCCGCATAAGATTTCTGTCTATCTTGCGCTGTTTTCATCCCCCTTCGAATCAAATCGATCTTTTTCGAAGTCTCTCTAATCATATCGGGTCCAAGCAAGATCTTATTTGTAGACTCCCACCAACATGTAGGCGAACGACACGGCCGTCCATAAAGAGCCTCGAACGGTGCCATGCCAATGCTAGACTGAAAGCTATTATTATATGCGAACTCTACCAATGGAAGATGTTCCTCCCATGTACCTCCGAAATCTAAGACACACAACCTCAATAAGTCCTCTAGAATACGATTCACCCTCTCGGTCTGGCCGTCCGTCTGAGGATGATATGCGGTGCTCAAACATAACTGAGTCCCTACCGCCTCTTGCAAGCTTTTCCAAAATTCGCTAGTGAAGATGGGATCGCGGTCGCTCACTATGCTAGAAGGAACATCCTGCAAATGAACTATTTCTCGAATGTATATGGAGGCTAACCATGGAGCAGTCCTCTTACTCTTCACGGGAGTGAAACGGGCGCTCTTAGTAAGTTTGTCTACCACGATCCAAATTCCCGTATTACCCTTTCTCAATCTTGGTAATCCATCAACAAAATCCATCGAGACGCTTTCCCACTTCCAATGTGGGACCTCCAATAGGTGAAGCAATCCACCGGGCTTCTTTTGCTCTGCTTTTACTTGTTGGCACACCAAGCATCTAGCAACATACTCAACCACATCTTTCTTCATGCCGGCCCAAAAGTAAACTCGTCTAAAGTCCATGTACATCTTGTCCCCGCCGGGATGAATGGTCATCTTCGAACGATGGACATCATCTGGAATTGTCTTCCTCAAATTCTTGTCCCGTGGTACACAAAGCCTACCGTCCCTACGTAACCAACCCTTATCATCTAGGGTATACCTACGGAGATGGCTCGATGACTCCCCTCTTTTGAGATTTTCTACTAACTCAACCAACTGTGGGTCATCTTGCCGTGCCTCGCCAATCCGTCCTAAAAGCGTAGGTTTGACCTCTAAGGATGCTAGAAAACCGGGTACAAAGTCAACGGAAGGTGTAAAGTCAAACGTAGAGATGAACTCTAAACTTCGCCGCTCAACAAACAACGGACTTAAGGATAACCTTTTTTCTACTTAAGGCATCTGGCACCACGTTACGCTTGCCAGGGGTATATGCTGTCTCGAAGTCGTAGGATGCTAAGAATTCCATCCACCTTTGCTGCCTTAAGTTCAACTCCTTCTGAGAGAATAAGTATTTTAGCGATTTGTGGTCAGTGAACAATTCGAATTTCTCGCCAAGAAGATAATGACGCCAAGACTTAAGCGCGAAGACAATAGTGACTAACTCAAGGTCATGTGTAGGGTAATTTCTTTCATGCACTCTCAACTGCCTTCCACCATAGGCTATTACCCTTCCCTCTTGCATTAAGACTGCGCCTAGTCCTGTCCCACAAGCGTCGGTATAAACAGTAAATGGCTTACTCTCATCTGACAACACTAAGACTGGGGCTGTGGTCAAAGCTCTCTTTAAACGTTGGAGCACATCATCACAATCTACGTCCCACGTAAAAACTAAGTTCTTCTTCGTAAAGCGTGTTAATGGAGCTGATATTTTTGTAAAGTCTTTGATGAACTTCCTATAGTAGCCAGCCAACCCTAAGAAACTCCTCACCTCGGTAGCATTTTTAGGAACCTTCCAATCTTGGATAGCCACTATCTTCGCGGGATCCACTGCTATCCCTTCTTTGGAAACCACGTGC